>CM077797.1:7081152-8281152 GCA_039737535.1 Lagodon rhomboides
CTGGTTCACCATAATTCAAGCTCACCAGATCTACAGTCCACATCAAACTGTGCTCACACTCATAGACACCAGCCATCTGAATACACTGACAAAAGTGAGTTGACCTGCCTTCGATCTCGGACATGTCAGGATTTTGGAAACACTAGTGGAGCCCTTCTAGAGGATCTCAAGTAGCGATCAGGCTCATTGGGAGTTAGAAAATCACAAATTGGTAGGAGCCAGAGCACTCATGGCTTTGGAAACAAGCAGTAGAAATGTATATAATCAACTGGAAAGCTCACAAGTTAGCAGTGAAGGGCAGCAGAGGTTGGTGTGACGTGGTTGCTTCCATTCACTCGGGCTAAAAGTAACCTCTCTTCCAACTACTGGTTAAGCTCAGCTCATGTGCTCTCGACCTTCCTCCGTATTACGCTTTAAATCCAGTTATTAGAACCATTTGTGGAGGTTTCTGACATCTCCATCGGGAAGATGTTTCACACAAGTCTCCCCCACATGACCTTCCTTGAGCCACACGCCGCCAATAAGGTATAAGTTTGACGACCAAAGGAAAAGGAGAACGAATCATGAGGTAAAACGCTCGCAGATTCTAAAGGAAAAGATCCTGACCTTGGCATTATAAGGTTATATCTGCTGTTCCCTGCCAGATTCGATGTTATATTAAAAAAATGGTTGTAAAAATGGGCTCCAAGTCAGACCGCATCGCCAAATGTCAGCCTGCTGTATCATCGGGAGTCGAGATTAAAACCAACATCTACACTTTATTTTCCAATCTCTTCTCTGCTGTCTGATCCCTTCAAAATAATGAAATCTCCCAAAAAGACTTAAATATGCTGTAAAAAAAACCAAAAAACAGATGAATTACCGGCACTTGTTTCTGTCTCTTTCAGGAAAGAGCTCTAGTAAGCACCCAGTTGGTTTCCTAACTGGGTAATAAGACAGCTCCATTGCTCACGCAGAAAAGGTGTTGAGTGTTTTTTTCACTCCGCGCCCGTCACTCATGATAAATTGCAATGAACTGATTTGAACCATGGCGGTCTCCCAGGCCCCAGACTCTAAATATTTCCGAAGCAGCACAACAACTTCCACCGAGGGGGGAGCCGCGCCGTAGCCCAACTTCACCGACCTCCTTACCGGAGCTCGGTTGGGAGAGCAGAGGGTGCGGGGGTTAATCCCGTCGCTAAACTGCGCACAGTTACTTCTACATTCAATTACCTCTGGTTAATACACCCGTTCAACCTTTCCCTGTCAGCGCGCGAGAGAAGTCATTTTCCCTCCTAATTCTGCTCATAGCGGTGTGCCAGGTACAAAATGCTCGGTGTATTTCTGAGACGAGCGAGGCGACGGGAAATTATTTCGTTTCATAAACACGTTACGCGGAGCGGATTCCCGCTGATTGGTGTCAAGCTGATTGATGGAGTGGGAGGGCAAGTTAATATATGAAGCCACTCGCGATGGCAAGCTGTGAAGTGCACAAGTCGCATAAAGAGCTGCTAGCGCGAGGGTGTCTGCCGTTTGGATGCTACGCTGCTGTGGGCGTGCGCACGCATACGCGAGCGGCTTAAACCGAAGGCCCCTCTTTACAACAGTGCACGCATACATTTGCACTCGAGTACAAATGACTCAGAGCGTATACTATGTCTTCTCGCCCAAGTGTAATCGCACACACACACACACACGCAACGTCCCCCTCCACCACCGCTGTGTGTTTGTGGGCTGTGTCTCTGGGAAAAGTGATAGGTCCCTGTCTGAGCTGGAATGAGCCCAGAGTTATAAATACACACTGGGAAATATATCCCTGAAATAAAGCGCCGATACAGAAGCAAGCGGAACTCTGCAGCGCTTCCATTTATTGCTAAACTTCCTTTCACTGTTTATGGTGCCAGGCGTAGCAACTCAAAACCCTCTTTAAACTCCTTCGCCTGTTGGAAATAACTCAACGGCCGCCCGTGAAGGATGAAAAGAGGCTGTCTGCCGGCTGACCGAATGACCTATCAATAGACTCTGATTTTAAATGACACAATCTGGAGTGATGAAAACAGCTTCTGACCCTTTATTCTTTCTCCTTGCCAGCTTCTTGCTGAGTGTGCATGCTCTTTTTATAGTAATACCCTGCTTCACATTCATACAATTCCATACATTCATGCCAGAGAGCCGCCCGGCGCTACCACAGACGTCCACTGTTGGCCACTCAGCAGCTTCACCGGAGCATTACTCATTCACTTTCCCCCCTCCTCTTCGCCGCCACGCCAACAGCCTTTCATTCAGGAGCGGATTTCTCCATTTCCAAAAATCATCTCGTTCACATTCAAAACCTGCGAGGCGGTCATACATCAAGCGGCGGCGCCGGCTTTATTGGGCCGATTGCGCATTGCGGCTTCACACAGTCACAGTGCATCACGACGGCAGTTCCATTAATTGGAAAAGTGTCTTCCATTCGGGGGCATGATTAAAATGTGGTGTGCTGTGTTTTTGCGATAAAGACTCGGGGAGATGGAGAGATACGAGGGGAGCGCGCTCAGAGGAAGGAGAAGAGAGGAGAGGGCCCCGAGGCCCGGCATGCTGGGTCGCAATCCAGCGCCCGCGGTGGGTCACCGGCGGGTGGCGGCGCATCAGCGGCTGTTTGAAAGAGGAATAAAAAGCCTGCGTCTTTTCCCTTTCTGGGGCCGGTGAGAAACGGAGCACTGCGAGAGCCGTCACGTCTGGTTTTCTGAGAGTCCAGCAGAGAGAGTCCGCACGGCAAGCGGCGGTTATAGATTTAACCTATAGTCGCAGGGATGACATTTCCAACTAGCGAGGAGCAAATGCTCTGACACAATAATACCCCGTTTCGCAGCAGTGAGGATATGAAAAAAGAAAATCTCAGTTTCCCCTCTGAGATCCGTCACCACCTCCACTGCACACTGCTGCTCACTGACTGATGAATATTTATACTGTTCACACTTTAATACAGCCTGATCTCAACTCTGCCATTTCACACTGCTGGTGATACTCTACGTATGAATGTGAGAATAAAGTTGCAGGGAGTCGGGGACATTGTGTCTCTAACGGGGGAAACATGTGTGTCTCCACCTCCCCGCACACTTCTTGTCCCTGATTCTCCGGTTTGAACGTGTCACGGGCCCCGGGGTGTTTAGAACTGGTGTGGAAACAGGCTTGGCTGACTGCTCTGGCTGCGCTCCCTTTTCCATATCTCCAGGGGGCCTTTGCTCCCCCTCTCCCATGCTGCTCATTGCACCCTAAGGTGGGCTTTACCCCTGGATAGTTATCCATCCATGCTCCGCAGCTCCCGGCAGCCCTACGGCGAGGCTGGCTGCGTGAGGAGGCCAAGCCCGGGCTGCCATAGCCGAGCTGGAGGTCCTCCTCTAGGGGGCTCAGCGGGGGCTGAACTGGAGCCAGGTGGTGTGGATAGATGACTGGTAACCACAGGGCTGGCTAGAGACACACGGGCTGCTGGATGAGCACAGCCAGACTTCCCCGCATGTCTTCCTCCTCCTCGGCTCCTCACAATCAGCCGCACACCTCAGCAGCCATTGTCAAAATAAAAATGGGTTCCATTTTCAGTGCTACTTTGTTCAGGAGCAGTGAGCTGAACAGAAGAGGTAGAGTAATTATAGGAGCCAGAATGAGCGCTCTGATTGCAAAATAATGTTTCAGGGAAGGATTCTGTAGCAATAAGAAACAGCAGGGGGAAGAGTGGTGGAGAGGGAAATAAATGCAGAGTTGTTGTGTTCCTTTTAGCCGTAAACATTGTCCTATGTAATTAAACGGGGTACATTCCTGAAACTACAAATTTCTTTTTGCTGTTTTCTGTCTGTGTACCTGTGTACAGAGCTGTGAACTCCACTCCGACACTCCAAACGGCCCCGTATGGTTTCAGAACACAGTCCGAAAAAGCTAAAAAATGTCAACCCTCGTCCATTTCCCCCCGTCTACAGGGACCTGAGGATCATGTGGTGGCAACAAATCGAAAAGCATCTCCACCTGCTGTGTTGACTTCAACTCCCGTGTCTGGAGACGCGAGACGCATGCAGTACCTCGACGCCGCTTTCCGCCAGCCATCGATCTAAGGCTCTGAGACTTGGCCAAAGAGCTATCAACCTTTTAAAGTGTCACTTTCAGAGGGAAATGGATTGCCGCGGTGGGAGGAGGGAGAGGAGAGCCAGAGAGGTAGAGGGTAAGATATCCGAGGACAAACAGCCGGCGTAATCAAATCACTCCCATCAGGAGCTCATCATTCATGACTAAACAGCTCACTTCAGTATATTAGTGTGTATGTGTGTGTGTATATACCATGTGTGTGTACAATCACATTAGGTGACCTACCCTATTTGCTTAGTGTCGTTAGTCATTGTGTGTATGATTTCAATGTGACCTGCCAGATACTGCTGTTGCAAATTAGCTCTGAGCTAACTCTGATAACAGAATAGTTCAAAAGAATGGTTTTGGCAAAATCGCTCACTTCCCTTCACTCTTCACTCTCTTTCATCCCAAAGACAATTTGAATGTTTGATCAATACCAATCTGGGTTAAGTAAAGAGCTGGAGCCAGGGCTTATTGAGCCTAGCTTAGCGTTAAGACTCGAGGCAGGGGGGGAACAGCCACCTGTAGTAGCCACATGGTATTCCATTTGTTTCAGCCATACATAAATATATCCTTGGATTCACAACATATTTTTGTATGTAATGATGAACAGAGTTGGAGAAACCATTTATGTCAGTCTACGAGGCCGAGGTTCATTGCTGTAGCTATCTTTGGCTGTAGCTACTAGCTGCCATGCTGGAGTCTGCTCAGTGCAAACTCAGAAGACTCAGGGACCGAACACAGCCTCTAAGACCAACAGATGCCAGTTTGAAGACAGGGGATAAGGTAAGGAGGTGATTTACAGCAGCTCTGACCAGGACTACAACTTCCGGAGAAGAGAATATATGGCATACGAGGTTAGGTGAGGATAACAGCGGTAGAGGATAAAGAGTCGGGTATCAGTGGCTATTGAAAATGGGTGTAGATTTGGTATATTTTCACATCATCGCCTCTTGCGGTATAAAGTGGTATTCAAAGAGTAAAATCTGGCTAGCTGGCTAGCTGGCTAGCGTGCTAACTTCAGTAGACATCCTTGCAACACAGGACACATATGTCTTTGACATCAACACAGTTGATTTTTCACACTTTGTTGATAATGCTAGTTCATTATTTTAATGTTTTAAACTAAAATTCTGGCCATGTCTTACAAATTGCCCCTTTAAAGGGTTTGAATGCAAGATTGAAATACAGGATGACAGCACAGACGTGAGATAAATATTGATTTCCCATGGCATCCTATGAAATGAAATGTTAATAAAATGTTCCTTTCCTTTATTGTACATGGTCCTTTATCCCGATTTAAGATTCACTACAAGCTTTTTTTTTAAACTTTCAATCAAAACGTACCACTTAATCAGTTTAAGTCTAAAAGTGTGTGTTTGTGCATACATTAAAACAAAAATCAGAATTGCCTTTATCGGCAGGGTAAGGATTAGGGTTAAGTTTATTTAGAAAGTACACATTCAAATTAGACTCTGTTTACAAATCTCTCTCACTGTATTTACACAGAGAGACATCCAGCGAGGATGAAAATAAATGAAAAAATCAGGAAAAGAATATTTAAAAAGATCAGGAATTGTGAAAGTTCAGGACTGTGAAGTACAATAGCATGTGAAAAGAAAGGAGTTATGTGTACAGTACACTAAAAACCCAATGGGCGACGCCATAAAAGTAAACACCACGAGTCTGTACACAAGGCAGCCGTTCTGTGTGGTGTAAACAGTGCAAGTAGTGCAAAGAGGAAAACATGAAAAATACACTGAATCTCTGCCCAAGGAATCCCTTTTTTAACACAGGCACACACACACACACTCAGTCAGAAACAAAAGAGTGCAGTAGTCTTAGACAGAAGCAGAGAATGAAGAAGGATGTGGGTTTTTTTTTTCTTTATCAGCCCAGAACCCGAACCAGCCTCGTCTCAACTCTCCCTATACTTGATTGAGCGCCTCAAGCGATCTTTAGGGTGAAAAGTTACTTCAGCCAGTGGATATCCGAATGCAATTAAGCAGAAAAACTGTTTTAGTCTCAAAGCGGTGCTTGCTTTCCCCAAACACGTGAACCGGCTCGGAAGTGAAATCTAAAAGCGCAGGCCATTATTATAATACAGTAGTACAATAGCTCCGCTGTACTGTAGCTCGCCGGACGCATATAGCCCGGCGCAGGTGCATGTGGGCGTTTGACAGCTGACATTTAAATGCTGTTTCCACTTCTTATTATCCCTCATAATAAGCTTTAGGGGAGTTTTTACGGACATGAAAGTATATCCGATGACAGCCTTCGGCACACGCTGTTTAAATCGAAGAACAAAGACCACGTTTCTTGTGGGTGTACACAGCATGCCTACATCATAAAAGTTAGTTCGGAGCTTCTTACTTTGCACCTTTGACCTGTTCACCCATATACTGAAAACTTGAATAATTCAAAGGCCTGTGCAACTGCTTCTACATATATGGGGCTCTCTCGTATATACACGGTTAAACAGCGGAGACCTAAGACCTGTCCTCCTCTCTTATTGTAATAGACTACAGGCAGCAACTCGAGTCCGCCAAGAATTTCAAGCTTATTCCATTTGTGAAGGAGAGAAAACAGACAGCGGGAGACAACAAGACAGACACACTTCCTCCTCGATGAGGGGTCAAAGCCTCGCGAGCAACCGGTCAATTTTTTCGCATTCATCTCCATAAAGAAGTTGAGAGGGTGTGTAATAGAAAAACGTTCACACATCGCGGCGTCGGCAATTATTGTGATGAGAGAAAACGTTGGCACGGAGAGGAATAAACTTTTTCAAAAAATGGAGTGGGAGAATCAAGGTTGCTCAGCTGGCTCGGCTAATGGAAGAGGATATTAAAGAATGGCTGTGCGTCGAGGCGGCCCTTCTGTTGAGGTTTTTTTCCTTTTCCTCTTTCAGAAGGTGGAGTTGTGGCATTGTGGTGAAGAGAAAAAGACCCTCTGGCCATGGGAACCAGCAAAGGAGCTGACAAACACCCACACACACACACACACACACACACAGCAGCGGCATCAATCTCGCCTCGCAAAACACAGGCCCGTACACAAACTTGCGCCCGGCTACCAGCACTGAGGACTGTACTGCATGAACACACACACTATATATCTCAGGAGGTAAGACAGAAATCCAAAGCCCTGACAAGAGGAGTCAAAGGGATCCAACGCCGTGAGGCAGCAGAGAGGAGAGGGCGAGGAGAGCGAGCAGAGGATGAAGGATGAGGGGAGGAGAAATATTCATGGGGGGATAGAGAGAGTGACACCGGACGAGATGAAAAGAGAAGGGGAGGCGGAAATTGGTGAAGGCGGGCGGAGGAAGAGGAGGCGGTGTGGGAGGAGAGACGAGAAAATAGCGGGAGAGGAGAGAAAGCGAGCGGAGAGAGTCGGAGGGACGAGGAATGAACGAGTGTGGGAGGAGTGGGAAAGACACGAGCGCAAAAGTGTAAAAAAAAAAAAAGAGAAGAAGCAGAGAGAAAGAGAAAGAGCGAGAGCGGCGCCGCATTCGGAAGGCGCTAAGCGAGTCTGAGGACGACGGAGAGGAGAAAGAGAGATGTGTTCTGTGTGCGCCCCGGATGAGAGCGAAAGAGACAAGGAGATAAACTGTCAAGAGGAGCCAGTGAATCCAGAGCGACAGAGGAGGGAGCATGTATGCATTTAGATGTTAGGGGCTTGCATGCGCAGGAGGCCCAACGAGGCTAAAGTATCCGTCCGAGGGTGGGGATGGGGGGGGGGGAAGCGAGGCAAACAGGGACAAAGTGAGCGAGCGAGATGGTGGCGGTGATTCGTCGATGCTATCTGGGCACAGGGAGATGTGTGTGACACAATCTCAAATTGGAAATCGCTGTTTCAATCTCGCCTCACTCCGTGGCTACCCGCTCCGCTGATAACAAGAGCAGCCTAATTCTATTAAAAATATCCCGTGAGTGCAGTGGTGGCTGAGACGAAGACAGCCGGAGAGGGAGGAAAATGGGAGGGAGGGGTGAGGAGGAGGAGGGTGAGTTACGATAGGAGGCGAGAGGCCAAACGAGGGAGAAAGAGAGAGAGGGAGGGCTGAGTGGCTGGCGAGGGCGAGCCGTTAAAGACAACAGTGAGCTTTAAAGAGAAAGTTTCGCCCGTCTTCCGACGTATCTCTTTAGCCCATCTGCCCATCATCTCTCCCATCCTCTCCATCTCAGCAAATCAGCCCCCTCCATCTATCCAACCACCCATCTGTCTATTTATCGCTCCGTCCATCTGCCAGCTCTTATCACTCCCCACAGGTGACTGTTCTCATTGAGGACGGCTCCCTTCCTCCCTCTCTGCCCCGTGCGTTCATTTTTTTTTTTTGACTCTTCAAATCAATTTGCTCGGCCCGTTGCCGCGCGCCAAGTAAGCCGAAACTCGCGACGGAACGCCCGCCTGACAGCCAGGTTTGCTCATTCATCTCGCTCTTCAAACTCCTCGGCCAACTGGAGCGGCCTGAAAAGCACTTTGTTTCCCAGGTTCGACTAAAGATAGAATTAAGTGGCCGGCTAATCACTAATCAGCCATCGGATCAATCTGAATTCACCGGGGGCTGTGAGGGAAAAGGTCCCGGTTTAACGTCCCCTCGGCCAAATAAGACTTCTAAAAGTCTTTGCCTTGCAGAGCAGTTTGCCAGCTGAGACCAGAGACTGTCAATGAGACGGAGGATTTGACGGAGATGAGAAAGAACTAGACTCGGAGGGCCAGCCAGAGAGCGCTCCGGGAGAGTATCGTCTTGCTTCGGCCGGCTCCAAACACCATCATTTCTGCTATTATTTCTTCGGGAGACAAAGCGAAAAAGAAGGCGAGGGAGAGAGAGAGAGCGAGAGAGAGTGGAGAGCATGTCCGCGGGGTCGCTCTATAATAAAAGAGTAAACAGCTATGACTCCAGCAGCCAGGCAATAAAGTATCGGGCTAATGAATTAATCAGACAGTCATTAGTTTCTATCTGCCGAGGTCCAAGCCGGCCACTTTTTCTCCTCTCTCTCCTCCTTTACAGACGGAGGCAACGCAGCACGCAGGGAGCGAATGCTCATTCAGCTGTGAAAGAGACTGTGTGTGTGTGTGTGTGTGTGTGTGTGTGTGTGTGTGTGTGTTCACCCGCTGCCTGCGTGCCTTTATGCTGAACTACGGATGCTGGCGTGCGTGTGTGGGTGCGTGCGGGCACCCATTACGCTTTGTAGCTTCTGTTGATGATCGGCTGTCATGCAGATAAACTCAAGGAGAGGCCTTTAATGGTGGGGGAGGAGGGGATGCAGGGAGCACAAAGTCAAGGAAGGAGGGTGGGGGGGCAGACAGACAGTCAGAGAGGAGGAGGGGGGGAGGAATTAGGTGGACAGTTGGGAGACAGTCAAAGCTGAGAGATAAGATACTCGGATTAGCGGCGAGAGAGCTAGAGAGTGAAAGATGAAGAGGTTGAGATACGGAGAAGGGCAGTTGTGTAATCTTGGGCTTTAAAATGAGTTGGCCACTGCTGTGGTCAGAGGCGGAGCTCTAAATTGAGATTATAACGGAGGGATTGCGGGAGAAATAGACGGCGATACGGGAGACACTAATAATGACGGAGATAAAGGGGTCCGCGAGCCGGAGGATCAAGACGATAGCTGTTTATGAATCTGCACGCCGGCTTGATACTTAATCCCCCCCTCAAATATCACTTCATTTAGCTCGAGCAGAACAAACCGCGCGCAAGACACAAACCCGCAGAAACGCATAAATAAAAACTGTGTTTGCCTCAGATAAAAGTCCTTCTCTCCGTGGCTGCCTTTGTATGCAACCAGTCTCGGAGTTGTAACCTGTAATACTTACCGCGGTAAACAGCACGCTCTACACAGGCCGTTTCAATGATGTATGCAAATTGAAAAGAAATGAGGAAAATAGGCTACAGATCCCAAAATAGCAAAACAAATAAGACAGAATAATGAATTTAAATTGTTATGGGTGCACGGCCGTAGAGACGATTATTTAAACAATAGAGCAGCCACTTAACACGGAGCGTTCGAGGTCTGACCAATAATGGTTGTTCCAGCCGGGGCTCTTACAATCAATCAATAGACTAATAACCATGGGTATGGAGTTGGGTGAAGCCATATTAGTGAGTTAATTCAGGCGATATTAGCAGGAGAGGGGTTAGAGGCTTTTTCAACTGACTCACAATAAACTTTCAAATTAGATCTTAAAGGGTGCTTGCACACCTCACCTGTTTGGTGTCGCTATAGTGAACTCAATTCCTTTTTGCTCATTTGAAAAAAATGCAAGCATCAATTGAGCCCTGGTGCAGGACAAACTGCCGAACCGAGACCACCTGAAAAGGTGAAGCAGACTCAGGTGCTGTTCGTTCGTGGATCGAAAGCAAACAAACCAACCGCAGATTTTATGACAGGAGATACGTGATTACCAGCTGCGACAGCATCTGCTTTCGCCTAGTGTGAGTGTGTGTGTCTGTATGTGTACACTTGTACTTATTGAGGACCTCTTCTGACACAAACACTGACCATGTCAGGACCAGTAGTCCTGATGGGGACAAAAGAGCGGTCCTGATCGGGAAATCATGATATCCGAGGTCCTGGTTAGGTTTAGGGGTAAAGTATGAACAGGGGTTATGTTGAAGTAAGGGTTAGGGTTAGGGTAGGGTTAGGGTTAGGGTAACCGAGCAAGGGGGTCTTCAGTGGTACTAAGTACTCCTGTTGTGATGTCGTAATGTCTACTGAGCAGTCACGAGTTGGAACGTGAACACACTGCTGGGCGTTGCGCCTGCTGTGATCCTTTTTGTCTCCAGTCTTCAGCATGATTTCAAAAAGCTTAACCGCCAATAAATCCATCTGCTGATTGGGAACTGTTCTGGAAACAAGTTGGAGTTGCGTAAGCGATGCATATATTTATGTAAATCATTTGGTAGCCATGGTTACATGTATGCATGTCAGCAAGTGAGTGCAGCACTTCCTGCTGCGATCCCACAATAAAACTTGCCAGTATCTTGCTGTGAAAAGTAGTTCTTTTACGTCCCGCCTCTGCCTGTTTGCCATTATTGATGCAGATGATTTGCATCTCTTATTTTCACACCTGATATATTTATATTTTTTATATATATAGACATAAACACACATTAGAAGCAGTCACTGGAGATTTAATTTACTCTCATGGGTTCTGATGATGCAGGATCCCCAAACTCGTCCAATTAATGAGTAACCTGTCCGACAGTATGACCTACTGTTTACTCCTCTCGGTATGCTGGTGTGAGGATGATCCCGACCAGAATTAAAACTCAGCAGTGTATCATTTTTCCTGTAGTCCGGACCAAATGTACCAAACCACAGGTGTGAAAGCACCTTTGGGCTGGTGTGAGCGCTGTCAGTTACAGTCTGCTGAAGGCTAAAGAACCAAGCTGAGGTCAGTCTCACACCTGTAGCTCAGCTCATTTGGTCCGGACCAAGGCGACACATTATACAGTCCATCGTTGTCTCTTTCTGATCCAGTTCATGTTCACACTGACAATTTACAAACAGATTGAGAGTTGAAAGCATGGACCAAAGGGTTTTACTCATTCACCAGCACCGCCTGGACCCAACTGGGGAAATCAAATTATGGTCACTGTCAGCAAGTTATGCTGCCAGATTCAATTTTCTTTATCTGAGTCTTTTTTATCTTCTCTGTGCTCAAATAAATAAATGATTATGAGCATCATTGATCTAGACAAACAGTCAGGACAATGAGCAAGTAAAATCCCTGCACTCGCGGTTCAAAATCATTTTGTGTAAATAGATGCGGCGCATCACTTTGGGAGAACATTAACAGTCCATGATCGGCAGATGGATTTAATGTGAGTTTAGCTTTTGAATTTTAATTTTATTCAGGCTGGAATGAAAGCTGTTAATCAAACTCTGGTGCAAACTCAACGACTGGTCCAACGCTTCCTGGACTGGCGGGTTTCAGCTCAGTTCAGTCAGGTGTTTGGGTCGTGAAGGCAAAGCAGACAGACTACAGGATTTTATGATGGATTTGCAATTTAAACAGGAGGCTTCAAAGGGCCAACTGCATGTGAATCCATCTGCCGGTTTTGGAACCTTCAAGGAAATGAACGAGTATAAGCATTTTGTTTCGATACAAGATTGTTAGATTGTTGTTCGATGGTGTTCGCAAATCTAACAATCTTGTTTCAATACAAGATTGTTAGATTGTTGAAAGAGGCAGTGGTGGACTTGGAGAACCACCAGTGAACACAGGTGTGCTGAGCTTTTGTAGCTTTTTTTCGTCCTTCTCTGTGATGATGCATTTGTCTTTAGAGAGCGACTGGAACATAGCCAACATTAGCTTTCCCCGTTATAATTTCATAGAACAAAATGTCACTTTCTGTTACATCTTGTTCAGCAGTACTTATAACACACAGTCAAGTGGCTGTCTCATAATTAGTTATTTCTTGATGATATTCAGATGCACACAATAAGCAGTTCAGTCACAGACACTTTGTCGCTCTGCTCTTTTAGGGATCCAAGCCGCGACAATGACTCAGCTGAAAGTGCTAATTGCACTTGATAAACACGTGAAATGAACGTTAAATCTGAGTTTAAACCAACTGTAGTGAAAATATAGCACATACTTTAAAAAGGAGGTTGGGATGATGGAGGGCGCTGGGTGAATATGAATATGACCGGACGATCCAAGCTCTGCCTGAGTTAACTCTATGCTTCAGTAATGTGCTGTCACTCACAAAACTGAATGAGTTCACAATCTTAACTCACATCTAAAAGCCAACTTGAGTTGACGTGCGTATGACAAGAAGCGCTTCCTCTTCCTGATGGACGGCCAAACCAGGAAAAGGAAGGATGACTGGCATTTGCCATGGATTTCCATTTCTATCTGTCCATCTCTGAACCTGTCCCCTGTGTGGTGCAAGGGGGAAAGAAACTGATCGATAAACCCGATCGATGGCTTCAAAGATTTAGTCTAAGCTCTGCTCAGTCCTCAACCGGCTGTCATTCACCGCCGGCTGCCCAGACGCATCTTATTCCAAAAGGAGACAGATATTCACTTTCTGGCTTTCAACTGTCTGAGGAAAGTAAAGCGCTCCCTGTCGTCCGTTCTGAAGGATTCTGACAAGAGGCAGTGGTGTGTTTTTGGAGCGCAGAGCATCGCAGCTCTGGATCGAGAGGGAGGAAGAGGCGGGCGGCGGGGGGGGGGTGGCGCTTTGGAGAGGCCCGCCTATGAAAACAGACTCTTGCGAAAGGCTACACTCAGGAAATCATCAAACAGCAGTTGGTTGAGGGTCTCTCTTGTTCCACGGCAGTAAAGGGACCCTGATGATGCGACACCAGGCTGAGCTGATGAATGTGACTTTTGGCTCTGGTTATAGATAGTCCCATTTTGTTCGACACGGGCCGCCTTTCTTCCACTGGCAGCGCGCTGAATGGAGGCTTGGCATTTGAAAGGAAGCCGAGAGATTTGCTGGCGGATTAATCCTTTCATTAGGGAAAGTGAGAAGTTAATTGCGGCAACAGCTGCATCTCTCATGTTTACACGACTGACGGTTTAAACGCCATCCCTTTAAACGGAAAAAAGCAATTATCAATAAATGCGGGGCAATCTTGCCATGATGAATTGAGCTCAAATTAGGCTTTCTTCTCCTCCGCGCCGCACATTCGGGGCGCAAACAGCCGTGTTGGCTGGCGGCGCGTGGTCTCTTCCAGCGCCGCATTGTCACGCAACAAAGATAAAACCCTTGACTTTCCGCGACGAAGGGTTCCCAGGGAGAGCGATCAAAGGTGAGCCGGAGTCGTGACTTTTGGCTGATGAGGGGAGAGGGGAGATGAGGAGAGAGCGCGGAGGAGGCGCGGGAGAAGAATGAAGCCGAGGGGGGAAGAAGAGTCGGGGCGTGTTGACGCGCTGTGGAACAACAACTTCAACAGAATGAGAGCTTGCCAGAAAAACTAGAAGTCAAATTAAGCCGGCGTTTGAGAAACTGAAGACAGAGCGGTTGTCTGGATTCTAAAGCTTTCGCTTAAAAAAAAATGAGGACCAAGAAAAGCAGAGGATGCGAAGAAAAAGCTCAGGGAAAGCTGCCGAGGAAGTAGGGCGGGCATGGAGAGGGTGAGAGATGAAAGAGAGGACGGAAGGCAAAAAGTAACCCAATGACTGAAAACAAGGGCAGCGGGGAGTCCGACAGAGGGGGGGATATTTGGAGGAGTAATAACCCAGGGAGAAGCACAGCGGTAGAGAGAGAGCGAAGGCTCTGAGGGAAAGGCAGGGCAACGTTCGCCGTTAGAGCCGATCAATTTCCCGTCCCCTCAATAATAGATGTGACGAGCACGGTGGGCTGTTATCTGTCAGGCTTGACTGACCGAAATACAATCCCCACTGGGAGCCAACACACACACACACACACACACACGCCCACACACACACAGCATGCATGCATGTTCGCACACAGTCAAAAGTTGTCTGATCTAAACACAAACATACTCCGGCGTAACTTATGAGCCAACCTTGGAGCCCATAGGTGCAAAAGAAACAGAGAATTTAACACAAAATGGAAATCGTTTGTGTTCCCCGAGGCCGCCGATGTCATTTCCACGGTCACACACCGACGCACTGATGTCACCGCTGCTCTCATTCATCAACCGAGCCTTCTGTCCGTTTCGCGAGCAGAGATATAAAGCGGCTCCTCTTCTCGCGCCCTTGTGTCGCGTCCTTTTTTAATCTCTCGCCCTCCATCTTTCACGGCACTCAATGTCATGTGACACGCACCTGCCCGGGCCCAAGGCCGCGTGGCGCTTTTAACCGCGAGAGCGCGCGCTAGCATCAGGTGACCTAACAGCTAGCGGGACCGTCGGGCAGACGGTGGGAGGCAGGGATGTGGAAGGAGCCTCGGCGTGACAGAGCACAACAGGAACAGGCTCTCGCTCAGCCCATATCTGTCAGGGCCCCCCTCTCGTCGCTCTACCCAGATGTGTCACGCCAGAACACAAACGCGCTCCCCACACGTTTGCTTTATCTCCAGCTGTTCCCTTTGTAAGCACGCGTATGAAAGGGTGGGGGGGGGGGAGCACTTCGGGCTCGTGACTGTGTGATCGGAGGAGTATCGCGGAGAATGGCAGTATCATGAGCGTCCTTTTGTCTTCGCTGACATTTGCCATATTGCGCGTGTCACAGCAGATCTGCGTGGATGCAGGCAAAGGGAGGGTGACAAAAGTAGAACAGTGGAATATGTTAGTCTGCGTGTGGTGTTGGGACAACACAAGGGGGATGAATCAACAATCGAAAACATGTCAGCCTCGCACGCTCAAAAGACATCAACGCGGCGAAGAAGTGGAGGAGCGGAGCCGATGCGTGCGGGATATTCCAATTCAATATCAGGGGGGTGCGCCGGGCCAGTCGTTCTTGGCAGAGGAAATGATTATTAGGTGTTCGGAGACGTTTCAACGGCACGATCGGGAGCAAAAAAAATTCAATTTGGAAAGTGTTCAGACATAAATGGCGATAAAATTGATGAGCCAATTTGTGGGAGTCAGCTGAACGTCAGCGGCGTAGTCATCTTCACAGGCTGTGATCATGGGTGACAAACAGTTGGATGCTGCTGCCACAATGAAGAGCACGCCGAGCGCAACCGCTGGCAGCAGGTGAGGAAACACCTCTGTCATCACAGGCGCCGCCATAACATGTAATTACTATGTTAGGACACACCTATGATTTTTTACTCGAGGATGAGGAGGAGATGTCGAGCAGCCATAGGAACAAATTGTTCTCTGCTTCGCTATACTGGAATTTCTGCTTGCTGCAGGCTTTTAGATGATGTGTCATTCATGGTTTTCTAAAACAGAGGGGAGCCAAAAGAAGTGGAGTTATACTGGGAGAGGCAGGCCTGGTATATGCTTGGAGAAGCTGTCTAAAATTGCAATCTAAGTCAAATTTCTTGAAGAGGACCTCCATATTTTTTTCTTTTTTATAATGCTTGCTGCTCAAAACTAGCCTGAATTGGCATACTTTGATTTGAAAGGCCACAGAGGAATATAGTCTCCAATAGCTCACCAATTATCATTCTGGTACAGGGCAAAAAAAAACGCTCTGGCCTGTTTGTATTCCTTGGAACCAATCATAATCGCCTTGAGCCCAATTAACCTAGGATGTAGCGATGGTGCCCCTGCAAAACACTACTGGGGGCAGTTTTTTGGCACATTGGAAGTCAAAGGAAAGGTAACAGTTGCTAGTTGATGCAAGCTCGTACAGTCAGCTACCAGGCCGGGCGTAGGGTAACTCGCCAGTTTCAGCGTGTAGGTTGCTGCCTCGGGAGTGCTGTTGTTTCCTGAAGCGTAAGGGGGGTTTCACTACCCATCATCTCTTCAGTTGCTTATAAATCACGGAGCGGTGAAATGACAACGATTTGTCAGAGTGTGATGTCAGCAGAAAATGGCCGACCTGTGTGAATATGGTCTATTAACCCTGCACCTACAAGGCCAGCAGGGTCCACGAGGCACGGACACAGACAGAGGTTTGAACTGTTGAGGATCAGGCTCACTCATATTCTGGCCTGGGAGGAGACACGAAGAGCGTACCTCCCCTTTAAACATCCCCTAATGCAATTTGCATTTCGTGACCTTTGCAACAAGATTAAACGTATTATTGGTATCAATCGTGTGGTGATACGTAGGGGCGGCCTCTGCTGACAGAAATAGATGTGTCAGCGTCTATTAAGTACAGTTCCAGCTGATGGCGGCGTTGAGTAATAACAGTGGTATTCAGCCGTTCCGTAAAGCGGCGTTAGCCTCGGCAGCCCCGCACACCCACACAGGTGTTTTCACTTATTGTGTCTGATTAGATCAGAGCGAGGCAGCGCCATGCTGGGAGATCGCCGAGGTCACTAAACTCTGTATACTTAAAGTGCTTAAAGTTGTGAAGATGTAATAGGTGCAACAAAATTAACCAACTAAAACTTCAGTGGGGGATGTCAATCAAGCACCCGTAGGGCCAAACGGAGTATTCAGTTTGTAATGAATGAGCATGAATAACGTGCAGGGAGAACAACAGATCAGGGACAGCGGAGTCAGTCTGTATTAAGAAAAGACAAATGTAGGTTTCATATTGTATTTAACAGGTAAAATAAGCAGCTAGTGGAGGGAAATGTTAGCCTGAACACAGACAGAACTGTCATAGGCTATAAGATATTCTGAACATTACCTGAGTAAAAATCTTAACGATTTTAATATGAAATGTACAAAAGTAAGTTCAAGTTAAAGTAAATTATACATACAGAATGTACATGTATGTATATACTGTATACTACAGGTCGACTGGTTACCCGCCTGGCTCATATTGGATTTTTCTGCTTATTGGAATCAGTGTTTTTCTCTCCAATTGCCAAAAAGCAAATAATTTCAAAATGTACTGCTTTGGATCTAATGCAGCTTGTACTCGTTATCAAGGTTTTCAAGAAAAAATGAAATATTTGCCTCCAAAATGTTGTGGAGCGGAGGTTATAAAGAAGCAACGACTTTTAAAAGTAAAGTACCTAAAAAAGTTCACTACTTGAATTAATGTACTTAGTTACATTCCATCACTGCACTTGATTTAGCATTCATGTTCATGTCAATTTCCGACCAATCAATAGAAAGCGACCTTCAAGCAGCAGCTAACATTTTTCAAATTGGTCAGAGAAATATGTTGATTTGTTTTCGGCCATTTTCCAGTCTTTCGCACATGAAGCTGAGGAAAAGGATGGCCCACATCTTGGTCGGCTGTTTTTCCAGTCGACAGGAACAGACGTCAGTGGGCACAACACCAGACCCATTTGAATTGCTGAACGAGCCCGCGATGTGGGCAGCAATTCAGAAGTCTGGAACCAGGCTCGGGAGATGACTGCACTAATTCTGCCTAAAACCTGAGAGGAATCAGGTCTAATCCACTAATTAAATGAAAACACCTGCGTGGGTTTACCGTGGATGAGCCGGGGCTATAATGTAGACAGTGCAGCAATTTAACAAGAGGCCCTTTTGCTCCTATTCATTCATAGACAGTTTAATTCTTGTGTTCACCATAACGCCATGTTTCCATGTTGAAAATCACCGAGTCGTGGACATTAAACCCAAACTTTGTGTTTTTATGGATGCCAATGAAAGCATCACAGTTCAAACTCTGCCTGTGTTATTAGTGGATTAATGTGGCTATCTGCGCTCGTCTGTCTGTTCTCACCCTGCGGAAGGCTGGCATCCTGCCCGGGATCTTTCCTGCTTTCTGCCCAGAGCATGCTGGGATAGGCTGCGGTGAACTTACGCCCCCCCTGACAGGAATAAGTTGGCATGTTAAATGAACGGTTGTAGCTGTGGCGGATTGGGAATTTGATTATGTTTTGCGATACGTAAAACTTGAAAAATACTAGAAGAGATATCGTTAAACAATCAATTACACATTCAAATGCTAGAAGCTCCTTTAGAATTTCCACTCCTCTTTCATGTACCAGTTCCATTTACTCTGGTTTTTATTAATAGTCTTGCAGTATGTGTAAAAATAGCTGGAATCGGTGTACAGATACAATATGCTGGGGGGGTGGGAGTATTATGATAATAAAAAAGTATCAAGGCGTTTCTAGGCCAGGACCAGGAGAGGAAAACTGCTTCCGAGGAATCAAGCACGATCCCCTGTGAGCAGCTCCCCTCGCTGTGTAGTAGCCCTGCGCCAACCACCGACTAAAGGAGAAAAAAATAAATAATTCCAGTCCACTTCAGAAGAGAAAAGTGACAGCGCTGCACAGAACAAACAACCTTTCTGCCCGGCGCTGTGTACGACGCGGCGAGGAACCCTCTCCGTCCAAAACGGCGCGCTGTCAAGCGCCGAAACATGATTCAGGCATCGCAGCGCTGCGGAGTCCCCGCCATGTAGGCCAAGCCAAAAACAGATGTGGTGTCAATGCAATAATAAACGAGCTTTGTGTTTGAGTGCGACCATGATAATTAGTCTCAAGACGGTATGTTAGTGGAGAGAAGGCTCATAAAATATAGAGGCCGTTTGGCGTGCGCTCAAGAACAAATCTGTATTCTAAGTGCGTGGGCTGTTACACTAATGTTGTACATAGTTTAAATCTGGCAGAGGCACAGTCAGAAAACTTTGCTCGGAGGAAAGATGCTGACGGTTCCAGGCAGCGGGGTGGGGAGAGATTACTGAGTCAGCGCACGTACGTAAGATGCGCAACCCCTCGCTCAGACACACACGAACACGCATGCCGACACGCCGCACACACGCCGCTCGCGAGGAGAAAATTCCTTTTTTGTTGACTCGATTGCCCGTGTGCCCGGGGAGACCGCGCGCGTCGCCATTCAAGGCTCCAGACAAAATTGGGGTCGCCGCTGAACAGCCCGGCAACTCAAGGTCAGGGAGATGATAATGATGTTTATGAAGTCTAAATCCACAAAATAAGATTCCCTCTGTATCTCCCCGAGTGCCTACCTGCAGGAGCAAGCCTCCATTGTGGCCGAGTGCGAAAGGTCTGGTCCGCAATTTGCGGCTGGGGGCTCCGTCACATTGTGCTGGCGGAGCCGGGGGAAGGAGCTCCCCGCAGAGAGCGCACATAAACCGAAGAATCAGAGGGCTTATGGTGTCTGTGGGCAGGCAGGTGGAGGAGACACATTCCCTCAGTTTCATGCGGGGGAATTATATTATTATTGTCCAAATCCTCCGACAACAGCGGGGATGCGGTGACATTTTGACAACACTAATCACCTCATTCTGAACCTGTTCTGTTTGCTCGGGGAAGCAGAGGAAGCCTCCAGCGGCCGAGAAACACTGCAGCAAAGCAAAAGGCGTAGCAAAGATCTCTGCTGCCCGTTGGGTGGTCCACGAGCTCCTGGTGGGCTCTTTGGTTCAATATGCTAGCTGCTCGCTCAAATTGTTACACGGTGTGTTTTCACAGCTTCGGCTCAAACAAGCCCCCCGTCTCCCGCCATGACACCCCGCTCTGAGAAACTGCAAATACATCTTGGCCATCTCCTGAGGAAGCAGCGAGTCGAAAGAAAAAAGGGGAAAAAACAGAAAAGAAAAGAGACTTTGTATTTCTTTGAACGTTTAGGGCTGTTTTTCCCTCTCGTCTTTTCATTTCTGTTGCATTAATTATGCATATAAAATGAGACTTTTTGATTAGAGCATCAAAAACACAGCGGCGCAGTTTAAGCACGGGTTGTTTTTTTGTTTTTTTCCGGATGGGAAACTTGCCAGGCCTAATTGAAGTGTGCTTTAATAGCAATCAAACGCCAAAAAAAAAAAAAAAAAAAAGCAGTGACAGCGAGGCTCGATTGGCGTTGCTCTAAGCGCACGCAGCTGGGCCGCTGCACTCGTACGCGGCGACTGAAATTTGGCAGATCGATGGAGATAGAAGGCTAACGACGAACACACACGTTCGGCAGATTGCGTGTAATGCCTCAGAAAGGCGGCCATGTGCAGCAGAGTACGACCGGGGCTGACCACTGTTAACACGCACGCTCTCGCACGCTCGCAGCCTCGACCCCGGCGCGCCGCTACGCACCAAATTACTGTTAAACTCCGCGCTCGCTGCTCCTCGGGGCCATGAGTATCGATGATTCATTTTGCGTTTTATCAAAGAAACAGGAGTGCCATTAAAAAGAGATCAGTCAGCCACCAGGCTTGAGGAGCCCGCTCCTAATTGGCCATTCATCAAAAAGCCTTCTCAAGTAGATCGGGGCGCTGAAATATCACGCGTGACAACTGAACCGCACTACATTAATTACACTGCTGATGAACCCCGCGCTCCGTGGCTCGCCCCCGCCCCCGTTACTCCAGAGAGGCCCGGGAAACGCACAGATGCACAAGCGCACACCTGGATGTATGCACCATTCTACAACACATAGCTCGGCATCATGGTGTTTATCAATGTAATTCGACACCGAGATAGGCACGAACAAACATTCCCTCCGCTTCTGTATTTTTAGCTTAAAAAAAAAACCCTCCCCGAGGTGCTGCCATTTCATCTGCTCGCCATCATCAGTCAACCTTTAAAAGGGAAGCTTTCAACCGTTTCAGTTCACAGCGTGTCCGGCGCGTTTCTCACGGAGACGGAGCACTGGTTTAAAAAAAAAAGGTACTGTAGTCGCTGTCTGCCGCTCGTCTTTGTTCGGCTCAGGAGCCATCAGGACACACGCAGATGAAGCGCTCTGAGCTCCGGCTCTCTCCTCTCAGCACGTGCGGGGAATTCTCCCTTTCATCCGTTTCCTGATGCACTCTAACTAGACAGTTTTCGGTCATGTCCCAGAATTATGCGTGCTGGCTCCCCTCGCGCACACACACACACACACACGCGCGCGCAGAGACACGAACAGCTGCACATCCGCTGACAATTCATCCATCTCTGAATCTCTCATTTTCTGGTTTGAGCATTTTGGTGCTTTTTTTCTTTCTCCCCCCCCCCTTCTGAGCTGCTGGATCAGCTGAGGCCGGGTTCATCACTAAGCAGTCGCCCCGAGGCCAAGAAACAGAGTGCAAC
Source organism: Lagodon rhomboides (assembly GCA_039737535.1). Lineage (NCBI taxonomy): Eukaryota > Metazoa > Chordata > Actinopteri > Spariformes > Sparidae > Lagodon > Lagodon rhomboides. Next base: position 7,102,718 of record CM077797.1, read on the forward strand.
CGCCGTTAGTGTGGTTACTGAGCAACTACGGGGTTAAAACGGGCTTAAAAAGAGAGCCACATGTACACTCGTTTGCATGTGCGCACGCACAGGACTTCCTTCAGGCGCGGGGCTGATGAGGAAGGAATCTTCAAAGTAACCGAGCGGAGCCCAGATGGTGTTTGATGTGTGGATAATGATTTAGGTAAGGCTACGCAACACTTTCTCCAACATCCGAGCTCAATAGAAAAAAAAGCCTGAAACTGTTGTATCGACTTGAGTGTGAAAACCAGAAATTGAGAGCTTTTTTCAGGGGCCGAGGAAATGTAGCTCTGAGGTCTTTGAATGCGCAGATTGTTCCCGAAGAAGCCTGCCCGTGTAGCTACTTTTCATTCATCAAGTAGCGGGAGCCGCGTAAGGGGAGGGCACCTTGTGGGAATCGAACTTGTGCCCTTGCAGAACCCCTGCGCGCGTCAGTCTCCGCACAGGAGCTCTGGGCTACGCACTGCAGCTATCAGTTCATCATTGTCGTACAGTAATTCACTATGTAATGTGCCTCTGAGTCCCTGAGCAGCAGAGGAGCAGACACACTGTCTACACGGAGCATGCTAAGCCCAGCCAGTGTCCTGTAGGACCGGCTATTTAACACAGGAATAAGCCAATTATCTTCATGGAGTAGGCAAATTTACAATAGGATTTACTCAATTCCTACAGGACTCCTATGTCAGGGGTGGCAGCTTATACTGTAGGTTTCTTTTCTGTCACGGCCACACACACACACACACACACACACGTACATACAAATGTCTGCGGCTGATGCGATACAAGCAGCCGTGCAGATGCACATTACCACCAGCCCAAGCAAACACCTACACAGTCACTGTTACCTCAGGCGCGCGCAGCTCCTTTTTTTTTTTTTTTTCGCAGAAACACTGGCAGCCGTGATAAAGATGAGCCAAAACTCAGAAGTGATAAATAACACAAAAGGGAAAATAGCTAGGCTACCTTCCCCACAAGCAAATATTTCTCCTCAAATGCAATTGTTCAGAAATGCAGTTAATTTCCTGAGTATGATAAATTTAATTCTAAAGCGCTGGTTACAGTCATTGGCACCTTTTGTTGCAAAGCTTATTAAAGTCTTGCTAAATTGCGTTAAACCACGGTGAAATTATTTAAGTGGCTGCAGTTAGTGCTTTCAATTTCACATGTGCTCAAGCATCGAGGGACAGAGCAAGTGAAAAGCCAGCGAGAGCTGTCGAATTGAATAGTTTCGGCGTTTGCACCAAAACTAATCGCTTCAGCGCGACGTCTGGACGGGAAAAGTCTGATTTGACTATTACATATTCTGATGTCGGATTCCATGAGCTAAAGTGCTAATTGTAGCCTCCTCCGTGTCTCTGCAGCTGAGTGAGATTTGACCCCCCTCACGGGTTCCACCTTCATTATCCTTGTGCATAAGTAATGTGAGCTGAGCTGTGTGACTGATATGCCTGTTCTTTGATCTGTTCTTCATTTGTACACCTTCGTCCTCCCACCACCATGACTCATGATTCAAAGGAATGTCAAGAGCGAGCTCGTTTCCTGGGTCTCCTTACAGAACCTCACCGAAATTCAACATTTCAAAAAAAGGTTTGAGCTTAGCTTGAGGTATAAGTACTATAATATCTCCTGTCCCAGTGTAGAGGAGTGAAAGTCAATAAGTCTGACACGATGTGTTTGAGTGCTGTCTGGTGGAGGCTTAAAGGGGCTCTGAGGACCTCGATGGCAAACTCGATTTCTCGACTAACGTTAGCTACTGTCGCTCTCTGTTAGCAGAGCGTAGAGAGGCACTCGAGAAAGTCACACCCTTTGGCCTGTCGCCGACTCGAGTCCTTTCGCAAAGAAATCCACAGTCTGGCAGCGTTAAACAACTTCAACAAGTCATCCACAAGACTGTACGGGCAACCTAGCAAGACGGGGAAGACAATCCGCTCACATATGTTCAATCAAAACGTGGTTCATACATGTAATACTTGGGTTTTAAGCAATATTGGACAGGTTACTTAAAAAATTCAATCAATTATTAATTTGCATAATATTGAAGAGGTCATTGCATTGCATTACAAGCAGCCATCTAACAGTTAGAGGAGATATTTACTGACCATCAACAGCTAACGTTAGCTAAAACCCCGCTGACTAAGCTAACTGAAGGCTAACCAAACGCAGGCAAAGCTAACAGCTGCTAGCTGGCGGCCTGGAGGACACAACATGTCGGTGAGATACTTTTGAATGACCTGAAGGCCGGCGCACGTCTTCTATTAAGGCTAACTGTCCGCTCACACTGGTCCCTGCGCAAGCTAGCACATCCCACAGCTGCCTGTCAAGAAGCTAACATCGGCTCTACATCAAACTCCCTGTGAGACCGCTGAAAAGTAAGTAATTAAGATTACTGAATATCAAAATAATCCCTTACAGTAGTCACGACTGTAAAAACTGCCAGGTGCTGGTTTTAAATTCCTTGTTTTCTGCTTATTTAGGGATTCTGGGACTTCACTTATTTACATAGCGTTCTTCCTCCTCATACACTTTATATTTTTGTGCGCCTGACGCGTGCCAACATTGAAATCTCAGCAAGACGATTTGACAGAAACACAAGAAAATGCACTGGGTTGTTATCCAGGACTCGATCCCTGGCTCAAACTCAACTTTTCATGAAAAAATAACAAGAAAAATAAGATTCATTTTCGCTCACCACTCCGGTGCTTCAGCCGGTGGCAGCAAGTCGGCAGCCAGCTCACACACACACACATACAACCACATATATATATCCATGTCTGAATCTGTTGCCCTCTTCCTCTCTCATTTCTACACAGCAGGGTGTAAATGTAAATACACTGGAAAACCCATGCACACTCCAACACACACACACACACATTCAGCCCGGAGCAGCCTCCCGTCTTTCTGTGTAATAATGTCTCCAGTGAAGCGAGCGTATACTTTCTTCATCGCGGTCCTCCTTCATCCCACCCATCCAAACAGCCATCCACCACTGAGCTGGGAGTTGCCTTCACCAATCTAACATCCCACTCTGAAATTCAGTCCACCCCGGCAGTGATACAGACCCCCTGCTGACAGCAGAAAGAGAATGCGCGTTCCGTACTTTCAGTTCTTCTCGTAGGGGAGAAAATGGAGGAAAATCTGAATAACCTGTGCCCGCGTGAGTGCACGTACAATTCCTAGACTGAAGACGATGATTACGTGCGACTTCTCTAACTCGCGGACGGGTGTGTGCGTGTGCTTCCTGTAGAAAACGTGCTTGCATACGTGCATCCCCACCTGCCTACATTACCGCGTGCACGCGGGTAAACAGCAATGCCGGTCTGAGAACAATCAGACCGTGACAGACTCTGCAGCACCATCCCGCAGGCCTCCACAGAGGAAAAACACTGCACCGCTAGACATGGCCATTTTCACTAAATGACCACCCTCCTCCCCTCCCTCCCCTCCCCTCCCCTCCCTCCCTCACATCACCACCAGGGAGAGAATGGCTCTGCGTCTCGCCACAGCGCTGCCAAGGCCGGGGTCAGCGTGCCCGGCTCTAACCTCAGCCTGGGGACGCTGGGGGACTCGGGAGAGGCCGGGAACACGGCGCTGCACCGAGGGGACGATGGGTAAAAGCGTGAAGGATGTTCGAGCCAAATCCCACGCTTTTTCCCTGGGAGAGGCTCGCCGCGAAAACCCTCGTCGAATCCCCCCCGTCTTAAAAAGTCGGCATCAGCAATCGTGTGTCGTCATCCCCTTTGATGCACGATCACCATCAAAGGGCACCGAGGGGAAGGTAGAGCGCCTCATCCTCCTCATCCGGATGGAGTTTAACGGGAGCATCGCGTATGGGTGAGAAATTGCTCGTCAGTCGCTCGCCTTGAGTAGGTAATTGGAGATGATATAGTTGAGATTCAGTGCTGCGCGAAGTCACTTGCGCAGTCACAGGCTTTTCACTCCCCCCTTCAAAAGACTGACACCAGAGGAAAAGTACTCTGCCGAGGGTTTGATACAGCTCATTCCATTTTCCCCGTGCCTGGAAAGCAAGGGGAGGGTAGTAACAAGCAGGATCTGAGGCGACGTTAGATCATGGAAGCTCCTCGCTTCCTTTCCCGTTTGAAACAATCGGAAAGGGAATTCTGTCATTATATTATCTCCGCAGCGCGAGGGCCCTGGGGAGTGTTCACATCTCGAGCACTAAGCATTTATTTCCTTGTTCTCCACGAGGATCCCTGGGAGGCCATGTTGTCTGATTCATTTCAGTGAGTTGTCAGCTAATGAATGGTACGCGTCCGTCGACTGCCGCACATGCTGTCGGAGGAGAAAGGCCCCCATGGGTGCACATCTTGGGGGGTTCTCCCATTCTCATTAGGAGGGAATCAAAAGGAAATAGAGGCTCACTGATCGTTTACCATGTTCCCTGTGTGTGCTGCCCACAGGGGGGGCGGCGTGTGAAGCCATTATTTCTCACCACTGAAGGGTGATCAGGATGTTCAGAAGCGTCTCTAACATCTTGAGGGGCACGTCGCCGGGCTTGATTGAGGCTTTAAAGAGAGACCGAGTCTCTGGAACATAATTAGTAAGTAATCTGTCTACCTGGCAGAACTTTACAAGACACTCCTGGCAGGGAAGGCGACTAGGTTATGTAAGACTGTTGGGGGATAATGGTTGAAGAAAATCATCATTCAAGACCTGAATTCACATTCCGTTCCCCGGCGTGTCCTCGAACTCTCAAGTTTCTTTCTTGAGCACACATGCACCTTCTTTTTCTTTTTTTTTTTAACGTCCTTGGTGTTTATTTTCTGAGTACACCGCTGTTGTACCACGCTCCCTTCTCTCTCAGTATCCCGCCATCTATCCCGAGCTCCTTCCTCCACTGTCGACCGTAATACACAGTAATGTCCGCTAATGGGATCCGGTGTGTCCCCGGCTTGTCACAACTGCAGCACCTCTCTTTCCAGCTCCCATTCTTCAGGCAGTTTTATCGCCGGCGTAAGTCACCGACTTACTGCGACCTGTCTGTTCCCGCCGCCGCCCCTCCCTCCCCGCTCTCCCCTCTCATTTCCCAGCCTTTCTTCTAATCTCTCCCCATGTTCTGCCCCACCCCTACCTCTGTCCACCTTTCATCTACTCCATCTTCCTCCATCCAACGACCCCTCCCCTCCTCCCTTGATGTCTCTCCCGTCAAATCTCCCCATCGCTCTCCTCCACTCCCCCATCTGGGTAAACGCAAGAGCTATCTGGTGTAAACAATTACTAACCGAATGCTGACACACAGATTGCCGCTCTCTCCCTCTCTCTCTCTCTTTTAACCACATTAGAAGAGGAGAGAGTGCGTTCCCAATCACTCGTCGCCCTCGTCCTATTTTCTCCCCCCCACCCCTCCACTCCCCAAAATAAAGAGGGATCCTTGCGATGTCGCGGCTGCTCCCAAAAAACAAAAAATCGCAGTGGAGCGCTCATGTAGGCAAGGAAGTGCTGGTGGAAGATGCACACGGCTGAGGATATGCACAAGTCAAACACACACACACACACACACACACACATCAGAAGACACACACATAAACAAATAGCCTACAGAGTGATGGCTGATGATTGTGCCCATAAACCCACTGCCACAGTGATGTATAATACATGAGCTTTCCACATACATAAACATGTCTCACACTGATCAGAGCCATTAGAGGCGCTTAGGGTCCGTCGTGTGTGTGTGTGTGTGTGTGTGTGTGTAAGCCATTCATGTGCTGTTTTTTTTTCTCTTTTTTATGTATATACGCTCAACAAGAGGCTATAAGAGCACAGATTTCCCCTGAGAGAATTGACCCAGCTGCATGGATGACTGTATCAAAAGCCGCCTGTGCTCTCTCCACAACATCAAGAAATTATATATAGACATGGCAGACCCACTTTTTCTCGCTCTTACAAAAAAAAATATAGTACACACAGCAGGCTTCAATAATCGATATAACCTGAGGAGGCAGGTCGTAAATCTAGGCAAATGTATTTCCCAGAAGGGCGATGGATGCTCTCGCGCAAACACAAACATTATTACATGTGTGCGCGGCGGAACAAAAAAAAAAAAGAAAGAAAAGGAAAAAAAAGTGCACAAGCGCATCACAGACACCGCTGGATGTGAGGCAAAATACTTATTATCGCAGACTTATAGGGTCGCGTAATAAATGGACGCAATTAAGCCGGGGTTTCGGAGCGACTCGGAGCCGATCAACCTCATTAGAGACGCGCCGAACCGCGGAGAAATTGCGCATACGGCCGGCTCGCAGGTAAAAGATTTGCCCCGGGGTGTCGGGGCTCGGTGTGTGACAGTCTGCCAGCCGCTGCCCCCCGCCGTCCTCCAGACAGGAGTGCGCACACGCACGCCGTCTGTTAGGAATCGTCTCGCTCGCACGCGTAAAAATATCGCGCCGGTTCCCCAGTTTGCGCTGGAAAGTGACAGCCCCTTCTCCTCACCTTGTGGTTAGAGGAGACGAATACGGGACTACAAATCTGAGCGGGTCGATGGACGGATCAATAAAAGAATCCATCAGTGTATACAGCAGTTATTATGGCGCTGGAATTCCCACACATAAAAAAAAGCGCATATGAGCGTGCGCCAGCGGACAGGTCCTCCATCTCCCCCTCGCCAAGCTCCCAATTAGGACTGTTTGTCCACTAATATGTCTTAATATGTGACAAGTGCAACTCACAGGTCGTTTGACGCGAGGCAGAACAAGGAGAGACTTTTTACCACGACAGAAATCGCAAATACGCACGGAGTCGGTCCGCCGCGAGAATAAACCGCACGCATCTGTTTCCCCTCAAACAATCCGAAGGAAACCGCAAATTGATATTGAAGTATTTTAAGTGTCACGTACCGTGGTTTGAATTGAAAATGACGTCTGAAGGGATGCCAAGCGGTGCAGCCGTGCCAAAGAGCGGGCGGGCAGAGAGGGAGAAGCGATTCCCAAATATCAAGCGGAGGGTGAAAAAAACTAGGTCTGATCTTCAGTCAGCCTGACCGCCGAAACAAACACACACACACACACACAAACACACACACACACACACACAAAAAAATCACACAAAAATCACACACGCGCACAATAACAGGATTATCAGGCTGCGGTCAGATGGACTCTGTTTTTACCTCTCGGTGTCGGATGATGTCGGTGTGATTGTCTCAAGTTTCTTCGTCCGCCGCCCGTTCTGCCCGTCAGCCGGTCACAAAACTGAGTCCAAGAAGGACAAACGCTGTTATCGCGCCTCTCTCTCTCTCTCTCGCTCTCTCTCTCTCTCTCTCTCTCTCTCTCTTCAATAACAACGTGACTCTTGAAAATCTCTCCTCTCGCTGCCTCTCATCATTCCCCCGGTTTTGTCTCTTTCCCCCTCTCCCGATCTCTCCATCTCCAGCTCTCCGTCGGAAGTGATTATTCTTGGTATCATGCCCATCATCACTCATAATCACCACCACCCCCTCAACCACCACCACCACCATCATCATCATCGCCATCATCACCGCCATCATCATCATCATCATGGCATCCAAAAAATCAATACGCCTTCCAATTAGCATAATGTTCTTGTGGTATGGCATCCTGTGTGCTGTGTGGGTATCTCGTTGGTGTATCCATAATAAAGCTATGAATCTAACTTTCATTGTGACTGCAGTGTCTTTACAACAGCGGAAAAGTTCAGCAGGACTCTCCAATAAGGCGTTTAATGGGTTTATATGTTGTTACTAATGCTTTATTTCATGGTTAAAGGTGCACTATGTAGTTCTGGGGAAGAGGTTTTAATCCGAAGTAAAAGACCTTCATTGATTGATCTTCTTTATGCTTAAGCCAACTAAATAAACAAACTCTCTGTGTTTGACTGATTAAAACTGAATAAACCAACTGACCTTAAAGGACAACAGAATTTCACACTGTGTTCCTTTGTTTATATGTGGCGGACCCTGCCACCTTTCTAGCTTCAAGCAGCGTTTTGAGGACCTTACATTTCCCTCTGTGAACAGCTTGTTTATTCACTTATGGAAAAAAAAAATGTTTACCTCATTAATATTGTAAATCACTGATTCTTGGGAATTTGGATAAAACAGGTTTCAATTTTGAAAAGGAAACTTAAATATGAAGTATGAAGAAATCTAAAGTCACATGTTGATACAGCAGGGTCTCAGCAATCATGCAATATTTCAGCGCAACCTCCGGAGTTTGTACTTTTTTGAGTAAATCTGCTTTTTTCCTGTCATGACTTAGCGTCAACACCATCAGACACCATAAAAGCTAATAATTCCTATTTAATCAGGCTTACATAGATTCAGAGATTATGAAGTATTATGTCTATACCATATGTACAAAATTTATCAAATGTTAAATATTCACGTTTGTAAAAAAAAAAAACGTTATACTACTTAACATGTACTACTTGAGAAACTAATAAGAATTTTGGAAATAAAAACCACATTTTTAATTTTTTAGAAAATAAAATGTACAATAGCTACATACATTGGTCCACACGGCAGAATGTAGTAGTTTCACAATAACAGCTCTTAAATTGTGAGATGTCTACAATTTCTTTGGCCTATTCGTTTCTATTGCCTGTGTCCACATCACGTGACCGTCAACTTTCTGGCTACGAGAACAAAAAACATGGCTGCCATTCCTTTTGTTTCCAGTGAAAAAATGCAATATTTTAAGATAGGTATTACATCAAAATATATTTTTGATGACATTGCGAGCGAGCGCACGTACGTACACACCGTTGGATGACGTATCTCACGGGTGGGCGGATTTGGCCCGTTCAACTCCTGTTTTAGCTAAAACATCATAAATGAATCAAGATCATTACCTTTTCTTATTACAGATCATGTACATGCACTATAATTACTGTTTCGGTTGTACCAGATATGATATATTGTGTGGTTATATCTTTTTGTGACCCTAATTAGAACCATAGACCAACGAAACTACAACTTCCGGTCCTGAGTTATAACAAGCTGCATAGGCAATTGTACTTTTTATAGGTATTACTGTTTTTCCTAGAATTGGAAGTTGTAAAAACTGAATTGAGAGTACAGTTCGATAGCTTTGAATTGAGAGTACAGTTCGATAGCTGAGGCCAAGAGCTCTTTCTAACAGTTGGTCCCATATCTGTAGCCCTTTATATTGCTCAATTATAAGCTGTTAAATGTGCACCCACGTCAAGGTTCAAAGGTCAGTATTTCAAAGCAGGAGACATGAAGAGCCATCATACTGACACATGTTAGTCTCCAGGTAGAGACATTTCCAATGATATATTTGGTTTAGCTCTACGACAAAGTTTGAATTCCCTCATGTCACAGATAAGAGTTTCAGAGAGGACTTTGAGGGCCCAGTATTTTTCTTTTTTGGTGGAAAAAGTGACCAAACTAAGAAACCTCCAGAGCTAAACCTGTTGACAAACAAACATTCTCAAGATCTTCAAAATTCAGTTTCCAAGTTGGCCCACCCAGGAGATACGTCTTCCAACGTCCACCAACAGGACTGATGCGAAAAATGTACTGTATTGATTAATTGATAAATATATACATAAATTGATCAAGTGCCCATGTCTCTCTCACATAGTGGTAGATAAGGTTTGAAAAGTAGACATTTAAAGTTGGCGAAACAGTGGCGATGACACCAGCCATCGGAAATCCACAGAGGAAGAAAAAATACGTCATCTGTGGGCCGCTGTAAAATCAGATGTTTTTTATTGAAAGAGCACCATCAAGCAGCTACATAAAAGAACACAAATAAAATAACAGCCCAGATAACTACACAAAGCAAAAAACGATACAAACAACATGCAAGCTGTGGTTTCCGCCGTAGCAGCGTTTATAGCAACTGCCATAGCAACGATATCATTCGTAAAAGCCCCACAATTTTCTGGCGAAACCTGCAATAATTTTTGTAAAAACTAACAAACTAAAGACCACATACATTCACTGTGCAGGCGATTATGCAAAATTATGAAAAAGTGCATATTTCTCGATAAAACTGACATCAAAACACATTCTGATGTAATACCTATCTTAAAATATTGCATTTTTCACTGCACACAGAAAAATAAAGGTGCTAACTGGAACCAAAAATGGTTCTTCGGAGTGATGCCATAGAAGAACCATTTTTAGTTCCACAAAGAACCTTTTAGCAAGAGGTTCTTTAAAGAACCATTCCTGCAAACGGTTCTTTAAAGAACCCCCAAAGGTGCCTCAAAGAACCATCATGAACCAAGAACCTTTTGAGGCACCATAAATGGTAATTCTTGAATAAAAAGATACCTAAATGAACATAACATATGATTAACCTGTTTGATGGGTTTTAAACTACGCTACGTTTATTACATAAAGTGCATGAAGTGGTACATAAACCAACGTTTTTGACTTTTTTGTGACATTTTCAACTCCTCCGCATGTGTGTGCGTGCGTGTCCACGCGAGTGAGGGAGAAAAAGAACAGAAATTCTTTGAAATTATCATCAGTGTAATTGGACAATAAAACAATAAATCAGTCAGCCAACCACCCCAAACAATCAAGAGGTGTTTGGAGCTACAACGATTAGTTGATCAACAGAAAATGTATTGACAACTATTTTGATAATAGGATTTAACAATCGTCTAAGTAATTTTTAAGCAAAAAAGTAAAATGTAAGAATGTGCTGCATTTCTGGGTCTTAATTGAGAAAATAATCTGCAGATTAATCAATGAATGAAAATAGTTAGTTGCAGCCCTAATTTCACGCTATTATATGCCAGCAAATAACTCCAATAAAAATTAAGAACCTTTAGTACTTTAAAGAACCATCCCCTATATAGAAAGGTTCTTCAATTGGTGATGGTTCTTTAAAGAACCAGAGAACATTTTGAAGAACCATTTATGAACCATTATTTTTCTGTGAGTGGAAATAAAAGGAATGGCAGCCATGTTTTTTGTTCTCGCAGCCGGAAAGTTGATGGTCACGTGACGTGGACACAGGCAATAGAAAGGAATAGGCCAAAGAAATTGTAGACATCTCACAATTTAAGAGGTGTTATTGTGGAACTACTACATTTTGCCCTGTGGACCAACGTAGCTATTATACATTTTCATGTGAGACTGGGTTGTTGAGGAACAGATTGTAAACAAATGAATAAAAAAAAATTAAAAAGTCCATCTGACGGTGGTGACTCTGACCTGCCGGTGGTGACATGGAGCTGTTGGAGGTGACGGGCCTGATCACAACGAACAATTCCAACAGCGTCGCCACTCAAGTCAATGTTGCATTGATTAATAACTGTTACTAATAACAGTTTGGTGCTACAAAGAAACAATTTTTCAGGCACATTTTATCCTTTTGTAATGATTAACAACATGTGGCATATCAGCGAATGCTCTGATGCTCTGAATCCATTCATGCTCTGATGAGGACTCTTTGACTTGTAACTTGTTCGTTTATCCAAGATTTATAAAGGATTTTAATCATTACTATCGTCAGAGTGCCTCTGAATCCTTCAGACAAAAAAACATGGACTTCGTAAGCTGGACAGTCATTGTTTTTCACTTACATTATATAACTTTGATTACATTTTTGAATGAGAGTTGGGAAAGAGCATGGGCATGGTTTGACCCATGAGCACTGAGTACGTCAACATGTTGACAGCTTTGCTTGCCAGTGCTTTTCATTTTGTTATAAAGATGTTTTACATCTGTTCTATCATCTGGTCAATATACCATGTCATATACATTTGACATGATTTTTTTTCAGTTTGGTTTTTTTAATCAAATTTAAACAATTTGTTTTGTGGATGCTGGGATGAGATATAATCATATAAATTCTAAAAAAATTACACTTACCCAAAAGTGAAATATTAAAATTCTGAGTTTGAATTTCTTCTCCAAAACTACATAGTGCCTCGTTAATGAATAATAAACAAATGTTTTATAGATCAGTTATAGGACATTGATAAAATAAGACATACATTATGCAGCTTTGGTTATGTATTCTAACTGCTGCCTTATTTAATGGTTGATAAATGATATTCTACTACTGATTTGTTATAAGGGTTAATGAGATAAGAAGCACATTGTTAAGTTGTGGGTTGCCAGGTTCATTAGATTAAATGCATGACCTTCTCAACTGCTAAGAGCTAATATGCTGAGAATAATTGACTGTTTACATTCATTTAGACATATTAAGACTTTATTTTAGCCATCATTAATAAATGGTAAATTGAACTTTAAAACAAATAAACCCTTTATGAGGGGTTCTTAATAGAAAATACCCCAAAAAGGTACTGTAGTGACTTGCAGTATGTTATACATATTGTAGTGATCATATGCTGACCACGTTTTAACACAAGTATTTATCATTATATTTTCTGGCAACCAACTATATGTTAATGTATGTTAGTACTGCAACTTCAGTGTGACATCTCAATGAAAAACAAAATAAGGAACAAGTCATGCATTATGCTTCTTGTTTAACCTCTTACAGTCTGTTATCATTACTTTATAGAGTGCCACAAGAATGAGTCCTTGAATCTGGAAATACTACCACAGTTCCCTCATCTCAAAGACAATGTTTGGTTTTTTTTTCGGTTTTGAAGGAGAATCCTAATTTTATCTCATAAAATCATAACATGTGCATTTAATCTGTCCCGGAGTTGCAGTGGGCAACCATCGTACAGTACCAGGGGACCGACTCCAGATCTTAGCCAGTGCTTTTGTTAAGGGCACTGTCCAGAGAATGAACCTAATGTGCATGCTGTGATGGTGGAGGAACCCACCCAAACACTGTGAGAACATTCAAATGAACCCAGGACCGACTTGCCATGAGCCAACAGCACCAACCACTGCGCCACAGATTTTCACTCTATGGAATAAAATACGTCAGTTCCTACCCCATGTTTGAAATATAAAGTGGTTATGTGTCTTAGGAAATGCGGCTGCTAACAAGTGGCTAAATGAGACAACAGAAGTTGTTGGGGACATTAAACATCATCACGCCCAACACAGACACTCATCCACTCACTAGTCTAAGTCTATCTTTACAACTTGTAGATTGATCAATTCATAGTAAAGTGTGTGGTACAGTGTAGTATGAGTGGTGGTGATGTAGCCTAACATTAGCATTTATTCTGATGATTTGATTTACACTTTATAAAGCATGAAAGTGGCGTTCATCCATGAAGATTATCTTGCCAAACAAAACAAGTAAGTATCACAAATTAGTGTTTGCCACAGAGTTTGCTTTCTGCAATAATCCAGAATCCAACTGAAATATCCCATTTGCTTTTTGTCAAGTAAACCAGGGCGATGCTAATTTCAGGGTTAGCCTGCAGAAATACATCATCTCTGCTGCACCCTATTACCGGAATATTTAAAGGTCCGCTGTGGGGTTTCATATTAGTAATAGGGCAGTAGCCAATGTTTTTAGATTGGTGGTATCCTGTTTTGTTTGCATCCTGCGCACACACACGCACAAGGACACGCGAGCTTGCGGGTGTAGCTATACAGACACTGAAGTAAACAATGCATTTTAGATATTCTAACGTACATTCCTCCACACACAAAAATCACACTTTTTTTTCACAAGCCCTGTTACGGCACAGCGATCCCGTCCCTTTTGAATCATTACAGATTTCTTTTCAGCAGGGCCACCGTCATCATCATTAACGCCGTCATTATCAACACTGAGCCATCACCTGATTACAGGGCGATGATAACATTATTATACTCGTGTTAATCAGACCGTCTTCATCATCGTCGTGGTCCTATTTCAAAAAGCTATTACCTCCATCCTTATCACTTAAGAGCAAATTATACCTCGCCATCTTCACACACATACCCAGACACTTGCGCACACGCATCCACATTTCATTAGGCTGATATATCCTCCTTAGTCATTACACATGCTGTAAGTCCCCTATCTTCAGTCTACAGTGTACTTGTAGATTGACTCCGCCAGAAGCCCTTTGAAGAATAGAGGGTGGGGGTGGGTGGATGGGGGGGTCTATGTGTGACCATTGGAATAGTAAAAGAGAGAGACTGCTTCTTCTCTATTATAGAAACACAGTAGAACAGGGCCAGGCAGACGACAGAGCATGAAAGGACTGATTTATCCACCAGGGAGAGACCGCGTGCGTGTGTGTGTGTGTGTGTGTGCGTGCGCACGTGCGTGTGTGTGCGTGAGGAAGAGAGGGAGGGAGGAAGAGAGAAATAAAAAAGAGGGAGCTGTGTGTTCTCGCCTGTTTTGCTCTCTTTATTATTGAACGATAGTGCCGGTGTGTACATTATTAAATTCATCGCACACATCTGTGTGATACTTCATGGGGGCTTTGAATCCTTCTTCCCCCTCTCTTCCCCCGGCCAGGGAGCCCGTCTGCCTGGATGTGCTCACTTTGCTGCAGCCAGGAGAGTCAGTTTTGCCATACATGTGTTTGGCAGGCAAAGACAGTTGGCCAGACTGCGCAACCAGGCTGGATGTACTGTACACAGCACCAGAAAATACGCTTTCAGGCTGTTAGGCTCTGTGTAAAGAGACAAGTTGTGCCACAACAAGCTTGAGCGTTTACTGTGGTGCAAATTCAGCCTGTGAGTCAGGCCAGTTTTTTTTTCCTTTCTCAACTGTTTATGATTTAGTAAACCATGAGTTGTTCAGATTAAAAGGGTCAGTTCACCCAAAAACATTTTATTTCACTGACCCCATGTGGAATCTAGCCATTCGGATAGTCTTTCGTGCCAAGGTTTTGAGTCACACGTCTGTGATTTCTGCCACAACCCGAATGCAATGGATGTGAAATTTAGTTTATGGTGCACACCACCATGACAAATGACATTTGAAAAATGGAGCACTCTCTCCAGAAACACTGGTGGAGCGCGATATATTCTGGATAATCCACAGACCTCACTGTGACAGTTTTTAATAGCAACTCTAGCAGTGTGGACCCCGGGGATGTCAGTGTCAGTCCATTAGTCCACCACTTTAGTCCACACTGAAGTATCTCAACTATTGGATGGATTGGCATGAAATTGAGGACAGACATTTATGTTCCCCAGAGGATGGACCCTTATGATTTATTTAGTGACTTATCCTCTAGTTTCACCATGAGGCTTGTTATTCAAAGTGCAATATCTTGACAGATATTGGATGGATTGCCATTGAATATGCTACAGATACTCCTGATCCCCAGAGGCTGAATGCTAATGACTGTGGTGATTCCTTTTGAGCAACCAGCAAGTCAGAGTTTTAACCTCATTTCCACAACACAGCTGGACATCTAATAGATGGATAGGCACAAAATGTTGTACAGACGTGAGAATTTTTAAAAAAGAAATTCCATAAGTAGTCCAAGATTCATACACTGCTGAACTAAGTACTTCCTAGACTACTTGCATGTATAATATGAAGTACTCTTACTGTGTACTTTTCGAGTAATCCTGGGTCAAAATCCTGACCAGACCACAGGAATAAGGATATTTCGCCCAACTTTGAGGTCGAATAGAAAACTTATTTTCCATAAGTAGTCCAAGATTCATGTACTGCTGAACTAAGTACTTCATAGACTACTTGCATGCATAATATGAAGAACTTTTACTGTGTACTTTTAGAGTAATACTTTGTCAAAATCCTTAACAGAGACAAAGAATGAGGATATTTCACCCAACTTTGATGTGGAATAAAAAACGTATTTTCCATAAGTAGTCCAAGATTCATGTACTGCTGAATTAAGTACTTCCTAGACTACTTGCATGTATAATAGGAAGTACTCTTACTCTGTACTTTTCGAGTAAACCTGGGTCAAAATCCTGACCAGATCACAAGAATAAGGATATTTCGCCCAAATTTGAGGTCGAATAAAAAACGTATTTTCCATAGTCCAAGATTCATATACTACTGAACTAAGTACTTCATAGACTACTTGCATGTATAATATGAAGTACTCTCACTGTGTACTTTTAGAGTAATCCTGGGTCAAAATCCTTAACAGAGAACAAGAATAAGGATATTTCGCCCAACTTTGAGGTGGAATAAAAAACTAGGTAGGTAGGTAGGTAGGTAGGTAGGTGGGTTAAGGAAGCAACAGCTGGACCATCTGGGCTTCAGGTGAGGTCTTAAATAGTTCTGTGATGAGACACTAGGCGGGAGGGATAGGTTGCTGGGCAGTGTCCCTACCAAAGCTGAGACCAAACTTACGCCCTTGATATCCACAGACATTATCTCTAATCATATGTAATTATAGGCTTATTTTATGTTTATCAAAAAACAAACAATTCAAAACCATTACCACCTGTGTGCCAAAGTAATTTCCCTACAGGAAAGACCTACCAGCAAATGTAAAAGCTTCCATTAACTGGGAGAGGGATGAATCATTCGGTGGCCTGTTAATCGGTGTTAGGGATACAAAAATGATGATCTATTTAAAGGCAGAATGAGTATTAATTTGAAAATAAAAATATCAGTGCCTGTATCTGCAGAGACTTTGCCCTGTGCCTGTATTTTCTTATTTGGCTGCGCTCAGGATGTGTCTGGGCGTCAACCTCTGGGCAGTCGGCGTGCACCCCCGAGCCAATATCAGCGAGCAGGTTATGAAAGCAAGACTCTATCAAAACGTAGCAACCAGGTGCCAGAACAATTAAGCAGGCATCCAAGTGGAAGCTATGAGAAAGGAGGAGCCTGGGAGCAGGGGCCAACTTTAAATGTTGTGTTCACAAACCGCAACTGACAAATCCTACGCATTCTGCTTTGAACGACACTGTGAGAAATAACTATTTAGTGAGTCTTATCAGACCAGAAAAGCTGTCAAAGGAAGCTGGTGTGACGTTAACGTCTTAATTGCGCTGTTTCCAGTGTCAGTCTGCCCGAAGCTCAATGCCAAGCTAATCTTTAACCCCATCGGGAGCTAAAACAACCATGAAAGTCAAACAAACCTTCACACATGCACACGTGATTTATTCCCTGCCCTCTCAATCCCATGATTCCTCCCGGACACATGCGCAGGCTTGACAGCGTGTGTGTGTGTTTTGAAGGCCACTGTCATGTGCTGGGAAGTGGGGAGGAGGGGGCACTCCCCGCAGCAACCAAAGAGCTTTGATCCCAGTATATCTTCCAGTCATCTATCAGTATATGAGATCCACGGGGAGCAGAGAGACAGGCCGCGCTGGCAGATGCACAGCGCATACAGAGAGACAGTGACGGTATGTAGAGTGGCAGGAGGAAAGCGCAGCTACGGACTCGTCAGATTGGCAAGCAGGTGGGCAAATAGACAGAAAAGTGTGCGCGCCGCAACAGGCACACGCAGCTTTCGCTCCGTAGATAGACGTACACGAGGACAGACAGGCGGAGTGACAGATAGCATGAGGGTAACAGACGGCCGGACAGATGCATCATGGTGCCGCAGATCTAGGGTAAGACACCGGCCAGGTATAGCGTCTAATAGCGCGGCAGTCAGACAGACGCGGACAGCTGCCACATGCTATAGTCCAAGTCGAGCGGAGACGGACAGATGCCCTTCTCGCGGCTGGAAAGATGCCGCACCTCTGCGCTCAAGCACACAAACACCCACGCCCGTGCAAAAACCGCTCCGCTCGTCCTCCTCCCTTCTCCACCTGTCTGCTCCTTGCTGTCAGGGAGCCAGACAGGAGGTGATGTTTGTTCCCTCAGGCACTGTCATCTTCTCTTTTTCTCCCCCCCTCCTCGCCCATGTCTCCTTCCCTCTCCTTCCCTTTGCTTTTCCCCTCCTTTCCATTAATTTCTGTCTTTTGTTTGGCATTTACCATTTAAAGCGCCTGCCCTCAAAATAATAGCGTGGACAGACAGCGCCGGGTGGATTGTATGTTTGTGCGTCTGTCTGTGGCGAGAGTCCAGGCATGAATATGACGAGGCTTTGTGCCAGAGGAGGGTGCACGAGGGATTGTGTGAATGCAAATGACCATATATGGAGGCATTGTTATTTAGCTTTTATTTCTGCGTCCTTTTCTCTCTGTCACTCATCCAACTGGCAAAGACTCTCTTAGCAAATTATATCAGCCTTCGAAACGGCTGTGGACAATCAGCGAAAGAAAAGATCCGGATTGAGAAGAGAAGAAGGGAAGAAGGAGGTGTAGGTGAAGATGGCGCTCTGCTACGCTAAATCTGGACATCATCCTTCACAAAGGCCCCTTGGAAAATATTCATAGAATAGCATTACAGTGTCTCTGATATAGCAGGTTTTAACACTCCAGCTGGTCACATTTGCATATAGTAGGATTGTTGAGTCCAATTGGCAAAGTGTGCTTTTCTGCTTGAAAGCAAGCATTCACATACCTTAGAAGATTATGCACGGAGACTTTGCATGCATCGAATGTAACTCAAAATTGTTTTAGTTAGAGCTCACATCTCTTACCAGCAACATTCGTCATTTAAAACAGTCGTAGCGACGTTGAGTGCCGGCATGGAGTGAGACACCTCCTACCTTTCTAAATTTCTCATCAGTTTTGAGAAAGAGCAGGAAAAGGTGAAAGATTTGATAAAGTTTTTGTTAGCTTCCATAACTGATTTTATAAGTGGCAGCAAAACAAGCTGAAAACACAACATTGAAATATTACCACTGAATAAAGTTGTGGCTAACACAACACATCCTCATACCTAAACTACCAAATAGGCTCCAAAAAAATATTATCCGATATATATATATATATCCGATATATAAATATCAACCTTCATCATGCTGTGGAAGTTGGTTGGGTTTAGGCACTTGAAATACTTGGTTGGGTTTAGGTACAAAAGTACTTGGTTAGGGTTAAAATATATATAAAGTGTTACTTGTGTAAATTCAGTTACGGATGTACCAATGTTACGTATGTTACTTAAGTTAGATAACATAACATAACATAACATAACGAGAGCATAAGTAAATTAAAATAACTCACTGTTGGTTTCACACTGGACACAAACAGTGGCCTCCTGTGCTTGTCTTTCTTACCCCGTTCACCTCCTTATTGCAGTCTTTTTTGCTCGATATACTACTTCACCACACTTCCTCCATTGCTGCCATAATAATTGCTACAGTCATTAGAGGTCGCCACCTTGCAAAAAATGTCAATATGGGTCACAATAAGATGCTTTCATCATCGACCTACAGTATATGGTTGTTTTCCTGATTGGGTTGACAGGTTGGAAAACAATAGCTTACTTAACCATAGAGAGGACATGGAGATTAATTAGGAATTATTTTGAGTCTTATCTGGTCACCTCGCATACGGTATGTCCAACCCTCATTCTCTTTTTAGCTCTGTTTTCTGGTATCCTAAATTTGGCAGCCAGGAAGAGCGTTGAAGATGTCTTTGAGAGTGACCCAAAACAGCTAAGTTGCAGACTTAAAATATTGATTAGTGCAGCTTTAAAGAATGTTGGTATTTTATCAACCTAGAACCAGACCCAAAATGGAACCAGCTGTCAAAATCCAACCCGAGCTGTTGCATTAATACAATGTTCAAATGATTTGAATCACCCATTGTATTAATGTCTTCTTTCTTTTAATAAAATGCCTATTTTTAAAAACAGATAAAAACAGATAGTTCAGACACCGAATGCATTATTTACATTTCAAATAGTTTTAGAACCAAAAAAAAGGAATAATTAAATAATTAATACTTCCATTTAGTCGCTGTCAGATTGTTGCATGACAAGAGAGCATACTGAGATAATACTGAAAAAACCCTTTTTCCTCTAAATACCCTTTGATTTTGAGTTTGTTTTCTAGTCCAGACAAGTGCGCACATACCACCACAGTTCAATTAGGCACCTAAATATTTTAAACCCATTTTTCTTTGGGTCCTCTGTAGTCTACTCATTGGTTAGACTGAATAGGTGAAAACTGTGTTTGGTCAGTCCTTAGTGTACCCAGGTGCTATCATATGATCCAACTCCAACAGTGTTGTCCTTAAATGGTTAAGTTTTGCAGAAGAAGACGTTTTAAGAAGAGCTTTGATTGTGTACTCGAAACTGAAACAGGAATCTATTGAAAGCTGCACAGATTTTTATTCTAGGCTTCCAATTTCTTCTAAGCTCGAGGACACTGATTGATTCACAGCCAGTTGTGCTCCAGACCCTTCTGTCCTCTGCAAGTTTCCTGTCCTCGAGCTGAGAAGCACCTGATTCAGCTGCATATTGCTGGAAGATGCACAGAGAACCACGTTTCAGCTGGGTTTCGTCAATACCGCAAGGACAAGTCCCCATCTCTGTTGCTCTCCTCTGCTGCATGATTAAGGAGGAAATGTCCTCTTTTGTGAAAAGCAGTGCTAACACTGATGCAAAATCAGAGACTCGGACATAAACTGAAGAAGACGGCGCAAAAATGATATTACCGCACTCCCCTTTTAGAGACATTTTTCAGCCATTGGAGCAATCTACTCTGATTCTCACCAGAGACTTTCAAAAAGAAAAAGAAATGAGATTCTTTTGGCACTCTGTCACTCTCTCTGGATACCGGAGAGGGAAACGTATTTCACATGGCCCGAGGATGAACAAAACACCTTCCTTTGGCACAGATGGCAAAGAATTCCACCAGAAACAGGAACAGATTTTGAACATATGCTCCTCAGATCTGATGCTTTTGACCGATGAAAAGAAAAAACGGGCATTGAAATCAGGACACGTGAAGAAGACCTGATGGGCAAGGTCAATCAGGAAACTTCTGATTCAATCACAAATAAGATCTCTGAGTAAGAGGAGGATACGAGAAAGATAGAAAAGACTTTTCCAAAGTGAAAGACCCATGGTTTTTCATCACTAGGGAGAGAGTCATCAAAAGGGAGAGACACGGACATAATGAATCACACTACCCTTTTCACGATCCGCCACAAGAAACTAAAGAAGGCGCTGCTGGGTACAAGAGGACACCGCAGATCCCACCATCGTCCGCTGTGATTAACATCTCTCTCTTAAGATGAAATATCTCTGCTGCATAAGGCTCTTAGCTTTTTCCCAACTAACAATATTGACCCATTTAATCTAAAAGTTGAAGCAGCCTCTGCATCTTAAACACTTTCTCTACCAGTTCGTCTCTCCCATAGAGCCGTGTCGTTATTAGGGACTTTAAACTTTGATACTGACAACAAGCAGCACCCTTTCAGAAGAAATCTATCTTCTTGCCTTCATTCAGTCTGAATCTCACCACACTTAGCGACAGCAAATTAGTGGAAAAAGATTTATGAACCAGTTTTCACATGCTGTTAAGAGGGAAGCTACATAAATATGAATTAAAAGCTCTGAGCAATCTAGGTAAGAGCTCATCATCCGGCCAGCTGATACAGGCGGGTCGGCTGTGGTTATGGGTCTTGAGCAATACAGTCTGAGCATTAAAAGTCCTATTACACCTCTGAAGTCAAACCCCACTGACAACTAATGAGTATATTTACTCTGCTTTTATAAGGGTTTAGATAACAGGGAAAGAAAAGACTTTCTGCTTGTTGAGTCTCCTGTGCCTCCTGTTTTGTATGCCCTGCAAAAAGTACATAAATCCACTATCAATCCCCCCGCATCCCAGTTGTGGCATGTACTGATATCCTTTCTGAGCCTCTGTCGCAATTTGTTGACCTGCTCACTCTTTTTTTCCTTGGTGACACTGTTGATACAACATGAACAAGCTGGTATCCTGGTAACTTTTGATGTGCAGAGCATGAAGACATGCACATCTCATGGATTTGCTCTGGATGCTTGCGCCCCTTTACAAACATTCAGAGGGGAAATTGCGTCCTTATGAATTCCAACTTAAAGTGTCAGAAATGGTTCTCACCATTAATTATTCACCGTTATAATTTACTTCAAGGACACCTCTTATGCTTTTTTGTTTTTTTCCCTTTCCTTCAGTGTTTTACGTATATAGGTTCTTGTGCATGTGAAAGGTCTTGAAAGCTCCTCTCTCCCACAGAAAACACTGCTCCTGAAGTGCCTCAAAGGCCTCGTCGGTAGTCCCGCCTTTCAATTCTGTGACGTCTTGATGTCACCAGGTCACGTTTGCATAATTTATGACTATTTTCACAGTAGAAGTGAAGCTAAACGGAGGCTGAAAACGCGACAGAGCCAACCGGGAGACACGGTGATTGGTGCTAGCACAGGCGTGTGTGAGCCGACCAATCAGAGCAGACTGGGTATTCGGGAGAGGGGCTAAAACAGAGTGTTTTGGACAGAGGGGGAATACATTGCCACTGCACTGGACAGTATGAGAAACTGATGTGTTTTTGAGCACTAAAGCATGTAAACCTATTCTAGTAGTAACTCAAAATAAAATGATTAACCTGAAAATTAACAAAATATGTCTCCTTTAAACCAATTTCTTTACCAAGATTATGTTGTGGTAAAAGATGCATTAATGATATCGTTGTCATATTAAGAGGTGACTGAAGAAAGCTGTCTGATTTTCTGAAGTGTAACAATTTTACTGCCAAATATCTTTCTTTGACTGAGGAAAAGAATGAAACAGTGTGAGAAGCAAAACAACAAGATTACGATCCAAACCATACCTCTCCAGTATTTTTATTGACAAATTCTTGAGATTGCATGAAAACTGCAGTACCGGAACCGATTTCCAGGCTGTTGAAACGAAAGAGCGTTTTCAGCAGAAGGGTTACGCTACATCACACATCTCTTTGGCCTTCCAGAGGGCCCTACGTACAGGAACGGAATCCCTGTTAGTTAAGAAAACAAGAGCCACCCCTTCTTCCTCACGGATCACTTCCTCTACTGAGTCCTCTCCTCTGGCGAGCGGGGTCAAATGCATTTTCCTCAAACACTCCTAACAAGCATCCCATCTTTACATAAAATCAGCTCTGCGCGTCTCTGATCACGTTCAAACGTCGCCACAATCAGCAGGACGGTCAGGTACATTCTGACTCACACCGTCTCCTGGCCGTCCAATCAAGCCTTAGGGTTTTTTTTCACCGTGGCCATTGTACACAATGTTCTAACTGGTTGGACACTGAGTACTTTACACATCCACATACTGGTAAAAAAAAACAACAGAGGTGGTGACATCATCAACTCACTGCTCTGCAGAGAGGTGTATTGGCTTCACGCTCCTGCAGTGGAGCCCTTTGGCATAAATGAAGAGCGAATTTGTCGTGTTTCCTCTAATTTGTCACACTCGATGGATG
The DNA here is from genome assembly GCA_039737535.1 of Lagodon rhomboides. Lineage (NCBI taxonomy): Eukaryota > Metazoa > Chordata > Actinopteri > Spariformes > Sparidae > Lagodon > Lagodon rhomboides. The sequence continues at coordinate 7,125,846 of CM077797.1, forward strand.
TTTGTACTTCTCCTACTTTTATCTTTGTAACTATAAGAGAGGTCTTTGTTCTTTTGTTCTGCCATGTCTGACACGGTGTCTTTGTCTTTTCCTGCCCCGTCATCTGTCAGTGTGGTTGAACCAACGTACAGTGTTCTGTTATCCATGTGCACAACATTTCTTTTTGCAAACCCTCTTTTTGGAGAGAGGACTTTCTACAACCTATGCATGAAAAAACATATTTAAAAAAAGCATAAAGCTACTTTACCTGACTCAGATGAAGATTTTGTGGCAGGCGGTTCCAAACTTTTGAACAGCAGTGTTCTCTGTCAACGAGCCAATATGCAACTTGGCTAATTCCCAGTCACTGTGCTCTTCACAGCCTGATGTCTGCATTCAGCCAATAGTTGTTTGATAAAGATTAAAGCACTTCTCTGCAAAAGAACACTGAAATCACGAGCGCACTGTGTTTTTGCACTTCAACAGAAATTACAGAGCGATGAGTCTCCTCTAGTGACAGTATCGTCCGATCCTGTAACATCGATTGAACTCATCGATTGGGGCGGGACCTCTGGTATTTGGCAACCAAGTATGAAAACAACCCAATCGCCATTGTTGTTGGCAACGTACATTTCTGCAAAGCATGGATCTGCTGCAGCTTATCATTGCTTTATGTTGTAACTTTACATTTCTTAAGGTTCAACTTTCTATTTTAAGAGATTGAAGACTGTTAGGGTTAGACATTAAAGTGAAGACTGTTGGGTCATTGAAGGCATTAAAGTGAATTGTCGGGTTAGGAGTTTAGGGTCAAGGTTAAAAATACCTGTTTTGGTCACAACAAACAAGGCTGGAGATGTCCCTAGGTCTCCTTAAATTTTTTCCGGTGGCTTCACGCTTACAAATGTTGAGACACAGAGAAACTGCCATCACCGGCTTGGCATACATTTCCCCTGTAACCCCACCACCACCCCTCCCACTTCCTCATATGACAGTCAGATCATTAACATGTAATGGGAACATGATACGACACGTTTTGTACAAATGTCGATATGGGATGAAGCCTATGACACGTGCAAATGCGAACACTTTATCCTGAGCTGTTGAAAAATCCGGTGTGAAAATGAAAGTAGGCTGTAATTTCAACACATTTTCAAATCCGCTGCAAGTGTTCCTGCCAACTCAGGCAACATAAGGAGGTTAAAGATGTCAACTGAATCAATTTGAGCTATTCTAACTTTTGCTACTTACAAAATTAAAAGAGAATGAGTGGACTCGATGCTATATTCAGATTTCGAAAAAATGCGATTGAACCCCGGCCCTATCATCGCACAATCACCATGTTTCAGAAAATAAAAATAGTGTCTTTCTTTCTGGCTTGCCAACAACTTTAGTACTTAGTTAAATGTGGCTCCCTTGATAACAGTGCAAGAATCACGGATACATAATAAATGCCAAGTGCAGTCACAGTGTTCAGGGTCATCTCAGGGATCCAGCCTTCATTTTCTACAAAGAAAATCATATCATATAATATTCATCAGCGTGAAATCACACAAAAGAAGTGTGCGATCTGCATATTAATTTGTTATTTGCAGACTACTGGTGCTTCTTTGTCATGTACGTTTCATTTCTGTGTTAGATAATTTACTTCTAACCTTTATATAGTGTCACAGTCGTTCATCTGAATGGTATTTTTCTTTCTGTTATATCCTATTCTGCAAACCAGCCTCGCCCACGCTACTCCCACAGCACCTTTTCTAAAAGTCGCCCTTGGGTCAATAATGTGTTTCTTTTCTTGTAAGTGCAGTTGTAAGTTTGAGCTTCACTGTGTAGAATGATGTAAAATATGAAACAGAGTTTAACGCTGGAAGTTTTTTTTTACCTTTCTTTGCTTTACGTCATTTGCTTCCATTGCTTCCATTGCTCGTCTACTGAGGACGGACTTTACAGTGAAGTAGGAGACATCTTGTGTCCAGCAGTTGAAGTTGCGAGATGAAAACTACCATATAAATATAATATTATTTCAAAAATTATATATTCGTATCATTTTCAATGAAAGAGAAGAAATATGTGCCATTTGAAGAACGTGAACGTGGTAATTACACCTCTTTTTCTACAAAAACGCATCAGACATACATCAGAGAATTTCTTTGCGTGCCTTAATTCGTGTGCGGAGGGGATCTTTAAAATATCATCAAGTATCACACCCTTACAAATCAGAATGAGGTGGGAAATGTGCTGTGCGTCAACTAAACAAGACCCTGAGGGGAATTATGGTACCTCCCCGACCCGCAGTTGAAGGCCTCGTAAACCCCAAGCGCACAGCAACATTTTTTAAGTAGTCTAGGAATGCTTGCTCAGGATCGTTTTAGTGTGATAGCGAACATCTGTTTAGACGAAACTTAAATGACCCCCTTTTTTTGTCTGAGCTGCAAGATGCACAGATGCAGCTTTGGGTCTTTTTTGCTTCACACCCACAAACTGCACGAGAGTATCTTTCTTCAAAAACAGTGTTAGAAGCACACAGAACACACAAACACCTATCTGAATCAGACAGAAGAAAGTCAGCAGGGCCGAGATGGATCACACCCGGTCATGGTGTTAAGATGTTGACGTCAAAGCTGGACAACAATCACTTCCTCGATGAATACTAGCAGTGCAGGGTCTGCCTACCACCTGGATCTCAAGTGCAAACTAGCCACACAAAAGTCGAACAGGGGCTACAAGCAGATGATGTTGTGAACATCAGCAGCGGCTCCGACAGAGCACAAAAACCAGGTAAAACACACCGGCCGCCGGCTGAATCAGCCTAATTTAAGCCGCTACAGCGAGCGTAACATTTTCCAGCGCCTTAAGGGCCACGGAGAGCTCTCTCAACTCGCCTCGCAAGTTGATTTTATGGCAGGTTAAATACCCTCTTTCATCGATCATGCATGGAATGAATCTAATCCATCAAAATTCTTCTTTAAACGTAATCTCACGACTTCAGCCTGGCAGCAATTTATTGTGTGCACCCCGCGCTGAAATTGAATGAGGAGAAAGTGCACATTCGCTTTCGGGAACGGGGCGTCACAGACCCCGCTGGCGAAGTTCATGTTTTTTTCTGTTGCTATTCATTTCTAATTATCGCCTCTGATCAATTTTGCATCGAGTCATTTCATGATCGCGTCAGTTTAGAAGAGCCGCGCTTCAAGGTTGTTCAGTTTTTCTACTGAAACAAACTGAGTTAATGATTTTTTAATGGAGTGTTAAGTAGTGTGAAACAACTGCTGGTATCCAGCGCGCAGCGTTCCTGAGTCCTTCCATGGAAGTTTTCTTCCTCGCACTCTAACTTTTATTCAAACCTACGCCTTGTCCAGGCGACACATCTTAAAGCAGGCTCACCTCAACCCAAGGTTTCTTCTCACTGAGTCCATTCAGCTGATCTGTACTTGGCAGCAGGGTTGACAAGGTTTTCTGGGGAAAAAATCCTCCTCATTATAAGAGGCCAAACCTGATCATAAAGGATTTTATGGCAGATAGATGCATAAACTATTCCTTTAAACTCACCTTGCGCATTGTCACAGGATTCGTCGCAACCGAATTTTCAGAGATTAAACACACTCTTCTGGACTCGATCTCTGCTGTCAAATATCTGCTAAGCCCTGGCGTCGCCTTCACTCTTCAGTTGCCGGGCTCCTTCAAAGGCCACCTGTTCTGCATCTTCCAGCAGCTCCAGGCCAGTGGCTGTGCAGGAGTCGTGCCAGCCACTGTGGTTTCTGTTGCCTCTCTTCTGGCCAACTCACGGCCAGCTCCCATGGTGAGGAAGGCTTCACAGCCTGGCCTTCAGGACCACTGCCCAAACAACGGGAGAGCGTTCGTGTCAAACGAGGCCGAGCCTGTGGAGATGCAGCTGCAGATTCTGTGGCCTGTCGGAGCTGATAGAGCGGACATGGTCAGCTTTAACCTTTGTTCACTTTGCTTCAAGGTGCAAGGTGCAACAGCTTACTTTAGACTTTAACATAGAATAACGTGGGTTGTGAGCAGAAATAAACAAGCTGTCACTACTGCTGTGGCATCCGATTTGAGATCCTGTGCTCTAATGCTGTTGTAAGAGGATTTTTCTTTGCAGTTTCCTTTTTGAGCATTTGACAAGAAAAATGCCCTGGAGATCCTGTTGAGCCTGAGACATGTTTAAATAAAGTCAGTTAATAAATGTCAGATTTGGTTTGTTTTGTATGTAAAACACACCAAAACAAAGCTTACAGGGCTTCGACAAGGTATTGGTATTTCATTAAATATATCATTATAATAAATGAAATAGTGACAGAATTGAACCAACAGGATTAGTGTGTGAATTGTCTGTGTTTTCGTGACACTCAGCACAAGTTTTAACTGGAAACATTTGTGTCAAAGTAGGCTAACATGAATCCTAAAGATTTCATTTGAACAGTATTTAACGTACAGATTTGTATTAACATGTAAGCATAATTATGATATTTCTATCGAATGCTATAGCATACGTTTTACATAAAGTATATCATTTAATGGGAAGTATTTCTGTTATGTTGAGTCGATGTGAATAAATAAATAACTCTGCTTAAATTAAGTTGTAATTCATTCCATATGGATTACTTGTACAATTAGATGGACATTTTATGTGTGACTGAAATACATAAAATCAGTGGGGAAATGGACTTTGTACACCAGTTTATAAATATAGTGTTTTATTCAGGCAGACAAAAGATAGTCCTGCGGGAAGTCACAGAAAAACAATAGGAAATTTGCAGTGATGTACACCAATCCCCTAGATTATGTTATGACAATTACGATCAATTACACAGTGACTGTGTTGTCATCTTTAGGTCTCAACTCAACTGTTTCAGAGTTTGTGGTGCAGCTGTAACAATTTATGATACTGTGATACGATATATTACAATAATTCAGTTCTGACTATATACTCTTACAAATAAGGGTTCCAAAAGGGTTCTTCTACAAGGGCTGAGGTTCTACCTGGAACCATTTGCTTCTGAAAAACCCTTTTCTCGAAGAAACGGTTCCAGTAAGAACTATTTTGATCCAGAGAACCTTTTTTGGAGAAAGAGTTCTTCAGGGATTGTTGAAAGCATGGGTATTAGGGTGGGAACCTTACACACACAGTTCTAGGTATAACCCTTCATGTTGGGTTCTAGGTAGAACTCTCCAAAAGTGTTCCAGGTGGAACCTTTATAAAAGGTTCTACCTGGAGCCAAAAAGCCAAAAAGGGTTCTCAGAGGACAAGCCGAAGGACCTTATACGGTTCTACTTAGAACTTTTATTTCTAAGAGTGTATGATGACAAGCGCTGGCTGGTGCAGTTCATACGAAGCATCCTTCACTACTTCTGCTGGCAGAAGCTGTCACAAATGGCCACACTCAAAAGTGGGTTAAAGAATCTGCTGTCAGAGAATGGGCGTGACACATGTTTTAAATGTGGATAAGAGCATGCACACTTTCGTAGTCTTTTCTTAAAGGCAATCATTGTGTTGCACTCATTTATACAGGTAGTGACAGTTGTAGTTATCTTCCAACCTACTTTCTGGCAGCAGTGGGGTGTGTGCTTGTCGGTTTGAATAAGTGACAGAAACTGTCACCGCTCGTTTAATTCCCAAGTCAGAAACGTAAGAATTTTTTTAAGATCCACCTTAACAGCTAATGGGCGGAGGTCGGGTCATTATAATTTCGTAGCTGTTGCATAAGGCCTTCAGCCCTGAACCCTCACAGCCTTTGTTGACGTCACCTCAAGAGTCAGAATGAGGTGAGGTGTTAATTGGAACGAGACAGCGCTTGGCAACATTTCACTTTACTTCATGTGTTTGGAACTTTTCTTTTTTATTGTTATCAGCTGCACCTGGTAACCCATGGTAACCCTGTGTTACAAGTCTGTGAGTGGGACACTGGGGTTGGGTCTATGGCATTAAGAATTTCAGACTTGTGTTCTGACACTGACTAACACACACATTTATAAGCTACCTTCCTCCAGCCAAGGGGGCAAGTGCTGACCACAAACAATGCAATATTTCGTGCTTCAGTGTCAGCCAGCATTGTTAGGCTTTAACTATTGAAACCAACGTGATTGGATAGCTTTGGTTACCTTTTGCAGAGAGGCGCAGAGAGAGAGTGGGCTTATGGCACATCACAGTGTTGAGGCTCATCGATGCTCCCTATGCGAACAAAAGCAGATAAGTCAGTTTTCAAAAGATATAACTGTCACTCTCCACATACATCCATGCATTCTTCAAGTTGACATGAGTGTTAAACAACACAACCAAAAGAGGGTGCCACTCAGAGTCGAATCCGTCTCACACTGACCCTCACTTTTCCATCGCTACCGTCCAACTCACATTTAATTCCCATCCAAAATTCTTCCTCTTGCCCTGTTGTCAGTGATGACTTCAGCTAATGGCTACACTAGTACATCGACTACCCGAGGTACTGCTCCGTTTGTTTGTGTCTGTAAGCTTTCAGATAAGATGCAGAAACACGGATGAAATGAACACAGAATGAACTGAGCTTTCCATCCATACTCTGCGTTCATGGCGTTGATTTTGTTCAGATACGTAGCTAACGTTGAAAATAAATGATCCTATAGTGGCAGATGGAGAGTTCAGCTGATGACCTTATAACTTGTTTAACCTAATATTTAGAATGACTGATGAATGAATGAATGAATGAATTATACTAACATGTCACTAGACAATCATGACTATCAACCTTTACATTGTCATTTCAGTTGTTCAACAGTCAACACATTCTTATATCAAAATGGCGGAATATAGCTTGATAAAACTTCTAAAACGACTTTTATCGAACGATTTATCGACGTTCCCAAAAAAACATGACCAGCGTACAGGCAACAATCATACCCGACTTTTGTTGTGCAGCTGCTGTTTGGCTAAGTTAAGCCACTAAAACTTCTTGGCTTGGTTTTGGTACTAAAACGTATTGGTTAGGTTTAGACACTAAAACATCTTTGTTGGGTTTATGCACTAAAACGTCTTGGTTAGGTTTAGGCACTAAAACCTCTTGGTTAGGTTTGGGCACTAAAACCTCTTGGTTCGGTTTGTGCACTAAAACTTCTTTGTTAGGTTAAGACACTAAAACATCTTGGTTAGGTTTAGGCACTAAAACGTCTTGGTTAGGTTTAGGCACTAAAACCTCTTGGTTCGGTTTGTGCACCTAAACTTCTTGGTTAGGTTTAGACACTAAAACGTCTTGGTCAGGTCTATGCAGTAAAACTTATTTGTAAGGTTTAGACACTAAAACGTCTTGGTCAGGTTAAGACACTAAAACTTCTTTGTAAGGTTAAGACACTAAAACATCTTGGTTTGGTTTATGCACTAAAACTTCTTTGTTAGGTTTAGGCACTTAAATTACTTGACATAAACTAACTATGTTTGTAAGTTTAAACAACCCACTGTGTACTTCTGGTTTCACACTGGACACTTAACAGCAGTCTCCTTTGACCTATATGGTAATTTTTCTGATGAGGACAGGCTGTATGTGAAGTTGAAAGTAGTGTTTGTTTTGAAGCAGTTTGACTTTAGAGGTGGAGTTTTTTTGTATATTTGACACTTCCTTGTTATCAAAAACACACATCATCAAAACATCTAAACTGTCTTTTTCCATGTGAGAGTAGTGAGCCTCTGATAAAAACATTCTAAAGAAAAACAAGCAAAGTGAATACCTTTGGAAGAATTCTTTCATCTGCAATAAATAAATGAACAGCTCCTCAGAATTTCAAACTGAATTTTGTAGAATTGTCTCACTATGCATTGTTAATGTGCGAAATGTCTGGAAATGGATCCGGCGTCTGAAAATGCATGACTTGATTATATATGTGTGTGTGTGTGTGTGTGTGTGTGTGTGTGTGCGCGCTTCATCTTTCATCTTCAAGAGTACAGGCTCAATGTCAAGCTGCCAGCTGATAGAAGGCTTTTTGTGCGCTTCCCCTTTTCTAGTCTATGTTTCCCAAGCAAAGATTCTGCATCAGTGTGTCCCCGGAGATAAAGGACCACACTGGAATACCAAAACAACAAAGCGTACACACACCTGCATGAATATCATAAGAGTTGTAAGGGAGGAAAAAAAGAAAAAAGCTGTAATGCATCTGCACAATCGCTTGGGACAAGCATGCAAGGAATGATGAGGAACATGCTCGTGAACAACAAACACAACAAGAGCCAAGTGAGTGATAATCACAGTAATGATGATAATCACCGACTATCCAAGCAGAGAGAAAATAAAGTTTGAGCAAATTATATGATGGTTAATTCTTCCCACACCGGCACGCGGAGAGAATTGAGTTGGCAGTGGCTGAGCAGCTAACAATGATAAATTGTCCATACCTGCGATCATATTAACAATAATTATTGCATTAGTGTATTTCATACAGTGATGAAAATGGACTCCGTGAGCCGAATACAGAGTTGTCGCGCTGAAGGTGCAGTGTGAGGGAGGAATCTTTGTCATTCCTCCATGTAAAGTCATCTCCCATCATGTTCACTCTCTCTTTCATCAGGGGCCGGCATTGTTTCGGCGCTGCTCCGGCTGACACGGTGTAATTTACAGGTTGGAGCCGGGCTTCCTGCCATCCACAATAAATTGGTCTCCATTTTCTGACATCTAGGCTTTTGGAAGTGTGATTTCTTTGATCTTTTCAGCCCTACCAGACATTTTCTGTTATTCCATTTTACATCATCACCCCCTCCGCCTCGCACGCGCTCTCTCTCTCTCTCTTTCTTCTCGCCCTGTCTGTCTCTCTCTCTCTCTCTGCCTCGTCAAACTATCTGCCTCCCCTCGCCTTTTTCCCTTCAGTCCTGCCACTTATCTTTTTTCTTTATCACATCTCTTACTTATCTCCCACTTTCATTTTCTTTTACTTTTCCCTCTCGCCGTGTCGCTGTCATTAACTCAACACACCATGTCATTGGTAGCATCAAACCACCGCAGGCTTTGTACATGCTCGTATTTGATGTATATGTTTATTATGTATTATAGCTTGTGTACGGTTTATTTCTGCATTTAGATAGGCATAAAAAGCAACATACCATATGTAACGGCATGTGCACATTTGTGTTTAGGTGAGTTTTTAATACACTTACCATACCAACACCATTCTCACTCTCTACGTCTCCACATGAACGCACAGAGCTGAATTAGGGAGGTCCAGAAGTTTTGATTTCATTTTATCGAGCTGTTACCTGTAAACATCTGACTCTGTTTTTCTTATTCTTTAGCGAAAAAAGAAAAAAAAACCCACAGTCAGGTTTTCTCCCAGCCGTCTTATTGAGAGCTGTCAGTTTGATGTGCAGAGACGGTGGAGGAAGAGCTGGGAAGCCAAAGATTGCGCTCAAGAATAAGTACTGTTGCTTTGCAAAAACAGGGAGGCCGACTCAGGCAGAAGTAAAGGTAGTCTGAAAATAATGACTTAAGGGAGGAGAGGACCGAAGTGCTTTAGAAATAAAAAAGAAAAAACTGTTATTTGATGTGGACCTGACTGATCTGATTATTTCGACCACAGATGGTCTTCTGTGGGTGAAGGTAAACAGGTGAACAGGCGTCTGTATTTGTTTGTGCTGAAATGACAAATCGCCGTCTCTTGATTGGATGAAATGCCACGTATACACCAGGACAGTATTCCCAGTTTGAATCTCTCACGTGTGAACAAAATGTGATGCTATTATCACACTCTATTAAGTTAAATGACATCGTTTGCCTGTTGTCTCCTGTATTATATTATGATCTGAAAAATCAATCATGTATGTACGTGCATATTAGACCATGGTTAATAAAAGGTAAATTACATGAGTGTCAACGTGTCACAGTGTCCTTAAATTTAAACAAAAAAGATAAATCCAGTATAGAAGTCCCACGTCCCAGATGACCACAGATCAGGTGTGACCCTCCCCACATCTATGTCTGTCCAATCACATGAACACGGTAAGCCTAGAGATGTGGCCAAATCAGTTATGTTCCTGAAAAAATGTCTCTTATCAGAAGATTCATTTGACTTTATGACTTCGCTTTTACCTGAAGTCCCTCTGTGGTCTCTGCTTTTCACTTCGTCAGGCTACACCAATGAGTGTGACTCATTAAATGCACACGTCAGCTACATTATTTTATATTTTAGCACAATGGACACACTGCTTTCTGTCAGCTCTGATGACTCCACAGCTGCAGCCGGCTGCGCTCTGCGCCGGTAATTCGTCTGTAAATATTAGCGGGATTTGAAAGCCGCCCTCCTGCCGCAGCTTCTGCCATTATGCTGCTTTGAAACAGTCGTGTTGGGGGCGTGGCTGCGGTAGAATAACAGAGCGCCAGCAGGTGTGGGACCAGCTGACCAAGAGCCTCTTGATGAAATGTGCATGAATTTATAAAACACTAAATGAATAAAATGTAGGGCTGCCACACAGACACTTAGAGGATTGGCCGCATGTTTCAAATCCTGATTATAGTTATATCGCACCAATTTTTTTAAAATTCTAATCTTAAATATGTGAAAAAAAATATAGGCCTAATGTTTTTTTTTAGGAAATAATTATCCAGGTCTGGACCTTGCTGACCTCAACAAGCAGACAGGCCCGCCTCTTCATGGAGTTCTCTGTACTGATTGGCTAAAGTGGGCAGGGACGCCAGAAATTGTCTTTTTTCTTTTACTGCACGAGCAAGAGGAGGAGGGACGTGAATTACTGACAAAAGAGCAGGGATTTCTGTTGGAATATAGAGCTATTTAACACTTATTTCAATAAAAAACCTCATCATTTATTCTGCCGCTGCCACTCACCCGGGGCCAGATCTTGGAGGCAGCAGACTATAAACACAGTCCAGACGTCTCTTAGGCAACATTTTCCAGGGCCTCCTGAGGTATCTGAAAGCATTCCCAAACCAGATAAAATATATAATCTCTACAGCATATTCTGGGTCTACATTGGGATTGGAAAACCTCCAGAGGAAGGCTCCCAGGAGGCATCCCAGATGCCTGAACCACCTCAACTGATTCCCTTTGATGCACAGGAGCAGCAGCTCTACACCGAGCTCCCTCCAGATGTCTGAGGCCCTCACCCATCTCTAAAGGATGAGCCCATTTCAGACGCTTGTATTCGCAGCATTATCCATTCTTTTGGTCACTACCCAAAGACCATGACTGGTAAATCAAAAACTTTGCTGCCTTCTGACTCAGCCCTCTCCTCACCAAAGGGGTCTTGGAACGAAGCCTGCTGACGCTGCACCAATCTGCCTGTCAATCTCTCACTCCATTACCCTTTCTCTTGAGCAAGATATTTTACCTTGGTGCAGCAACTCTGTCCAACTGTTTATCTGTGAACAAAACATTTTACAATAATGCACAAAGAAACTCTCGGAGCCGGATGGTAGCTCCAGGATTAGCTTGGTGGTGGGGTTAGGGGTCAGAGAGGTCTACGCCAAAAGTACGAGGAAATGCTTTCCAGTAATTCCAGAACTTCTTCATTGACATGTATTCTCAGCTAGCTAGCTAGCCATTCGTTGTATGTATGTTGCATGTATTCAGGAATCTTCTCAGCTGACCCACCTTTTTCAATGAGACATACTCACCTTTTTATGAGTTTCCCATTACTTCACATCAGACAGTTCAGCCAGCAGAGACTTACCCACCTGTTATTTTGCCGCTGTATCCCTGACCTGACATGCCTTACGTTATGATTATTGTTTAGAGCTTGTTTCTTGATTTTAATTTGTCACTGCCCCAGACATAAATGTTTATGCGTATGTCAGTATGAGTGTTAAATAGAAGTCAAAATGCAAATTATGTCGAATGTGTTTTTTTTTGTTTGTTTGGTTGTTTTTTCATGACTTTATTAGGAGAAGAAAAGAAAGAGTGAAAGGAAATGGGAGGATAGAGTGAGTGGGGTTGATTTGAACCCTGGCGGGGACACAGTTGCTGTATATGCAGCACACTTTCTACCAATTCACCTACTGGAGCACTCTTTGAGATGTGGAATATTTTAACATGTCTAAGCCCTATAGTGCCCGTCAAACTGGCAAAGAGAGTCTGGCAGTATCTCGCAGATCCTGTGCGCGGACATGTGCGCTATGCTCTAACCTGTAACTGAGCCTGACAGCACGTCCGTGTGTAAGTCAGTATGTATGCATAATAATGAAAGCTGAATAATGAATGAATGGAATCTTTTCTTTTTTTTTCTTTCTTTTTATATATTATTCTTTGTCATGGCTCAAACACATAAGCACGTTTATATTTATTATATCTAATCTTTTGCTCATTATCTGAAACCGCGTACTCTTTGACATTATTATTTGACATTATATTGAGATTTGGCGACGGCGGGGTACATCCTGGTTAAGTTGCCAGTTCATCACAGGGCTGGGTTTACTTTCATTCAAGAAAAAAAACAAATAATAAAATATAAATACAGAAAACAACGTAAAGCTAACATACATACACACCAGGGGAAAAGTAAGCACAAGGGAAAAAGCCCACAACTTAAAAGCCAACCCCCAGAGACCACCCAGGCACTTATAGACATGCATACGTACGTATCGTATACATACACGTATATAGCATATGCAAACCCACACTTACAATCAACTGTTATCCTATACCATTCTACGATGAAGAACCTTTAATGTAACGCCATAACTTTTGCCATATTTGGGTACTCAATTTAAAATCTTTGCGAAATTGTGTTTCCGTGAACGGACACACCCTTGATCGACTGCTTCCATATGAATCCCTCCGTCAGCTCCACAAGTCACGTGTCAATGAACAGAACTGCAAAGAGGACTAATAATCGTAACATATGTTCACAGTCGCCTATGTTGCATTGGCAGCAATGCTAGAACAGTCATATTTAGGCAGGGTTGTGGCTTTTTATAGCACTAAAGGCGTAATTAATTTATCGTGGTCGCAACACACCATCATGTTGACAGTAAACACTGTCACGCTGATGCTCATTAAGTGGAAGCCTTCTCACATTTATAACAGCGAGATGAAATGATAACAGTAACGTCACAACAGCAATTTATTAAGTCTGTGCAGAATTCATTTCAGTCGGAGGGGAGGTGGAGTGGCGGTGTGCCTCCGACGTGCGCGTGATGCCGGGCAGGAGGTCCGCGCCGCCGATCTGTGGACGGGGCGGGCTCGGTGGCCAGATGGGGCGGCAATTATTTGCACTTCTGCCGGTCACTTCCATTTCACATTACGCAAGTCAAAATGTAAATTTGAGCTGGAACTGCCATGAAAAATGCATTTCCTGGGGAAGTGATCCAAAGTGCGCGGCTGTCAGACAGTCTACCTGAGTGTTATTACACCCCGGTCTAGGCTTTGGCCCTTCTGTCCCTCCACTCTCATCCTTCTCCTCATCCTGTGGGACTGCAGGGCCTGGCCTCTGGGTCTCGTTGATTTTGTTTTCCACAACACATTCTTTTCAGTGAGCCTATTTTCAAGGTTTTCTGTTGTGAGGTTGCCTCTATCCAACTATAAAGCAAGGCATCTTTGTCCGTCCGTCTGTCTGTCTGTCTGTCTGTCTGTCTGTCTGTCTTTTTGACCGGATGTTACTCTCATATCTGGAGTACCATTCATCCAATCTACTTCACACTTGGCAGGTTCGTTGCTTCATACCAATTTATGACAAATAATAAAATCCATGGTGAAAGCAACAATAAAAACAGGTAGGTATGTAAAGTAACCAGCAATATTGCTGTCTTAACCCTTTTACACTGACTGATCTTCAGCACAAAGCTCCATTAGCCTCAGCTAACGGAGAGCTGTGTTCAATCCTGCCTGCGTAACCTTTGAGGGAATCTTACTGCGCTTGGCGCTATAACGTGTGGCTTTGTATAAGACCACAGTGTCTCGTTAGCGAAAGTAAATAATGCATTTGTCGGGGACTATTTTCAGCCATGTGCTAACACACATTTGGTGCTCTAGTGAGTATATCTGGCAGCAGGGCGGCGTGTGGGAACAGCTTAAAATAAACTACAGCGTGTGCATGTGTTCACGTTAATAAAGAAACATGTCACCCGGCGCAAACGCGTGGCTCATCGGTGATGTTCTTGGAGAACAACGGCGCTCTGTGACACAGAGAAATGAGCTATAATAGGCGACGCAGCTAACAGTTGGATCGCGGGGCCATTGGTCGGAAGTTACTGGTGAAGTTACTTTCTTCATTTAGAAATAACGAGTACTTTATTACATCTTTCAAGTAAGATGCATGTTGCGCGCATTTATATTTGAAAGCGAGTCTTGTGCAGCATGTGCGTGTGTGTGTGTGTGTGACATAAGTGTATTTAACAGTGCGCCAGAGTAACTCGACTGCGCTGTCCACTGCCACCTGAGTCTCGGCTGACCAGCCCTGCAGCACACATAAACAGTCCCACGCAAACACACAACACACTCACTCCTACTCCATTTACACACACATATACACACACACACACACACGGATATTTCCCATGAAACTCCCCCCTCCCCACACATCCCTCCAGCTCTCTCTCTCTCTCTCTCTCCCCAGCACACCCTCCCTCTTCTTTTCATCTCCCTCACTTTTCCTCCATCCACCAGATGGCTGACCCATCTGCTCCCCCTCTTTCCCTCACTCTCCACCTCCGTCTCTCCCTCTCCCCCACTGCTCTGTGCTTCATGTGGTCGAGATCCAAGTCCTGTGCACACAGGACCCTCAGTTCCCTGCGACGGCGCGGCGCTCACAGGGGTGACTCGCCTCCCCTCTTGCACCGACTGCGTGCGTTTGCGTGCGTCTGTTTGCTCGCCACTTTCTGTGTGCGTGCGCCCACATTTTGAAGTCATTTCTGACGACGGTTCCTCTTCTCCTCTGTTTTTTTCCATTTCCTTGCGTTCGTGTCTGTGTACACATCTGCTTAGGTAGCCAAATTTCTGAGCGCGTGTGTGTGTGTGTATGCAGAAGCACACCCACCATCTGTTAGCGTGTTTCCGCATTTGAGGGGTGTTTGTCTGATTATAGACTAAAATGTGCTTTGCTTAATTGTAAAGTGTTCTTGTGATATTTCTGTCAGCATCACTTCAGCTCCAGGCAGTGACGGCCATCTCCGCTTGGCCCCTGCTTAAAGGAGTAATTTGACACGTGGGGAAGGACACTTATTCACCTACTTGCCAGGAATTAAATGACAAGATTGATCCTAATTTGATTGATATGATACTGCTCTCGGCAGATGGTTAGCTTAGCCTAGCTAGCCTGGCTGTGCCTCAGTCGAACAGGTGGGAGGTACTGCTCACGGCTGTGAAATAGTCAACAGTGTAAAATCACAACTTAGTGTTTTTAACCTTGTTGTTGCACTTCGCCAGCTGTATTCCCCATGTTTCTAGTCTTTATGCTAAGCTAAGCTAACCATGTTCTGGTTGTAGCTTCATATTTACTTGACAGACGTGACATTAGTATCTTGTTACTGAATTCACTGCAAGAAAGCTAGTGAAGTGTATTTCAGAAAATGTTAAACTATGACTTTAAAGGTACAATATATCATTACTGTAGTTGAAAACACTCAGTAATAAATACAAAAAAAATACAATTATCAACAGATTGTGAACAAAATAAAATTTTTGACCTTTTAACATCTGTATCTGTCGTGAGAGACGTCTACTGAAGCTAGCATGCTAATTTGACAGGTGGCCACTTCTTACATGTTGCATCTTTAAAAGAAAAAATCTGTTTAATTAGTAGTCTGTTATCATTATTATTATTTTTATAAGCAGAGTTGGCGATCGTTTCAGTCTGTTTGCTATCGTTATACACACCGAAGACCGGCAGCTTTAACAATGTTACAGTGTTACTGTCTGGCTTGGTTTTCTCCTCCAAATAAATTTGGCTGACCTGGAGGTTTGTTTAAAACTGGCCTGCTCGTGTTTCCTGCCCCCATCTGATGTCTTCTTCGCTACGTGGTTGCATTCCCAGATTTAGAAATGAAGATAACAAACTGCAATTTTATTATAACAAATTAGAGTGAAAACAAGATCTAAATTGTAATGAAAAAAATGTCAAAACACTTTTTGTTTAAGGCTTCCTGCGTGAGAGAAAGAGCACCGTGCTGCTGCTTTGAAGGCTCCGTGGTAGCTCTACCTGCGTCTGCACGTCTGAGTCACCGTGACCTTGCTTTTACAGATAGCTAATACCCTGCCGAGAGACGTTTGACTGACAGGTGGGCGCGCGGCGGCCTCAGACGAACACGGAGATTGACGCGCAAACATGCAGACACACATGTCCTGAGCCTGCATGTGAATGGACGGGCGCAAACACATGTAAGCACACACACACAAAGCCATGAGTCCAATTCAGGCGCGGAGGGAGATAAACAGCATAAGCCTGGGGAGGAGAATGATTGCTTCAGACACATGTGGCAAGAGTCAACTAGGGGAGAATAACAGAGGGGGGGGGGGGGGGATGGCAAAGCAGACAGTCTGACAGGCATGCTGGACAATCACACAGATGCACAGATGGGCAAAATGACAGACAGACAGACAGACAGACAGGCAGACAGACAGATATTTTGCTATGCAAGCCCCCACTGCCTTACCCTGATATGAATATTGAAGCACAAGCAAGGAAATAGAGTAAAAATGAAAAACAAACAGAGTTTTGACATTTCAAAAAAAGCACATGCACCTACATAACCTTCACCGGCACAAAGCCTGTGTGCTTCAGATGTCGAGACAGTGATATTTGGTTTAGAGATAGAGGAGCTATGTGATCACAGTCTTCTGAGTGGGAGGAGGGGGAATAGAAAGTGCAGTGACGGGACACTTCAAGGATGTTCTAGCTTGTTCAAATATTCAATAAAGGACAGGAAGCAATACAAGATACATGCATAGGATAAGAATCACGCGCCTCCCTGTGTATTTGCATTCCTGTGGATGCACATGCACACACACGCAGACACTGTCTCTGGTTCTGCGTGTGCGTCTCGGTTGGTATTAGGGACACACCTGGCAGAAGCAGACTGTGCCTTGAGACCTCAGGTGTGGCGAGACAACGCAGAGGACGGAGGCAGGGAGAGAGGAGCGAGGAGGTCGCGGGGGCTGCCGCGGGGCACCAGGCCAACTGTATTCAAGTGGAAGACCATCAGGAACCGGCGTCCCTCGGCGGACAAGATGAAACCGCATGGAAAATAGGGAGCGGCGGCCTTGATGCCGTCCACTCGTCGGCACGCAGCATGCACAGATGCTACCTCGCACACGCACACAGTCTCACAACATCCACCAGATACAAACAAGTGAGAGAAAGCACCACGGGCGGAGACAAGCGAGCAAAAGGCGTCCCACATGTTAACAAGCAGCGCGATGCTCGGCGGCGCACCCCGTCAGTCGCCACCAGCTCTCTCCGCTGCCTTGGTGAGCGCCCGGGGTCCTGGCAGCAGACGGCGGAGGAAAGATGAAGAGGAAGGAGGGGCCGTCGGGTTATGCAGCTTCACACGCCAGTCAGACGTCCAGCCCTCTCCCGTCATCTGCTGCTTTAACCCTTCATTAATCCCGCACAGTGCCGCTTTAACCCCTCGCCGTCTCCACCTGGCGGGCGCCGCAGCATCCCTCCCCAGGAATTCCCCGCGGAGGCCATAACAACCAATTAGGCAAGATGAAAGCCTACGCCGCCGGATCACAGGCGGAGAGGAGAGAAGACGGAGAGACTCAGGTGAGAAGAGAAACAAGCAAACAAACAAATTTAATTTAGGCCTGCAAATTATTGTGATAGCGTTTTGCAGATCGGGAGGAGGGACAGACGAGGAGGAGAGGAGCGAGGAAGCAGCTCCTTCAAGGGTGTTTGTTTCACCCAGTTTTTTTTTCCCTTCTTCAGTTCAACACAGCGCTTACATTTATTTACAGGAATAACGGGGCACAATAACGAGTAAGAGGTTCGTATAAAGAATGAGAGCATAAAAGGGTTTATGTCTGTTTTGACAATGGATAATGGCCGCAGTCTTGAAAAATATATTTATGAAAGGGAAAAGTATACAAAAAAGAAGTGTTGCCACACTCAGAGGTGAGAAAAACACTTTAATGTTTTATGTTCTGGGACAGACGCACCACAGCTTAGTGTGGAGGAGACACTGTATAAATACACCCGAACAGTTTTACAAGGCGGTGTCGAGGAACAACAATGCACAGCGGCAGCAGCAGCCGCGGCACTGAGACACAGTCGTAAATATCCACAACAAGCATCCGCACTGGAAGACCCTCCCAAAGCAATAAGACACCTCACTACTGAATAGTTAGATGAAGGGTATTGTAGTAACAAGCACTACAGGGATTACAGGGAAAGGCAAAGCAAAGACTAGGCTTACTCTGATATGTTTTAACAAGAGAAAAAAGGGAAGAAAAGCGCAGAGCTGGCTCGGAAGAAACAGATGGGACACGGAGGAAACAGTGCGCAGGCACAGAATTTTAACATCTGGCAAAGAGCACATTATCCTCTCTGAAGGAAAAATATCATTTAATACTGATAAAACACAGTGTTTAAAGTCATTTTTGTGATGAAATGTTGCCAGAGAGCTTTTGCTTTTTAAGAAACATCAGAGCGTGCCCCCGTACTCAAAACACAACATCCGTCTTTGCTGCACTGCAGTCTGCCGAGGCCGCTGTCGGTGGAGTAATTGGTATCTCTGCGACTTCTATGATGGGCCTCCACCTGTATAATGGCTACATGTCGGGGTCTGTGCGGCTGAACTGTGTGTCTACCTTTGATGTTACAGATAGCCAGCGATTGTCGCGTCTACGTTTGGCCACGGAAAACAAGAAAAATACACCAGCAGAACAAAACAAAATGAACCCGGGGATCAGAAAACATCAGACAGGCCTTTTTTTCTCGCGGCAGACATTCTGACTCGTTACAGCAGGAGCAGCGCAGGTGAAACTCATCGCATTACCGATGGCTCTGTTCCACTGACACGTCCCAGTGAGCCACTGGCAGTCAGTCAGCGTGGTCAATATCAGAAACCTGGAACTGGAGCACCTGAATGGACTGCAGCTATTATTAATGTTATTAGTCACACCTGTGCGTTCCCTAGAGTGGCGTGTCAAAATGTCTGCCCTGAATACGGCCTTCAGACCCCTCTCGGAGTGGACATTTTCAACTGTCACACTCAGGCTCAACATTTCTGACAGCTGCAGCACCATTCCAGTGTCAGGGCTCTGCTATTGTGCATGTTGGCTGCTCCCTCTCGCACGGTGCACCGGCACAGTTCAATTAAAAAAAAAAAAAAACTTTGGCACGTTGAAATAAATGTTTTACCGCGGAGAATCGTTTTGTTACATTCTGAAGGTCATTCATGTTTTCTTCCAGATATATATACTATATTTTGTGTTAGCAAGCTTAGCATGCTACAAACAGTGTATGCTCCTTGTGTTTAAAACAGAAAGAAAGAAAGAAAGAAAGAAAGAAAGAAAGAATATCCTGACAAAGTTATTTCCTCAACTGATGATTAAAAATAAATAAAATTAAACATTGAAAATGGATGGGCTTCCATAATTTTACCTTAAAGCTAGGGTCTACAATCCTGGAGAGCTAGCAAGAGAGCTAGCAAGATTTCAAAGTGGCATCTCCTCTAAGTTCCATCCCCCCTCCCCATCCCGTCAGTGCTCCGTCCAAAGCCACGCCCCCACAAACTTGAACGCGCATCTGGCAGTTGAACTCACCGATCTGACAGAGACTCTGAAACTGTAGTTGACGCAGGTGGCAGAGGGGGTCTCATCAATCTGTGTTTCAATGGCGTGGAAGTTGATAGATCCTTCTCATGGCTAAAAACAACACACAAAGAAGCTAACGTTAGCATTGGGCTAATACGAACTACACACGTAGCCAAGTTGGCAAACCTTACATATCCCCCGAAACAAAAAAAAATCATTACCTGTCCAACAGAAAGAGAGCAACCTCTGCATCACTTTTCAGGCCCTTCACATGCCCCAGTTGTCTCCACCGCTCAAATGCAGCACCAATGTTGACTCGGGTCCGACTTCTTACTTTATCCAGAGCCTTTTTCGTTGCACCCTTTTCTGCCTCAGGCATTCTTTTCTTTGCCTTTTTAGCGGGGTGAGTTGGTAGAAGTAACGGTGGCTGCATTTTCTCTGCCATTGCAACCAAATGAACTCCGTATTCCTACAGAGGACTGTGCAGAATATTCCCGGCATCAGTGAAACCGGACGTGTGCACGCGGGGAGGAGGGCGGGACATGAAGGCATCTGACCAATCCCTGCTATTCGGGGCCGGATAGCACGGATTGGTCAGCTTTTTCTCAGTCATGCAGCTGCCACAGAGGTCTGATTATTTTCGCTCCTTTTTCTGAATTCATAATGTATTGACTACTCTCAGGACAGAAGAAGGACCAGTTCACCCAGTATAACAAAATGTGTTTCTGAACAACATCGTAGACCCTAGCTTTAAGGTGCACTTTGAAGTGAAGTCTTTGAGAAAGAAATTCAAGAGAAATTCAAACAAAGAAAGTTACTATTTACAATGTTAATAAGGTAATAATACAAACTCAAAACAAATATTTATTTTATGAATGTCTTTCCATAACTGAATGAACAATGTCCTCAGAGGGAAACAGGGTCCACAGAACAGTGTTTGACGCCAGAAAGGGAACCGCTGAGAAGGGTCCTGCAAATTTAAACAAAGTGAAACAGTACATAAATTGTCTGGTCCGTTTGAAGATCGGTCAATCAAGATTTCTCTCTTTGATTAAGATTTATTTCCCAAAACTACATAGTGCATTGTCATCAATGTTTTCACATCAGCAATGGCTGACTGTGTTTAACGTGAAAGGGGTCGCTCTACAAAGCTTTTTAGCGTATTTCAGCTAATTGTTTTGGTTTTACGCCCCACAAATGCACTGTTTTGGGTCACTTTCACCGCTCTCATCCTCATCACTTCCAGCGACAGGCAGCTGTTAAATGGAAAGGACTGATCATCCCACTGTGCAGTTCCTGCCCAGCAACAAATGGCAGACAACGTTTGCAAGTAGGTGACAAATATAGTGGAGCATTTAGCTGCCAAAGAGGCAGATATTTCCCCTGAGTGTTAGTGGAGAACAAAAGAGAGAGGAGTGTAAATATTAGACTTATTAGGTGGCTAAATAAAACTCCAAATAAATGTTAATGATGCTCTATGTCTGTGTGTTTGTGTGTAGATAACCAACATGTTGGCCATATTTGCTTGAAGGTGATAATAGCCGTGTGTTTAAAGTCTGCTTCTACGACTGCCAATCGACCAAATGTTAAAGAATGCATGTTTGAATGTGTGAGTGTGCTGCAGATGGACACTATCGTCTCTCAATGAAATGCACAAAAGAAGCAGAGGAGCTGCTCGCAGCTGGAATCATTCTAAACAAAGCTCCAGCAGAATCTCAGTACTATTGTGACTTTGCTTTCTGTTTGTTAGGTTTAATTGCAAATTGATTTGTGCAGTTAGTTTGATTCATATTGGTTAGTTTTCCCTACTAACTGTGGGGAAGTATACTGTAGTAAAACTGTAGCCAGGCATTTCCAAAGACCCACTAATTAGCACTCCATCAGGTGGAGGGGAAGAGCTCATCAGCACAGTCACCTGCTGAGGAGACTGCTGGAATGAAAACCCGCAGACTCTTGGCTCTCAATGGCATATGGTTAGCCACTGCTGTTACAGTACACAGCACTGTGTGGTGTCGGTCTGTAATGGGCTTTGTCCCAATACTACGTCTCTTTTCAAAGTCACTTTGGTTTGGGGAGGAACCCCATGAAGAGCTTTGGGGGTGTTACTTGTGACCTACACAATCAGCGTCTCCTCAGAGTCTGGTTTGCTGAATGGTAAAAAAAAAAATAAAGACGTAATTGTTCCCGCAGTTTCTTCTGAAGGGACGCTTTTCACAGAGCTGTCATATTGTGGAAAACACAGCTGCGGCTAACACAATTAGATTTCATTGTCATTATCGGTCTGTTCTCTGTGCTTACTCACTGACTCAACTAAATTACACTTACCTGTTGTCATTTTTAAAACATGCAGTTGTCTTCTTTAAATAACAACATGGAACTGCTATCATTGCAAGATTATGATTCACATTTTGTCATGTCAGCTAAAGAGTCTTTATTTGAAGGCTTTTTTCACTCCTATGTCATGTCAAATACAGAAGCCTGGTGAGTGGTCCTCTACTACACCTATACAGTTTGATGCTATAAGCACACCTCTAGTGTCACTTCTTAAAGTGCTCCACTAGAAGAAAGCGTCCGATTCAGAGGGTAGTTGGGTGGTTAGATGGTTCATACACTGGACAAACTCTTGTTTGTCACCAAGAGTTAGAGTAGGTCATGTATGTAATGTCACATGACATTAGTTAATTAAGTTTCGACACATTTCTTTCAACACATTTCTTTGGAGCCTAAACCTAACCAAGTAGTTTTGATGCCTAATCTTAGCCAAGTGGTTTTAGTGTCTAAACCTAACTGAGGGGTTTTGGTACATATACCTAACCAAGTGGTTTTGGTACCTAAACCTAACCGAGTGGTTTTGGTGACTAAACCTTACTGAGTGGTTTTGGTACCTAAACCTAACCGAGTGGTTTTGGTACCTAAACCTAACTGAGTGGTTTTGGTACCTAAACCTAACCGAGTGGTTTTGGTACCTAAACCTAACCGTCTTACTAGAAGATGCATGTAACGTACTATTGCTAACTTGACCATGGAGCCCTTCACATGCAGAACTGACGCTGGAGGGGAAGGGAGAGTGTCACAGAGATAAGGAGTGAGACTTGGGAGTTGGGAGTGAGATCATGTTGGGGCTTAAAACACACTATGAAATGTTGCTCTTCTTAAGTAATATGCATGAGACTGTCATTTGTAAGAGGAGAGGGAGATTTTCCTATCCAAAGAGCCACTCAAGATATTGCATGATTTCTTATGGGACAGCTTGCTCTCTCATATTCCGTTCATCAGCCTGACTTTCGGCCAGCAGTGTAGTCCCAGTTCTCTGGATGAAGTTGTGTTTTAGGATCTTGTTTTCATGAGAAAGCCCTCTAGTCATAAAGAGACCACTTTAACAACATTATAACAAGCTAAACTTGAAAAAAATGTATTACTTTTTCTTGCTGTGGTAGCTCCCTGTTCCTGTATCCTTCATAATATGGTGCAAAGGAAGTGTGGCGGGGAGGCAATGCAGTGACATCACTTCCAATCAGTGCTCACTGCTTTTCACAGTGCATGCTGGGGATTTACTCGGTTGGACATCTAGTGCAGTGGAGCGATTTTAGCTTTGGAAAATAGTTGACTCTCTGGGCAGTTCACCTACTGAACTGAACAATGCACCACTTTATTTCTTGTACATGTTGTAGTTTCACTTGTGCTGTTTCTTCAGTAGGAAGCACTTCCAATGGAAACTGTTCACAGTGGGGGCTGTAGATAATTCAGTGTACCCAAGACAGACTATTTCTTTTTATTGCTTTTGGTAGCACAACCGAAATTTTAAACAATGCTCCTGTAGTGTAGTGTAGTGGGGTGTCAGTGTGAGATTAAGCAGAGCTACTCTACAACAACATCAGCCGATAAAACCAGAACCACTGTTTCTGCCTCCACAGACACCACTAGGTTTAAGTGAGTATAGTTTTTTGTGATTTTAACGGAGTGAATAGCAGATCGTATCCAGTTTACTGTCAACATCTATTAGATTCTTTACCCCAACTGACCCACCAGTGGGACTCTCATTAGATATTAATACTGTGCAGCTGTATATTATGTCACAGAACTTTATTTTTTAATTCCAGCTGAGATCCCAAACTTTTGAAATGTACTGTATTTAAAATGAGGGGAAATGTGTGTAAAACGACACACAAGACTTTGTGAATATTTCAATTTGATGGGCTAGTGCATCCATAACAACATGGAATCCTGGGGTTTAAATATTTCACTCTGTAAATGTCATACGCGCTGGCTTCAACAAGCCAATACAGAATATAAACGATAATGTCAGACAGTGTGAAATATTTTTCACATCCGATGTCTGTTTACAGGGAGTACAGCCGCATATGTGAACAAAGTTGTGCAAAGCCTTTTTTGTGCTACGATTAAATATGTCGGCAGTCAACGTTTCTACAAACCACTGCCACTAAACTTCGTCTATGTATCATTATGTATCATTGATATTACTACAAAACGCGTCTTTTCATGTTCACACTACAAGTTTATGAGCCGACTTTCATGCCAGGTGATGGGGGTGTTGTCAGGCTGCCGAGCCAGTGACCACAGTTCAATACCGGGCTTCGAGTGTGAAACCACTGGATATTTTATGCAGCCCTCGGGGAAGATTCTAGCCATGTTTGTGGCGACAAAGACAAATATTTTTTTGACAGGAAGTCTGGACATGTACAGAAGCCAGACAACAAAATCTGGTGTTTTCAAGTAGACCTTGGGACATCTCCAGTGCAACACTGAGACCTTAAAAATAGGTAGGATACCAAAGTGAGGTAATTAAAATAACACATTTTTAACATTTAATTTTCACAAAACAGCGCAGAATAAGTGTCCTCTAGACTAAAGTTGCATAAATCTGTGGAATGAGGAAATAATTATCACTTTTACTCATTCATTAATTAATTTTTTGCCTCTGCCCTTAAGAGAGTGTGTGCACACCACTGTCCAACGTTTGTCAGCCTTTCGATGGGGATTGAGGCATTGGGACTCTCCTCATCGACAGAAAAAATGATGTGGCAGGTTTTACAGCTGCAGTTCCATAAAACTTTGCTCAAGAAACAGGAATCCTTCTCTCCAGGGTGTCAGAATTTTGTTCAGAATGTTCTTTCTCGTTTCCATTAATCTGCCTGTCTTTCACTCACTGAGGAGGACAAGGCCAGCGGTTACAGCACTCTGTGCCCTACCAGAAACAGGTTATGATAAGTTAAAGAGGAACAACTGAAAAAATCTCAGAAATTGGGAGAAATATAGGAGAACTGTGACGCAGGGAGGAAACCGGGATAATCAGAAGTGTGCTCCAGCCATGTTTGTGTCGACCAAAACAGTTATTGTAAGCCAAAACTTCATCTTTTCCTAAACCTAACCAAGTTTTTTTTGTGCCATAACCGAACCGGGTTGTTGTGCTCCAGAGGGAGATGGGTGCAGTTATTGAATTACATCAAATGATGTCACCTGAGTCTTACTAGAAGACAACATATCTTAAAATAAAAAATGAATCTTGGGTTGTGGAGTTGGAAAGAAGTTGAACGCGTGAAGTATGTTATATCTGCTCCTTCTGCATCGATTCTGACAATTTTTTTTTAAATTGCCCATCGCGAGTCTGACATTATTTGAATGCAACGCTGAATCAGCTGAGCACTCTTTTAAAGCGACTTAAGGGGAGCTAAAGAGGGGAAAGTGGATATGAAGGGGGGGGGGAACTACGCTGTGCTGTTGCAAAGGAGAGGAGAGGGAGAGGGGTACAAAGTCACCTCACCACATTCACTTCTGCGCTGGAATAACATCACATTTCACATGAATGTACAGCCAGATGGGGAAGCATCAGGGGTGAGGCTGGGAGGGAGGAAATGGGACACAGCGTTAGACCGAGCCTGCACCATTTGCATTTCAGCAATAAAATGCAGCGGCAGTAGCGAGAGTCACTCGGAGCGGAGGCAGAAGTCAGCTGCAGTGCAGGTTGCTCTGAATGTGTGAACCACGCGCCGTTAGGGATGAATAATAGAAGGTGGTTGTGGTTCAGGTAGCGTGCAGCGCTGGCACTCACAGGCTAGAGTCGAGATCAAAAAAGGGAAGTCCAACACCTGAGATCTGAAATCGACTGGCTCGGTGTGAGAAACAGGAACAGGTTAAGCAAAAATTCACACCGCCCTTACTTAATGCTCTGAATTACACATACAAACTCGACTCCTCCTCACTTCATCTCAGTGTTTGCCCTATCTCCTCACATCTACAACATCCACACCTGGAGCGTCCTTGTTAAATAAAGCACGGATCAGTCCAATCATCTCCCCGTGACCTGTATGATAGCATCAGCAGGTCACAGGGCTGAGAGGCAGGTGCCATCCTGTCATTTGTGCCCACAGAGAAAGAGCGCCGGCTTTCTTTTTTTTCGCTGCTGAATGCTGCTGCATGAGCAGGCTGCAGGGAAAGGCCTTGGAGAGGCACTGGGGAGAGAGTGCACCATTCAACTGAATCATCAGGGCCATCAATGTAATGAGAGCCGATCGGTCCTGAGCAAAGAAAAGGCAAGGAGAGGGAAGAGGGAGCGAGGGAGGGGGTGGGATGGAGGAAAGGGGGGTAATGGGGAAAGTAGAGTGAGCGGCTGGGGAGGGTGGATGGTGGAGAGCAGTGGGCCAGAGAGAAAGAGAAATTGGGAGCGAGGCAGATAGAGAATATAGAATGGGAGGATAAGGACAAGGTGCTGATAGAGGGATAGACGGTAAACGGACGGAGGGCTGTGGCAAAAAAATGGGGAATGGTGGTAAATGCTTGAGGAGAGACAGTGGCACGGCAAATAAACATTTACTTTCCCGCCTCGGAGCGTACATGAAAACATCAGCGGCTGGAAAACACAAAGGAGGCCAACTGCACTCAAGACACTCAAACTGTCAAGAAAAAAACATCACACAAAAGGGCAGGGAAAGGAACGGATGACAAGATAGTGGTGCAAAAAGAGGGGCATGTAAGTAAAAGGAAAAAAATTACCTTCAAGGCACAGCATGTATTTTCTGCCACTAGGGGTCTCTCGGTCAAAACAATGAAAGCAGAGTAGTTTGATGGTGTTGTGAGGTAGTGTGGGATCATGGTCGTCTGCATCATTAAACGACCACCATTGCTTATTAAAACGATCAATCAAGACTCACAGGGTTCACAGACAAGGTCACTTATTCAAGTTTTATGCCATGTTGAGTCACGTCTGCCGACTTCCTTCCTCACTCTCCGATGAAACCCATCATCCGGCACCTTCTCGGCAGTCATAGCTAGGGATTTTTTTTTTCTTCTTTCAGAACGGGTACAGACGCAGACAGACAGCAGAGGAGATCGTATCGTCGATACTGCACTTGATTTTGATTGTTGACACTAAAGGCTCAATTCCAATTCATTTTCGATGTGAAAACGAAATCGTGACACCCCTACCAAAGATGTAAGAAATGTCTTGTCATCATATCTAAAATGTTATATCATTAAATGTCCAGTGTGTAGGATTAAGTGGCATCTACTGGTAAGGTTGCAGAGTGCGACCAACTGAATCCCCCCCCTCCTCACACTCCCAATCCAAGCATGTAGGAGCACCTAAACTGGCCGTGAAAGATGAAGGTACCTCTCTAGAGTCAGTGCTTGGTTTGTCCATTCTGGGCTACTGTAGAAACATGGCAGTGCAACTCCATGGTGGAGGACCTGCTCCCTCTTTTGACATAAAAGGCTCATTCTAAGATAACGTAAACCCAACGACCCTCAGTTTCAGGTAATTTTTCCTTAATGAAAACATAAACTGTAATCATCCTACACGCTGGACCTTGAGGACTAGCTAAAATATTGATCAGTGAGGACGTCTCTAATTTCAAAATGTTGTTCATAGCTGGGTCCCGATATTTAATTAAACTGCCATTTCCATGATTTAGTCCATTAGCTTCTCATTCTCAAAACGCCATCAACTCCGTCATTTCCACAGCGGTGACAACCTGGGCTATTGTTTGCGATCAGAGAAGCTGCACTTCCAAGAGGTCATTACTCATTTCTGGCATCCGTCTCGGCTCCGGAAGAGAAAGTCATAAATTATTTCTCTCACACATAATCCCGTTGCCAAAGCTGTGTGTCAATCATTACTGAGTCACTCCCGGCCCCCTCACGTCAGTTCCGTCACGTCCGGCCCAGCGGATCATCTATCAGTGGGCGATCGTCCGTTTGGACGGGTACCCTCTGTTATTACCCTCATGTCTTGGGCCTCCCGCTGAATTACAATTGCAGAGTTAGTGAAGAGCCAGGAAGCTGAGAGGGTTGAGACCGGGTAACGAGCTCTGGGGTTGGTAATTAATGCCTCCATTTCCCCCGTTGGTGTCGTCAGGGGGGTGGGGGTGGCATTGATCAGAGCAGGAGCAGGCCAGAGGGAGGTGGGCGACAGGCCGGGGGCACCACAGGGGGGATTAAGTCAAAATGTAGAGCAGAAAAAAAGGGATGGATGACAGAGAGGTGAAAGAGAGGGAGAAAGAGAAGAGAAGGCGGGATGGGGGCTTTAAGTCTGGCACGGTCGGTTCTCTTGAGATGGGTCTTCCGCTGGGGCTGGCCACTCTGTCAAAAGGCCTGCAGCTCTCACTGACACTTCAAACCAATACAAAACACACTGTAGTTGTGTACTCTTTCTGTCAGAATTGTAAAGCAGAGACATCCAGAGGGAAAACGATGTGGAATATCCAGAGCCGCACTCCATACAGTAGACGCCACGCTCAATGATTTATGGAGATGACGACCTCCACGTCCCGCGACTCAAAATCTCGACAAATGTGTTTATAGAAGCAAAGTATCGCGTATCAGCCGCTGCGCAAGGTCAGTGAGAAGAAAAACACGACGGCCCGTAATGGTGCGTCACCTAAACAAATGTGGGCGCTCACATAACCAGAACTGAACTGCCACTAAAATAGCAAGAAGTCGGGAAAAAAGCCAATTGATACTGCGAAACAACAGAATACGCAATTCACTTTTCTCCGCCCTGAGGGACTTCAGTCACCGCGTATAAAAGAACGCAGTGCAATATATGAAGAAGGAAAAAAAAAAGCCAGGAGCCACATGGGAGTAAGTGGAGTGACCGTGGCAGCCACCATCGCTCTTGCTGCCACGTCTTTAGCTGTAGTCTCCCTGACCCTGTCTCTGTTTGCCTGGGAGGCGAGGCCTGGCGCTGTTGACGATAAAACAAACAGACAGGCCCCATTTATACAGTCAGGTGTCATGACAAGGGATAAACAGCCGGCTGCTCCGGGCCTCTTGAGGCTCAGTCTACACTAATAGTATGGGCTATCATCATCCTCATCCTCACCATCACCCTCATGATCATCATCATCAAGAGCAGCAATAGTGGTGTTGGCAGAAGCTACAAGGTGCCTGCTGGGAAACGGACGAGCACTGACTCAGATTGGACAGAACTCAAGGGCTGCACTGTTTACTTTGCCGGGGCTGTATTCATTCGTGTCGCTGAATTAATCGAGGCAAAAAAAAAAAAAAAAAAAAGCAATTGCCAAAAACATTGCTGGGGAAGAAGGGGGTGTGAAGGAGAAGGAGAAAAAAAAAAAGCGCAGTCTCGAGTAGAGCGAGGCGGCCGTGGCAAGCATGCGGCGGGAATGACAAGAGTGTGGCTGTCATCGCGAGGGATGAAAAACAGCACCTCTCAAACGAGGCGAGGCAGCGGCTGCCGCTTGCGCCAGCGAGGAAAGGGGATGCGCAGGGACCACAAACGCAATTATCTTCACGCCAGCTTTGTTGTTTGTCAGAACTGGCACGCATTTAAGGACTTGGGTGTACTGATTATATGACACCCGGAGAGCCTTCGGGGTGGACAAGAGGCAGCCGGCAGGGAGTCATTACCCAAGCCAAATAGACTTCTCATTTGTTTTTTCGTCGGGCTGAAGCATCAACGGGAATAAACAATGGCTGATAGATACTCAATCAACAGAGGCGTGCACCCTTGTACTGGGTGTCTTTCCTTTTGAAGATCTAATTACCAAGTCCCGGCATCAAATCATGGGAAATAACCACTCAGACGCGGAGCGGTGTGCAGATCCAAAAAAGGTTGTCAGGGCACCCCTAGGACTGTGTTCAGATATGATCTGGTGTCTGGGAGCGAAATCACATATGACCACCTGACAGATGGTATAATGTGGGCACAGGGGTTATTTTCTGACAGTGTGAAAATCATGGTGCTGCTGGCACCTTTCAATAATGCCAGCTGGTCTTTTTCATAGCATTCCGTCTAATTTAGGCAAAAAAAAAAAAAAAAGGGAAAATATAAAAGCTATTTTCTTTATTTTGTCATGCCTCCACAGAGTGTCACCATCTTGCTGTGAGTGTAAAGCGTTGTGAAAATATTCTGAAAGCAGGTACTTAATAGCAGCCATTCTGAAAATACCTGTTGACAACCCGCAATCTCAGTGCCAGACAGAGACAACTGTCCACACACTGGCAGCTACAGTGTGCTGGTCCAGTGCCAAGGTTACACACAGTCACACACACACACGGGATGGCTGAGTCCAAACACGGTGGAAAAAAAACCACGGGCGAAAAGTGTTTTGTCTGTACATGACGAGACAGGTCAAAAGGGCAGGCCGGAACATCCACACCAAATCTACAGCTCGAAATGTAGACATAGCCCCAAAACAACGATCGAGCTCGTACCAAGTGTCTGTCTGGAGAGAGAATCACACAAATAGATATATCTCACGCCTGTCTGCAACAAGACTTACTTATTAGTAGGGAGGCACCAATATATTAGCTGAGCGTCGCTATTGGTCGATATTCACCTCGTTGACTACTATCGGCAAGAAAAGTGACTCACCAGTGGCCGTGTCCAATGTTTATCTGGGGTGTCACATTGATTTTTTCATGAAACACTGGCTCATGACACCATCAGTTTGGCTGTGTAGGCTGACGGCTGTGTAAGTACTGACAAGTTCTTATTATTGAGTAGGTAGTGAGAGAGGGTTATGAAGGTGATCAAATCTGGGCTCCTGGAAAGGCTGATTGACTTAAACTGTTATCTTTTTATAATGTGTCCCTGGCATTAAAGGGGGGATAAATAGCAACAAAAACACAGATATCTGCACAGCATTTCACAATCGGTGCATCCCTACTAATTAGATTACTCTCTACAGGCATGCCATCTGCTGTGAGAGGCGATGCTGCTTTGGGCTAGCTGCTAACGTCAGCTAAATGCCCACCAATTTCGCACACCTGGAGAAGTGCCTCGTGTTGTGGGTGTGCGTCCTGGGAAGGCGTGTTTGAGGCTGGCTTCCGATGCAGTTTGACCACGGGACAAGTGCTTGATTTGAGGAAACTGATGCCTTCAACCACATCTTTTTTTTTTTTTACGCAATACCAAAAAATTGAAAATATGAGCGCCTCATGTTCCCCGTCACTCCTTGAGTTCCTCAGATCCTTTACTTGTAGTTCCAAGATTTTGACCCAAAGGGGCTGCTTGTCACACTTTGAAGCAATAAACGTGTGTGTCACTGTATTATTGGCCATATATACGCGGATCATAATGTGATTTGGAAAAAGAGATGTCTTTCTTGATTGCCTATACAAGCCAGAAGACAATTTGTTTAAGTTGTTTAATGCTGCTAGACTGTGGATTTCTTTGTAAAGGACCAGATTTTACAAGGTACAAGCTAAATGTATTGTCATTTTTTAAATGTGGGTTTTAAAAACAAAATAATTGGTCTAGTCCTCAAGTCCTGCTTCATCTATTTTAGACAACAGAGTTTTGAGGATAAGTTCAGTAGTCTCCCAGGGAAAGAAGCTGCTCCATAGTCAGGTGGTATGGCAGCGGGTACTTCTGTACCCCAGATGGCAGCAGGGCAAACACACTCTGGCTGGGGTGGGTGTCGTCTTTTAGTATCGTTTGGGCTTTTTCGCCAACACAAGAAGTGACGCATCCTGGCAGGGTGCTATAGATTTTACAATAACTTGCCTTGGGAGGTCAGGTTAGCAAAATGTGTTTCTTCCTATATGTATGTTTGACCTGACTTACATTGAAAACTTCTATATAAAGAAAGTTGTTGTAATAACGTCATGAGAAGTAGCATGTGCAGCAATCCAATTGTAAAGAAACCATGTATGCTACCTCTTTTTCCCCAACAATACACCCTTTTCAATCAATTCATTTATCATTCATCTACCATATGCATTAGAAAATGTGAAAAATGTGCTGCTTGCCTGATAAGGACTTCAAGATTCCTGGTTAAATCGCTCCTTGTACACGTTTCATTATGCTGTGCTCTAATAGCATCTCACCAAGCAACTCTACAAGCTGGCTATTTTTAAACAATGCAAGGTTTTCTGCACTATACATAGATGATAAACAGTCTGTTGGACTTTTAATGGTACCGGAGAGCCTTGCTCCTATCCGCTCCTCTGAGAATATCATCTAGTTGTATTCAGTTAGTGAAAAAACACTCCTTTAACCCTTTAATCCAGTGGGACTGATAGGCGGTTAAAGGGTTCTCTCCCTTCGCGTTAATGCTTTTAATACCACATTTGCTCCGATTTAGCATATCTCCAAGGGCACATGCATAGTCACTCTTGTCAGTTTCTGCTCCTATTGATGGCGCAATTCCCATCACTTCATTAACCAGGACCAGCATCTCAGACGAGACGCGCTGATTTCCATTTATCGAACTCCCATTTCTATTCCATCTGCTAACTGGTCACCTGTGAAACTAGTTTTTAACCATGACTTTAAAGTGCACTGGCTTCAGATGTCTCCCCCATCCCCTTTACTAGTGTTTATTCCCTACAATAAAAAGCAGTGGAGGGGCACGCACTGCCAGCGCAGATCGTTACATTGTAAAACACCATGGCAGCGTGGCACACAACACTGCGCACCGAGAAGCTAAGTGTGTCGGGGAGGAATTAGAGAATAAATTTCCCCTTCCAATTAAAAGGCGTATTTGTGCAACGTGAGCGGAGGAAGGGAACATTATCAATGAGGAGAAGAAAACACACTGTTACAACTCAGGAGGCACAATTACTGAGGCTTGTGGTATGCAATTAAATAGTGCTATTTAGACAGCGCTACTCCCCGCTAATAAACACAGAACATATAGAGGAGACAAAACAGGCTTCGGATGTACCTCTGAATCCCAACAGCTGGGGGAACAGATGACTGAAAAGTAAACACAAACAGCAGAAAAATGACTCCATCAAAGGAACATGAGGCGACGAGACTATGCAGTCACACAGGGAGTAGACTCTGAGAAATGTAACTATTCAAGATCTTGAGACTTGAAGGTAAAATGAGGACTCGGGCAAAATAAACACAACACTGTTGAAAAAAAAGAACATCACAGGTTTTATTGAGACAGATGTTTTCCAGGGTATGATCCAAATTAAATGTATGTAGGGCAAGCATCACACTACTCCCACACTGTATTAAAGCATGTTTGAGTCACTGCCACCCCTCTCTGCAGCCCCCAAATCATACACGGTGCGGGGGGAGTGGAGATCACTGCCATTGTTAAAAATGTACAATATAAAGCTTTAAGCTAGTAACAAGTCAAAAATGGGTCACAGATGTAACGCAAGTGGAAATCAATCAGTAGCCGAGTCCTTTTTATTCATGTGTCAACCCTACTGACATTTCAGAACATCTCAAACAATGGATACTAGAACAAACTCCTAACTCGTTTCTCCGCTTCCTTGTCGCCTCTGTGCTCTTCGTTGTCACAACTATGCCTGATCCTTGTACTGGTGGTGCAGCATGAGCACGTCTTCCTGGGAGACCCTGGTCCAGCCCTCGCTGTGGACGTGGTAAAGGTTGACCTGCCCTCCGCTGTAGGCGTCGCGGTATGTGGCCTGGTAGATGGCGCGGCGGCCCAGCTCGCAGGCCTCCTCCACGGACAGGTCCTGCCGCAGACCGCTGTCCATCACGCCGTAGGCGTACATGGAGCCCGAGCCCACGGCGAACAGATCGCCACACACCCGGTTCCCCTCTGAGTCGACGTAGTACAGCCCTGAAGACAAAGGACAAAAAGGAAGGTCAAGAGGGTGGGAGGGAACAGGCACAGTGTAAAGAGAGATGTGGTCGATGTGAAATTGTCCTTTGTTCTCGCGACTCTGTGGAGATTTGTCAGGAAAACTGAGATGGTGTACATGTAACACTTCCACACAAACAAACACGCAAGCTTGTAAGCACACACGCAGCACGTCCTCCAGAGAGAGAATATGAACAGCTGCAACCTCTCCAAGTGAAGTAAGGCTGGCAGATATGAACAGCTGCATCCTCTTCAAGTAAAACGAAGCCGGCCACGGAACCTGCTGACGAGGCGCGGGCCACATCGTTGTCTGCCCAGGGGCCCTGCTCGGGGCCTTATTGATCCCTGCAAACACGCTAAAAATTAACTATCGACCCGCAACCCGAGCTGCACAGGTAACTGCACCTCGCACCTCAAGGAGGACAGGAAAAAAAAAAACAACGGCATGCTCAGATTCTGTGGACATCAGTCGAGTGAAGCACATTCATAACCTTCCACATATACACACATGCACGGTTCCTTCGCCTCCACACACATGCACCCTGGGATGACACACACTCACCCCACACCAAACTGGTCATACATATAATCCCACGTGCGCTGCAGACCCACAATGGTCTGACGGACCTACGAGGGACAGTTTGCTCCATGACCACACTCCGTGGACCAGCATGCGGGACATTTTGTTCCACGCCGTGACACACTTTCTAGGCCTGATCCCAGAGTGACGTGGAACGGGTGACTTGCGCCAGCCTGTGTGCTCGCCCACAGCACAGCCTGCAGATGGTGAAAAGACACCCTGCAATAGGCATGTTTTTCCACCGCGTTTCACATAGTGAAACCTGTGAAAGTGATATTCACACAGAGAAACGCAGGGACACACATGCATACGAAATTGCCTAATATCCACCACTATCGCTCATCTGCCACATTAAAAAACACTTCAAAATGCCCCCAGATTGCACATCCGAGTTCCTCAGCTAAACTAGTGACAGTCTATTAGGGATAGAGCACCACTTGCTTTTCTGAAAAAAAAAAAAGGGAAAAAATGGAAAAAAAAGGGCTTACCATTGCTTTCAACTGGCAAATTGCAGCTTCCTCAGCCTGTCGTTAGCTTGCCATGATAATCATCCAGTGCCTGCCTATGCACGGGGGTAATTTGCCATTCTGAGACCTGCCTGTTCCTCTTGAAAACTGTAAGGGACTCGTTAAAACCATAATAGGCGGGGAGCGAGAGTTGTAAAGGCAGCCTCTTGTGTTGAGTAGCACAGTTGACGGAGGTGGATAAGGACTCTTTAGGAGGTCCAAGTTTAGAAGCAGAGCGGCACCACAAAAAAACACTTCCCACATCCAATCCATTCCGAACACACCTGGGGTCTTTGTGGAGCCCGATGCGATAACGCCAAAACGGTCTCTGCACCTCAAACGCTGACGCAGAAAAGCACGAAGGTGGCGACGGGTGCTCAGAAAACAAAAATGGAGGGGGGGGGGGTGAAATTCATGAGGCCCACTTAAAGCGGAAGCAGGGGCACGCTGCCTGGATGGTGGAGCGGCGCAGCAGTGGCGGCCAAGCGAGGCTCCTTCCACTCCATCGATCAACTGACAGGTGCTTAAGGAGCCTTTTTTTAAGCAGCCGCTTGTGTAGCGTGTAGCCGGCTGGAGTGACAGCTTTTAGAGGTAGGTGAGGAGCACGGGGCAATGGATGGGTGGCTGGCATCAAATGGGTCAGCATCTGTCCATCATCTGTCCCTCTCACTAGAATTCACCACTGGATCAGGAGTGAAAAAGCGAGCAGCGGTCGAACAGAGAGGCGGGGGAAAAAAAACATTACATCACTCTCTCGGGAGTGGCTGTAAACCGACTGCCACATGGGTCTCATCTGACAAGGTCTCATAGCGTACACCTCCATCACGTTTAATCACACGACACTTTACCCTTTCACGTCCTTGTAGGAAGCAGCAGAGGGTGCTACGCAGAGTGGAGTTGCTGTTCACTGGGGAAAGCAGAGCCACTACAGAGTTATCAAGCTGTAAGTATGCACTGATGAAGTGTCATAACATTTAATGGCATTACATAGAGCCATATTTGACAAGCTTCTCAACATGGCTTTTATTTGGCACGCGGCTTAAGACACTCAATCAGGGAAATAAGTGCTCTTGACATGACTGTAGCTGGCTAATGAGCTTCCCACCTAATCGTGATTGATTTAATTTACATGACATTTACCTCTCCATTCAATCACTGGCATTGTGGGGGCCATGGCAGAGCTCCCACACCTATTGAACTTATACAGGGATCATTATTTCCCCGATTGATTGCCCGGGATTTAACACGTGTCATTTACGTTTGTTGGCATACCGGCGGGCTGCCATTGTTCACGCGGCCCTCTCTGCTCTCCAGACAAAGCCGGCATCGATCTCGGCGGGTGCGCGGGCATTATGCATGCGACCCAATTGTCCGGGGCTGAGACCCGACGTCCATCATCCCGCCGCGCTCTCGCTGGCCCGCAGTCCCAGCCTCATCGATTTCCCATTACTGTGTCACTGTGGCGGCCTCTTTAAGCACACCTTCTGTGATGTACGGCCTCACACTGTGTGGCATCCAAGAGCCACAGCTTGATGTACAATGAGGGGAAGAGCATAACAGAGGCTGCAGCACCATCTAGTGGGGCACTCTGGGAACTACACGTGTGTTTATACCTACATGCAACACCTATATTTTATGGATGACAGGAGAAGATGGAGAGTTTCCTTCAATAATTTAAAAATGTGTAGATACTTGATAGTCTGTTGTTTCATATCAAGAAAGAATTACTACCAGACTTATGTTGAACAGCTAACCACTCAAGCTGAACCTCAGTTTGGGACACAATTAATGCCATCTAAGGATTTGCTTGAGTGTAAAATCAGATCTGCCTGGCAAACAAAACTGACACGAGATCTGCGTATTTAAATTGAATTACAGATTATTTATCTGTGTCGTAGGCAACTAGTTTTAGTGTGTCACTCAGACCTGCATTACACTGCATTTTTAAAAAAATCTGCAGTGTTAAGTATCTGGCAAGCTGGTAATAACAGCAAAAGACACTAAACTGACTTTGAATCTAAAAAGATGCTGAGAGATATAACATAAAAACAACTCTGACTACAGAACTGTACAGGAGTGAAACAGCTGAAACCTAAGTAGAGTGAAAATATTAATGAAAGCTACTGCATAGTTTTCAGAATATCTATAACTTTAATGATATGATCAAAGCTGCAAAGTTTAGTTGAGCAATAAAAAGATAGAAAATTAATTGGCAACTATTTTGAGAACCAATTCAATTTAAGTAAGAATGCCAAGCTTCTGATGGTTCCTTTCCAGCTTCTAAGATACGAGTATTTGCTGCTTTTCACTGTTCAAAACAGAATATATTGAGGTTTTTAACTATTGAGTGGATAACACAAGACATTTAAAAATGTTGCCTTGGACTTTTCACTATTCTGTGATGTTTTATCAGCCAAACAATAAATGGATACATTGAGAAAAATACATAGATTAATGTAGATTCAATTAATCATTAGCTGCATCTAATAGAAAGCAACCTGACAAGTGGAATTATTCTAATTGACATGGGATGCCCCAGAACATCACTGGTACCCAGCTACAGAGCATCAGTGATATCGGTGAAGTGAGGTTCCTGCGCAGAGCTGAAAAGAGGATACTTAAAGACAAAACCCACCCCAGCCACAGTCTGTTTAGTCTGCATATTTTAAAGGCCCTGGTGTAGTGAGCAAACATGGATGATTTAGTATTCCTTATCTCTATTAAGCTTTGCTGTGTTATAACTTTCCCTCCTGTCAGAACAATTATTGAAGATGTATTATAAATTGCAATCGTGTTGCCTTCCACTGAAACTGTAAAAAGTGTCCGTGTCACAGTGTCACTCTACATGGTTCTTCATCTCTTGTGTACATTGGTGTACTGCAAACCAACTTTCATGGTACATTACTTATAGTAAATCAATAATCTAATGCTGGATGGATGGATGGATAAATAAATAGATAGCAGTAGAAACCAGACATATGTGTGTGTCATATACATCTGTGGTATTTACCTGGGCCTCTCTTGTCCCAGCCACACACCATGGTTCCCATGCTGAGTCCCATGCCCTTGTACTGGTACACCATGTTAGCGAGCAGCTTGGAGGCCGCTGCCACCGAGATGCGCTCCTTGTTGCGGAGCTCGTAGATGCGGCACTGACGAGCCAGCAGGCGCTCCCAGAAGCTGCAGTCTGCAGCTCCTCCGGCCATGGTACCCAGCAGGTAGGGATTGATCTCAATCACCTTCTTCACTGTCTGCGAGGCGATGTAGGAACCCGCTGTGGCCCGAGAATCCACCGCAACAATGACACCATGCTGGAACTGAGAGAAACAACAGCAGGGGGAGAACACTTGAGTGAAGGACATTACAGCAGGAGGGAAACAGGTTAACAGAGCAGTCACTGGTGGATCAAGATGCCTATATTTTGTTGCATCTTAAAATACATTTAAAAAACTATATGTAAAACACAAGTCAAACATCTGTAAATAAAAGTCACAGATAAAGTGATCAAGTACTACAGAGCCTGAATTGGGGAACTTCAAACCAGTTAGGAAAACGGGCTCTTTTTACACAGTGGAGCCACATAGTATAAATGTTAGAATGTGCAGTTTAATCATCTATCAGGCAGAAAAGTGCTGCTGCTCTACAGTTGTCAAAAAGATGTAATATATGTTTCGGCTCTGTCAGAAAGCTGCCGGATAAAAGGGAAGACTTTTGCTCTTTCCCATAAAACCCCTCTATCACTGAACTGACAGTCACAACAGGCGTATAGTGCTCAAGTGAAGACAACAGATTTGGTCAGTCAGAGGGAGATGTCGGCTGGGGAGGGTTTTTCATCGACTAGCCGCCCCCCCGCACTCAGGGATTAAGGGATAAAGTTGGCGTTATTTTATATATTTTCTTTTTATCAACAAATTCCCTGAAGAGACCAGAACTCACTGCAGGGATGTGGTTCAGTATTTACACTGCTCTGCTCGTCTGGTGCTGTGAGAGGAAAACGCTACCTTGGCTGTTTTCACAGTAATGAAAAGATAGGTCAGCCAAATGCAATAGAATGGCTTTTTGATGTGTTTAGAATAATTTTGGGACACGAAAGGGGTTTAATGGCCCAGAGGGCCAAATCACAATTCTATTATTAGCATTAATTCATTGTTGGTTATGGTGATTTAATGAAACCTGTTGGTAATTACAAAATAACCACTTATTCTAAAGTCAAATAAACCCATTAGAATTAGGATCACATTCCCACTTTTGTTGACACTGATCGATGCTTAATGAGCACCATCTTTGTTCTCTACTCCTACAACTGTCAAGGAACATTTCAACAATTGTGATTTAGTAGTGTTAAAGGCTGATATACCAAGTTTGACCAATTCTTGGTAAACCAAACATTCAGAAGTTCTCCATTTAGTGTGTTGGAGGAACAACATAAATCACGAAATATGATAGTATAACTACATAAACAAAAAAGGTGTGTAAAGCAATAATTCTAATAAAGAATTGGAAATGCTGCTATAATTTGTACTCAAGATTCTGTAAATACAAATCGTTACTCAAAACATTAACTTACATTTTAGCCTGTTAGTTCCTCTGATTTACAGTTAAATTGACTTTTAATGGTATGGATTACTTATTAGGGTTGAAAATAAATTGTCTCAAATACACAATGTGATGTAAAAAAAATGCATGATATACAATACATCTTGCCAACAATGTTTCAGTTCCACAGTATTACTAGTATTACTATTACCGTTTAACTATTATATTATTACTAGACATATAGTATTATTATAGTGTTACTAGACATGTTTAACTTGAAAAAATATCAGATTTATTATCATTATCATATTTAGCAGTTATTCCACAATACAAAATAAATGTATTATTTGAACTACACAAGCTGATGTGACATTCTGTAAAGTAAATATTGAAATAGTCGTTATAAATGCGTTGAGAAATGATGAAACAACATGAACATAGGTCAGCTTCATCAATTAAACCAGACAAAAGCCATGCATGTATGCGGCTCATGTGCCGTTTACAGAACTGGCATCTTATTTGATATTCATGCACTGAACGGATGCAAATAGAGCCACAGGGCAGAATAGCCGTAGCCACTGACACCTACACAGTAATTACACTACATAGCTGTCATGGCCAGCCTTCGCTGACAGAGTTATCTTTTAAGCCAGAATTATCCAACAGCATCTAAAGTGGCTAGCGTTATGTGAACGCCTGCAATGAGAAAGCGGTTTGTAGCTATGCTAGCATGCTAACATTGGGAGACGTAGCGTTACGTTAGCCCTAAAGCATAATGTTTACAGTCTTAATCATTTCTCAAAGGTTTACCTTGACAACTATAGTCAACGTTATCATTTTATTTTGCCAGCTAGCTACAACAAGCCACTCGTTGACTTACTTTGAAAGCTAATGTGGTGGTTCCATGCAGGAACTCTATTTTCCTCTCGACGCCATCGTCCTCGCCGGCACCCAGCGGGTTTTTAACCAAGAAACTGAGACCGTCTCCCGGCGTGGCGTCAAATCCGGTACCGCTCTGTTCTGGTCCACATCCATGGGTAAAAGGTTGACAATTGTCAAATGAAAAATCCGCATAATCACTGTTCAACACACTAGCAAGTGCCATCTTTGAAACTGTCTGATGAGCAAGCAACTTCCGCCGTGTGAGGATACGACAATTTATTGAGTCATGGTGGTGAAGACTGTACACAGCGCCCCCTGTGTTTGTGGCGGACTGTAAACTTTGTGGCTCTAAGTACAAGCGCGTAAATAATCTGTGCACTGTGACACAGACAAACAAAAACAAGATTTACATGCTTAACAATTTGTTAGGATGCTGGAATACATGAATTATGACGTAAAGATGTATTAACTAGTTGAAAAAGGCAGGTTAACTCTGAATAACTTGGTTTAATGTAGTATCTGACTATTTCTAATCCTTGACCCCTAGAAACCCCCCACATTTTGCCTCATCGTGAAGCATCTAATTCAGCCAGTTTTTCCTTTCCTCAACCATCTTTGCCCTCCTCTCCATGTCTCTATAATATTCCTCTTTCAGGTCCTCTCTTTTTCTTTGGTTCCATCCCTGGGCTGTGATGTGGAAGACGTCCACATTATTTCCTGAGTAGGCATCCCTGTGAGTAGCTCTGAACACTGCTTCTCTTGCCAAGGAGACGGCCTCATCTTTACTCAGAGTCCACCTTAGCTCTCGATCCAGGACTCCATAAGCATAAGGAGAGCCTGAGCCGACAGAAAAGACGTCCCCCTGCAGTCGGGCGCCATCACTGCACACATAAATCAGCTTTGGGCCCCTGTTAGGAGATGCAGAATGTGCAACTGCAGTAGCATCTTGACTGAATGAGTCCTCTGACCTCTGGACACAGTCAGTGTTGCCTGCTTCTTTATCCCAGCCACACAGTGTAAGAGCCACACACACTTCAGTCCCTTTAAAAGGGTGCAGCATAAATGAGAGGAGCTTGGCAGTGCCACGGATTGAAAGGCGGCGTCTGTGCCGCAGTTGGTAGAGTCTGATCTCTCTGGCCAGAATTCTCTCCCACAGCATACAGTCCGCACCGCTACCAGAGGAGGTGACTACTAAATGGGAGTGAATTGGGGTAATCTTATGAACAGCTGGACAGGCAACAAGCCCTCCAGCACTGGCTCGTGTGTCTGCAGCTGCAATAACCCCACCTTGGAAGATGAAACCCAAGGTTGTTGTTCCATGGGACAGAGGAAAAGGCCTGCGGACAGTCACTGAATGGTTGGCTGAGGGAGCGGGAAATGAAGGTCTGTGGTTAAAAGTGGTCGAGTATGGCAAAGCTGGTATCAAGAAATGCAGCGGGGTCCCATTGTTTCCAACAGATTTCTCTCGTCTCCTCAATCCAAAATTGGAATAGTCAGTTGTATGATAAGGTGTGGCAGCTTCTTCAAAATACGAGGCAGGAAACCACTTGCGATGTAAAAGTGTCTCTTCAAAGCCACAAATATCCTCCAAAGCCATAATGGTGTAAGTAACGCAGATTCCTTGATTGGTATATCAGAGTGTCTTTCTCAGAGAATGGCAGGCAAAAAGAAGTCTCAAAGACAACGCTGATCTGTAAGAAAACTGTTCAAACACATTTAAAAGCCTTATAAATCCCACTATGGTTTGTATTGCTGACTGCTGCCATCAACTCTGATTCTCTCATTGACTGTCTGGTCTGAAAGGCAAACTTTTTACCCTTTTATATCCCTCCCAAAATGACGCCTTGCAAAAACACACATAGGCTTGTGTCCAAAAGCCTGTGAGTTGGTATAAGTGATATTTTATCCTTCCTGCTGTGAAAATAATACCGACAGAAGCCACTTTCTGCAAACTTTACATGTTCTGCGAAGTGTCCGAGTCATCTTGCGCTGTGTGCAAGTTTATACATATCTTTGACATCATTTTCAGTTTGCTGTTAGAGGTAAGCTACAGCCATATTTTCCATAATGTAGCTTTGTCTAAAATATGACCCAGAGGCACAATACAACAGTGGTTATTGAACTTTTTCACATTAATGTAAACCTACACAAATTAGACCATGAACCCCCCTTTATATAAGCCTCTATCCCAAGGTCACCATCTCATAAGACTTTTGCTTTTAGATTTTTTATTAGAGAAAGTGTATGGGACCCATTATCAAAATAGTCATGTATTCTGTCATGGTATTACTTATGTATGGAATTATAGTGAAAATAAAGTATTCCCCTTCTGCTGTTGACCCCTGGAACGTCTGTAAGGGCCCCTGGGGGGCCCCATACCCCACATTGAGAACCACTGCAATACAACAACAAAATTAGATAGAAAAACTGTAATAATTGATGTGATGGAATACCAATCACATTTGGTAATTTCTTTCTGCCGATAGGATCTATTTGCATGACTGTGACTTTAATTCATTTTAAAACAAAAAATATTTAATTTAAATTACAATTAAATTATATGTCATAGCATACATATAAAGATCATAAAAAGTTTTTTGCAAAACAGTTTTAAAGAGAGATATCAAATATTGATATGAACACATCAACTGTTAAGTTCATAAACTAAAGACCATAGATAGACAGTTATCGCGGTAATTTAGAGACATGCAACAGGAATACTTGAAAAGCCATTTTGGATCTAAATCATCCGCTACCCAATGAGAAAGCAAGTCCGTGCAGATCCAAGATGGCGTCGGTTTCCTCCTAAGACAGAGCGACGAGACGGTCCCAGTTCGATCCATTCAGTCGGCTAGAATCATGGCGTCCGTCAGTACGGGGGGCAGAGTGTCCTGCGGGAGAGATTTGAATTGTGTGCCAGAGATAGCCGACACGTTAGCCGCGGTCGCCAAACTTGGGTAAGGAGAGTGTTGCCTTGCGCAAGTTATTTTGTAGTGCAATTGAGTTTACTTGAGGGACGCGCTGGTTTGCTAGCATAATGTCGATGCGTGATGCTTGCTAAGCTAGCCGGTGAATTACCAGCACGTGCCCAATCACAACGATGCTTTACAGTGGTGTCCAGTGTTTGTTATACTCCTATAGGCTGTTGTGTTGAAATGTGTGGGCTGGCTGGGCAATAGTAACGTAAATGTGTGTCCGTGTCACCTCTGCTTGACATTACAAATCATATGATTAAAAAAAAATAAAAAATGATGTGCTTTCTTTCTCCGGTGTTCAGGTTTGACTTCCTCTGCATGCCCCTGTTCCACTCGAGGTTCACGAGAGA
This sequence comes from Lagodon rhomboides, assembly GCA_039737535.1. Taxonomy (NCBI): domain Eukaryota; kingdom Metazoa; phylum Chordata; class Actinopteri; order Spariformes; family Sparidae; genus Lagodon; species Lagodon rhomboides. The sequence continues at coordinate 7,169,361 of CM077797.1, forward strand.
GTTTGAGTTGGACCCCGCTAAATCCCGAATCGGTGCCCATACACGGTCGGACCTGCTGCTGTGTGGAAGAGGTTCGTGTTAATACCCTCAAGTTTCTATGATGTCAGGTCTTCATAGACACTAAATTACTCCGTGTCCTGTCTTTAAATCAGATAACTGTATCCCTGTATGCTAGAACAGGCCTCCTGTGACACAGTAGATGGATGTTTGATCAAGTGTAAACCTATAGATTTGTTATTCTCGGACTTCATTAAATTATTTTGGGTTGGTTTACTGACAACAATTAAATATACACTAATCAAAATTAGTTAGGGATATGGGTGCATGTGCATGGATATGCAATAAAAGTCAAATGAGATGTAGCTTTAATTTTGAGGACCAAAAATAATAACAAAACACACAAAAAAAAATAAAAAAATCTGATAAGTCATAGTATAAATAATCAAGTGAAGCACTAGAATATCCCTCACTAATTTTGAGTAGTATTTGTAAAAAAGTAGACATCAGAAGGTAAGGTCTGGACTTACTTGGGGTTTACACCTTCCATCTACATTTATCTAGGTTGTTGCAGGTGTTAAATGTCTGACAGGTAAGTATATTAGGAAACAGATTGGGTATAAAGTATCAGACACTCTTAAAATAAAGCACATCATGAAATGACATTTTAAATGTATTGAAAAGTAATAGTTGTTTATTATTCATGTGCTATTTGATTACTTTTTGCAACCTGGAGCCAGTGAAATAGATGGATGTTCTCATTGAGAAGAGACTAGAGACTGAAAATAAATGCTATGTCGAATGATGCATTTTCTTAATTATCCATTATGCTTGGTTCTAGACTGGAATACACTTATTGTTGGGAAGCTCTCGCCATGGATCGATGCAGATTCAGAAATCCAGACAGAACGCAGAAACTCAGAGGCCGTAAGTTGCTCACTTTGGACAATTCTATGATGTTCACTGTCTTTGAGGCTGTCAGGGGTGTTGTTGCTGGAAAGGGTTCTTAAATCGCCTAGATTTTTAGGCATGAGTGAACTAATCCTTTTCAGTGTCTCCTATCTACCCTTCTGAATTTGCCTTTTTGTGTCATCCCCCCATGCTCTTATCATTCTTTTTTACTGTTCTCCTCCAGGCTCTGGCACAGGAGCTAAACTTCTCAGCCTACCTGGGTCTGCCTGTCTTCATGATCCCTCTGAAGGGGCCTTGTAACGCCAATTTAGCCCGCGTGCTGCTTAATCATATCCACACTGGACACCACACCTCAAATGTAAGACACACAGCATTGACAAACTAAGCATGCACGTGTAGATTGCAGAAAACGGCTGAAATCACCAGCTAACTGCTGTTGTCCTCCCGGATGTGATTTAGTTCTGGATACGTGTCCCGCTGTTGGCTTCAGAGGACATGCGGGAAGATCTGATTGAGAATGAACCAATCACCTGCATTGATGACACAAGCGTTGATGAGAAGACCTGGAGCTGGTTAGTGTCACATCAGTCCACTTCCTTAGCAGTCGAGTGCTGTCTGCATGCTAAAACTGTTGTCATTGATTTCCTTTACAATCGAGACTCTTTTTGTTTACTTGCCTCTGCTCTTTTAGGTGGCACTCATTTAGAACCCTTTGTGATTACAACAAGAGGATCTGTCTTGGTGAGAGAACACACTGTGAAGCATGAGCCTGGGGCAAAGTCAGTGCATTAAAAAATAATTATGGTCGTGTCTGCTACTAAAAATGTTTTACCTTTTTTTTTTTTCCCCATGTCCCTGAAGCTATTGAAGTCGGAGCAGACATGCCGTCAGATGCTGTGATCGATAAGTGGCTCGGGGAACCAATCAAAGCAGCCATACTTCCCACCAGCATCTTCCTAACTAATAAGAAGGGCTTCCCTGTTTTGTCAAAAGCCCATCAGCGTATAATCTTCTCTCTCTTCAAGGTATAATTCAACAGTTTCAACTGAAATTAATCACCAGCCAAATGCATAAGTGTCGTTTTAATTAAAAAAAACTCTTATGTCTTTTCTTAGTTGGAGGCCCAGTTCATCTTCACAGGAACCAGTCGCCACACTGAGAAGGACTTCCGATCCTACCTGCAGTACCTGGAATACCTCAACCAGAACCGGCCCGCTCCCAATGCCTACGAGCTCTTCGCCAAAGGCTACGAAGACTACCTGCAGTCTCCCCTCCAGGTGAGCAAGTGCTTCTTTGTGCTCATATATTTAAAATGTGTATCTTTTTTTATCTTTTGTGCCTTTGCCTGTTTAATAATGAAGACTGTATTTTTGTTTCCCTTCCTCCCTTTTAGCCACTCATGGATAACCTGGAGTCTCAGACATATGAAGTGTTTGAAAAGGATCCTATTAAATATTCACAGTACCAACAGGTAAGACAGCTGTGACGGTGCGGAGTACTGGAACACAATAGAGCATAAAGTGATCATAGTTTAATGTGCTAATTTTTACCCAGAACCCCAAATTCCCACCAAGGGGACATTTTTTGACCTTGTAGCGAACCCTTGACCCAAGAAGCGTTGATGCCAAACTACGCTACATCCAACCTGCTCAATTTCTTATTGCATAATAAGATATAGGTTTATGGACATTTTGTGTAAAGCTATGTGAAATGGTTATTTGATGCTGGATATAGTTGTCCATCTCACAAACAGATAGTCTTCCATTTCAACAAAGGGTCAGTGTATATTGGCTCATAAAAGAGGTATTATTTATCTTTTGTGCACATGGAGGCAGCATCTACAACCAACATTTAGACTTTAGATCACACTGTGGGCATGTAAATAAGTTTTACTAATCTTATAGTCTACTGATAAATCCTAATTTATAGAAGACAAATTGGTTCGATAGCACACTATAGACTAAAACATAAATGCTAATGTAGCTACTCTCACAATCATCTTACTTCAATATTTAATTTGCTGTCCAATAGATACTTTTGTTACTGAAGCGAGAACTTGTAAAGAAAGAGCAGATTCACTGACATGTCTCGCAAAATCATAGAACAAGTTGCACTTAGTCTGTATGAGATTAACACACAACATATTGGTGTTGTGATTTGTCTCTGTGTCTACAGGCTGTATATAAATGTCTACTAGACAGAGTTCCAGAAGAGCAGAAGGACACAAATGTTCAGTAAGTATTTGTACCAAAATCTGTGTACAAACAATGACAAAATTGAGTTTGAATTCAGAACGGCTGTGGTATTAAAATCTATCTGGCTAACGACTCGTAAGATGAAATTTTGCAACTGACAACCTCCTTCCCTGGTAGATCTCAATATAATACCCGTATTAGTAGAACAGGGTAATATATTTGAGAGAAAGTAATGACAGTGTTATGATTGGTTAGTGATTGTGGCAACCTTTAAAAAAGGATTTTCTGTCTTTGTTACAGGGTGCTCATGGTGCTGGGAGCAGGTAGAGGTCCGCTGGTCAATGCATCCCTACGAGCTGCCAGGCAGGCAGAAAGGAAGCTGAAGGTGTACGCTGTGGAGAAAAATCCTAATGCTGTTATCACGTGAGTGCAGTGCTACCATTAAAGTCGATGCCCTCGTCTGTCTGTGCAACATATTCACAGGATTGCCTTTGCAGTTACCTCTGTTTATTGAACATACCAGTATAAGTCCTGTCGCATTGGATCATGAGTAAGCAAAGTTAAGGTTGAGAAGTTTCAGGCCTGTCTGGTAAATGCATCCTGGTGTGATCAGATAATTAAAGTGTTGGTAAAAAGTCATATATGTGTAGTATGTTGATGGCTCTCTAGTTAGCCCACATGACTGACATGGCTAATCATGTTAATGGTGCCACGCACTAACATTTTAACTGGTTCATACTTGCTCAGGCTCGAGAACTGGCGCTTTGAGGAGTGGGGGGATCAGGTGACAGTGGTGTCATGTGACATGCGGGAGTGGGCAGCACCCGAGAAGGCCGACATCATTGTCAGCGAGCTGCTTGGATCGTTTGGTGACAACGAACTTTCACCTGAGTGCTTAGATGGGGCGCAGCACTTCCTCAAAGGTACGTCACAATTGTGATTTAACTGATTTAAACTTTTTTTTTTTTTGGGATCCAGATGCTGTAGCTGCAGAGTCATTGCTTGCTACATCAAACATGTTAAAAGGCATTTGTCAGCCTCTGTTAACTTCCATGCTTCCTTGCATCTCCAATCACTTTCTCTTTTCCTTTTTCTCGTCTTGCCACTCAGATGATGGAGTGAGCATCCCCTGTTCCTACACGTCCTTCCTGGCTCCCCTGTCCTCCTCAAAGCTTTACAACGAAGTAAGGGGGTGCCGGGAACGTGACAAGGATCCAGAGTGCCATTTTGAGACGCCCTACGTGGTGCGCCTCCATAACTTCCACCAGTTGGCTGAGCCCAAACCGTGCTTCACCTTCAAACACCCTACAAAAGGTAGAGACAAACATACTAAACTTGGTGTCCACCAAGAAACAAGCACACTACACATGTCGGCAGAATGTTTTTGAATGTGTTGATCACAGTTTCTTTCTTCTTTCAGATATGAACAATAACCGGTATCAGTGCCTCAAGTTCACCGTGGGTTGTAACTCTGTGCTCCATGGGTTTGCTGGCTACTTTGAGACCACACTTTACAAAGATGTCACACTCAGTAAGTCATCTTTATAATGAGGAAGTCACTTGGTGCTAAAATTGGATCTATATATTAATGATTATGTTGTGTGTGTGTGTTTGGCAGGTATAAAACCAGAAACACATTCACCTGGAATGTTCTCCTGGTTCCCCATCCTCTTCCCCCTCAAAGTAAGTTATACAGTCAGTACTCAATAAAAGTCCCTTGGTCTTGTAAATGTAACAATATACATGATTGCATTCACATATTAATCCTGTTTTCTTCCTCAAATTCTTCTTTCAACAGCAACCCATCTCCATATCTCGTGATGATGATGTCACAGTGCGATTCTGGCGCTGCAACAACGGGAAGAAGGTGTGGTATGAATGGGCCGTGACCGAGCCCGCCTGCTCTGCCATCCACAATCCGGCAGGACGCTCCTACACCATCGGCCTGTGAAGATGTCACACCCGTCAGCAGGCACACACACACGTTTCTGTAAGACTCGGTGATGGTTAAAGTGGAGGTGGCCTGGCTCCTTTTACATATACGGTTAAAACCTGGACTTGTGGTGCAAAACCCTCAAAGTGCCCTCTGGCTTTCAAACTGACCACTGATAGGCACTCTCGAGCCGGCAATGGAAAAGTTGATTGGATACACCAGATTTAACAACCTGCACACAAAGTGTATTGTTGCTGTGAGATTGGCTCATTCAGATTAGATCAAACACCTCTCCACGGGTTTATTTTTTAACCATCTCTTGTCCCCCTCCCCCACTGTTCTGAACCGACATACACAATCAATCTAACCAGACCTTTGCCTTATCAAACACACATTCCATACTGATACTTACACAAGGTTGCAAATATGTTTTTCCTAAAATGGCAACGGCATGTCATGTTTATTCATCTGATTAGATCGAACAAACGATTGTTGATGTCTAATTCAAGAGGGTTAGGGTAGGGGACTGGATTGGGCTTTAAAGCGTTCGCTGTGATTGGATGATTCCATTGCTGTCCTAGGAAAAAAACAGATTGCACAAGGGATACACTATTCAGGTCACATACCATACTGTTTGGGGGGCTTCCTCTTCATACCTTTTCTTATTTTGTTTCTGTATGTTTGAACCAAGTCAATAAAGACGACACTGTAATGTCCTCCAAATACTCTGTTCGATATATAAATGCTTTGTTTGGTACCACCATACTCAAAGTTTTGTGTTGATTTTAGAATAATAGAAGGTGTGTTATGAGTTTTTCTTTAAATGAAATGGCTGCTAATTCTGTAAGGATGTGAGTTGTCCAGTAGATGTCACCCTTAGATGACCACCTGCTAGCCAAAAGTAATTAAACAGTTGTGTACTCAGCCTCCCCTGCCCAAATATGTGTAAACAAATGGGTTTGGTGCAACTAGCAGGTGTACTGTTAAGATTTATTTTGGTGGGTGGACATTTTTAATTCAAGCAAAAGGGTTTTTAAAAAAAAAAAAAAAAGACATACTGAAAAGTAAAACCGAAAACAAGAAATTAGAACTCCAGTATAAAAAATGCATTAAGGGATATTATATAAACTGCAACTTTAAAAAGAAATATGTAATTTATCTTTTGAGCCTTGTGCCTCGTTAGTGTTCTTAAAGACCTGTCAAATGACAAATGTTAGGCATGAGTGTGAAATGAGTCAACAATACAGTGTGCAAGTGTGGTTATGCATCAGTGCAGCTGTCAAGATCAATTGAGCTCTCATCGATGCAACAAAAGCCGCTAAATATGCTCTTCAGTCACAGCTGACAGGGATTCTGTTTAATCTGAATTATTGCTGGCAGCAACATTTCGGGTGTTTGTGCCCTCCACCACCTGACACACATCTATTCTACACCCCTCATTCACCGTGTGTTACTTGAACATTACCATTGCTTATGTCTACAAGCGTAGGCCTACAAACACGCCCTGTCTGGTCTTATCATGGTACATACACTTGCTTGCACATATCTAGAAAGCAGTTGCAGTTGCTTAGGATAGACGGACACAGATAGGGCCAAAAGAGGAATCAAATGTGTTGCCGCAACGTGCAATTGTAACACGACATGTTGGCAATGTTAAAGAATTAGGACTTTGTGGCAAGTTGAAAAAAAATCAGACTTACACCCATCTATGTGAGACTGTATGCGTATTAAGCATTTCATATGGACGTTTGTTTTAGTTTGGTTTGACAATTTGAGAAGTCGAATATTATACATCACACACAACTACGAAGATGTCAAGGATGACGCGAATAAGTCCAAGAATGTCCATTGTGGTCACTGATGTAAAGATGCATGACATCATACCACCCACAACCAACCCAATAAATACATATATCATTCCCAGCACTAGCAACTAAAATTATATGAAATTACATCCAAATTATTTGTAGGATATACATTTACATTTTAAGTTAAGCTATAATTTGACTTTATTAGAAATATATAGTTTTCAGTCATGTTAATGGTCATTAAAACGATTTGGTATTTAGGAAAATTATGATTTGGTTCTATTTAGGCTCATTTTTAACATTTAGGCTGCAGGTGTGTCTTCAGGTTGTTTTATTTGTCAATGGAGCAAGCGCTGGGTCCTCACTATCGGAGGCGGGGCTTGAGACGTGTTGACAATTTGGGCTGCGCTGATTGGTCGAAAATAACCAGCTTTTCTATTAATCGAGGCCGGTGGTCAGCTGGAAGTCTTTTGTTATCCCGCTCATCACGGCCAGCCGACGGGAGTAACAACGCCGAACATGAAGTCCGTCACATAACGGGGAGCTTTCGGCAGGTTTTCAAGTGAGCGCAGCTGGAGAAAAGGTGGGTCAGCACTTTAAGAGTCGTTTAAACGGAGAAATAAAGCTGATGGGCTAATTGGAGATTCCGACAGTCTTTTTTGTCAGACAGGAAAAAAAAAATCTCGTGTTGGTGCTGCCGCGAGATTTGTCCAACCGGTGAATCAGGGCTTGAATATTTCCACATTTAGCAGCTCCTTTAAACTAGTTTTAAAAAATAAAATTCAAATTGATTTCAGTTCTGTTTTCTGGTCACAATAATACCAGACACAGTGGCCGCCCGGGACTGTTCGTCGTGTTGCACTGTGAATTATTAATAATTCCGGGATGTGGCTTCTAATTTTAGCCCCACCATGCAGCCAACTAAACATGGAAACCACTGCCGTCGGCAATTTTTGACATCTTGTAGGCTGGAGGAAAGTGGTCGGAAAGTGACTCAGCACGGCGTCAAAAGACCTCTACCAACCATTCTTCTTCTGTGAACCCTGGTAGGCTCAGCGGGGAGGCGCTGCCCTCAGTACCTGGACCACAGAAGAGGGGGGACAGCTGGCTTCAGGATGACCGTGGGTCCGAGGCAGCGGGGCAGCAGCAGCGGCGGCGGCGGGGGCAGTCACACTGAGCCGGCAGAGTCGGAGAAAGATGCTGGAGGAGGCTCCGGGGTGGCTCTGAAGAAACAGATCGGCCTTGTCAGCGCCTGTGGCATTATAATCGGTGAGTAGGTTCCTGTGGGGGTTCCCTTCACCTATGGATTTATAAAAATAAAGCATGTTACCCTCAGTCATTCTGATGCCAACATCAGCCATTGCATGAAGAATCAATTCCATGTAACAACTGAGCTGCTTATTATTATTATTATTATTATTATTATTATTATTATTATTATTATTATTATTATAATAATAATAATAATAATAATAATAATAATAATAATAATAATAATAATAATAATAATAATTATAATTAATAATAATAATAATTAGCTCAGTAATAATAATAATTATTATTATTAAAGGTGCACTATGTAGTTTTGGGGAAGACATTTTAGTAACAAGAGACAGATCTTCTTTATATGATCTTTCTTCACCTCTTCTTTGTCATGACTGAATAACCTGAACAAACAAACTGACCTTACAGGACAACACAATTTCATACTTGTTTATATGTGGCGGACCCTGCCACCTTTCTAGCTTCAAACAGTGTTCTGGGGACCTTATTTTCCTCTGAGAACAGCTTGTTGGAAAACATAAATATTTCTGAGTTTGTATTTCACCTCATTAATACTGTTGATATTAAAATTCTGAGTTTGAATTTCTTCTCCAAAACCCCATAGTGCCCCTTTTTTTAAAGTTGCTTCTGTTTTTGATCATATTGCTTTATTCTCATAACTGTTTGCTCGACTTAATGGGCTAATGCTGAACTGAGAGATTAAACTACAGCTACAGCCTTTAAAGCAGTGGTTGTCAAAGTGGGGTATGGGGGCCCTTAAGGGGGTTCTAGGGGGTTCCCAGAAAAATAAATAATTAATTTTCACTATAATTCTATCCAATGACAGAACATATGACTATTTCGGTCATGGGTTTCATACACTTTCTGTAATGAAACTGCTAAAACCAAGGTTCTTATCAGATGGGGGACCCTTGGACAAAATCTATTAAATGGGGGACCGTGGTCTAATCTGTATCAGTTTCGGGGTCTTTGACTTTAAAAAGTTCGAGGATCACTTCCATAAACTTTAAGGCCTTGGTCAGCAAGTCCAGCAGGTAGGTTCATTAGAACACCCTATAATATTTTTAAATTGTAAAATTGTAATTTATTTATTTATTTGAAACAGGGACAGCGCACAATAAAACATTAATCTTTTCACAAAGAAAATATGTATTGTGCCAGGTTTTAGCAGATTTGCTATTTTCCACCTGTAAAAAAAAAAGTCATGAATTCAGTGTCGCTTGGGAGTAATTACAGGAAACGCAGTGTTTGTGTCAAATAAAAACATTTGTTAAGCCAGGTTAGTAAGAGAGGCAAATTTACCTGATGAAGTACCAAAAAGGTATTTTTGCAAGTGTGCGGGGGCTTTGCTGGGACCAATTTAAAGTAATATTTTCCAGTATTAAGTGTACACATGCTAAAAGTATTTTTATGATGTAACTGAACCGCCTTCCTTTGCAGGTGTGTAGTAATCGCGCTGAGCCGTTTCGCTTTGCGTTTCAAGTGGTTGAGCCTTACTGAATGAAATCTCTCCCCCTCTCTCTGTCATGATCGCAGGCCATCCTCGGTGTACTCTCTGGCATCATACATCTTGCAAGTGCTCGTTCATTGTCACTTTCATGTTTTCAGGGAACTGTTAGGTCTGCTCTGAACCAGCCTGCCACTCACACATGCCGGAAAAGAAAAGGTCAATAAAAAGCAATCTCACTAATGGGTGTCCACAATTGTTGAGACTGCGTTTTCCAGCATCTGAAAGCATGGTTTCAGCGTGGGCACTGCACCCTGATGAGAGGCTACTGCACTCGCATGTTCTGTATTGGCCCAAATGGGATGTATGGATTATTAGGGAAAACAAATAAATCATCTAAAGCCTTGAGTCAATTATCCAGCCAATTAGACAGTTTTGGGCCTGTGTGGAGCCACTGTCTGTTGAAACCTGGGCCCCATGTTCGCGGACAACATAGATTAAACAGTGGCCATCTGAAGAACATTGCTTAAATCCATTTACAGTGAATCAAACCGATATGATACACAAATATCAAAAGTACACAATGGAATTAAACCAACTTTGAACAGACAAAGGGACTGGCTTTCTGACCGTCTCCCTCCTGGGCTTCGCTGAGCCAGTGCCAGAAGTGAACTACACTTACTCATCTATTCCACTAAAAACTTCACAGTGGAAGTTTTCTACTCCAAAACTTTTTATTTGCCTTCAGACTTGGATTTTGTGTACTGGTCCCAGGAGTCACAGGATATGACCTCATTCTGCCATATCCTCAGGCTAACAATAATAGAAAAAAAACAGAGCACACATCTTCTCTGCTGAAACAAAGAAAAAATAGAAAGGAAAGATATTAGCTACACTATAATTGTCTCTGTTGATACCACCATACCAGCTTTGCACTACTTTCAATGACTTGTTAGACGTCAAAAGTTAAAACTGTTGACAGCCTGTTTATTATCTTTCTGGACTACTTCAAGAGGAAAGACCCAGTTTTGCCCACATGGGCTGACTAACAAGACTGCACACAGGCCAATCTGAGCACTGCAGGAAATGGGTCATCACATCACAGGAAGTCGTATCTGTCCCTGTATAGCCTGTGGATTTGTTTGAGTGGCCTTACACTTGTTTTGATGTTGTAGTGTGATTTATTTTGAGCATATTCAAAATGTAAACTTGATCAGCCAGAGCATGTATCTGAACCCTGTCTCAATCTGACCTCTGTGTCTGTTCTGTTTTTTTTTTTAACTCCTTCAGGCAATATCATTGGATCTGGGATTTTTGTGAGTCCTAAGGGAGTCCTGGAGAACGCCAGCTCAGTGGGCGTAGCCATCATCGTGTGGGTCACCACTGGAGTTATCACAGCCATCGGGGCTCTCTGCTACGCAGAGTTGGGTGTGACCATCCCCAAGTCAGGGGGAGACTACTCGTATGTCAAGGACATCTTTGGAGGACTGGCTGGGTGAGACAAGTGTTTGACATGGGTTTAGAGATGATTACTCTCATTATTGTTTTCCTGCTGATTCTTTTCACCATTAATCCATCAAAATTTGAAAAAAAAAAAATGTTCATTACAACTTCCCAGAGCGTGAGACAAATTCACATTGCTTTTTTTGTCTCATGGCCTGTCCAAAACACAAAAACTCTTCATTTACTATCATAAATGTCAAAGAAAAGCAGCAAATTGTTACATTTAAAGCTGGAACCAGAAAATATTTGACACTTTTTACTTCAAAAAGGACTGAAACGAATGATAAGTATCAAATAGTTGGCCTCAAATTTTCTTTCAGTCAATGAATCTACTTTTCATCGCAGCTCTACATATACATCTGGGTCCAAACGCATTTCAGTCCAGTGTAGTTCATGTTGTATTTTTTTGTATGATGCGTCAAAGCAGCCTAAAAGAACTACATGGCGGGTTGAAGCGAGACTTTTGTTATTAATTATAATTTGCGTAAACCCCTGCCCCCATCCCTCCTCCACAATCATGCTCACTATATAATTACAGTCTCTCCTAATGTAACTTTGTATTCCCAGCAGCATCCGACAATGTCGATGACCCCGTTCCAAACATTTCTCTTGTCTTTAACAACAATGCTCCACTGCATTACTATAATGCATTTAGCTAATGTGCTTTAATTTCCTTTGTTATCTATTACATTTTGCTGTAACGAGGGCTGGTATTCTCACACATTGTGTCTGTTGTGTGCACCAGTCGACGCTGCCACGTCTCATTAACCTCCCACGTGTGTGTTGTCCCACAGTTTTCTGCGTCTGTGGATTGCCGTGCTGGTTATCTACCCCACTAACCAGGCTGTGATCGCCCTCACCTTCGCAAACTACGTGCTGCAGCCCCTCTTCCCGTCCTGCCTCCCCCCAGAGAGCGGCCTACGCCTGCTGGCTGCCGTCTGCCTGCGTGAGTCACACAACAAAACTGAAGATTAAATGGCTATTGGTTGAGCGTGGCGCATTAACAGATGCGGATCATGACGCAGCATAGTGACAGCCCCTTTGAAGAACTATTTCAGGCATGGTGACTTAAAGCTTAGTCTATAAATAATTTTTTTCTTCCATTTTTTTCAGTCACTTATGTGATGAGAAATATGATCAATTCTGTCAGAGAAACCCTTGTAAACATCAAATTTAATCATGGTTGAGGTTTGTTAGAGATAGTGAACTAGGCTTTAAATAAAACTACTTGCCTTTTTTTCCCCCTTTTATTTATTTTTAAACAGTTTTTCAATGTCTTTTGTCTGAAAAAAGTGACTTGTGAAATGATTTGAGCAATATTGACAATAATGTTTGTGCAAAAGTTTGGGTGAAATTCTGTCACGTGTGCCAACACTTTCTGCATTGCACCATATTGCTTGTAGGAACATACTGTATGTCAGTCATGTAACTTCTCTTTTGCTGTCCTTTAGTGTTTCTGACGTGGGTGAACTGCCACAGTGTGCGCTGGGCCACCTGTGTCCAGGATGTCTTCACTGCTGGCAAGCTTTTGGCCTTGGGCCTCATCATAATCATGGGTGTTGTCCAAATATGCAAAGGTAATGTTTGCTCTTTCTTTCTCGCAACGTGTCTCAGCCTCTTTAACCCGGGTTACAATTCTTTTAGTTTCTTACGTTCCACGTCTCTTCCTTAGGCCAGTAGTGTACGTAGGGTGCTGTTATTTGAATGGTACGCAGAGGTCTGATGAGGTAAAACTCTGGCATTTCATTAAATGTAGTGTTTGTCTTATTTGTTGTGAGTCATATCCTGATGTCTATTTTCCACACGCCAATTCTGGAAATCGGTCTTCTTTTAGGCATGATGCCAAAATAGGGAAAAACTATTTGAAGCAGCAACACTGACAGCTACCGTCACGAAATATTGTTTCATTTCATTTTTGTCTCTCATGGGATTTGTGATTTCAACGTGAAAAGGGATTACAGTCGCTCATAGCTCTCCATCCCACTCATAATCCTCACACAAGACCACATACACACACACACACACACACACACATGCACACACACACGCACACCTACGCCCAGCCCACAGACACATTCATTTGACTCACCCCACCATATCTCACTTAATGTGGTATAGACGTTGGACATGTAGGCTTATTAATATGTCTCTTATCCAGACCTATATGTGATCTGGTGTTTATTGATAGCCATCCGTGAGAGCATGTAAGACTTTTAAGATGTCTTTGTAGATGAAATGTAAAGTAAACACTTTAGATCTTTGCACCCATAATCAAAAGGCAGCAGTAAACTGTACCACAAGGGATAATCATAACCTAAAGGTCTGTATAAAATGATAAAAAAAACAATGCATGTTGTGTCTGGTGCCCTCTGCTGCTCAGATTGTGGAGTTGAAATCAAGCTGGCCTTCATTTCTATTACATTTATTTATTTATTTATTTATTTATTTATTTATTTATTTATTTATTTTCACAGGTCACTATTACTGGTTGGAGCCGGTGCACAGCTTCGAGACGTTCCGAGACTATGATGTCGGTCTGATAGCTCTGTCCTTCCTACAAGGCTCCTTTGCTTATGGAGGCTGGAACTTCCTCAACTATGTCACAGAGGAGCTAGTTGACCCATACAGGTAACAAAACGCGACAAATAACATAAAACATTAAAGCATAAGAAGGATTGTGCTAGAGAAAAAAAATATCTATATATAAGTGGGAAGCCCAAACAATATCATATTACTTTGGGTAACCTAATCTGTATATAAATATAATAATATAATTATTAATATTTTTTCTGGTAAAACACAAAGAAATGTTGTATATGAGACCAAAAAGACAAGGATTTGATTTACAACGCCTTCTTTTGGCAGTAAAAATCCATAAATTCATCAACAGTCAAAGAAATGCTGGAAAGATTTTATCTAATTTGGCTTTTGTTTTGAAAAATAAGAATGGAAAATGTTTATGTGAAAGAAATAAACTTTTAAAAAACCTAAAGTGATGATGCAGTAACAAAGTCATTAATGTAAATGAGTTACAAAAGGGGTCCACAAATGGACCCCTGAGGGACACCACAAGTAATTTGCGCTACATGAGAAGTCATTTACAAATTGTTATATTGTTACTATTTTTATATCCGAATATTTCTCACGCTGAATCAAAGTTTAGTAACGACATTTTTCTAAATGTTTAATATACCACAAATTGCAATGTGGTCTTTCATCCTCCCAGGAATCTCCCACGTGCAATCTTCATCTCTATCCCCGTGGTCACATTTGTTTACGTGTTTGCCAACGTGGCCTACGTCACAGCCATGAGCCCACAGGAGCTGCTGGCCTCCAACGCTGTGGCAGTGGTGAGAAAACCCACGATGACACAACTCTGACTGTGTGTGTGTTTATGTATGTAGAGAAGGCATGCGGTTAGAAGCTTATTATAGTTATTGCTTTAAGTAATTACTTTAAAATGAAGAAGTTGTGTTGTCCACCAGCCATATACAGTAACCACACATTCTCTGCATTGTAGCATACTGCTTGTACCACTTAGTCTGTTCTCTTTTTGCCCTTCATTTTGAAATGTCCCGATTAGCCGTCTTAGTATGTGTTTTGAATTATGTACTTGTTTTGTCCTCCTCCTCTTCTATCTCTCTGCTCCTAATATTTCTCCCAGACATTTGGAGAGAAATTGCTAGGAGTAATGTCATGGATCATGCCCATCTCTGTGGCGCTCTCCACCTTCGGGGGGGTCAATGGCTCCCTCTTCACGTCGTCGCGGTCAGTTTGTCCTCCCCGGTCCCTCTCCCCGGCCCTCCCTTTTTTCTTCCCACTCCAGCTTCTGTGGTTGCCGTGCTTTCTTTTTGGTTTCTCTTATCCCCACGATGATGTGTGTTCTGTAAATGTATATAGAGAAATGGGGTGAGCAGGATTAGAATGAGAGGCTCAACAGGAATCAAGTGCATTAGCAGTGCTCATCTTGGATTTCAGATTGTAGGGAAAGCGCCTGAGTACATATTTGACTCCAAAATGATCCCACTTGACCCAGTAACACATCCTTAAGCATTGAGCCCATTGTACTCCTGTTTCGGCCCATTTTTAACCCCATAATTTTCACTCCTGCAGTGCTGCCTCCTCACTGGTGCGTCCATGATCACCTGATCTGTGTGTTTCCTGAGCTGTTCTCTCAGCTGTGCACACGGTGAACCAGCACCAGATGGCTCTGCTCTCAGGACTCAACTGTCTTTAGTTTCTGTCTCTCAGGCTGTTTTTCGCCGGAGCGAGGGAAGGACATCTCCCACGTCTGCTGGCCATGATCCACGTCAAACGCTGCACTCCAATCCCAGCCTTACTGTTTACTGTGAGTCCTAACGAAGAAGTCCTTCCTGTGGCCTCTGTTCTCACCTTGTGCATAAATGAAAACTTTCTCCTCTCATCAAATTTAGTTGATCTCCACTCTGCTGATGTTGTGCACCAGTGACATTTACACCCTCATAAACTACGTGGGTTTCATCAACTACCTCTTCTACGGTGTCACTGTCGCCGGGCAGATTGTGCTGCGCATCAAAGAGCCCGACATGCATCGACCCATCAAGGTAGACACAGACAGAACAGAACTTAGTGTGCACCCAAAATGCCAAAATAGCGGCAGCACGAAATGTAAAACCTTTTGAGATCAGAACAAAAGACTTGTTTGTTTTTTTTCTGATTTTGTTCTGAGAACCTTTTCACATACCTGTGGATTTCCCATGAGCACTGCACAATCAAAATCAAAATTTCAATTCTGACTACTGAAGAAGTTTCAATACTCATTTTTCAGGTTTAGGGTCAACAGTAGCTGCATTTTGCTGTTATACATGGCAACAGAGATCACAATTTTGCTAAACTTCTAATTCTGTTAACTTTAATTTATAGCCAACAATCTGATTTTATAAATCCTTTTGAAACCTGCAGAATAATGTCCAACGTGTATCAATATTTTTTATTACTGACCCCTCATCCTACAGGTGAGCCTGGTGTGGCCTGTGATCTACCTGCTGTTCTGGGCCTTCCTGCTGGTATTTTCCCTCTACTCTGAGCCAGTGGTGTGCGGTATTGGGCTGGCCATCATGATGACTGGTGTCCCTGTATATTTCCTGGGAGTCTACTGGGAAAACAAGCCACAGTGTTGTGATATAGCCATGGGTAAGGAATCATCCTGGTGTATTTTCATAAAAGAAGTCAAGAAACGAGCTACAAGAAATTCCATGTATGACCTGCTAAACCTAATCGGAATTATTGCTCTGGTCTCTCATCTCTGACTTTATCCAGGTAAAATGACTCATCTGTTCCAAAAGTTCTGTTTAGTGGTCTACCCAGTCATGGAGGAGAACCCTGAGCCTGCTGGACCTCAACAAAATGATGATGAAGACTGAAAAAAGCTCCTCAGACAGCTGATGGAGCATGTGCAGAAACAAATAGACAATACCTTACATTCTTTTTTTTGGGGGGGGGGGACTCTTGGGGAGGTTAGCATACACATGCACTTGTTGTTCTACAGCACTGGACTGTCCTGCTCTGTTTCTGACTGGCCTGAATCCTGACCAATATTGTTTCGGTGGACGTTCTGGGAACAGGTGTTTTTTAGATGTATCACAAGTATCACTGACTTTGAATTTATGGAACACGTTTTTTTTTTTTTTCACCTTTTAGAATTGAAAATCTCATCCTGTTGTTTTTGAGATGGGGAGGCAGTAGACTTTTTATTAATATGCAATTTGTATGTATTCAAGTTCTGTGTTTATCACGTCACTATACTAACACTAAAATGAATTTTTCCAGATGGTTTACTGGTTTCTATTCTTGTTTACATCCAAACATCTTTATCTGCCAAATGGTTTTAGTAATTCATTCAAAATCCAGCACATTCAATACAGAAGGCAGATTTGGATTTGGAGAGAAAATATTTATTTGTCCAGACACATCGATCTCCAGTTCCAATCAACACTATGGAAAGTTGATTGAGGGTAGCTTATTGCACATTTAGTCCTGTGAATAGTAGTTATTTTTCCTTAAAAATCTGTTCATTGAATTGTTCAGTGTGTTTGCATTACATATTTAGCATAAATTGACCTTTTACCTCATTCCTACTGTATCATCTTAGAATTTTTTTGAGGTAATTTATCAACTGAATTGTGTTTTAAACATGTTGGGTACCTGTAAGAAATGATATTGGGATTCCTAGTTGTTTTGAAGCTGTCCCTCCCTCTGGTGAGTTGTACTGTATAGCCTGATGTGGCATTGTGCTTCCTGCTGCACCTCCTCATCAATGTTTCATTCACCTGTTGCAACACCTGACACGGAAGGGGCGGAGTCCACGCACAATGAGCGATCAAATTGCGGAAGTCACGGGTGGCTGTGACGAGCCTAGGTGGGTCAAGATGTCAGATTATCCTGAATGAGACGGGAAACTCGGAAGTGTCTTCAAAATAAAACCCCGATTATTTGCTATCTACGTTGCTATTTTATTGTAGTAATGAAATTTAACATTTCTGAATGTATCATACCAAGCCAGAAATGTTAATCATTAAATCTAGGTCGCATGTAACTTCTTATTCACTAATTACACGCTTGCAAAATGCGATTCGATTCAAGTTCACATAGAAAACTACATATGTGAGATCTGAGTGATATTTAATAATGCAAATATGATTTAACATCTAACTACACTTATCATTTGCACCTGTGTTTTCCTGCTACATCATGAAAAAAATCATTAAAAAATATGTATATATATGAAAAAAGGGCTGATTAATAGATAACATGTCTTCCTGAGAATAGACTATTTTCTTTGAAAAAGCAATAGCGAATAGGTTTTATTTTGAAAGCTCTCACAGGAAGGCGTGTGATTATTTCCGTCGGGCTTTACGCTGTATGGCTTCACAGTATTTGGGTTTCCAGCCAACTGACTGCTGCCGTGTACTGGAGGGGGTTCGGCTGAACCGGTTTACTTTTCTAAACACTGGAGACTCTTGGTGCGGTGTTGAGGTACGTTGCTATTTCCGAGCTTCAACCGTTCCTGTAAACGGACTGTAATGCTAACATAGCTAGCTCTGTAGCTCGACAGTCGGTCACTGAGCAGGCTTGACAGCATCTGCAAGGTTAGCACTGCTCGGTCAGTTGGCTAGCCCCTGGCTCATTTCACTGACCTGCACCATCGACTGGGGCAGTGCCACGCTATCTTGATAGTTAACCTAACTCGTTAATTAAAATGTACCAGCTTCTAAAACGTCAAGAAGTGTTAAAGGGGAATTGAATCTACAGTAACTTTGCATTAAGCCAGCTCTAGGAGTGGAAAACCCTACAACAGTCTGTCACAAGACACAGCAGTCAGTATAGCAGACTTGTAACGTTAGCTAGTTGAAGTTGTTTGAAATGTTTTTGAAAAACACACACTTAAGTTGTCTTTTTATAGTTATAGCTCGGCTCTTGTAAAGATGTATAATAGGGTAGTAACAGCTTTGTCATACACACACACACACACCTTGAGGCTTTTCAGAAACAGGAAGTGAAATCAAACAGTACAATGTGCACAGTTAAATAGTTTGTTTTGTGTTAATGTTAAATTTTAACATCTCTATGACACACTGTAACATGCACACATGCCAATACACACATCCACCCACCCACCCATGAATACACACAAACACACACACACACACACACACACACACACACACACACACACAGCCATGTCTCCATCAGTACCCCTGCAGGAGATGATCCGGGCCATCAGGTCAGCAAGGACGCAGTGTGAGGAGCGGGGTGTCATCCAGAGGGAGTGTGCAGCCATCCGGGCACAGTTCAGACAGTCTGACAATGGGGGGCGATCGCACAACCTGGCCAAGCTGCTCTACGTGCACATGTTGGGCTACCCTGCCCACTTTGGTCAGGTGAGGGGATTTTGCTAATGCCTGTCATGGGTTCACTTGGGTTAATGGGGTTGGCAGGGGGAGGATCTGGGTTCAGTTCATGGCAGAATAGTGGCCTAGTCCCAGCGTCCAACCACTACGTCCGAAGCATTGATTCCTTAAAGACATATCTGTGTGCTCAGCAAAAATGGGAGATCACGATGGAGCTCGAAATTAGTAGAGAAACAACATGGCACATTGTGGATCAACATAATAAGCTTTGATGATTTGAATTATGTTATTTGTATGTCCATGTAAACTTCCCCTGTTATTAGAACATTATGGATTGTGTTTAATTCCCTCAAGCAAAGTCTGCAGCATCGCAAACCAGGGTCAAAGAAACTGGGCCACTGAATCCCTTCCAGATCCAGGGCTGCTGCTCTTGATATGGGTCTGACGTCCACTTAGAGCTGGCAAAGAGCAGGGAATTTCCCCGGGGGCATCAGTAGTGTCTGTAAGTCAAGTAACAAAGTCAAGTAAGTCAGTTGTTGCTCTTCCTTCTAGATGGAATGTGTGCGGATGATAGCCAGCCCTCGCTACAGCGAGAAGCGTGTGGGATATTTGGGAGCCATGATGTTGCTAGATGAGAAGCAGGACGCAAGCTTGCTCATCACCAACTCCATCAAGAAGTAAGGACAGCCACTTGAACTTGAAATCAGTTATCAAAATTAACAAAATTAGTATTTGAACTTTCGTTAACACTTTATTTCAACTCCAGTGTTTAGAAATGATATGCAATTAAAGGGTAACTCCACTGATTTTACACATTGTCGGTTTATACAGTAGGTCTTGGGGAGTACTACTGTGTATCGGGAAAATAGTTAGTTTGAAAAATAATTTTAAAAAGCATAAAGCCGTTTGTGCCTCCAGAGGGAGCTGTGCAGACTCTAATAAATTGAGTATCACTTGAGTGGGGTTGACGACTAAATATTTAAAAAATTTGGAGTAGAAAAATGTGAGTTCATCAGACCACTTTAGGCTGCTGCTCTTCTCTGCTTGAGGCTAGCAGCTCGAAGCTAAATTACCCTACACACAACCACCGACGAGTTGGTATCTTGGTTGGTTTGTAAGTTGCACTGTGGGTAACGTAGGCAGCAGGTTTTGACAAGGAAGAATAATGTGTTTATGATGAAAGATGATATCTCTGTTTCTGCAGCACTTGGCCCATCGTGAGCCAGTGAGTGCAATGCTAAATTGGGACAGCGCACGTTTAGTAAACACCTCAGTAAATGGCTTGGATGGTATTAAAATAGAGATTTAATCAAATGTAAAAATGTTATCAAGTGTTTATTAACATCTATTTAAAATAATATAACTCCTTTATTTAAAGCAGCAGTAGCAGGTTAATGAACGATAGGTATCACAGCATAGCATAGCTGTAATCATCACTGTTGATTACACACAACAGCAATTCTTACAGTGTGTTGTAAAGCATCTATTAACAATTAAAAGTGTTTAAATCTGTGGTATAACCATGATGATATACTCTTTAATTTTATATGTGTTTACAACTATGTAATAATATGCCATTGTATTTTTTCAATCACTTTATACAGCAACTATGAATGCTTGATATGAAAAACACAGTTGTTGACAAATTAAAACTTGAAAAAAAAATGCCCTTAAATCTGCTTACATCTACAATACAGTGTGTATATAGTGTGTGTGCATATTATGCATTTTTTAAAACAACTTCTGAATGTTAAATGAGAGCGTTAGAATCACGTTATCATCATGTTTCTGTTTTATCTGTTAACTTCTTGACGACTACTTGTAAAACATTGTAAAAGACTGGTGTTTTCACCCAAATTCCAATACACACCATAATCATATGTTGGACAGTAGTTAATTGTCATAATTGACAGTAGTGCATTTTAAATACAGTAATCCCATTCGACACATATCTACACTTTCATTTATGTGTGTTTTTTTTTTCCAGTGACCTTTCTCACAGTAACCAGTACGTGCAGTCTCTGGCTCTGTGCACACTGGCCTGTATGGGATCTGCTGAGATGTGCAGAGATCTGGCACCAGAGATAGACAGGCTGCTCCGAGCCTCCAACTCCTACATCAAGAAGAAGGTGGGGACTTCCACCTCCTCCTCCTTTTTAACTCACTGTACTTATTACACTATGTATATATATTGTTTGTTTATTGTTTTGTGACTCTCACCACTGTCCTTCCAGGCTGCTCTGTGTGCTGTTCACATCGTGAGAAAGGTCCACGAGCTGGGGGAGATGTTCGCCCCCGCAGCTCGATCCCTCCTCGCTGAGAAGAATCACGGTCAGTTGATCTACCTCAGCGACCCACCTTATTAATATATTTACTTATTCATTTATTGTTGCTAAGCCTAATTTTCCAGCAATTCTTCATTGTTTTGTATATTTTTATCTATAGGTGTGTTACATGGTGCTGTAGTGCTCATCACTGAGCTGTGTGAGAGGAATCTAGAGACACTGGAGAAGTTCAGAAAGGTACAAGAGAGACACACTCATACACACACACACATCTATTGATCTTAGAAGTTCTGTCTATTGTCATTTTGTATCTCTATCTCTCTGTTGTAATATGTTTATGTTGTGTATCTCAGGCAGTGCCAGATCTGGTTCAGATAATGAAAGGTCTGGTCATTTCGGGTTATTCTCCAGAGCACGATGTGGCAGGAATCAGTGATCCCTTCCTACAGGTCAGTCGGGACAGTAATCAACAGATTGTATCTTATTTTATCTAATCTAAATGTAAACCAGGAACTTCTGAGCACTTTTGAGCGTGAAGATTTAAAATCAAAACATTTACAATTCGACAATCTCACTCTCACTCTCACTCAAATGTCACTCTTCTTTCTTTATGGCTCAGATTTCGTTTTAAATAGGTAGAAACTGTTAATAAATGATTAATGTTTGTTTTTCTTTCAGTTTCTTTCTCTCCCACTAACACACAAAGATGTATCCTCTCACCCTTCCTCCTATTTTTGCTGATTCAGTGCACCAAAATAACTTGTAGTCCATCTGTTCACTCTTTCTGGCCTCAGGTGCGCATCTTGAGGTTGCTGAGGATTCTCGGTCACAACAACGAGGCAGCCAGTGACGCTATGAACGACCTCCTAGCTCAGGTTTACCATCATACACACTAATGATAAATAATTGTCATATGAAAATTTTGTTTCTTGTTCTGTTCACGATCTTCTGACGATTCTCATGGTGTTGCTCCTTTCTTTGTTCAGCAACCATGGGTGTTGCTGCTCATGCTGACTACCTAGTCTGTTTTAATCCAAATAAACTGGAACATGTAGGTCGCATCACTTCCTGAGTGCCAGAATACTTTTCA
Source organism: Lagodon rhomboides (assembly GCA_039737535.1). Classification (NCBI taxonomy): domain Eukaryota; kingdom Metazoa; phylum Chordata; class Actinopteri; order Spariformes; family Sparidae; genus Lagodon; species Lagodon rhomboides. The sequence goes on from CM077797.1 coordinate 7,191,704, forward strand.
CTGGAAAGACTTGCCAAACGGGGTGTTAAAACAGCTCATTAAAATCTTGAATCACTTCTGTCAGCTGATGGCAGAAAAACAAAGATTTTTTTATTTTTTAAAAATATCACAGTCATTAAATATGAATGTTGTTCTATACCTAATGTACTAACTACTGATGTGTGTTTGACTTGGCATACAGGTGGCAACCAACACTGACAGCACCAAGACTGTGGGCAACGCTGTGCTGTATGAGACCGTTCTTACTGTGCTAGACATCAAGTCAGAGAGCGGACTCAGGGTGAGAGACGAGCAGCAGCCTTCACTGTGTTCAACCACATTTAGACATAGTTGATAATGTGACCTAGTTAACTATTAAATGCACATGCATGCAACTTTCCATGTGCCACAGGTTCTGGCTGTGAACATCCTGGGAAGATTCCTCCTGAACAACGACAGGAACATTCGGTTAGTGTTGTTTGGCTCTCCCTGACGCCCCCCCTCCCCTCCACATTCCCGTTTCTCTTTCCATCTTTTCCTCCATCCTTCCTCTCTTATCTCTGCGGGTCATTTTTACCATTTCCATTCCACAAGGCCGACAGCTAACTCACTGCAGCCAGAGAGAAGCCTCCCAACAGGCTGTTATCAGTCTGAGCTCACTAATCACTTTCCCTGGAGCCGTTCCTCCAGAGCCACACCAGAAGGTCACTGTCACTCTGTTAATGCTGATCTCTTCATTTTGGGCTCTGTCATTTTTCATCAGGCAGCGTGGAGGCCAGAAACAGGTTCCTTTGGGTTTTGTTATGTCACTATTTTTTGGGTTTATCTCCATAGAGGCTGTGTGACCAGGCAGGCCTGTCAGGTTTCTACCTGCGGGGCCCCTGAATGTCGCTGTGGCAGTGTGACAGTAATAGGACTGGCTTATTCCTGTGAGCCCTTCTCGGCTAGATAACATCTCTCCTGTGCTCACATAAATACTTGATCAGCTCATGAGACATTCCAAGTGGAAAGATGAATTATTTATCTTGCTATGTTGAGAAAGTTAAGTTTGTACAGCACTGTCAGTTAATCTCCACAGTTAGCTGCTGATTATAAATCCATATTAATAGCAAAAAGTTATTAAATATATTCTGCTTCACTACACACTCAGAACTTCAGTGGATTGAGCTCACTCACAGCTCTTCATCATTATGCAGCATGAGGCTTAACACAAGACATCCTTATTTCTGGCTCTTCTGTGTGCATGTGCAGGTACATCGCCATGATCTCTCTTCAGAAGATTGTTGGGACAGATCATAATGCAGTGCAGCGCCACCGGGGAACCATAGTGGACTGCCTGAAGGACCAGGATGCCTCTGTCAAGCGGTAACTCTCCCCTCTTCTCCGCCTGTCAGCCACAGCTGTTACACCACAGATGTTCAGTGAACCTGACACCGTAAAGTCATGCTTGTCCAGTGTCATCCCCTCATGTGTGTTTGAGAAATGTGTGAAAAGGTTCAAGGATCAGTTCATTTTGAAGTAGGAATCAGTCAAGTTTCCTACATGTGGGAGACCTTTCTAAAAGTGTCTAATTTCTTTGTTTGGGACATTTTCTGAAGCCAAAAGTAATCATTTCATGCTTGATGGATTTCTATAGGTAGATTAATCCAGCATTACTTGGTCCCTCCTTGAGATTGACAACAAAGCAATATTATATGAAAGTGCTTTGATAAAGGTAAAATGTGTCAAAACACACCATTATAAATGAAGCATTGTTCTGCTACAGAGATGCTCCAGCTGACAGTTTAAATTCTTCAGATGAAAGGGAACAGTTGTCAGTTCCACGAAACATGTGATTCATTACGCAATCGCAATGCCTGTCAGAATAATTCATTCAGCCCGAGATCCCACAATCACATACAGCACAGCTTGGTGCTATGTACTTTAAACTCATCACAGAGCAAAATAAAGTGCACTGCAGCTTATGATAAAGGAAATGGTTAGCAATATGATCTGATTAATATAGCAAGTTCATCTTAAACTTAGTGAGATGAGATAATCAATCTCAATTCTTGCTTCAAGAACGTTTCTCCTCACTCACCTGTTTGATGTCTGCTGGTAAAGATATGCATAATTCAGGGGACTGGTAAAATTAACATCTGCATATTTTCTAATAATGTACCCTCGAGTTACTTTCAGACACTTGACGCTGACTCGCTGCCTTTGTTTATATTCATAACAACATATGCAGCCTCCTTAAATGGGGACTTTGCCGTCTTTTACCAAGCTTTATACCACCACAATGTTGGTAGTATATGTAAAGGAACAATGGTAAACCTCTCTCCATTTTGCGTGCACCCAGAGGCCCCCACTCTTTTGTCAACACAAATCTGCAGCTCTGTTTTGTCTTGTTTCCAGTGCGTGTTGTCTCATAATTGTGGACCAATTGTGGAAGCAAGCTTCTGTTGCTGCACTGCCTATTTCTTGCCTAAAATGTTTTCAGAAACATATTTTTGCATGCTGTGTTGCTACAAAAGCAAAAGGTCTTGAACCAGAAGTGGTCACCATGTCGATCAAAGTCAGATCAGAATACAAGGCAGTGTTGATCCAATTGTTTGTTACAAACTGCCTTCCTCACTGTATCCTGTTTGACGAGGGACTCTGAGCCAAAACCAAGAACCGCCAAAAGTAAATACCACAGCCCTTTTTCCCTGTTTTCTCTAATCATGTAGCACCAATTTAAAAAATATTTGTATCTCTCTGTTGAAGAGACAGCTCAGTTTTATGCAAGGGCCGTCTTTCCAGCGGTGAAATACTTCTTTAACTCACCTTATAACTAGAAGGAAAAAATAATAAGAAACAAATAAAAGAGAAATAATATTGTGCAATGTCGCAACATAGTCTCTTGTAATTCACTATCAACCTGTTTCATCTCAACTGCCAAGAAAACTGAATTTTGAAGCTCTTCATTAATACATAAAGTACAGGTTTGATTTAATGTTTTGTTAAAAAGAATATTGCCATTTCAAAAACTATGTTTGTCTTTTAAGCTGCACAGAAGTCATGATGTATCACAGATCATTTTCACAGTATATCACAGCTGTGCTGATCAGCTACTCACACTTACAGAAGAGACTTAATTTAAAGGTATGTACGTATATTCAGAGTAACCAACATTAACCATCTCTGGTCCGCTGCCCAGCCGTGCGTTGGACCTCTCCTTGGCGCTCGTGTCGGCCTCCAATATCCGCTCCATGATGAAGGAGCTGCTCATCTTCCTCTCCTCCTGCCCCGTTGAGCTCAAGTCCCAAGCTGCCAGCGGCATATTCATCGCTGCAGAGAGGTGAGTGACACACGCCACACATGTACGAGTGCACATGACATGATTACACACACAGTATCTGTGCATGCATGCAGGCAGCACACACACATACATGTGCATGTGAATACATTTAATTTGCTGAGTCGTTCCGAGCTACGATTGGATAAAGTGGGCATTAATGTGATGCAGCTGTTTTAAGTATTAAGGCTGTGACAGAAAAGTCTTTGTGCTTAAAGTATATGTGTCTCCATGTCTCAGTCTGTGTCTGTCTCCACTCTCAGTGACGATGAATAGCCTTCTCTGTTTCTACTGTATATATCTCTACCACTTGACACACTTTGGTTTTGTGTGTGTGTAAGTTGCGAGAGGATGCAGATGGATTTGTGTGTGTGTGTGTGTCTGACTCACTCTCAAGCACCACTGAGTGTGTGTGTGTGTGTCTCTGTCTCTGTCAGGTATGCGCCCTCCCAGCGCTGGCACATTGACACCATCCTGCATGTCCTCACCACGGTAAATACAGACCGAGCCACTCGCCCTGCTGCCTCTCACATGATTCCTCCCTCCGCTATCATTAATGCAATCTGCCTTAGATATGTAGATATCAGGGGCCACATGTGTGAAGGCTGCGTATGTACTGAGACACTAGATTTATGTTTTCTAAACCTGAACTTCCTCTGTACAAACTTTCATACATGCTGCCCTGAATAGGCAAACTAATGCTTTCCATTTTGCTCTCTGTTTCATCTTAAGTTTTAATTGTGTGCTCCATCTAGTTAAGTGTATACATAAGAAGCTAATGCTCATAGTAATGCTTTGCATCGTTCCTCCAGAAGGATGGAGTGTATAGAAAGGGTAATGGTGGAGATTTGGCGTGAATTAAAGCTTAATCCATATCAGTAAATGTCCTTTAATAATGTATGTAAACTGTGATGAAACGGACCCTAAGTGAGGTCATTATGTCTGGGAGAAAATGTAGGGCGACCCAAATACTTGGGCCAGCTGTCTAGCTAATGGAGTTTGGTGTGTGTGTGTGAGTGAGTGAACGTGTTCGTGTGTTTGACTCTGATCTCCACTCTGCCAGGCAGGGGGCGACGTCAGAGATGAAACTGTGCCCAACTTGATCCAGCTTATCACCAACGCCTCGGAGCTGCACTGTTACACCGTCCACAAGCTCTACCGGGCTCTGCTCACTGACATCTCTCAGGTGTGTGTGCCTGTTTGTGCATGTGTGTCTCTAGTGTTTCAGGCAGAGTGGTGTGCTGGTCAGCTTACTCATTCAGTGAATCTGGACAATCAAATGATCCATCTGTCTCTGGGTTGCTCCATGCTGATCCTTTATCATACAATAACATATGTGATAAGATGTGATTAGATTAATCGTAGGAAGAATGCTTAAAGTCTTCTGTTCAAAAACATCCTGTAATTAAAAGTTACAAAATACAAGTCAAATCCTTAGTATATCTAATTCAAATTAGTTTATTTATATGTCTTCAAGGGTGAGTTTGGGTTTTTTGTAGTGGGGATTTGTAAGGTACCTACACAGTGCGTTCCCTATTTTTCCCAGTTTCGGCAGTTTAGAGACACAGGGGTACGAACACAGAAGCTCAGCAATGTACTGCTGTAGATGGAGGCAGCACCTTAGTTAAGCAAATTAATAGGAGTTTAATTTTACACCTTAGTTAGAATATTTTCCAAAATGTAGGAAACCTCTCAAAAAGTGTGTAGTTTCTTTATTTTATATTTTATATTTTTTATATTTTTTTTTCATCAAAAGTGATTTGTTGCTTGACAGCGGCATGATCCCTAACCCTAAAAACAGGCCCACCAAAAAAAAAAAGAAGAAGAAGAAAATATCAGTTTAAGTAAACACTGTATTTAGAATATTTTAACTGATTTACATTGCCATCAGACAGCTTTATCGGATGGGAAACTAAAGCCGTTATATTGCTCTCTCATTTTACCTCAGAGAACACAGGAATTGCTGTTAGACTGTTAGCTTGTTTGTTCAGACCTGAATGGACGTGTTAAATCTCAAATGTCACACAATAACACAAACTAACCAGCTAAATCGATGCAGCTGAAGATGAGCAGCTCCCATGTTCCGTGTGGTAAAATTACTGTTTTTGTTAAAGGGGTCTGGTGGCTTTAAGGAGGGCATAGGACGATACAACGGCTTCAGTTCCCCGTAAGAAAGGGCTGTCTGAGGGCAAGGTAAAGCTCTGAAAAATAGGATTAAACTGTGCCAGAAGTCCTGTCTGTTTCTCCAAACAGCCGTCTACTGTACACTGACTATGAATAACACCTCATACAACCTCACTTAAAAAAAAAACAAAGAACTATCCCTTATTATTAGAATTACGTTATCAAAAAATCACAAATTACAGAACACAATTATCCTGATCTGTTTGCAAACAAGATGAAAACCAAACTAAGCACAGGAACCTGTACACCTGAACTCGCTCACCAGTGTTGTAGTCCAGAGAGAAAAAGCAATCAAGGAAATTTAAATGTCGACAAAGAACAATAAGACCCTTGCAATAGGTGTTAAGACAAAAGTATTTATCACAGATATTACAATACAATAAAGGTAGGCATACATGATCAGCCTTTGGTGGGACACGTATACGTACTTCCATAGAGCAAAGCAAAAATACATTTTGACATCTGCTTCTTTGAAAGCTGAAAGTGAAGCTGATGTTCCAAATACAGTAACATTCACATTTTCTAGCTTTGAACCCATCCTTGAACTGAGCTTTTGGACAGAAAGGGGAAATTCTGGACTTTCATTTTATGATCCTTTTGCAGCAGAATGTGCAAAACTCCAGAGATATTCAAACATTTTTGTTCAAAGAAACATCTGTGTCAGTGGTGAACCAGAGAGAGCTGGTCTGGTTCCACGGCAGTGAGAATAGCCAGGCGTTCAGTTAGAAAACTGGCTGATGCAACCAGGTTTATTTTAGGAACCAAGTCAGATGAGCAGCCATGTACTCAGCTGCAGTGTGGTGCAGTTTCCCATCATCCAACCGCTTGAATTCAAGAAAAAGTGGCTCTGATGTTTCTAAATGTCATGCTAACCAGCAAACCAGTCTGCCAGAAACGTTAAGTATGACTCTGTGATTATACTTGACTGTGAGTGTAATGTGCGTACAGTTATGTGAGTGTAATACTTGTATGTGCAGCAATCCCTGGTGCAGGTGGCTTGCTGGTGTATAGGAGAGTATGGAGACCTGCTGCTGAGAGGAGACTGTCAGGAGACTGAGCCTATTCAGGTACATGAAGAACCAACACAGTCTGTACTATAATACAAATAATTATTAGTAGTGATTCAACTTCTTTTAAGAGCAGTACAGCGTTTCACGTTTTCAGCTCTGGGCCTTCTGTCTGACAGGACACAAAGAAACATTTGGCATTTTCTGCCACAATAGCAGCTTGTCGAGTATGAGTAGTTAACGGGAGAAGCAATAGCTAGACTTATAGCAACTCCAAGGAAAACGCAATGTGCAACAAGTGCTTACAAGTTAGTGTTGATAATGAGTCTTGATACTGATACACCAAATCAATTCTCAGTCATCAGTCAATAATAAATGAAGGGCCTGTGTCTTAATCATACAGTAAATGTGATGGATCATCAGCTAAATGAATACTAGAAGCTAAAATGTGTCACTTTTATCTCTAGCGTCAGTATTCTAAAAATGTGACGGCAGATTTCAGAGTCTGCATTGACCCTGTTTTGTCTCTCGATCAGGCCAGCGAGGACGACGTCCTGGACGCCTTGGAAACGGTTTTGCAGTCCCACATGTCGTCCCCGGCAACCAGAGGCTTTGCTCTCACCGCCACGATGAAACTGAGCACACGCATCACTGATAATGTGGAGTAAGGATCACTTCCATCACTCCCAGCAAAACAGAAAAAGGAGCAATCAGTGACTGGGTGTACAGTTAAAGTGGCATTTATTTATGTATTTGCTGTGTACCTTTATTAAGGAATTGAGGATTTTCCCTAATACACACTAACATTTTCAATCTATGTCTGAGTGTTACAGTGTTACACATTACAGTAAAAGCTGAATGCTGCTTTCTCAAGCTAATGGAGGCTAATGAAACAAACAATAGTACTATTCAAGAATTTGCAAGTCCCAGGCAGCCACATGTTTCTATGAAATCTCTGCTCTTATTTTCACACTTATCTGTGGCAAAGATTTGTTTAATAGATGTTAGAACAGCAGCTCTGGTCGCATACAGACTCTCAGTTTTGTAGTAACCATTTAAGTTTAGGACAGATGACTGAACAAATAACAGTAACATCCAGTTGGACGAGTTGTTAAGATACTTTCTGATTAGATGCAATCATTTCTCAATAGTCCCCTGACTGCTGCTCTTTTTCCTCATCTCTTCCCCCGGCCAGTCGCATCAGGAGCATCGTCAGCATCTATGGCAGCTGTATAGATGTGGAGCTCCAGCAGAGGGCAGTTGAATATAATGCTCTGTTCAAGAAATATGACCACATGAGGTATGCCAGATAATGAAGAAGAGCTTTTCCTGTTTCTTATAAAATAATGTAATATACTCTGTTTCTGAAAATCAGAAGTTATCATTGTAGCATTTAGGATTTTTACAGGTGATAGTAGAAACAAATCTTTTGCTCCGGCCACAAAGTGTTGAGATGCCTCCTCACTCTGTAGGGCAGCAGTGCTGGAGAGGATGCCTGTGATAGAAAAGAACGCCCCGGGTCAAACCAACGGAGACTTAACAGGGGAGCCCATCAAGGACATCCAATCAGTCAAAGTCAAGCAGGGAGAGCCTCTGCTGCCCCAACCACCTGCTAACCAGGTACATGACACAAATGCATATTACATGACTGCAACCTCTGTTTAGATTTTCCACTCCCATCTGTCTGTATCTGACCTATTTTCTCTTGGTCGTTGTTTTTGCTGATCATCTGTTTCCATGACTGACTTGTTAGGTCAGGCTCCAAGCTGTCTCATGACTGCTTAAGATCTCTGAACAACTGTGCGTGTAGATTTATGCAAATTAAATTGTAATGAAGCTCAGCTAACCGGTTTATCAGCAATGTTCTGGTGATTTAAAACACTTTACAGATTATCCTTTAAAAAAAAGAAACACTTTACAGACTAGGTTTGTTCTGTCCCTGTTCAGATATGGGTGCCTCTAGATAAAAATTCAAACAGCCTCACTGTTCTTTGAATGGATTTGTTTTGAATATGCGGAGCACTGTGTTCTCTTCGGTTCAAACTGTCAGCTTTGTTGCCGTGTCTATTTTTTCCTCAGGTGTGCGACCTGTTGGACCTGCTGGGAGGCTCTGAGGAGACTCTGCAGCCCAGCCCAGCAGCAGGAGGCCCAGCACCGGGCCTGCCCGCCAACACAGCCAGCACTGCTGGAGGGGACCTGCTGGATCTGCTCGGAGGGTTAGAGCCCACCCCCCTCACTCCAGGTCTGACACCTTCAGACACACACGCTAGTTTAAACTGAAATAGGACACGATTTTGGACTTGAAACTAGAATACGGCTGCAACCAACAATTATATTCATCTTCGATTCATTCAAGATTCATAGATAGATTGATTGGTCTATAAAATGTCAGAAAATTATGAAAAAGGTCGATCAGTGTGTGCCAAGCTCATGATGACGTCCAAGAACGTGTCAGTTTGTCCACAACCCAGATATTCAGTTTACTGTCATACAGGACGAAAAAAACAGAAATATATCCACATTTAAGAAGCTGAATCAGATGATTTTGTTTTGTTGGCTTAAATTGGATTAATACTTGACAACTTAACAAAAAAGCAATCAATCGATGCACTTCTAAACTAGAGACTGCAAACTAAAGGGAACTGAATCCGGCATTGTCCAGTGTTGATATATTTTTGTTTGTCTTTTTGCTCAGTATTTGCTTTAAACTAATGTAATATTTTATGATGTCTTATTTTTCCAATAGCTCCCACAGTGCAGGTGTATGAGAAAGATGGTGTGATTCTGACGATGAGTTGCGAGCAACAGTCAGCCACGGGCCTGACAGTCACACTCACAGCCTCCAACTCCACCGAGTCAGACATCAGCAGCCTCACCCTGCAGGCTGCAGTGCCCAAGGTTTGTAATAAGGACACACTAATCGCAGATAAACTCACCAGCACCAGCAAGCTTTCTCTGTTGGTCTTGATTTTTGGCTGCCGAGGAATATCTATTTTTTGTTCTTTGACATTTTCAGCACTGAATCACACACAGATACTTTGTCACACCTCCTCTCTCGCTGTGCATTTGAGCAGTGTGTGTGTGTTGCTGGGTGTCAGCTTTAGACCCTGTCATGTTCTCAGTGGTAAGCATCGGTGCAGTAAATGGGGGCGTGTGTTGTGGTGCTTTAAACTTCAAAGTTCCATTTGATCTTCCCTCAGAGCGTCCAGTTACACATGAAGGCCCCCAGTGGGGACTCTCTTCCTGCTCGAGGCGCAGCTAAGGTGACCCAGATGGTGGTCCTCAACAACCCAAACAAGGTGAGTTTGACAAAAAGCTTTGAAGCCCGGCCAGTCAGGAGTGTGAGACATCGCTTTTATATCAGATTGATCAGTACAGGAGAAAATAACACCCTTGTAAATAAAAGTTTCTGTAGTTAAGGTCTGTAAGGTTATTTAAGTTTGAAAATAGAACAAATCTTCACACTTTACCTCTACATTTTTCACACAACTCCCACAAACCTGTTGTTGTATTCAGCTAGAACAATTCATCATTGCCTAGTGTGTGCCAGGTCCAAATCTTATGTTACTCCAGTTGAAGCTGAGCCGATTCTAAATTCTTCCTCTTCCTCCTCTTCCAGGTGAACCTGAAGATGAGGGTCCGCATATCTTACAGCAGCCGAGGATCAGCCTTTCAGGACACAATCCAGATTGACTCCTTCCCTGGACTCAGTGCTGCCGGCCACTGACAGCGGCCATTCAGTCCGACAGGACTGTGACGACAGTGTGTGGATGAGTCAGCAGACGTCGCCCTTACTGACAGAAGGTTTTTTTTTTCCTGCTGTCTCACCCTCTACACTACAGTCCAAGCTGCTGTTTCTTGAATTCCTGATTTTGTGGGTGTTTTTATGGCTCAAGAACACTGTTCTGTCACAGGAAATCACAGCCTCGTACATTTACTCAGTCTCTCAGTCCTCTGGATTCCAATTGTTAATGTGACCGATGACGCAAGCTTTGGAATATGCGAGCATTACATGGAAAAATATACAGTTTTTCTTGGGTTTTTGCAATGACGTCTGTAGAAAATTCGTATCATTCAGGTTTTTAAGCTGCTAAAGCTGATTGTAGTTGATGTTTAACTCCATATTTATTATTCATGTGGCTTCAACAAACTGTCCTCACACGACACTCCCTTTGATATGATTTCCTTTATAAAATATTTGCCTTTCAGTCTTCACTTTGTTGAAAAGCAGCTAAACACTCACTAATGACCCACTATTACTACTGTAAAATGCTCTAATCCAGTACACTTGATTTTATCGAGAAACTTAAGGACATGAATTTGAAATTGAAGGATTTGAAACACCTCTTTATGTCTCGCAGTCACTTGTCTTCTGTTTCTCCCTCTTTTTACGCGCCATACAGCTGAACAGTTCAAAGAATCCGCCTCCTTAGTCATTCCCCTGTGCCTTTTACCCCCTCAGAAATGGTTCTTTTCTTGTTTAGTTTTGGGGGCCAGAAACTGGTTTTAAACATAGGTGATAAAAACATGTTTTTATTCCTCCCATTCAAGCAACGCTAGCTGACCAATATCCCCTTGCCTGTTGTTTACAGAGGCTCCTGAGTCATTTTGTTATCTGAAGACTGTGTATAGTGATGCAAGAAATGAAGTGGGCATGATACTGTCTGCAAGATGTACAGTATATTTTACATATTAAGTATATGAGCACAATTAGAAGGGGGAAAATCTCTAATACAAGCCTTTGTTGTAGAAGGACAGAAAAGTGGGCTGTAAAACATGTGTATCAGATTAATTTGATAACTCATCTCATAATTAAAGACCTGTATTCAAAAACGATTCTGGATGTCAGTAATGGTGCTCTAAATGGTTTTCAGTATAATCACTACCAGACTGTTTCAGATCCCCACCTTAATTAAACTGTAAAGAGGAGACCAGGAGTATTCTGTCAGATGTCATTAAATCTTCAGTTTCATGTCATTTTCTAATAAAAATCAGTTTTCAGAATCCTCAGCAGTGACTTGTCTTGATGTGTGGGTGCGTGTGTCAAGAGGACGACGCCAAGATCAACTTCAGCATTTATTCACAAGCAAAAAGACCACAGTGTTCTCAAACTGTCACCTGTACTGCATGGGTGCCTGCATCAACCGGTCAAACTCAGAAAGCCAATGTGGGTTTACAAAAAACATCTAGAAAGGAAATAGAACGTCCTTTTTTTTTCTTTTTCTGCTGTTGTTGGGTGATTTTTCTTCTTTTTGTTTGCGTCAGCCGGGAGCGTGGGATTTCAGATCTCTGTGCTGTAACATGGTTAGACTGTGACAGAGCGTTGGCACTCAGCTGGCCCCATCGCTACAGCCGCTCATGATGAGCTGGAGAGGTGTAAGCAGGGCCTGTGGAGCGTCGAGCCGCCTCTTAGCGCCAACACGAGATGGAGCACCGAGCCTCCCTGGATCTTGTAGTCTGCAGCTGTCTTCTCATCGTTCCTGAGGGGCAAACGAGAGAGAGCGGAGAACGGTTTAGAGAAGACGTGTAAGAAGTAAGAGGATGTCGCAGCTTCTAGAGAAAAGATGGAGGAACGCACATCTGTTTTCCACTGTAGATGAGTCTTTGCTGCTGTGGAGGGATCCCTTCCTTCTCTTCCACCCTTTCTTTAATTCGCTCCACCTTCATTTAAACAAAAGACAACACATTTAGAAAAAATTATAGCATCTTGAGAGTCAACAGTAAATATGTCAGTGTGTAGTTTTTTTTTCCAAATCAGAATTGCTTCTCACCTTGTCTGTGGGCTCGATGTCAATCTCGATTTCTTTTCCAGTGAGAGTCTGAAACATAAAGTTGACATGATCACATTCGAAATGACACAGTCTGCAACAGAAGTTTTCACACATCAGTGTTGAAAAAAGGCCCATCTCTTTTCATAGAGGGTTGCAGGTGTTGCACCAAATTCTGTGACCCATCGGATTTTGTGACATAATTAGGAATTTCATCTTTATTGCAAATTAACTACACAAAAAGGATGCCCTCAAGGATATGCAGCAATATATAACTGTAATTTACGATTATTTTCAACCTGGATTACTCAATCCAATATTTTTTTTTATTTTGATAGATATATTTATCGCTCTATCGACCATTAGATTTATCGACTTGTCGTTCCAGCCTCAAGTAACAGATGAAACTGGTTGTGCTATCTATAGGGCGCTTGCACACCTTCTAGTTTATCCTCAAGGGTCACATATTTTGTTGCAACACCGGTCAAGGAATTGGCTAACCTGCTTTGGTGAAGTTAGCAAGCTATCAAATAACATAGCTACTGAATGGCTACAAGCATTCACAAAGAGCCGCATGCTAACAGCTAACTGGCAGCTCCACCAAATTCACAGCGGAAAAACAAGCAATTATTAAACCATTGTAGCACAGAATTATATGCATGTTGGTTCGAATACAATTAATGAGTGCAGCAAGGCCCCGAAATAAATTAGCGAACCGGTAAGTCATGTTAGCGGGCTACTCAACAGTAGCAGCTACGAGCCGGACCCGGCGGAGAGGAGGACAACAAAAGAGAAAACGGCCTTACCTTAACCTTGATCAGCATGTTGAATACACAATATACTACAATTCGAAATTATATAAACTGTTTGCTGACCAAAACACTTGAAACACTAGCGAATTACAACTACTTGTCTGGCTGACTTGAATTTACTTCCTGTGTACAGCGCTAAACGGTCCGGACATGACGTCGTCAAGGCGTACGGAATAGTGGTTCCGCTCTGAAGAAAGAAAGAAAAAAAAATCTGTTTATGATCCCACAGCAGCAGCTTTCACATGGCCAGAAATGTTTAGATCGTTTACTCAAGAAAAAGCAAAAATATCACGCTGTTAATATATTCTAGTGAGTAAAAGTGAAATCATTAAAGTAGTAGTAGCTCGGCAGTTATATGAAAGTAGGCCTATACTACAGAGTGTTATTTGATATTGGATAACTTTTACTGATGGATTGACTTTAAATAATTTTAAATGTAAGTATTTGTTTAAAGTGGAGCTTATTTTAACTGTGTAACTTACTGATGAGCAGTTGAATCATTGTATTTTTTTCATTTATTTTCTGATTATGTTTTGTATGTGAAGTGATCTGTAAAGTTACAGGTAAACTAGCTGTCAAATAACTGCAGCAGAGTAAAAACATACAATGACTGCCTCAGAAAAGTGGTAAAGTAGATGTATAACGTATGGTTTAGTAAAATGAGAGCATAAATGAATGAAAAATTATACTTTAGTACAGTACTTGACATAATGTACTTGACATAAAGTTCCACCTCTGCATCCGGAAAACACCGTACAATACACATGTAACTGTAAGAATGCACACAACACACCAGCTTCAGATGAAACTCACTGAACTCTGTCCTGCTCCCACACACATGTTGATCGTTCAGCTGATTTGGCAGGAAGTCTACAAATTGTGTCACTTCCAGTCTGATCTTGATTATTCAGTCATGGTGCCTCAGCTCTACCTGGGTGTGACAGTCTTGGCTGTTTTTGCAACAGCTGTTGCTAATGCAGGTATTTTTCACAAACGCGAGTAGATATGTGTCTAAAGTGCTTGATATATATAAAAACTGACGTCATGAGAATTGGTTTGCAGAAATCAACGTAGTCTGTGAAAAAGACTCGGTGAGAATCACATGGAGGATCGGTGCCGAGTTGGTGCCACAGGCAGCCCGTCTCTTCCTGGGGAACTGCATGGCGTCGCAGTTTAATGTTCTGCCCAGCGGAGAAGGGGAGGCACACTTTAACTACAAGTTTACAGATTGCAAATTTAAGAAACAGGTAATGTTAATGCCATGTTTAACCAAAAAAAAAATACCTTTCAGCCCCCTGAGTGTCTTTTAATAACCTGTTTTTCTACAGATGAAGGGCAAACATGTCCTCCATCGAAATGAACTGACCCATAGGCCACAAGCAAAGTCCAAACCTGCAGCCTTTGTGTATCCCATTGAGTGTGTTTCTAAAAGGTAGAGTGCCTTTCTGAATGAAAATCCAGTTTGATTCAAGCAGAAATGTGAGCTGAGAAAATGTTTGTTAATTCCAGACCTGAGGGGTGGATCCCCCCTTTTTCTGAACCCTGGATCAGGTGTTTCTGAGGGCCGAGGCGGGCTGGTCTTCCACATGGCACTCCTCAATGGTGAGTTCTCAAACTACCAAACACAACATGTGGATACTTAAGGACAGATTTTAAGCCTTTTTATCCCCCCCCTGCAGAGCAATTAACAAGTGTAGCGAAGACAAACGTCATCCCGCTGGGCTCGTTCATGCCGATATGGGCCGCAGTGGAGCAGAGGTCCCATCAACCTTTGCTGCTTCTCATGGAGGAATGTGTGGCAGCCACGACGCCACAGCTGCAGCCCGACAGCCAGGTTTACCCCATCATTAGCAACAAGGGGTAGGACTCGGATGCTGGTTCATCTTTTCAATGATCGTCCCAGAATAGAAGTTTTGTTGCCTAACTGTTTGAATTTCTGCAGGTGTCTTCTGGAAAGCATTAGGGCAAACTCCATGTTCCTGCCTCGGTACCACTCGTCCGCAATCACTCTTTACCTTCAGTCCTTCAAGTTAGGCCTTGGAGAAGAGGTGAGAGGGTGAATGCTAACTGCTTTAAAGGATGAGTTCACCCAAAAATAAAAAAATCAGTCTTGATCTACTCACCCCCAAGCAGATGGTGAGTGGAGTCATGTTTAGTAGTCCATAAAACATTTCTGGGGCTTCACAACCGAATAAAATTGCACCATTCTCCTAAACAACTGAAGTAGTTGGGGACTTGTTTAAAAACTTGGCTCCATACAGCTTGTTCGACGTAAAGACAGTCTCCGGAGGCCCAGAGATTCCAAATTGATGTGAAAGACCAACTTTACACCCTCAGTGCATGGTCAAGCTTGTGCAGCCACTTCCACAGACGGGGTGTGCAGTAACCCTTTCACGTAGCAGCTAGAGGTAAGAGTTCAGCTTTAGAAAAAAGGTGTAAATAACATCTTTTCAAATTAATTTAGGATCTTTGGGCTTCTGAAGACTTTATTATTTGATTTTACCACATGAGCTGTATGGAGCCATTTTTGTGTTTTTTATTTTCGGTTAGTTTCTTCACGTTTTCAGACCAGTCCCCATTTACTTCAGTTGTTGCAGTGAATGTTGCTACACTGCTCAGCTCCAGAAATGTTTTGTGGACCACAACTTCGCCCGGCTTTCCGTCGGCATGCATGGGAGTAGATCGGGACTGAATTTTAATTTTTGGGTGAACTTATCCTTTAAGGAATATTTAACTCGCAACAAATTTTGACAAAGTGTTACGTTCTCCTCAGGTGTACATTCACTGTAAACTGGTTGCATGGGATCCAGAAGTTCTCGATGAAGGCAAGAAAGCCTGCCATTATGTAAAGGAAAGTGGGAGGTAGGTCTGATCATGGATTAAGGAAACAGTCACAGCAAGAAGGCCATGAACGTATTTTCCACAGTATGAAGCTTGAGCGGGACGCTGCAAAAACCCCAAATCTTACTAAATATACTTCTAGTAAAAAGCATCTTGTACAGAACGTGTGTGTGTGTAATATAAAGTATTGTCAACACCGTGCTGACATGATGACCTTTCTTTCTCAGATGGGAATTACTCGACGACCCCTCTCAGAGCTCCATCTGCAGCTGCTGTGACTCCACCTGCAGTTCCCGTTCCAAACGATGGGCCGAATGGGGTAATGCTTCTCTGCCAAATTAGGTGTTTGTTTTTTATTAAACTGTGCCTTTTTTTTTTTTTTTTTTTTCCTCATGAGTTTCTCCAATTTTTCTCCTCGTCAGGATCCCACGGCTTTAGTCACAAATCTGTTTTGGGACCCCTGATCATCGTGGATCCGTCTGACTCGCAGGCCTACAACATACCACAGGTGTCCGACTCTCGACAAGCTTTTCATTTCAAGGTTTTTGTAAACACCGGACATGTGTATTAAAGTCTCAACATTTTCTTAGCAGGAAAGCCCAGTCCGACCTGATGGAGACTCTGTGATTGTGCACAACAGAGGCCCGTACAACATGGCCTAAGGCTCCTGGCTTACTAAATGTCGGCGACTTCAGCTTTACGTGATCTCAACTTAAACTGTTTGCAGATTTATTTGAAGCTGCAGTGGTGGTTGCCAGCGTCATACATGCATCCATCTTAAACCCTCTGTAAAATAAACCTGGTGTAAAATCCTGAGATTTTGTTTTATTGCGTTTGGTAGCGTTGTCTCTGTCCTGTTTATCCCTGCAAAGAACACCAGACAGTAGCACTTGATAACTGCTGCTTTTCTATAGCTCTCCATAAAGTCATCCCAACTCCAGGGAATAAACTGAAATAAAACCCAAACACAGCCTTTATATTAAAGTCCTAGAGTCACATACTGTATGTCTCAGTCCGGCTGTGACCTGCAACACTGTTTGCCCATTTCAATGTGGTAAATGTCACAGCTTGTTAATACTTAGTCCTGGTTTATCACTAGTGTTTACACTTTGTTGGCCATTTCAAGGCAACTGGCTCACAATAAACTTCAGAATTTTGCTTTACAGTTAAAGGACCAGCTGAATTATGTCTCAATTATAATACGGCCTTCACATCCTCAGACATATCTTTGTGGGCCACATGATTTAGAGGCTGTAGCCCCTGAGTTAAGATTCCAGTTCTAGCTGTGAATCATGACTTAAGTCCTTTATCTTACTGATTATGTGCTGAGGCAGCATTTTAAAGTGCTCTGGTTTGATATAAAAATTGTCAGTCTGATTTATTTTGTTAAAGGTGCAATATGTGAGAATTTTCAGTAGAATCCAATACAAAAATTAACGAAATGAAATGAATAAAATGACGAACTGTGTATTGTGTTGCAGAGAGAGTTAGCGTGCTAACCAGAGAGCTCGATCCCTCCTGGTCCACAGCTTCGTTGTTAGTGGTGTAAACATCAAAACTTCCCCAGTGCTCTCGGCTCCCAGTCCAGACTGCTAGATGCACGGCTAACCAAGCTAACTAGTTACAGTTACAAACTCCATTTGGCAGCAGTTTGCAGTTACTCTGAAATGCTGCCCCCTGTTGGTTTTGAGTATGAATTGGACAGGTGGCCAATTCATGGAAAGTAGGAATGGGGCTGAAGAAGTTGGGGACTTGTAAAACGTAAAAAAAAAACAAAAACAAAGAAAACATAAAATGGCTCCATACAGCTTGTCCAGCATAATCCAAGTCTGATTTGAAAAGACATTTTTACACCGTTGACTTGTGGTCAAGCTAGTGCACCAATTTCAGATGGGGTGCGCGCTAACACCTTTAGCATAGCAGCTACTGTGAATATTTTGCCCATCTACTTCAGTTGTTCGCTGCGACACGCTTACTGCTCCAGAAATGTTTTGTGGACTATAAAATTTCACTTTGCCTTCCTGCATCATGGGAGAGCGTAGATTAATGACTGAATTGGGTGAACTGTTCCTTTAAGCCTACAGCTGAATGTAGCTTTGGGTGTTTTCTTACCTTTAAATCTATAATTAATGATAGATAGTGTTAGAATACAAGTGCAACTGTTTCCATTGTAACGAGATTATTCTCTCTGCAAGGGTACACTAGTTCACACACTATTTACAGCTTCACCCATATTTACTGCCTGCATCATGGGCGCAAGGACAGTGATAAAACGGTTCCCTTGCTGCCTGAAATTGAACCTCATACACTGTTAAATTATCTCATAAACATGAAACTTCATAATGCCTTTTCATGACAACCAAAAGAAACAAAATGTGATATCTGTTTACATGTCACTGATCAAGCTACACCAAAGTGGCTCTAATGTGTGTTGCCCTCTTGCTAATTAGCCTGATGGCTGCTGCACCTGCGATCAGCGACACACACCAGGTGAAAGAGATCTCCTTGATTGACGCTTCCAAGTCAGGAATAAAAACCACCCCTCAGTGTCAGAAGGAAGTGTTCAGTCATGATGGCTTTCTTTTGGCAAGTTGCACTGCTTCTGAGCCTGGCAGCTGCCGTGTCAGTGTATGCAGGTAATGTTCCAGCGATTTATTGTCTTTTAACTGGAAACTTCCGAGCTGCAACCTGAGCTCTTTGTGTTTTGTCTCTTACAGAAATGAAACTGGACTGCAGGCCTGACTCTGTGACTCTGGTGTGGACGGAGAGCAGAGGCCAGACTGACCCCTCGCTGTTCCGTCTGGGTAGCTGCTTGCCAACCAGCGTCTCGGCCTGGGAGGCTGTCTTCAGCGTGGGCATCAATGATTGTAACTTCAGTAGGATGGTGAGTAGCATACTTCTGACACAGGATGTTTTAGGGGAAGGGGTGCACCATGCGTGCAGACAATTTGTTATTTATAGTGAAGAGGGGGCACTTGACCAGGTTTTGTCCGCTGCAATGCACCAAGAGTGTTTTGTTTAACTACTGGGGCAGCAGGTCAAGAATTTTCTGCAGTCTACCAACCACGTGCCATCTCTCATAGGTTACTGGGAACCATCTCCTGTACACCAATGACCTGACCTACGTTTCCTCTCCTGAGTCTTCCTTCACGCACCCGGTTGTCTGTGCGTATGAGAGGTGGGTATTCAACAGTACTTCAACACTAAAATTAACAGATGCATGTGTTTTTTAATGAAAGCAGTTGCCCCACTCTCTTGGCTTTGTTTCACCCAGACCCAAAGACTGGTACCCTCTGATTTATGACCCGGTGTTTGACACATACGGTCAAGGAGATCTGGTGTTCCACATTGGACTTATGAACGGTGGGTGTGAAAACATGAGCTCACTGTAGATTCCTCGCAGAATTCGCCTGTAACTTTCATCTCTTTACTGCTACAGGTGACTTCTCAGGCCCTGCTGAATCCACTAGTTTCCCTCTGGGCTCCTTCATCCCCATCATGGCCAGTGTGGCGCAGAAGACCCATCAGCCCTTGCTGCTGCTTCTTGAGGAATGTGTAGCGGCCACCACACCAGAGCTGCAGCCTGAGAGCAGTATATACCCAATAATCACCAATAAGGGGTATGCTTTTTACACTGGGAATAGGCACTGATGTAATGACCTTTTTACTTAATGGAAGTAAACCAATAGTGTGTTCTTTAACTGTACAGATGTCTTGTGGACAGTAAGATATCACGCTCAAAATTTGAACCAAGGCAAAAATCATCAGAGCTCCATCTGTCTCTTCAGGCCTTTAGGTTTGCTCTTGGAGAAGAGGTAAACTTGCCTTGTTCTGTTCATTTTATTTTTTTGGATGCAGGGCTTTATTGTTCAAACTGAAATGGCGTCTGTAAATTGTTTCCTGCCTCAATTTGACAGGTGTTCATCCACTGCAAACTGGTAGCTTGGGATCCAGTTGGTCTTGACAACACAAAGAAGGCCTGCCATTATGACAAAGAGCATGGGTAAAAATGTCACTTTAAACTGCGTCAGTGTCAAATTTTGATGGAGTGCTATCAGGCGAGCCAGCTGAATGTCCTAAATACTTTGACAACTGACGTTAATGGAGCTTTAAGAATTTACTAATGAGAACTTTCCTCCATGAACTCAGTTGGGAGCTTCTGGACAACGCTGCATATAGCAATCTTTGTGACTGCTGTGACTCCACCTGCAAGTCCAGGTGGACGAGGAGTACATCCTCAGGTATTTTTTACGACATCTGCTGTATTAAACCTTTTGACAATTGACCTGACAAATGTCATTGCACTGTACTAAACTGAACTTAATTTTGTTTCTACAGGGAAGCGTGGAATAGCACACAATGCAGTCCTTGGGCCACTTACCGTCACGCTAACATCCTGATTATATCCTCCAGGTACAAATGTTTTAATTTTACTTTACAGTGGATATTTATACTTCATAATTAAACATTCTTTTTGTTCTCTCCCAACAGGAATAGGTCCATCTCACAGACTAATTCTTCCATCTGATTTGGGTTTTTATTCTTGGTTTTCAAGGTTCTAAGAGCTTACTGCCTGTCTCTGCATTTCAGATTGTAATCTGGTCATTAAAGATGTATCCAAAGGACCTGAATGCTGTCAATTTGTTTTTGTATGATGGTCTCAACATAGTGTATTTTCATGACTCCATGTTTTAAAATCTTTCCAGGTAAAACTTGATATACAATAAGGAATTAATTTGGACAGCCTTGTTTTTAATATCTTGTCTTAACTGTGTGTGTGTGTGTACCATCTTGAAGGGACACTAGTGTTGTAGAAGCGACTCAAACACAATGATGCAAATTCAATTTTTTCAGAATTGAATCAACAAGCTGTTCTCAGAGGAAAATAAGGTCCCCAGAACACTGAAGCTAGAAATATGGCAGGGTCCACCACATATAAACAAAGTAAAATGGTATGAACTGGTGGTGTTCAGGTCAGTTTGGTTATTTAGTATTTTAGGCATGACAAAAAAACCTGCCAGTGGAGATCTCCCTCTCCTGATCAAAATTTCTTCCCCAAAACTACAGAGTGCACCTTAACATGGTGAGCAATCAGAGTCAGACTAGCCCTCCAAAGCAGACAAATAACACTTTAATTGATCAAGGTTATTTTCTGAAGTCAATCTTGAATAGACTTTTTTTTTTCTTTTTTTTTTTTCCCTCCCTATTTTGTATTTTCCAGGCACATCCACTGCCTTGAATGAGATAAATGGAAGCTAGAAAGTTGTATCTAAAGCCAAAATTACCCACAATCCACCATTCCTCTAAAATAAAATTTAAAGCTAGTATATTTACACGATGTCACTCATGTTGAACTTGATCCAGAGAGTATCAGTTGTCATAGCGACTAATACGCTCAGACATGGAGGGCGGGTCTTAAGTCACACGGCCAATCAGAGCAGAGTGGGACGCGCGCGGGTGCGGGACTGTTGCTGAGCCGGGTGAAATAAAGTGTTGTCAGGAGAAAACTTCAGACTTCTGAGCAGTGTGACAGGTAATGTAGGCAAAATAACAGGACTGAGTGTGCAGAAAGTTTCTAGCCAACATGTTACAAAGTTTTTAGTCCATTTCTTACACTCTATTTGTCAGTATGGTGCCTTGAATCATTCATTTAAGCTAGCTAGCAGAGAATTTTGGCAGCTAAAACCCATTAGCAGTGTGGATAGCACCGACTTCACATTAAAACGGTCGATAAACACTTTTTCCGTAGCACTATTGCAGAGTTATACAGTGATAAACTGGCTGAGCTGTGTTACTGATGTGATTTATGGGCAAAGAAAAGAAATCCAGTACTGTAAAGCATTAATGTCATTAAAGCTTAATATTAACAGTACATATATACTGGTACAGTACATGGCCAAAACGAAGTGGACACCTGATGCCTTTTGAACATGACATTTTAAACCATAGGCATTAAATCTGGGTCAACTTTACTCAAGATTTTGGAACCTGGCTGCGGGGAATTGCTCCCACTTAATCAAAGAGCACGTATACAGTGACAGAATCATGTGACTTTACAGTGGCTTTCATGCACATGGAAAAGCAAACCGGTTCCTAAAAGGTTCACAGGTTGAACCAACTTTGAACAAACTCTAGCAGCAGCCCAGAATGGTCACTATGGTCAAGGGGGGTCTATGTGGCCTTGGGTTGCAGTGGGATGAGAGTTTAACAGAACGATAACCAATCTCGGAAAATACAGAAGACAGTATTACACAATTATTTTTATATTCAATTACAGTTACTGTTACCCTTAAATTAATGAAAACAGAAGGGTTGATTAAACGTAATGTCACAAAATATTATGTCTTGACTGACATGAAGTGTGATAATAACTTGATATATATATATATATATATATATATATATATATATATATATATATATATATATATATATATATATATATATATATATATATATATATTTTAATAATACTAATATAGTACAAAATAAGCAGAATGTAGATGACAGAATAGATATACTTTTTTCAAGGTCAGTTTTCATAGCATGGTATAACTTGAAACCGGTATGCTCAGGGCAAGTGGCTGGTGGATTTGCTTCACTCACCAGCTAAAAAAACCACAATGGTAATCTATCGGCTGGCTGGTCAGCCATTTGGCTGATGGACAAAAAATGCAAAATTTTGTACCCCTCTGCTGTCCACATACTTATGGCCATACACTGTAATATTTAATATTGCATAATCCAATCTTTGTATGGCAATTTTGTGTTTATTTGCAGTGGATTAAACCCACAGGAGTAAAAATGGACTGGTTCCACTGTAATCAATGCTTCACAAAGAGAGGGTCGAAGTTTGCTGTGTCCAGCTGTGGCCACATCTGCTGTGAAGCATGCATTAAATCTAGTAAGACAGGTCTATACTATCTGCTTTGCATAAGTTAATTTGCTTCACCTTTTGACTATAAGTATTTATATCCATAATTTAACATAATGGCTCAGATAGACAGTTTCAGGCTTTTCACGCCTCTTGTGATTTCCCACAGAGCAGTGCGGCGTGTGTGGGGCCAGCTGCAGCTATCTGCCCATCTCAGACAAGGTTGGTGAGTTTGACATCTTCACTGCAGGTTACTATCCGATGCCACCAACAAAGAGTGACAACAAAGATTGACCTTTTATTCAAATGTTTTATATCTGCACATATTTTCTATTTCAGATGAAGCCACAGGAAAAGGTTTTTTTCAAGGATCCTGTGAAGCTCATCCAATCACGGCTGGAGCACATTTCACAGGTCTGTCTCCTCTGTGCAGAGTTCACCCCAAGCTCCCTCGCTACTGCCCTTTTAATTGCTATACTAGGATGTTTAAATGTCAGCGCAGTCAGTCAATTAATAACCAGACAGTGAGTCATTCAACAAGAGATCGTTTCAGTTGAAGTGATATTTGTGATTAAAGAGCATCGCTTCAGGATCACTTTAAGATCACTGGTGAATCCCTGAGCTATACTACAAAAGCTGAATCTCAGTTACATAATATTTAATTTTGAGGTCTCCTTGCTCCACAGATTTCGCTTTTTCAGCGGACACAGATGGAGAGAGTTACTGCGCACTACAAGCATAAGTCTGTCGAACTGGAAAGACGTCTGGAGGAAGTCACCAAACAGGTTTACAGGTGATTTTAATATTTGTTATTGTTCCTCCTTGGCTTTGTAAATGAAACCAAATTGCAACGCTATGCTTTCCACATCTGTCATCACAAGGCAACTCTCTGAGCTAAAAAGAGAGAACGCCGACTTGAAAAAGCAACTGTTGGAGCTAAAGAGGGAGAATGCTGAATTGAAAAAGCCCCTTTCTCAGAGGAGGGTAAGTGTTCTAAAAGTATGATAAAGACATAGTTCATGTTGACAAAAATGCTAAAAAGTTAAATTTCTAATTTATTCTACACTCAGGTTTCTCCAGGACAGAGTCAAATAGATGGGTAAACAAAATACTTTTTAGGACTTCAGGAGGAAACTTTACACTATTTAGATTTTTTAAACGTTTGAGTAACAACTTTTTATCTCATATATAGAGCTCAAAGGATGTCACTCCCTATAGCCGTCACCTCCCCAGGTAAACTCAGTGATTGAAATTGAACTGTTACAGTTATTGTTTATAGTGTTGGTGGCACTATTAAAATGTATTGATTCAAGTTGATAAGGATCATGTGCGTGTTTTCTTTGACCAGTTATCCCTCGTTCGAGAGCCATGAGGTATGTATGACATTGTCATGCTGTAGTGAATTTAATGCTTTATTTGCAACATCATCCTATAGTGCACATATATCTATACCTTATGCAAGGACTGCCATGAGAATATTGCTTCTGAGACCTAGATGGTGTAGTATAAGTAAAATGTTTGTGACAGCAGGAGTCAGTACCTTAAATATTTTAAAATTATGAAATCTCACGTACAAACATATAGTGTTACATTAATAGATATAATGTTTTGCTTAAACCATTATCTATTATTGTGCTTTTGTATATTATTTATTCTATGTAACTTTTTTTGTCTCGTAAAATTAATGAATGAATCACTGCAAAATATTTTGTGCTCAAACATGTTTTCGTGGTGTTAGTCACTTGCAGGGGTGGGGCAGAGAGAGAGCTCCCAGTCTGTCTTCCCATACAGTAAGTCTATATGTAATATTTTGTAGTCCTACTTTGGAGTATGTTAACTATTTTGTATACTAAGTATTTTGCAAGAACTACTGAATGTGTGTATATATATATATATTTTTTTTACTTTCAGACCTTTGCACACATAATATTTACTGTTTGGCAATACAAAAATCTTAACTCAAGGTGAACTACTGTGAATAGCTTTTACTACAGCTTTCCAGAAGGCTTCATCTTACTGTCTTGCTCAGTGGATGTAATTTCTCTGAAAACTTCATCCACTGATGAAGACAATAAAAAGGGGTTTGAAAGTTCCTGCAGAAGCTGGGAAGTGGACCTTTCATTAAGAACTACAATTTTGATGGCCGAGAATTAATTTTGATGTTCAGCTATAAGTACACGTTCACAGCACAGGCCCTCAGTAGTACCAATTAAAATTTAAATTATCAACTCATTATACAACACTTTGAGATATTTCATTCGGTTTCAACTTTTGTTCTATAAAATAAAGAAAAAACTTTATTTGACTTGATCTGTTTCTGTTTTTGTCAGACTCCTGGATCAGCTACCTCTGTTTCTAGCCATAGTTCTCTTCATGAACATGTACACAGTAAGTGGTTGAAAACTTTCTGTAGCTTTACTTTAGGTTCTGTGAATATACACAATACACTGTGCTTAATAAACTTAGAAATTAAATGCATACCATCTGTGATGAAAATTCTTTCACCTCTCTGTTTTAAAAAGGAACACCCTCGTCCTTTAACACTCCAACAAGGTAAGATGCTCTCTAAATTACTCCTGCCATGAAACATTATATCACATTCCTAATCAATCAATTTCTGTCATCCTTAGAACTCAGCGTCAGACTCCGAATGTTTTCCAGTTCCAGTATGTGAGTGGACTATCAATACAGTCACCCAGGCGTTAATGAAATGGCCCCCTGGGGACAGTTTTGTCAGTTAAGTTCATTAGGACTGTGACATCTTTGTTGGAGATACACATTTGATTTATGCCCAGAACTTGGCAGCACTGTTTTAATGTCTTGTATATTGTTGAGCATAGGTACTTGATAATTGTTAAACTTATATAGATATTGTACCATGTGATTCCCCTGTTTGGGAATGAACCTGTAATATTTTTGCATCAGTTAATACAGAACACAAAAAACATTGCTTGCACACATGATTAAAAGACAAGTCCTTTACTGGTTTCCAGTGACACAATTGTGCAAATGGGAACAGGGACAAATACATTTCAAACATCTGCAAAGGAAGACACTAAGTGACCACATTATGGTCATCTAAACTTCGTCCAGACATTTCTAATGAACTAAACTCTGACTCAATTTAAAGCCCACAGCACCCTTGTAGTAAACTAGAAGTACTTTAGAGTATGGACTTTATCTGAACTGCTGGGTGTATATGTATATGTTTGTGCTATTATAATAATCTGATTCAACAGAAACATGGGATTTATTCTTTGGATGAAAACCCTTTACTACTTACACAGTACATCATCAGTTATCTTATCTAGTTTGTCTATATTATAAGCCATCAAGTCACATCCTACACCTATTAAGACAAGAGATTTAAAAATACTGACTGAATCAATGAATGCAAATGAAAACTGAAATTGGCATTTCTGACATCCGTATGATGACTGTGATTAATGCTTTCTCAGTGCTGTTAGCTGTCGTGTCACCTCATGTGGCCTGCGTCTTGGCCAAAAAGCTGCACTTGAAAACACCGCAAAGACTACAGCCGAAAAACTTCATGAGGGGAAATAACTCTCCATACCAGGTAGTGGTAGTCTGTATATGTCATTCAAAAGGGACACTGAAAGACTCGGGACTGCTGATATACACTGTCATGATAAACCAGAGTTTTTGACACCACTGTCGCTGATACAGCCACTTCCAGAGAACAAGAACATGTCTGATAAAAAAGTTGCATAAAGCACAAGCAAAGAGGCGGAGGTGAAAAATAAAGAGAGCACACTAAATGGGTGGAATCATGAAAGCCACAGTGACGGGGCTTTCCCTTTTTTCAGGTTTCTCTTTCTGTGCACTGATTTGCTTTGCTGAACGGCCAGTCTGAGTGACTCTTTCACCGTTGGGCTCAATCGACCAAAAAGCTGTGGACAAGGGCAGCGTTATGCCAGTGATGCAGGACACACCGCACAGAGACAGGCCACAGACGCACACCAACTGCCTTGACATTGGCTTGGTGTATCAGGGCTCCTAACTGTACAAAAGTACAGTGCAATGACATGCAAATGACAAGCAAAGTATTCAGATAGTAAATCCAGTATTATAGCAGAGCATCTAAAAGAATATTGGGAGATATGTTTCAGAAACTTTCTGTGGACAGTAATAGAATTAGACGTATCATGCTGTTTTCACAAGTCATGATCACAGGTTTCAGTGTTAATGGATCAAGAATGACACTGTTAAGTTAGGAACTCATCATTTGTGAAAGGATTGGATTTAATGAACATAATGGCAGCAGGCTCTAAAACCAAAGTGCAAGATGTCAATTTAAAGTGTACATGTCCAGTGTGCTTTTCATGACAAGGAATTATTGGCTGTAACGGAATGATTTCACACAGTGACCAGTCAACAAAGACATCAACATAGAATTTTTCCGGAGCAGTTACTTCTCTGCTATATTCAGGTACCAAAAGTACAACCAGTTTAAATTATACTGCTACAGTAGCATACTAAAAAATCTGTAGTAGTGATATCTAAACAAAAATAATAAGCTCAAAAAATATAACAAGCCAGTGTACAAGTTACTGTCCTATTTACAGCAACACAGGCAGCACAATTATAATTCAAGTCCAAATATATTAGGATAAGCATGAAATGCAGCATATATAAAAAAAAAACCACAAACCTAAATTTTGGTTTGCACAGGGAAGACTGGATGTTACAAACCTGCCTCAATTAAAGCAATTTAAACCTAGGTAATAACTATGCTAGTTGGTGCAAAGGATGTGAGGACCACAGTCCACCAACTTTTTATAAATGTTCCTAAGTCTGGTTCCAGTGTCTTAATCAGTAACAATAGGTTCTTGGTCTGGCTCCCCTACATCCTGAGCTGCAAACCAATCTCGCACTTGCTGGTAGCTCATTTTGGATTTCTTGCATAGAGAGTCAAGGTCTTTTTCATGTAGTGGGCCTATCGAAAGGTAATATGTTATCAATGGCTGGATATCAGGGAAATCTGTACTTGCTGCATTGGGTTGAGATTTTCGTTTGCGACCACCCCCAACCCGAGTAGATGTCCCAGAGCCACTTCCGTTACTTAAACCACTACTACTTTGCTGGGCTGCAAGTTCTGCCAAGAACTGGTCACGGACCCCCTTCACCCAGCGCAGCTGTCCATTTTTAACAGCATACCTTGTGTCCCCAAACCACTGAATCACATCTGCACGGGGTAAACCTGTAAGCTTAACAAGTTCAGTGTAATCTTCACTCTTGGGCCACTGGCAGCGCAAGAAGTATTGCTTTAACACATCCAACTGCTCCTTGGTCTTTCTTGGTCGCCCAGCAGGAGTAAGTCCAGGGGATGAGGAAGCTCCTGAGACGCGCGAGGGAGTTTGTGAGGGACTGGCTTTGGCTGAGTGGGCTGACTTCTTTGATGTGCTGATGCTCTTTGAAATCGGTTTACAG
Organism: Lagodon rhomboides; assembly: GCA_039737535.1. Lineage (NCBI taxonomy): Eukaryota > Metazoa > Chordata > Actinopteri > Spariformes > Sparidae > Lagodon > Lagodon rhomboides. The sequence continues at coordinate 7,219,939 of CM077797.1, forward strand.
GGTGAGGCAGGCAGTGGTGGGCTGCCAGAGGGGGAAGAGCAGGGAGAGGATTTTAATGTACTTGGTGGTTCCCATGGCTCATCTGGCTCAGACTTGCAGGGCTTGGTCAGTTGCAGGGGTTGTTCTTCACTTTGATCCTCATCTTTAAAACTGTCCCCATCACCAGAAAGCTCCTCCATAACTTCATACTCTTCTGCATCAAGAACCCTTTCCCCAAATGCTTCCAGGCTGTTTGACAAAAAGGTCTGAAAGAAATGTGAATTTCTAATCCCATTGCTACGGGCTCCCTCAGCCACCTTCACTCCATTTTGCTGACGAGTTTTTTGAGTAGTAAGTGAAAGAGGTTGAATTTGTTGATCATGTTTACTTCCAACTGCAGTTTGTTGAGAGTAGTTCTGGGCTGCTGCCAAGCTTCCTCGGCCAACCCTAAGCTGGTACCGGCTGTCACTGAACCATTTACGAATGTCATTACGGCTCAGCCCCGTTTCTTCCTGCAAACGTCTAAGCTCTGCCTCTGCAGGCCAGTTCTCTCTCAGAAAGCTCTTTCGAAGGGCAGCAAGCTGAACCTTAGACTTCTTGTAGCGCCCATGACGGTGCTGTTGAGAAGATGATACTGAAAGGTCAAGGGAGACATCAGCTGCTGTGCTTGCTGGTGTGTCTGCTGGTGGGCGGTAGAAGTATGAATCCTGAGGAGGCGGGAGGGTGGAACTGAAACACGGGGCACTGGGTTTGGCTGGTTTATAGGAATCTGGTGACTCACACTTTGGTTTCTTTTTCTGGGGGGTGAAGCTGGAGAGAGCTCCCTCGACTTCATCACTTTCCTTTTCCTCAATTACCAATTCCTCATAACTTTTGCTTGTACTCTTCATTTTGGCTTCCTCATTTGTTTCAGTAGACTCGTCACAGAGTTCGGGCACTGCGAGCTTCCGCCTTGTCTCCTCTATCTCTTCTGAGGACCAGCTGATGCCATATTTGATCCTCTGCACCATAAACCACACCTTAACTTTGTCCAGTGGCAAGGCACATACCCGAGCCAGGGTGCTAACCTCGCGGGATGATGGGTATGGAAATAGGTTAAAGGCTTGGACCAGCTCAGGGATTGTGTCAAGTTCCCGGGTTTGATCCGACTGTGTCCATACCAATTTCAGTCCCTCTGATACTAAAGGCAGGCACACAACAGAATTGTGGTTTGTGGTGAAACTGGCCACACCACTTGCGTTGCTTTCAGCTGAGCTGGAAGGGTGGCGCAAATCCATGGAGGAGTTTTTAACGTCAAGCTTTTCTTCACATTCCATCTTTGTTAATTTCCCTTCAAAAGACTCCTTCATGCCGATAAGAAGTCCATTTCTGCCATTATGTTCACTGTAGGTCGCCATCTGGGTAAGCAAAATAGGCTCATTCACCTAGTAACGAAACAGAAACACTGAGTTAGTTGTTGATATTTTTTTCTGGAGACAAGTGCCAAACTGTTTTCACTTTACAGATAAGATCACTGTAAGGAGAAGGAACGTATCTTCATCACAGACTATAATGTTTTTCAGAACTTTATGTTCTCATTCGTTCTCAGAGTCAATTATCTGACAGCTGTTTCCCCCTCCCCCCCTATTTTTCACTCCTAATTCTGAACTCCCAATGAAACTAGTCGTATACCCTGTCCAGACTGGGATCCCCTCCCCCAAAGTGTGGTGACTGACTTTTGTTTTGTGTGAGTGGGGGTACTGGTCGCAAAGGGTGGGAGAGGGGGGAATGGGGATCTATAAGAAATCCATCACAGTCTACTTTCTCACCCCGTTCCAGTCAGGCTTTGTTCCACTCCCAAGTTCTCAGTCCCGAAAGTTAAGTGTATCCTCTTCACAAAGGCAGATACCACAAGAGAAATCTGGGGAAGGAGAAAATGAGCTGCATTAGTCATCCTCAAGTCTAAGTGTAGGCACACTACACACTTTAACTCAAATACTGCGAATGATTTGAAAATCTGAATATAACTGCAATTTGTTTTTTAGCAACAGGTGTTAAGTCATCACCTCAACATATCACAATGGAAATGTCAATTTGGTAGTTTGAAGGCTGACTACAATTAATTGTTATTCAGATATACTTGTATTTATTGACACTTTTGTCCCATTGCAGTCATTACCTAACTACATGAATCAGGTGCTTGTAACTACTAATTGCTGGCTCACAAGTGACTGTTTACTCTTTATTTGAGAGGAATTGGTCTGTATTTGGGACAGCAGACTGAAGGTTGCGCATTTAGTTGGGAGGTTACGCCATGGCCGGGATTTAGGTCGGTTGAGCCACGCAAGAAATTTTCAAGTGTACCAAAAACATTAGCAAACAATTATGAAATCACCGTTAGTCATTCGTGACACATTGAAATTCACGGGAAGAGATCCCATGGTGGCCTTCCCGGTGTTTGGGGTTTTACTCTAATGCGCCGTAAGAGTTTAAACGTGATATGTTTGTTTTAGTGAAACAAAAAGCAGTAAAAGTTGCTCAGTATGCCAGTGGCTGTGGCAGACCAGTGTCTCCCCCCCTTTATGGCGTACTAACTAAAACGCTTCACACTGCACAGGCGCACTTCGGCGTCTGACACGCTTCAGCGAAACATAAAAATAAACTTACCGAAAATACCAAAACAGCCCTTTATCCCCGGGGTCCGTATGAGCGGAACGAAAACCAAAGCAACCCAGAGTTTCCCCTCTTCCACTCCGCTTTTTATGGCCGAAGTTTAGAGGAAGACCAGGGGAACAATACCGTCTGTCTGTCTGTTTGACCCTTGTCTTATTTATCAAGCACCTCGACGGATTACGGTCGGGATACAAAGATGCGAGACGACCAAGTTTGTCGCCTTTCCTCGGAGTTCGGTCGTCGGCTAATTCCTGCCGTAGAGGGCTTAAATGTCTCAATCCGTGAGATTCGGGTACGAATTCGAGTCGCCGTTACTTCGTCCCCCTCGGTCCATCCGTTGTTGCTTTTGTTCTTTAACTGAGAAGTGTTTTCCCTGTCCGGCCAGATCGAGGCGAGGCGGAGCTGAAGACCAGGAAGCCCAGAAGGCCCAACTGACTCTCCCACAGTGACGGCGGAGTGGGTGTGCCAGTCTGGGAGAGCAGGCCGTGGATTGGAGGGAGGAGGCGCCTGTATAATAAATCCGTGGCAGTAGGCTAAACATTTTCACGTCAACCACCCACTAGTCTCCCCCCTCCTCCCCGACACCAAATCAGGCCCACAAACATCTGATGTGATTTTCCACGAGAACCAGCATCTTTATACATTTATATTACTGATTCATCCAGCTCCTTCTAAACTCTCAAAGAGAAATAAGGAACAGGAGTTAATCATTTTAAGTAAATACATGTACTCGCATGAACCTCCCTCAAGACCACTGGACAAAATGTGTAGAGATTCTGAGCTGTCGGTTCAGAGGACAAATCAGCACAATCGGCACTTTAATTTGAATTAAATAATTTGGGAAAAATAAATAACTAATGATTTTTTGGGGCTGGCAGTATAGATGAGGCTTTGAAACAGCAAGTAGTCAAGTTGAGGAATAAAACTTACTGAAAAATAAAAATGAACAGTTTATTGAGCATTTGAATAAAATCCATGATCTATAATCCATTGATGAAAAGCGTTTTATTTTGTGCTGGGGGGACTTGACCTCAGTATTTCTAAAACAATCACTATGACGCTGTATCAGTTCTTGTATATTGATTGTGAAAGTGCCGGCATACTTCATCCAAAGATGGGCATCTTGCCCAAAATGTCCATGTTGCAACATTAGGATGAAGTGCTGTCCTAGTCTTTCTTTTGGTAATTATTAACCACATTAAGGATCAGGCACCCGTTCTTCAGTGTCTAATCGTGACTTCAGTGTGTCATGTCCTGTTTCTCATGAACTGTATCAATTCGCAACGTATCAACAAAGTTAAGACCCCGAGAGATTTACACATACGGAGAAACCCAAGTTCTAACAAGAAATCGTTACAGCCTGTTAGATTTCTCTCTTGCTTTGTAAACAAGATTGAAGTATACAATCAACAGTGTTCCAGTGATACTTTGTTCCCTCGAGCGATATACTGAATTCATATTAGTTGATATTCTGTGACAGAAAATAAGCCAGTTGTATTTCAGTGATTTACTCAAGAGTTAGCCATTGTAATTCATTGTTTATGCTGAATCATAGACAAACATAAACAAGACGCACATATTTGTCTTTCTGTAAGAGATTCCACACATCTTTCTATCAATTTGGAGATGCTGTTTTGATAAAGGGAACAAGAAGCATAAACACCAGCAAGTTAATATTTCTTTATTTAACCAGTTGTTACTGTAGTATTAGTAGTAATAGTAGTGCTGTGTGTGTATATACAGTTAATAGAAATATTATGAATGCAAAAATAAATGCAGAAAATACATTTACAATACAAAACATTTTATGTTTATAAAATGTGTCATTCATATGTAGATTATTGTGAATCTGTATACTGCTTCAGAAAATGCATAATATGTAGTAATAATAATAATGTGTCATTTTCACATTGTGTGGCTTCATCCACAGCTGATATTAGTGTTAATGTTGAATACAGAAAATATGCTCGAGCATCCTTCATCTTTACCTTGTTTACCTCAAACTCCACAGAGTGACATTCATTGAGTAATCAAAAAAACATATATGTATATTTACAATGACTTAAACAATACTCCTTCAATATTACTGTCAGTTGAAGATGTTAGGTCATTTTCAGTCTTTCAGCCCCCAGTAGTGGATTTCTCCTGAAACTACTGACATGACAACTATAGGTTTAGCTACATTTTAAGACCATGTGGTGGAAACACAGTATGATCCTGCCACTTCGATACTGATAAAGGAAATGCTCAGAATCGGCTGTTTGCCAGGGTGAGCACAAAGCGTGGCACGCGTAGGAATGATGGGACGACAGCGGACAGCCAGGAGATATATGGGACCTGAGTCAGGAGGAATTTTAGGGAAGTGTAATCAGCTACGCTTCGCCCTGGAAATGAATACATGATCAAAATGTTAGAACTTTGTGATTGAACATTAAAAAAAAAATTTGTTCAAATATGAAAAAAAGCTGATACAAACTTACCATCAACATCCTGTAACCCATAGCGTCTTGCCAGATCACAGGTCATGAGTACTTTCCCAGTCAGCGACATCATATTTTTATCTTTTAGGCAGAGAGTAAAACCGAAGATTAGTTTCCAAATACACAAGACTGTACTGTTAAACCAGTATATGCTTCCTCAAGTGTGATCTTCTGTAAAGCCTTTCTGGCTTTTATTTAGGCTCTAATTAAGAATCAGACTATGAAGTGAATACTGTCTCACACAGGATAATCCCACCTTTTGCCAGGTTGACAATGCACTTTCCACTCAGTTCTGTGGTTTCTCCATTGGCAAATACATCTTTAAACTGAGGAACAGAAAATTCAGACATTAAGAGAAAAGACACTGAGACAAGAAATGTACATTTCTGTAAGAGAAGTGTCTACCTTAGAATCTATCCCAGTTACTGTGTCCTTCTCCAGTACGAACTGAGACACCAACTCTGTCTGTACCGCACCCGGCCACAGGCTGACAGAAGTCACCCCTCTACTTTTCAGCTCAACTGCCATGTCTGCTGCCAGCCTGTCGCACTGGAAACAAACAATTAAACACAACAGGTTTTCATTACACCGAGCTAATTACTGGGTACATGTACTTGCGTTAAATGAGATTTGGGTCTTGATAACATAAGACTTAATGAGAGGAGAACTTACCGCGGCTTTGCCAACGCCATATGGCACATTGAAGAGGTACCGCAGACCCCCCATAGATGAAATGGTGACAATCAAGCCCCGACCTTGATCCACCATCATCCGGGATGCATAAACTGAGAAGAAATAGTGGCCCCTGTAAGATAAAAGAAGCAGGAAATAAGTCAAATCATCTTTGCCCACTCTAGCACAGTGCACATGACCACATTTTGATTTTACAGTAAACATAACAAACACTGTTTCACATGACTCTCCTGGTATCTTGTTTTATTATGTCTTCTGAAAGAGCTACAGCTGACAGAGGAAACTCCCACTGAATGCAAAACTAGACATCATATACAGGTTGAGTAATGTCTGGATATTTGTAATTAGACACGAAGAAATGATTAAGCAGTTTGCTGACGATGACTCAGTTGGCTTATCAGACATGACTAAGCGAAAGAAAACATACCTGAGGCCAGTGTTGTTGATGGAATCCCATATGGTTGGATCGATTTCCCAGAACTTCTTCCCCATACTCTCGAAGATAGCCTGAAAAAACAAATCACCCACATGTAAGGCCCTGATCAGACCTGCTCTCCACATCCGTCCAGAGTGATCTGATCACAAGTGGACAGCTCCAAGTGCAGGTGTGAATTCCCACAAGACATGTTGTTGTCTGGCACTTGAGATCCACTCACTCAGACCTGACTTCCTCTGTGAAACAAGAAGAGGAAGCCACAACAACAAGTAGAATGGATTACATACCATCCTTTTTCCATGTGGTTCACTATTATGTAAATGACATATTTGAACTCACGTAACCTGCCAACGTCAGCAGCAGATATTTGTGGTGTATGTTGAGACGCATTATTGCCAGGTGTGAACTGACAGACTTGCGATCGGATCACTCAGGACTCACGTTAGTACCAGGTCCGATCAGGGTCTATTTCTACCATATTAAGTATGCGATTAGTGTTTAAATGACAGTGCAAGTGTACCTACCTGTACTCCAGCGTAGGCATTGTTGACCAGGATATCCAACCTGCCGTTCTGTTCACGTTTGATCCGCTCGAACAGTTCTTCAATGTCTTTGTCATTTGTAGAATCACAGATAACTGGCAGACAGTTTCCTCCCCTCTCCTTTACCTGTGTTGAGAACAAACATGTCAGCTGTGAACCGTAGAAAGAAATCCTCACTGAAGCAGTACTTCCGTGATACAGAGAAGAAAAACACCCACATTTCAGTTGCAATGTTGTCTAAGTCATACACCAGGAATAAGGAGCTGAGGATACTTATTACAAAATGTTGGAATCATCATTCCTGAGAGATTGGTTAACAACGACCAGCTGTGTCGCTCTTCCTAACAGTGGCCTGATGTCGCTCTTATCAGAAATCCAAGCCTGAAATTTCACCTCTGCAGCGGTTTGTTTCAGAGTCTTCTCCTGGCGCCCTGTGATGTAGACAGTGGCTCCGGCCTCAGACAGCTGGAGGGCTATCCCCCTGCCAATGCCTCTGGAGGCACCTGTTACCACGCACACCCAGCCAGACAAGGACATGATCCCTGGGGGAGGAAACAGCACCACATACAATCAGCAGTAAGCCAAAAACACCATGTAACCTCAAGGGGAAAAGGTTGAGTAGAGGTTTATGTTGGCTAAATATGATTACAGATCAGCTGGGAGATACAACACTAAAGTTGCAACACGAAGTGGCGCACCCACTGTCCATAGTTCAGCTGAATCTAGATGAGTCTTACACAACTCATTTGGTCCAGTCACTGTTACTCAACATCCAACGTGTGCAGTTAACAGCAGACAGTGATGTAATGAGTGAAATCAGTGAGCTCTCAGTGTGTACGTTTATCACAGTTTAAGAAAAGACTGTAAAATGATATTCACACTATAAAAAGACATGTAGGAAGGCTATTATCAGATGTTACAGGAGGGTTAAACAACAAAACAATCTGAGTTTTTTGTTATTGTGTCTGATAATAAACCAATTCAAACTTCTGTTAAATAAGTTACAAATTTTTAGCAATGTCTAGTTTGAACATGTTTTGCTGTTGTTATCACACCGTTATTCTCGCTACAAAAGGTTCATTTGGCATAACAGTAACGCAAAAGATGCAGCCAAAGCCGTGAGAGAAAGACAGTGACGGCACATTTTCAGGACTTGACTCAGTTATAAATCATGCTTATCGGGGGCGACACTCTGCTGTTATCTAACGCAGGAGACTGGAAATGTAACTTTAATATATAGCTATAGGATTCGATCAATTGTATATATAAAATAAAAAAACATTACCGTATTCCGCAAATAGCGCTCGAAGTAAACACACAAGGAAGCGTCTCGGTCCAGGTGTCACAGCTGCGGTGCGGAGGTGTTGTGATAACACACTGTAAAATGCCTCCAGCTACAATGTAAGCCCTGCTCGTGTTAGTCGTCTCAAGGCCACGACCACAGTGCTGTGCCTACTGTAATCTCGCGAGAAGATGCGAAACGAAGCAGAGTCGACAAAGGGCGAGAGTGAGGTAGACGCTGAGGAGTCACTCCCGCTGACTTCCTGCTTCGCTTGAGTTCAGGTTGTAACGTGAGCACCGTACGGTTTTAGCGTAGTGAGCTATCGTTTTTAACCTTAAATTTGTCTTTATGACTTTAAAATAGCTTTAATAGACCGATGCACTATCGTGCTATTAATGTTGAGTAACATCTCGTTTTTATGAGTTGTTGGCTGTTGTGTTTAAGGGTTAGCGAGCTATCTTGCTGGTTGTAGTCGGAGGTGATCTTTGGTTTAATTTACAACAAATCACACATGATGGCGCTGTGGTCTTCTTAAAAACGTAGCCTATGAAAGTGGCGCTAGAGGGTTAGCACATTTCTACGACAGTGTTGCCAAACTGTTTACGAGACTATTAAATTCAATAAACATGTGATTTCTGCATGTGTTCCTATTTCCCCTTCAAGTAATCATACACAAATCAATGTGTGAAATAAATGATGATTTCAAAACAAACAAACAGAAAATGCTCCAGGCTTGCATGAATAACTCTTATTAAGTGTGTGGTTGAAGGCCTATTTGCTCCGAGCAGAAACAGTAGTGGTAGGCCTAAATAATGATTTCTAAACTTGGCACCACATCACAAAATATTGACCTAGGTTGAAAACATTTAGTCAATCATTACCAACCAGTGAATTTTAAGGGAACCTTGCAGACCCAACAGGGCACACTGTCAGTGCAGATTTTTATCAAAGCCGAGCAAAACAGATAAATTACAATGCTTAATCTTGATATTGTACAATATTCTGCATCATGGTCATCATTGATGCAGAATACTATGGACCTATGTTTGCTTTAAAAAAATAAAAGATTTCTATGAGTCCAACATATTCACTCACATCATCAAATGGCTATGCAGATTGTTTTGGTTTTATCTGATGAGACAGAGAGTCTGCCAACAGTTCCAGCTGAAAACTGGAAAGGGTTACTGGAAAGCCATGTTGCTGTGTCATTGGATGCACATTCTCTGATGCAGAACTTGCAGCCCTATTTCAATTATGGTTTTTATTGATTCCCTCACAGGCATTACAAAAGGCTGTCATCTGTGTTTTCCAACCATGCATTTACAAATGAAAACAAATATCGACACAAACCTCTAACTAAAAACACAACATCAACAGGTACAAATAAATTAAAACAAAAACAAAACTAGTAAGACCTGTTTGAAGTACAAACAAAAGGGAAATAAATAGATAAATGAATAATAAATTCTCTCATTGGGTTTAACATCTCCTTAACTAGCATATTCCATTCCTCATCTTCATACATTACCCCTAAATCCCTTTCCCACGCAGCTTTCAGTCCTATAGTAGTGCTGTTAAATCCATCAATGAGATAATTGTAAATTCGACCTGCCCGATGTGGAAGTTCACCAAACAACTTCGATGTAGTGCGTATGGAAGACTGAGTACACAGCCCAGACAAGCATTCTCTGAGCTGGAGAAATTTCCAGAAATCTTTTCTCCGTAGGTTGTAAAGTTCTCTCAATTCATCAAATGGTCTTAAAGTATTGTTGTGATAAAGACATCCAATGTGCTTAACTCCCTTGGTGTACCAGTCTCTCGAGAAGAACATCTTACCTCCTATTTTCAATTTTGGATTGTTCCATATTGAGGCTGACTCTACCAGGAAGGTGGACACTACCTCTTTTTTATGTAAATGAAGCCAGGTATTCCAAGTGTGAGAGATTATAGGATTCTGGATATCTTCTACTGGACACTGACTCAAATAATCTGCTGCCCTGAATGGGGCATTCAATTCTTCCCCTAGATCTGTCCTCCCTGCGTAAGAGGAGGGAGACTATCTGAGCTCCTATGAATGCTTCCTGGTAAAGACTCATGTTAGGAAGTCGCAGTAACTTGTAGCCCTAGGATTCCTTAGCATGCCTTTAAAATGATGCACATTTCTCCTCAGTCTGTGAAGTCAGTATCCTGCCTTTGTCGTGCGAAATCCAAGAAATGTTTGTTGAGGGATAAACCTAACAGTTTTCTCCATCAAAATGTCCTCATTTAATTAACTTAGCAACCTCTGGTCACTGGCATCACATTACAACCGAAGTCCAGAATCAATAAGATTTACGCAATCATGTCAGAACATCAACTTTACGGGAAGCGCTGGACACAATGTAAACATGGGAAGAAGACGGGAATCCCATTTCAAGCCAAACAAAACACAGATTCTGTTTTATGGTTGACGCAGCTCTTTTACAAATATGAGCTTTGCACAGGCGTTATTATCTGTGTCTTTTTCTTTTGAGAAAACAGCTGAATCCAGTGATTGAAATGATTCAAAAACTAATGTCACATGTTGTGTATCTCCGCAGTGTGATCTTTCTAGAGAACACGGACAGTAACAGGACACACACATCAGAGGAACGACGCATTGTGGTTACATGGTATAAACTGTATACTGAGCTATATAAAGAGTGCCAGGTCAACAGAGGAGAGCAAGAACAGAGTTTGCAGGTCATTGTTATTCAACCACTTCCATACCACAATAGAACCTCTAGGAAAACCTTTTAATCATTAGCTCAGTGTAAATAGAGGCGCTTGCCAATTTCAACTTGTCTCTTTCAGAATTTAATCATCATAACGTCAGGACATGTCACCTCGCATTTTATGTGGAATATACTGAAAGAAAGTTTACATTTACAGAAGACACTTGCTGCAAGTTAACTGTGTTGTTTACTATGGAATACCCAATGTAACGGGAATTTATGCTGACTTTTTTGCTTTTTTTTCCCATTATAGGCATAATGGTGTCAGGGCTGACTCTAGGTACACGTAGCATGCTGTAGTTCATTTTTAAAATGTTTAGCAGAGTGTGCAACATAAGTCAGCTTCCTGTCTGGTATGGTTTGTACCTGATACCTAAAAGTTGGTCTACTGGCATTCTGACCTTGATTGATTTCTCTGTAAATGTTTCCACAATGTTTGCTGTAGATAAATCCAAATCGCTGCTATATTGTAACTAACAACATGTCATGAAATCAGTCCGGGAACAGAAGTTGTTGGGTTTTTTTCACAGTCTTGGTCTCATTAAATTTCTCAAAAAAAAAAGGACTAAAGGTGGCCCTAAATTTGCACCTCCTTTTTTGGGGAGCAAGCACCACCCCCAGACATCAGTCATTCAGTGGTGTATAAAAGCATCAGGGCTGCTGATAGAAGAGGAATGTTTTATGACACAAGGGAAACACAGTGATGGCTGGAAGTTCTTACTTCATTCGGATTCCCCTCCTTCTTTGCTGTGTCTTTCAAGCTTCTGGTAACAGAAATGGTAAGGAACCACAATCCAGCCATACTGCGCTCAGGCAGTGAGCAGTGAATAAGATGTGAATATTTCAAACTCTGACAGTTACATTGAGATAACTGGTAATCTTGAATTTTCGCTGTTTTTTTCTCAGTCCGTCAGGTTGTGACCGGTTTACCTGGCCAATCAGGATTTACACAGGTAGGCTAAATCGTTTCAAAGATCCCAGTGAGTCTCCCAAGCCGGGACTTTTTGAGCAAGATAAACACATTTATATAGGCGATCCTTATAATGTCCTGTCTTCTGCCCTGTGGACTTCAGATAACTCTCCCAGAAAGCACAGGTCTCAATAATATAAATGGATTTGTATGTAACAAGTATTTGTTATGCTTGTGCAAATCTGTGGTTTGTTGTGACTGTGATGTGAACAGGCTGTTTCAACTAAAAAATGAAAGTTCAACTCCTGCCTTTAATGTGAGAGTTCACTTGTCTTTTTTGTGAAACCAACTGTGAAGTTAACTGAACTTTGAGAAAGCATTTTCAATAACCTGAAGATATTATAAAATACGGCCTCAGCGGCATTTTAACTCTCACTAATGCTAATCCTGTTTCTTTAGAGACCCAAGTTAATTACACTCTGTAGAGTATATCCATTCATATCACACCTCCCTACATCTGTTAGCGTTTCCATCATGATTAACAACGTTTGAGATTTAACGCGACCTGACATTCTCTCTTCAGCGCTCGAGCTGATTTCTGTACACAGTAAGATTGCAACGATGCAGAGGCTGATTAGTGTCCACATTAAAGAATGAAAATAAAAATAAGTTTCATTAACTTAAAACGAATAAGTTGTAGTAACTTGTATATTTACATGAAGTTAATGAGAAAAGATTGATTGATTTCGATTCTCCAAACTGGGGCCTCTAGGCCAAAGTTGGCCCACCATACGGCTCAGTTTGTCCTGCCAGATGTTTCCAGTCCAAAAAAACCTGGGCAGTGTGACTTTTAGCGCAGACACTCGGAATCCTTGCCCCTTTTTCATCTTGAACAATACAATGAGATAAATTAGGCGCTTGCATTGGGACCGTGTCCCACCAGTAGGTTTCATTTTTGGCCCTCCAAGGGGAAAAGGTTTGGGCACCCCTGCACTACATTGCTTTATAATTCTTTATTACCTATTTTAACAAATCAAATGTATGTCGTTCCCCTACAGCCCCTTACTGCCAGCACCTGCACAGGTGAGTGGTTGTCTATACTTTTTTGTTCATGTAAAACAAATTATAATTGGTGGACTAGGCTTAGCAGCAGTGACATAATGTGACGTAGTGTAATCTGAGTTAACATCTGGGGTTACTAATCTTATCAGGTGTAAATGAACAGCTGACACTGCTCAAAAGTCAGCTTCAGCGGGCAACTCTCCACAACAGCCATCTAGGTGAGTACTGACCCGTTTGGATTCCGATGTGTATCATCAGTTACGCCTGTTGCTCTGATATAACCTGTACTCTTCTTGACAGATGATGAAGCCTTCGGGTTGAGGAGGGAAGTCAGGCAGCTGCAACTGCAGCTCGACACGTGCAGTGCGACAGCCTCGACCGTTACTGGCTGTAAGCTCTTGATTGTGATTCAAACTCTAAGTATATGAAACATGTTCCGGAACAACTATGTTTACCTGTATCGTTAATTCATTGACAGCCTATCAAACCCAGTTACTCGACAAAATGAAGCAGCTTCTGGAGACATTTGACAGCGACGAATTTCTGAGTAAGTTCACCTGACCTGGAGTTAAACCTCTCAGATTTTCTGTATTGTTTTCAACACACAGGTATTCAGCTTTGTCTAATATGAATGTTTTTGCCTAGTTCTGAAAACCATTGCACTCACCAGGGAGGTGAATACATTACAGAGGAAGGTCAGACATGCTGCTAATTCTACCGAAAGTGCTACTGACGTCCCAAGTGAGTGTTTTTTTTATAGCTCTGCATCAGACTAACTCCAAAACCTTTTATTTATCTTGAAGTATTTGAACCAACGGCCTAATATTTTCCTCCTGCAGAGAGATGTGAGAAACCCTCAGTTCGCTTGTGATGAATGTCTCCGAATTCAAATGTTTGATATCTGAACTCGTGTCTCGCAGTGCTGCAGAGAGAGCTGCGAGAGAAAACCACTGAAATGAATGCAAAGATGCAGCAGATTGAAAGGAGCCACACGAACGCATCACTGAGTGAGGGCTGAAAAGGATTTCCTTTGAAGACGCTGATCCATTTGGAATTGTACACATTCTATACACACAGCAGTAAATGGTTATGATATGACTTGCTTTTGTGTTTGTGCTCAGTTCTTCAGATTATTTCACTGCAAAATCAGATCTGGGATCTGGAGCAGGAAAAATCAAGAAGAGGAGAAGCCAGTCTTCAACCCGACGGGAGAATTATGGGTAAACTGCTGCCCATTCAACTGAAATATTTAGTCATCCTTTAATACATAATTCAGGAAGTACATCTTAAAAGCTAGGCTATGGAACTTTTGAGACAAGAAATGACACAGTCTTCCTTTGCAGATGAAAAAGTTCAATTGATAAATGAAGTGCAAGTTTGCTAAATTCAAAAGACTCAGTGGTTTTGCTGCTACAGCCTGGTCTGATATCATTACTGAGCGTGTGTGGCTAATGTAAGCAAACTACTGTCTCATTTTACTCCATTCTCCATTTGTGATATAAAACAGTAGTTTAGCAGTTTCAGATTACAGATTATATCAGATATCAGATTACATACAGCTTCATTCAGAGCCACAAAAGGTTTGATACTACTCTCTTCCTATGCAGTGGTACTCCCCAAGACCTGTAAACACACTTCAGTGTATAAAGTTAGTGGACTTACCCTTTAATCTCTCTCGCCTCATCAGCTCTCCAGGTCCAGCTGGACAGGAAGATCAGTCAGCTGCGAGGAGATGGAGATGCAGTCTCAGCCAGTCAGTACACCTCCCTACACCTGTCAGCGTTTTCATCATGATTAACAACGTTTGAGATTAAACGTGACCTGACATTCTCTCTCCAGCGCTCGAGCTGATTTCTGTACACAGCAAGATTGCGATGATGCAGAGGCAGATTAGTGTCCACATTAAAGTATCCAGAACTAACACTGCTGGTAAGATCTCATGGTATTGTATATTTTTTTTTCTGTCTTGAATGTGACCTTATTTAAGCTATGAGTAGCTTCATTTTGGTTTCTTTTCCAGAGTACCAGAGGCAATGGAAGCAGAAAGGGGCGCTCCTTAAAAAGAAGATTTTACAGTTGAATCGTGAGGAGCGTAACACAACACTAAGTGAGTGTCCGACTCAGTGAAATGCACTTTTGTGTTCTTATTGTGGTTTTTGCTACAGCATTAGTTTCACATACTTGACCTTTTTCTCCAGCCAGGGAAATTTTGATACTGCAGAGCGAGGTGGAGAACTTTTACCAGCTAATGGTGAACGCAAAGAGGATAACTGAGACCCAGCTTAACGGTGAATAACCCTACAGCTGTATGAAACTTGATTTAATAAGTTGTCTAATGTGGGATTTTGTAATGGTGATAGTTGTTGTTTTTTTCCATCACAGAGATAAAAGTGATCTTGGAGGAGGAGAAGAAACGACAAGAATACTTACAGAAGCAGCTGGAGGCAACAGAGTACGCCCAGTCGCAGCTGAGTGAGTATGAGTATGAAAAAGAGGCTGATAAATGTTTATAATTCAAAATATTGTCTACTCTATCCTTAAAAGTGTATTTTCCAGAATCTGTAGTAATTCCACAAAAACAGTAGACATACAGTATATCACCTCTAAAAGTCAGAAGTCCAAATGTTGAAGTGTTTTCTTTTACTTTGCTTTTACAGTCATGACAATCGTCGGCCTAATGAAAGAGGTGAGAACGCTGCAGGTTGATGAGCAAGACCAGACAACACCAGACAAGTCCAGCCACCAGTGAGTCCTCCCCCACTACTTCTGTTGTTTAAATCAGGCTGAAAAGCAGCTGATTATTGACTGAGTAGTTGCACTGACACACATATTGTGCTAAATCAGCCCTTCAGACTCTGCTTCAAACCAAAGAGAGTGAATTTGCCAGAGCTCAGGCTGAAATAAGTGGTGAGTCTGTTTTTATTCTCATAGATAAAACTGCTCTGAACACTTCAAAGCACAGCTTCAGGTGAGCGTTTTCATGACGATGTTTTCTCTTTTCATACGACAGAGCTGCAGAGGAAGCTGCAAGCAGAGAGCGAAAAATGCTCTGGACCTGAGGAGAGACATGAGCGTAAGTCGTAAAAATGACTGCAGCTAACGGCTCCGGTTTTTCAGGTTTCGTTTTCAGTTCTGATTTTGTGTCCGTGTGCGTTTCTATCAGACTTAAAGACTGAATTTGAGCAGAGGGTCAAAGAATTGAACAGAACCGGAGACTCCGAAGCAGCACTCAGTGAGTAATGTTTCAACGCACCGTTTCAGATCTGATAGTGTGTTTCAGAAGTAGAAGCGCTGTAGTGATGTTGCCTCTGTTTTCTGGATCAGTTCTGAACGTCATAAACCTGCACGATGAGCTGAGGACTCTGAGGGAACTGATCTCCACCACAGATGACCAAGACAGGATCACAGGTGAGTGGTGACAATTTTTAAGGGATTTTTCCTTTTTTGCCTCTCCCAGTTCTCACTGTCATCATCGCTGTCTCCTCACAGAGCTGACGAGGCAACTGGAGGAGAAGCAAGACCAACTGAACTCCAAGACCGCGGACATAGAGACACTGGTTGCCAACCCAAGAATAAGTGAGCACTTCTTGTCAATACGCTGTGGGTTGAAGTAAAGATCGGCTCACACCAGCCTTCAGACTTGTCGGCACCACATTCTGAAAAAACAGAGACGCTATGTAAATAAAGTGTTCCCGAGCCCATGTAGTAATATCCTTTACTCAATCATGTGTTTCACAAGGGGGTGAACCTCGCCCCAGAAATCATTTACAGAACAAGGAATATATATATAAAAAAAGGGTTAAATAGAAATATTTTAAATGTTAAGTATCCAATTTTAGATAAAATTGCAAACTTTGACTGTTTTCCGTGTTTGTTTCGTATGTTTTTGTTTTCCCCTTCTAAATACTGTGACAGAAAGGCTCCTCTATCAATGAAACGAAATCACCATCATGTTGCAGAAAGAAAGATAGTGTTTTATTGATTTTGGTGACTTGGCTTCTGTCACACTGCAGTCCTTTTTGGGATTTCAGTTTAAAGGACTGAAGTCTATTGATCTAACTCAGTTGCTTTCCTAAAAGCGTTGGCTGAAACCGTCAAAAACCTTTATCTGAACACATGAAAATGTACCCAACCATCCCAAATCCAAGTTTTGAGCGTTAGCCACCGCCTTGTCGCCAAGTCCAGTTTCAAATAGCACAAATACTAATTCCTAGTTAACGCAGCTGAGAGAATTATTGAATAATAAATAAAGTACATAGGCATTTAGCCTTTAATATTGAGGACTGCTGACACAGGTTTCTGTGGCAATGAATCCAGCCAATCTCACGGCATGTTTATTTGTTTCAGTTTTAACAATCATTGAGCTGCAGGAAGAGATACTGGACCTTCAAAAAACGGCCGCCAATGACACCGATGGTGAGTGTGTACAATGTTAGTCTGCTTTAAATACCAATGTACAAATTCAGAGGGATGTTCATTGGGAAATGAAATCGCTCATGTCTGAATGTAACCTACATGAAAGACTGATGACTTTTCCCAGGGTTGCAAAACAGAGTGGATGACCTTCTGGCTGAAATAGACGACAGGCCAAACACAAAACTGAGTGAGTTTGAAATAACTGTCAGAAGAGAGTTTCACATACACGTTGTTCTTTCATCCTGCTTGAATCAAACTACATTTTCATCCTTCTCTGTTGTGATGCGCCCTAGTGCTGAAAATGATCAACCTGCAGAGTCAGGTGGAGCATCTGGAGAGACAGCTGTCAGGCATCCAGATGTCACAAACCCCTCACGCAGCCAGTAAATATTTCCTCAAAATATTTACAAATCCCCGAACAAGCTAATGTCTGTTATATTGTTCTTACTGTATCCTGGTTCTGCATATTAACTTTTTTCAAATTCGTCTCAGAGCTCAGAAATGATCTTACGACTAAGAGGAACGAGCTGCAGAAATGTGTCAACGATCTGAACGGGAAGAATCAGAGAAGTGCCAGTGTGAGTAAGTAAAAGGGATCTTGGTGTCTACATTCACTATTGAGAAATATCCAGAAATATATTTTGATACAATAGATGATTTCTTTGTTTCTCAGTTCTTAGAGCCACCGATCTGCACGACCAACTCAGAAAACTAGCAAAAGAAACGCACGATAAGAGCCAAACAACTTCTGCCACAATTACCAGTGAGCGTCTCATTTCCCCCTTGACACTATTGAATCATATATTAGCAGCAGATCCGTCGCAAGTTGAATTAAACCTTGCTGTTTTCAGAGCTGAGAGAACAACTGAAGGAAAACGCGGAGGAGCACGCTCGTGATCGGGCCGAGCTCGATGGTGAGTTCAGCACCACCTCGTGCAGCTTTCTGCAACAGGGAAAAGTAGTCAAGTTAAATATGAATGTTTTCTTTTGTGTTTTGTTTAAGCTCTGCGGAATCAGCTGAACCAGACGGAGGG
Organism: Lagodon rhomboides; assembly: GCA_039737535.1. Classification (NCBI taxonomy): domain Eukaryota; kingdom Metazoa; phylum Chordata; class Actinopteri; order Spariformes; family Sparidae; genus Lagodon; species Lagodon rhomboides. Next base: position 7,238,178 of record CM077797.1, read on the forward strand.
ACAGTGTTCAGATTTTGAGCAGAAAGTTAAAGGTGAGCGTCGCCTCGCTGACATGTTACGTTCTGACTCTATTGTGGGAAATGAACGGGTCATTGTCTTGTTTTAATGATATCGTTGTTAAAAAATATGAGAGTCTTATTCCTGTTTAGCAAAAGGTTGGATTTAGTACGATACAGTGAGGACGTGATATAATACTGGCACCAGGGGTTTCACTCTATATTGATCCAAACGGAGCAGAGGGAGAAGTATGGAGAATATCACTTAAAATCTTGTCCATCGACCCCTCCAAAAGACTTATGCAAACTATTTTTTATACAAAAAAAAAATACAAGCAAATTACAAGGTGGAGAGAGGGCAACCTGGCAGCAGATGATGCCTGCTGTCAAAACCACAACTAGCATGCGATTCGCATAAAGAAAATCCTTCTCTTAAAAATAAATCTTTCTCCCTCGTCAGATCGGCCAATATTTAAGGCGTCAAAATGTTTGATCTTTTTCTGCCTGCTTTGTCACGAATGTGTCCTCGTAGATCTGCAGAACGACCTGGACGCCAAAATGGGGGAACTTCAGTCCAAATCTGACACCGTGACTTCGCTCGGTGAGTGGTTGGAGCCGTGCTGCCAAACAGCGAATCAGTTTTTTGAGTGTTGCCAAATCGCACAAAATGCCAATTTCTACATAATTTTGTTCAAAGGATGAGGAGGAAGTTTTACTTTTGTGTAACTGCTTTTAACTGTGGTTTCTTCAGCTCTTCAAATTTCAACACTGACTCTACAAATAGAGGAGCTCAAGAGACAACAAAAGAGCAGTGAATCTGAAACTAAGATAAAAGGTCAGTGTGTGTGTGTGGGTGTGTGTTTCATTGTAACTTTACAGTTTGATATTTTTTATACGTTGATATATTCCATCCTTGCTTGATATTTCTATCATTTTGTCAGATATTTTTAGCTATCATGTTAATAATGAAAAAAAAGAGTTACTGTGCAGCTTAGCGAGAAACATAAAATGTACGTTGTGTTATTCTCGTTAAAGTACGAAGAACAAAAGATATTCAAGTTAAGAAATTGTTTTTGTTTTTGTCCTGCAGAACTTCAAAAAATTATCGATGCGAAAACAGACGAGCTGGCCAAAAAAACAGAGGAGCTCAAAGCAAGAAGTGCTCAACCCCAAAGGCGTGAGTAGAACGCGATGACAACCCTCTGAAAGAATCAAAATCACTGAATTATACTGTATATATAGTCGATGTGTATACATGCTAACAAATGATTGTCAATCTTTAACCCTCTTTCCAGTCCTACAGATTATTACGCTACAAACTGAAATTGATAAACTGGCGAATGTGGCGGCAAATGACACAGATTACATTAAGATGAGAGGTGAGTGACAGACACGTATCTCGACGACGACAACAGAAGTTAATAACAAACATGTCCTCACATGAAATAATGTTATTTGACGTCTCTTGCCTGCAGCGCTCCAAGACCAAATGAATGATTTGATCGGAGGAATACAAGATGAAAACGATGAAAATACTAAACTGAGTGAGTCACCATGAACATGACAGTAAATTGTAATCGTTCTTGCTGATCGTGGGCTTGTATCCTCCAGTGAATAGATCTAATCAGGTTTTTCTTCTGTTAGTGTTTAAAATCTTGGCTCACCAAGATGAAGCAGTACGACTGAAGAAGCAAGCGGAGAAGCAGAATCAAGCCGAATTGGAGAAAATTAAAGGTGGGAGGCAGTCTGTAGGATTTAAGTTTATACGGCTGAATACTTTTTCATACATTTTAAGGAAATGAAACATCTGTTCTGTCCTCGAAGATCTGGAGAATGAGCTGGAGGACGTCAGAAATCAGATAAGAGAAAAGACGCAGGTGCTGGACTCAAGTGACACTAGGATTGCTAATTTGTGTAAGACTTCTGCTCAGTTTTTATCTGGATAAAAAAAAACAAAAAACAGAATTGTCAAAAAAGAACCAGAATACTACAAGATGTTTGCTTTGGTTTTTTTTTAGCGGCTCAGATTATGGAACTTCACGAGAAAATCAAACCTCTGGAAGATGAGATATCTGACCTCAAGGAAGCAAACGCTGAGAATCTCGAAGGTAAAAAAAAATATATGTCAATTGCATTATCATGTGCCTTATGGCAAAACATACACACAAACTTAATGAATAATTTTGTCCTCGATTGATCTTTGAATCGTTTTCAGAGCTTCAGAAGAGACTGGATTTGTCAAACAGGCAACTGCAAGACAGTGAACTTCGACTCAAGGACGCAGATGCAAAGAATTTTAACTCGAGTATGAAAAGTTCTTATTGTGCTCAAGTTTTGTCCGATGTCTGTTTCCTTTAAGCAGAACGTAACACTGCAGATGTTTCTGTGTCTCTGCTAGTAATGGAGGTTGCTGATCTGAGAGCAAAACTGAAAAAGGCTCAGAGACGGGCAGACAAAGCTACTAAACAAAACACCAACGGTTTGTCAATCTTATTTTTTTCCTACTATATTGTCTCTGCTGTCAGTCAACAAATTATTTTGTACTTTTCATGCCAGTAAATATCTAGAAAAAATCCTAACATGTTATGACAAAATCATCTCTTTTCAACGCAGTTGTGGTTGTTTTTGTCTTCTCCCTTAGAATTGGAGCAACAATTAGAAACACAACAAAGAGAGAACAGAAAACTTGCCAACACCAACAAAGGTATGTACTCTACACTGCAGTGTCTTTAAGGGATAGTTTGATAGACATTTTGAGAAATACACTTACTTGTTTTCAGCAGAGAGGTTGGATGAGAAGATTGATACCACTCACTTGTCTGTACGCTATGAAGCTTCAACCAAAGGCCAATTAGCTTAGCTTAGCACAAAGTCTGGATGCGGTTGGCCTAGCTCTGTCCAAAGGTAAAGTGTGTTTTTAGGGGGGGTTATGTGCCAGACTATTACTTCTATGCCAGACTGATCCTTCCTGAAGTCTCAGCTTGGTGGCTGTTCAGCCTCATGCGAACCAAAACAGATGTTGTGGCGATGAGCAGGGGGTTGTGCTGCAGTTTGTGAGGACGCAACTGGGATAGGACCATCGCTTGGTCCAGAGCTTGGTAGCAACAACCCCTTTCCATCTGCAAAAAGTTTGCGGATTATTTCTCCTCACCTGTAAACGCAGTCTCCTGGCAGCACAATGTTGTTTAAGACACCAGGCGACATAACAGAAGCACCACTGGAGCAATTTGGCAAACCTCCGAATGTTTGTACATGTGTCTTTTGTTGCCGTATATAAGTATTATACTAGCAGGCTATATGATTTTTTAAATTGAGTGTAAACTGTTAGAACAACAATTCGGTTGACCAGCCAGTTTGATCAGTGGCTTACAGTTTTTTTTTTTTCATTTGGTCCGAATGAGGCCACAACTTGTCATTATTACACTTCAGTTTTTGAACGTGAGCTTATTAAGCGGTGCTGGTTGGTGGATTTTGTTACTTTTGGACAGGGCCAGGCTAGCTGTTGCACCTTGTTTCAAGTCTTCGTGCTAAGATAAGCTAGGCTGGCAGCGGCTATAGATTTACCACACAGACATATGATCAGATTTAATCTTCTCTCTAACTCTTCTAGAAATTGAACTTTTTCTTTATGTTGGTGTTTGATGCATACCAATGTCTCAACCTCCTCCCTCTGTCAGACTTGCAGCAGGAGCTCACCGAACTGAGAGCGTGCTGCAGTAGCGTCAACAACCCGTGTGAAAGTGAGTTACTCAATATCACCTCATTATCACTCCATACATACTGTATACTGCAGCTGTCCTTGAGCTCCAGACAGTCATTGTGATGAACATTTACAGTGCCTCTAAAGACTATTCACCCCCTTGGATGTTTTCCCCTTTTATTGCTTTTATAAATGGAATCATGGTCAATATACAAAAATATACACAACAAAACATTTACAAAAAACATCTTTCATGATGAAGTGAAGGCAGATTTCTTCTGCCACTTCTCTCTTGCCACCGTTACAGAAAGCTCATTAAATCTCAACTAGAGTTCACCCAAAGGCATGTGGGAGGACGCCAAGGTCAACTGGAAGGAGGTTCTTTGGTCTGATGAGACCAAAAGGGAGCTATTTGGACATCACACTATTAATTGACATTACTTTGTAGAAATCTATTTTCACTTTGACACCAAAGAGTTTTGTTTGTAAAATGTTTGTTGTGTATATTTTTGTATATTGACCATGATTCCATTTATAAAAGCAATAAAAGGGGAAAACATCTGAGGGGGCGAATACGTTTTATAGGCACTGTAAAAGAAAAGTTCACCCCAAGTTTTGTAGTTATTAAGGTATTAAGCATTCTTTTTGACGACTGAAGTGAATGGGTACTTGTTTTAAAACATAAAAAGAACAACAGAAAAATACAGCTTGTGTGGGGTAATTCGAGCCTCTAGAACCCATGAAATCCCAAATTGATTTGAAAAGACATTATTTACACCCTTTTCTTAGCTGAAAGCTTCACTGTAGCTGCTAAGCTAAAGGTGTTGGCGTGCACCCTGTCTGAAGCGAGTGCACAAATCTGAACAACCTGACTGACACCATTGAGGGGGTGACCAGATAATGACTGATTTTTTAATTTTTTATTTGGGTGACTTATCCTTTGATCAAACAGTTTTAGAAGTACAGCTGCAACAGAGCCAGGAGGATGCTGATCGCCTGCAGCAGAAACTGGACGAGAAGGATGCTAACCTCAAACAGCTGCAGCAGGACTTGGAAGAACAGACCAGGGTGAATAACAACCTGCAGAATGAATACGACAGTAAGTTCACCTCTCTGTCTGTAGACAAAAGAAGTAGATTCAGTCAGTTTATACTAAAGGAATGGAACCAGTGTAATGGTTGGATCCTGTATCTGTGAGATCCAGTATGTCATGTTATTTTTCATCAAACAGAATTAGAGAGACAACAGAAGCAGATCCCGGACATCGATGATAACCTAGTGCAGCAGCAGCTGCTTGAAAAGGACGCCATGCTCAAAAAGCTGAGGCAGGAGATGGAAAAACTTCGTAACAACCAGACTGAAGTGGAAGATAAAACGATCTATGCCGGTAAGTCACACGAGGGTTCATTTATTTTCTTGGAATGTTTCGGCCTGCGGATTCTTTGATATTTCAGTTTCATGCCAACATTTTAATCCTACATGAAGTGTTCAAACTGCATAAATGTCATGATAAAGATATTACAAACACGAACACACATAATGTTTAAATGTAACTGTATGACTGTATGATTACCTTAAACTTACCAGACATGAAAGGTCTAATGAAAGATGCTGGCTAGTTGAATTATGGGAATTGTAGGATCCAGTGTTTTATAGTTTGACCCATGCCAAGGCCCAAAAGTCAGAATCTCAGCCTCTGATGCTTCAATTTTAACCACCCTTTTAAAAAATCTGTCTCTTGGGTCTCCACAACTTTATGGAAGTGACATACTAAAGTACTGCCTTAAAATCTTTAATGTCAATTTTCTTCCAAATCTGGTGTAAAGATACACATGATCTACTACCTTTCTCAATATATAGAGAGGATGACCATGGATTCAAACACAGCAAACCCAAGAATAGTCCTGTCTGCAGACTACAGAGCGATGTCCACTAGCGAGGAATTGCAAAATGTCCACGACCATCCAGGCCGGTTTGATGTCCAGCTCGCCGCCCTGGGCAGGACTGGCTTCTCAACTGGCAGACATTACTGGGAGGTCTCTGTAGGTGAGAAGCGTTGTTACCACCTGGGGATGGCCAGTGAATCTGCTCCACGAAGAGGATCAGTGACATTCAGTCCAGCTAATGGTTTCTGGACTATAGTCCTGAACAAAAACGGTCAGTTCAAGGCTATGAATAGGCCATATGTTTTCCTTCCGGTTCAGAGGCAACCTGAGAGGCTGGGCATTCTGCTGGACTACAAAAAGGGAAAGGTCTCCTTTTACGATGCCGATGCCAGATCCCACATGTATTCATTTGAACGGCAAAGGTTTACAGACAAAATCTATCCATTTATCAATTTATGTGTTGAGGATGTTGGCAGTCCCGCTACAATAACATTGGTAGAACCTCGATCAGTTGACTGGTTAAAATAGAGAATGTGACAAACCATTTGTCCGATGTTTCATAGCTTCGCCATTTCTCCCCATCCCAATCCCTGTGACTGCAGAAATGTTCCCACACATTCTGTTACTACTGCTGATGCATGTTTCAGACAATAAAAAAACAATTATACAACAATGCATTTTGTTTATTGTTCCATTTTTACAACCAGATGTTAAACCTGTTCATTCCAAGTTCACACCATCGGGTAACTGAATGGCAGAGCATCACCCATGAAAGCATTTAACGAAAGGTTCTGAACTTTATAAAAGATGTGTTATAATGTGTGACGCAGCCCTGGAGAAACTGAATAAAAACAGCTTATATATTGAGTGAATACTTCTGCTCTGACAATGAAATGATTAACCTTCAACGATAAGTCCCATCACAGTTGCACAAACATTTCTCTCAAGAGAACTATCTCAGAACTAATACACATTTCCCACTACATGTCACCTCTTCAACACATTTTGTTTCTTTCTCCATCACATTTCAATCATTGCTCAGTCTCTTCCTGCTGTCCCGGCTACACTCCTGTAAAAGTGGGCGACAAAAACTGGGTCCCGTTCTTCCAGTATGTGCAGGAAATGATTCCGCTCCTCTTCTCCCCAGGACTCGAACCACTGGGTCCACAGGCGCAGCTGGCATTCAAAGATGTTTGGTAGTCTGTCTTTAACCTATTCAGGATACAAGAAGAGAAATCAGATGTGAGAAATTAAATCATTCTCTGGACAATCTGTTAAGGAGGGACAGTGTTGAAAGTACCTGAAGTGTACTCAGTGAATCTAGGAGGGTGCACACTTTCCCAGGCACAGCTTTCCCCAGAAGGTCCTGCATGAACCGCTCTCTCTGGGTGCCGGTCCAGCCCTGGAACCAGCTCAGGACGCACCGCTGCTCCTGAAGGCTTACATAGGAGATTGGCTCCGGATTTCTCTCCTGACACGCACTTGGAGAAGAGCAGGAGAGCTTCTCTAGGCTGGGAGGGCTGGAGACACCCCGTGGAGCTGATGGAAAGTCCTGTGGGCTGAGGGTGGAGTGCAGTGGTCCCTCTGCCGGACCTCTGAGCCTGGAGGTGAGAGTGCCACACAGAGTGTCTGTGGCTGTGAATCTGTGGCTGTCCATGGGCTGCTGCTGCTGCTGCTGCTGCTGATTTGAGCCTTGACTGACATGATTGAACCATGCCATCTTTGGTAATGCAGGTTTGTTTCAGCCCGAGAAGAGCCAGCTATTCCTCTGCTGTAAGTTATTCAGCAATGCCTGCTGCTGAGAGACACCTCCAGCCTGGGTAACGTTACCATGTAGCTTAGCTTATATCTCAGCAACACTTCCGTCGAAGTCTGGATTTAAAACCAGCCTCACAGTTAACTACTCTTAAAATAAACAGTTGTGAGTTCCCATTTTCTAAACGTAAATGAGCTACCTTGTTGTCGGCATGTCTGAAGCGCAGCGGTGTTAAGCCGGAGTCGCGTTAATCTTTCTACCAAATATATACAGGAAGTGTATGCAGCTAATTAGCTTTGTTGTGAAGGAAATCAAGCTTGCGCAGATTTTGCGCAATTTGTTGTTGAACAAATAAAAATATCAAAATGATTATTTGTGTACAATATGTTCAATAAAAACATGTAATGGCACTGGAAGTGTATTGTATTTGCTCCCGGCTTTACATATCGAGAAACGTGTAATTTATTTGATATTTGATTAGGGGGAAGTCGTCGACGATGACGCTGGGTGGAGGAAGGCGTTGCTCGTCGCTCTCGCTGGGAACTGAGAGGAACGGAAAATGGCGGATCTCGAAGACGTTACCCTGGACGGGAGACCGCTCCAGTCTCTTCGAGTAGCGGATTTAAAAGCTGCTCTTGAGGAAAGAGGACTGTCGAAAAGCGGACAGAAGAATGCACTTATTAAAAGACTCAAAGGGGTGAGTTCTACGGCGAAAAACCGGACCACGGTTGCTGCGAGCTAGCGTTAACGATGAGACGGGCTGATGCTCTCTCGAGGGCCGACAACTGAGTATCGTTACTGCCGAGCAGCGTAGTAGAGTTGCCGAGGTTAACGACTACTAATTAGCTGAAAAGGGCCTTTAATTGCACCGAGCTGTAATGTTGCAGTTTTATCGCCTCGCAGAAGTAAACCAGCCGTAGCTAGACCTGGAGTTCAGTAAACTTAGTGTCTAATCCTAAAGTGTGTGTGTCGGGTTGATGTTGTCCTGTTAGCTCGTTAGCTCCCTGGCTAACGCATTGACTTATGCGGTGGCCTGGCTTGTTGCTGTGCATAGTTACCATTAACGGTGTCTGTCCCAAGCACTTTCAGTGCATGAGTTTAGCCAAGAGGTTAACGTTAACGTAGCTGTGTATTTAGTAGCATGACTGCCGTGGTGCAGCTGACTCCGAATTTCAATTTTACGTCAATGCAACATATTTGAATGGACAATGTTCACAGTGTTCCGCCAAAATCAGGAATACTTTTGTCGAAAATGTATCTCAGGCCCAAGAGCTGCTAGTTTGTTTACATTGCGACAAGTATTCAACCTTATCTACCCCGCCATGAAAGTTGGGCCATTTTTTCCTTTTTTTACTGGTTTGTCCGGTTAATTACCATTTGTTCGCTGAATTGCGCCATGAAAGCAGTATAGGAGATGTTGACAGTCGCATTTCCATGTTAAACCCTTATTCCAGTGAAGCCTTATGTCCCCCTGACTACATGTGAGATATAAACGATGTGTTATTCAGTTATAACTTGTAACAGAACTATTAGCTTCGTTGTCTGTTACCAGATTTTAGCAACCTAAATATCCCTCTTAAACTATGGAAGTTTTCATAGCACAGTTGGAAACAATTGAGGCCTATGGGCACCAAAAATAAGCCACTGACCTCCAACGGTCACGCTATCCTTTTAGGTTATATTTGATATCACATGTGTTGTTTGCTTTCACTGCTTATCATTGCCTAAGTTATTGAAGATTATACATCATTGTTGAACAATACACAGTTATTTGTTGTGTGTGCATGCACTGTGATTAAATACAAAGACGCTGCACAACTGACATTTGAGTGTCAGGGCAGCGATGGATGAAAACACTGATGACTTAAAATTAAAAGGTGTAACATTTAAACCAAGTTAGGTCCAGCAGTTTCTGCTTGCATCTCTGCCCACATTATTCTCAGTGTGGTCTTGCTTTCCACCACAGCCTGTGAGTTGCTTTTCAGACCAGGGTCCAATTGAGTCTTATTATTCTTGCCATGTTACTTGTTTCCTTCTGACTAGAGAACTCTACCATCCCACTGTATTTGTCTTTTACTATTCAGTTGCTCTCAATTGTGATTTGTATCAAAGGTAAAATTCTCCATACCTACAAGTATAAAGTAAGTTAGGCAGTGACTGAAGGACATTTGTCCCATTTACGTCGATACACAGGGGCTCGAAGTTAACAAAAGATGGAAATATTGGCAGACATAATGAAACCTATTACTGAACTTCCCTGTACACACTAGGTTGTCATAAATTACCTAGATATTTACATTCAGTAGCTCCAGTGCGACCTTTTAACAGCTGTTGAAAATACTTGCCAGTTATTGCGTTGAATGAATAGTCTCATCTTAACAACAGGCTCTCATGCTGGAGAACCTGCAGAGGACCTCCACGGCTCATGTTGGACTGCAACCAAACTCACAGGTAAGTGTCACAAAGATGCTTTCAATTCAATGGCTGAAGCCTCTTCATAGTCATTAAGTATAAATGTCAACATGAACATCAACACAATTCTCATTGATGTTCACAAAATGAATGCACAATTAGCCATGAAGGATTGCATCCTATTTTTAATGGTCTCTCTGTATTTAGATTGGTGAGGAAATGAGCCAGAACAGCTTCATCAAGCAGTATCTGGCTAAACAACAAGAGCTCCTGAGGCAGCGTCTGGAGAGAGAGGCTCGTGAAGCATATGAAACAAATGGTAAGTGTTGGTAGTAGAGGTTGACCAATAACCGGTTTGACGGATTAATTAGCGCCAATGGTACCTTTTACAAACTATTGTTATCAGCTGAACTTGGCTCCGATGGTTGCTGATAGCTGCGCAGCCTCCACCGACTGCACAGGGGAGTATGTTACCATTTTGCATCGAGAATACGCTGAGTCAGTCATCATTTGAGGCCCACTACTGCTGAAAATATATAAATCGTTTCAATCTCCCTCTTCATCTAAAGTAAACAAATTGACATAGACAGGTAACTGCTGTAAGTTAACGGCAGATATGAAGCAGCCATACATGCGCGGCAGACCTTAATTTGTTTTTCAAGTGTAGACTAAGACAGACGAACGTTATATCAGAAGCATTTTGTTCATAAAGTCATTCTCCACTCCACAAAATACTTTCCACGCATTACTCTGGCGATAGGGTTAGAAAATATAGGCTAACATTAAATCTTTGTGCTCCCGTCAAAACTTTAAATGTTGGAATAGTTAGTTTTACCAGAGGCTGACAAGTGGCATTCAAGTCATATCTAGCCCTGCGCAGCTAAACCGCTCTAATCTGACTAATTTTCAGTTCATTCTCCACACAAGTTATCTAGTCTCGATCATATAACCAACACAATCACCTACACGATAGGGACAGGGCACTAAAGGCAGCCAGGCAGGAGGAAAAAGAAACCATTCTGTTAACGTTGCGTTACTTAACGCCATATTTACCAATGTGGCGCTCTCTCTCCGAACTAATCCAGCTACCTAACTATCCATCCATTCATGAAATGAAATCGCACACTTTAGGATCCTTCTTAAACTGGGAATAGGCAGAAACATGAATGGTTTATAAGACTGGCAATCAACAATGTAACGGGACGCGCAACAGAAGTAATCCCTGCCAGTTTAACCACAGAACAGCGCATTGTCCATTTGTAAATGGAACAGATTCTAACGATTTAATCCATTAAATCACCAATTCCAGATCTTGTGTCTTTATCAAACAGACAGCAACTGCTAGCTTTTCAACTCAAATTATAGACTGTCCTGCAATTCTCTAAAGCAACTGTTTTACTAACATTACAAACCCTGTAACTTATCACTCAGAGGGTGGGGGGGACTAGGGGGAGAGACGGGGGAGAGAGAGCCCTAATGTTCAGTTCATGAGTTAATACCAAAGATTGTTCAATTTCGACAGTGTTGTACCTTTCTAGATTTCACCAACAAAAATAATCGGCATTTTAATTATATACATAATTGGCCAATTAATCGGCAGCTTTTTCCCTCTCCCAATTATCGTTATTATATCACCCTTTAGAAATTAACTATCGGTCGACCTCTCACTGGTAGAATCTTCCACTGCAACCTAGTAAATTAATGTATACACCTCTGTCATTGTGATTTCCATTTGTGTAATTTTATTTATTTGTCTTTGGTGAACAGATCAAGAGGACCACTCGGAAGTTAATAACAGTACCTCGTGCCCTCCTCAAGCCCAGGTCAGACATTACTTTCTTTACTTACCTATTGCCTTCGGTCATATTTTCTAATCTTTTTGTCTGGAGATTCTCTGTGCTCCATAAGATGTTGCACATTTAGAAGGAACTTGCTGGTAAGAATAGTGCCAGATCATTTACATGAAAGAAAATAGGCACAATGCTCTGACAAAATAAAGCTCACCTCCCTTCTGTCCTTATCAGGATGTTACACCAGCACAGGCCGAGCAGCACAAGCCACCCGGTCCCTCTGGTGGAGAGGGATTGTTTGGTGCAGGCAATGAGGGAGAGGCTGACAGGAACCAGGAGGCTAACGTGTCCGGTCCTCCTGCTTCTGGCTCTGTAGCCATGCGTGTACCTGGGGGTGAGCAGCGGCCAGAAAGGGGTTCAGCATCCAACGAAGTCGCAGCTGACAGCGATGATGAGGATAGTGATGATGCTGAGGAGGATGGTGACGATGATGATTGGGACAGCAGTGCCCGAAGGAGAAACCTCAGAGAGCCGGCCAGAGCTCCCACAACCAGAGATAGGTCTGGAGCATCCTGTCAACCCCAGCAGCAACACATGCCTTCCCTTCTGTCCCCTCAACTTCGCCAGCCAACACCTCCACCTTCCCCACCTCCAGAGCTATCCTTCCCCTTGCCTGACACCCCTAAACAGAGTCCCCCTAGTCCAGATGTAGCCCCCGCTAGGCGCTCACCCAGCTCCTCCAGCTCTGGTTCCTCAAGCAGTGGCAGCCGCAGTAGTAGCCCAGAACCACAGAGAAGTGGACATGCTGAGCGCAAGCCTGGCCCGCTGACTCTTCTGGCACGTAAGATGGCATCAGAAGGGGCTTTCTCAGGAGCAGGCTGGCACGGTGGTGATGGGGAAGGTGACAGGCAGGATAGCAGCTCTCCCTCAGCTACATCATTTCCTGGCAGAGGGCCTCCAGAGGGTCTGGTATCTGCTATCACTCACACAGCCAACACTGCAGGCCACGTGCCATTTCCCATGATTCCAGGCACCAACCAGGGTGTCGCAGGAGCACATTCGGCCCATATTCAAGTACCTGTGAGTGTGCTCAAGGCAACTGCAACAGAAGAGAGGGACAGAAAGAGGGACAATGAGATAGAAAGAGAAAAGGCCCTAGAGCTGGAAAGGCAAGAAAAGCAGAGAAAATTTGAGGAAGAGCGGGAAAGAGCTCTTGCCCTGGAGAGAGAGGAAAGAGAGAGAGCTCTGGAAAAGGAAAGAATTGAAAGACAGCAGGCCATAGAAAGAGAAGAGCGAGAAAAGGCTTTGCAGCGGGAGAGGGAACTTGCTCTAGAACGAGAGAGACAGGAGAGGGAAAGAGCTTTGGCTAAAGAAAGGGAAGAGCGAGAGCAAGCCTTAGCACGTGAGAGGGCCCTGGAGCTTGAGAGGCAGAAGGAGCTGGAAAGGCAGAGGGCTCTGGAGCAAGAGCGTCTGCAGAAAGAAAAGGAGGAGAGAGAGAAGCGAGAGCGAGAAGAAATGGAGAGAGCGATGGAGCGGGAAAGGAAGGAGAGAGAGAGGGCTCTTGAGCAAGAGAGGTTGGAGAGGGAAAGAGCTCTGGAGGCTGAGAGAAGGGAGAAGGAGAGGATTGAGAGAGAAAGGGCTTTGGAGCAGGAAAGGTTGGAAAGGGAAAGGTTAGAGAGGGAAAGGTTGGAGCGGGAAAGAATAGAAAGAGAGAAAGCTTTGGAGCAAGAACGATTAGAAAGGGAGAGAGCTCTAGAGCAAGAGAGACTAGAAAGGGAGAGAGCCCTGGAGCAGGAGAGACTAGAAAAGGAGAGAGCCCTAGAAAAAGAGAGACTAGAAAGGGAGAGAGCCCAGGAGCAAGAGAGGCAAGAAAGAGAAAGAGCTCTGGAGCAAGAGAGACTAGAAATAGAAAGAGCCCTGGAGCAAGAGAGAATAGAAATAAAGAAAGCCCTGGAGCAAGAGAGAATAGAAAGAGAAAAGGCTTTAGAAAAAGAAAAGTTGGAGAGGAAGAGAGCCCTAGAACAAGAGCTTGAGCGGAAGGAAAAGGAGAGAATTGAGAGAGAGAAAGCATTGGAGCAGGCGCGGATAGAGAGGGAGAAGGCATTGGAACGAGAGAGGGAGGAGAAAGCAAGGGCAGAGAGAGAAGCAGCTCTGGAGAAGGAGAGGATTGAGAAGGAAAGGGCAGAGAAGGAGAGGAAAGAGAGACTGGAGAGGGAGAAAGAGCAGGAGAAACTTGAAAGGGAGCTAGCCTTGGAGAAGGAGAGGAAGGAGAAGGAGAGGGCTTTAGAACAAGAGAGGGAGAGGGCTCTCGAGCGTGAACGGTTAGAGAAGGAGAAAGCCATGCAGAAAGAGAAGGAGGAGCAGGAGATGGCTCTTGAACAGGAGAAAGAGAGGGCTAGGATGGCTGAAAAGGAGAGGGAGAGTCACCTCCCTCCATCCAAACGTGGCCGTGAGATTGGTCTCACCCCCCTGCCCACTCCTCCCCTCCTTTCTACAGGACCTGGTAGAAAGTCATCGACGGATGCAGGAGAGCAGGAAGATGTCCATGCTCCAATGTCCCGGATTGAAGCAACAGAAACCGGCGCTCCCATGTCACCGACGCCTCAGTCCTCATTCAAGAAGTTCCGGTTCTTACGAGACTCCCAAATCCAGCCTCAATCTTCCTCCACTTCCATGGTTATCAAGCGGCCCCGTAACTTCTCTGATACCCCCCAGCCTCAAGCGTCACCTATGTTCTCCCCCACCAACGTTGGGGAACAACAGCAGGAAAGACACCAGCCCTCCACTGAGAAGGAAGGCCTGCAGAAGCAGACAAAACAGGATGTTGTGGCTGGGCTGCAAGGATCTGTGGGGACTCAGTCTGAGAAGGAGAACACTGTTGGCACAGTAGTGGTCCAGAGTCCCCAAAAAGATAGGGCCACAAACCTTGTATCACCAGACAAAGAAAAAGCAGATCCAGTGAAGACAGAACAGGTTTCAAAGGAATCAAACAAAAAAGCAAAAGAAGTGGATGAAAGCCAGGGTCCTTCAAGCCCAGCGGATGCTGCACAGAGAAGGGGAAGAGATGCAAAGAGGGACGAAACACAAGCAAGACGAAGATCAACTTCTAATGACTCCTCTTCCTCAGAATCAGATTCTGGGTCCTCATCATCTCGCTCCTCTGGCTCATCTACATCTTCTCAAGAGAAAACCTCCACGTCAAGAGGTAGAAGGGTAAGTGGTCTAATAGGAACCTCTCTCTGTCCTTGGCAAACAGCAGTGCCTTTGATCATGCAGGCATGGTGTGAGTGTTTTCAGTGCTGGTGAAGATTGCTAACATGCAAAAATGTTAAGTATTTCTGCAAAGATGGTTGAAACATTTCATGGGTAAAATATAAAGGCAACAGCCAACAAAGAGTGGCTTAGAATACAAGAGGCTGATATTGTTTAATTTTCCACAACAAAGGTTTGAGACCAAAATATGGTCAGGTG
The DNA here is from genome assembly GCA_039737535.1 of Lagodon rhomboides. Classification (NCBI taxonomy): domain Eukaryota; kingdom Metazoa; phylum Chordata; class Actinopteri; order Spariformes; family Sparidae; genus Lagodon; species Lagodon rhomboides. Next base: position 7,253,189 of record CM077797.1, read on the forward strand.
GTGTGGTTAGATGAAGCATTTATCATAGTTTTGTTATTATTTTTGTTTGGTTTGTGTTTATCTACGAAACCAGTTATCTTGGTAGTACCTGTTACATGTTTAACATAAGGTCAGGGTAAAACTGAGAAATGCTAGTGAAAAGAAAGTGTTCTCAGTAAACTCAAAGAAAAGCATTTTTTTATTCCCAGGTCATAAAATGTTTCTCTCTTGTCTGCCTCTTTTAGGAAGGGAAACCTGAAAGAGATGCATCACCACTGCACAGGGTGACACTTGAGGCTCAGGCTAAGAGTTCAAAGGAATCTCCAAAAGTCTCCCCTCACAAAAGAGAGATGCTTGTAGAGAAAAATGACACAAATGCTCACTCCAAGGTCAGTAACTTAAAAGTTAACACAGAACATCTGTGACAACTATGTGCATGTGTTGCCTAAAAAATAAATCTCAATTCCCAAGAATGTAGATTTACAGACAAATCCCCAGATGGCTATATTTCTAGCCTTTATTTTATATCAACTACTAAAACAACTTTGAAATGTAGTACAGTATAATCTTTTGCATCTTATTTAATTTCCTACCCTTTTAAATCCCCAGCAACCGCTCATTGAAGCCCCAACCAGGGAGGAGATGCAAAGGAAGAGAAAGGACAGCGAGGGAGAGGAGGAAAAGGACAAACAAAGGTCTGCTTCTAAGTCTTGGTCTTCTGAAACTCATTCTTTATCAGGGCTTTCCACAAGGGCATGGTATAGGGATGTCAGTTTTTGTAAAAAAAGAAAAAAAAAAATGACGAGCAGTTAACTGCCACAATGTTTTTGGCATTATTGTGAACACAGACACAACACACAGCCATTGAGGCCATTGACATACTAAGGAGAAACTAGGCAATGTCTGAGGCGGAGCCCTGTTTGTTCATATGAAAGTTTCTCAGTGTTGCACGAGGCCAAAAAAGTCTGACTTCCTGGGTCTAAAACTACCCGTATGCTCATCTTCTCCAACTAGGCTATCTTGATGCTGGTTAGTGCCTACATCTAAGAGAGTGCCATCACCCCAATATAATGCATTGAGTGTCGAGATTAATTTTTTTGCACATGCATATGGATAAATATTCATGTGGTTATCATTAGTGGGCCAAAGTTCATAAACAATGTTGTCCTTTGGATTTTATCATACATTATAACTACTTTTGTCAGGCACAGACACCGAACAACCCTGAAAGGGCTGGCAAGCAAACAAGAAACAGACACACCAAGAGATGCACTAAGCAGCTAGGTTAGCAGGATAGACAGCGAGAGATGCAACACAAAATAATAACATCAGCTTAACTTTCCTGTTATTTGCCGTACAGTGTATTCTGGTTGTTGTAGGTTTTCTACCTTTTGAGCAGAGGTACTTCTTCAAGTCTGCATGCTGTAAACAGAGTGTCTAACAATAGTCAAGACAGATTCTGTTGAATTTATCAACTATATAGCCAATGCTGTGCGTGGTGAACTGTCGCAGCCTATCCTTGTGATTATAAAAGAAACCGAGCTTGAACAGTGCTTTTCTTTAATTAAGCTGTTCACCAGCAAATCTTAACACATCAACATGAAATGTTGTGGCACCCCCTTGACACTAATACTATAGCACTAGTTAATAACACATAAAAAACACATGGTGATTGACATTTTTTTTCCACATCTTTTTTGTAAATTTCCTCCAAACATGCCAGAATTTTATTGAAAACATAACCACGTGTGTATGAGAGGTTACTACAGCCTTACATGAAGCCCACCCGGGAATAGTTGTTGTGATACATGGTTTTAAGGACACTTTTCAAATCCAACAGTTGATCAGAACCACTGCTATTCTACAGAAGTTACTGGTTGTGAAGATTAATTTTCAACAGGATGGTTTATGTGGGTTCTTGCTATATGGCTCCAGTTATTCACCAGACCTCAACAACACAGAACATCTCTGGTGCTCTGACAGGATGCAGGTTTAGTATAATCAAAACTGGAATCATTGGTAGCCTTTTCTGAGCAAGGCTGTAATAGTCTGCAATATGGTTTCAAAAATCCGTAAAAACATGAAACAAAAAACCCTTATGGTAGTCGAGTCACAGTTCTGAACGCCACATTATTTATCGTTTTCCCGTAAAAGCGCGACGTGCGAAGTGTGACAATGTTCAAATAATTTTGCGGCTATTTGGCTGATGTCAAGAAATGCTTTGTAAGCTCACTTGATCATTGCCATCACATCATATACTCCCACTCCATCGGAGCCCGAGGATCTGTATGCCTTTGAATGTGAATACAATCCAGCGGTGATTAAAAAGGGTGTCATAAAAGATGCGGGGTATTGAATTTCCCATCAGGCGATTGATGAGACTGCCTTGAAGCCGGTGTGGCTGAGAAGATGCGGGTCCTTTTTATACACGATCTTTTTTTTCATTCGTTGCAACATGGCTGTGCTCCGTCGATGGCTTTAGCTGCTGATGCCGGCCTATGGTTTTACCATACATCGGCTCAGCTAAACAGCAGGCGAGGGTCTGTCCGTCGCAGGTTTTGGTTGACAGCCGGTACGGACATGAACGCGTTCAGAGAGGAGTAGTCTCTGGTGAGAGGAAAGGTAGGAGGGAGGGGAGAGAGCTCTCGCTGCGACGCAGTCGTTTTAGCAGCAGCCGTAGCCTGTATGCTGCGTTTTAACCGAGTACACTTCGTCTCTTTGCTGTGAAGTTCCCCCAAGTTAATGTAAGTGGGAATGAGTGGACGTGTTCACGTGTGCGCGCATGAGGATGACATGAGAACGTGAGGCGCGCGCTCGTTTGTCAGGTATTGTGTCGCTGTGGTTGAGCGTTTGCTTGTGTGTGAGCGGACTGGGCACGTCTGAAGGAGGACTGCGGTGGCTCTGCATTCATTCACTGCTCTCCTCCGCTCAGTTATTTGAGCCCCGTTAACAAATTAAGAGCCACGTATTTGTTAAATGGCAGAGTGACTGTGGTCAGCAGAGTGAGATGCTTTTAAGGCGCAGCTATTTTAGCATCTCTGGGTGATGGTTGTGTATCTCAGTAGAGTACTTTCAACTGCTGAGATTGTTTAATAGGTTTTAAATGCTACTTTGTCTGTTCATGGCTCAATGATTTCTTAAATAAACGTTAGATGTAGTTATGCAAATAGAACAATGCTCTTCCATGTTTGGTCCATTTAACTACATGTTACCTGTGTGTCACATAATTGCTAATAAATAAATAATTAAATCATTAAATACCCATATTTTGACAGAGCTTATGCATTAATATTCTCATATCTTTAAATTATTTACTAGTCTGACTGATTTTAAATGGTATCGGTATATTAACCTATTCATATTTTTCATTGCTGCTAGTTAACTATGCTTTTATGCTGTTGTTATGCCTTGACATTTGTTTTTGTCAATACCTGATTTCAATAATTAATTGTATTTTTTTTCTCCATCCTAATGGTTTGCTCATCTGTTCCCTCTTTTCCTGCTGATATGTGATTTTCACATGATACAGGCAGGTGAAGGAGACTATCATGGCAGAGCCAGACAAGGTTCCAGAGACCAGCGAGGAGGTAAGGCACCTGGAGAACCATGGATCATCTTGGTCCTCAAAGCTGTTGGTAGCGGTAGGAGGACTTAGATGGATGAACCCATTTGAGCCGTTAAAGTTGAATTTCTGTGATATGTGCAGTTTTATTAATCTCGATACTTACAGTATACACTATTTGATTGTCTATATTTTTTGTAGGAATTATTTTCTTTACATTTAAAAAAATACTTCCCCTAGATGACCTACTGAGCCCTTTTAACAAATAATAGAATGTGTTTTGGAAATTACATTTGTTAATTTGGCTGTTTGTAAAACCTTTGTTGGTGCTGTCATAGGCAGAAACGGCAAGGTTATTTTCTCACTGTGGCTGATATTTAAACCCCAAATGATTGCTTTGTTATAAAGGTGCTCATGCCTCTTCCATTGCCCCTTTTGGTACCTGCATACTACCTCTGCCACTACTACTACTACTACTTCTACTACTACTGCTACTGCTGCACCTGTTCCACTGTCCCCAAGAACCCAGAGTTGACCACAGATAAGCCCCCAAGGCTGCACTGCAGAGGGACACCCCTGGCAACAAAGGCTGCCTTATTTTCATGGATATGGCTTGCAAGAGCTATTGATTGGACCAGAAGATTTAAAGAAGGGGTTGGCTAGTCAATGTAGCCCACCTCTCGTAGCCTTTTATCCACTAACCTGGCCAGGTGCCCTTACAATCAACACAGAGAAGAGACGAGCAAGGATGTGTGCTCACATCAAATCAAGGCTGCTGTGAAACCCTCTCAACAACTTGTGTAGTTAAAAGATTGTTTCACTTCAAGACATTTTTAACCCACACGCAAAGAAATCTGGGATATTATGGACACGCCATTTAATGTGGTTGGTGAACTGTATCATGCTTGACAAAGGACATTTTGGATTTTGTTAATCTCTTGGAATGGGATTCAGATTACTCCAGCAAACACCCTTATTGGATATTGAATGCTTTTTCAAAGAGGCCAAAGCTTTTATCTGGACACAATGGGCGTGACTTTTTCTATTTGAAAAAGTCCCTGAAGAAGGACTTACCAATTGGGTCTCTTTCTACAACAGCCATCATCAGATTTTTGCTTCTTTGTGACTCTGTGTATGAACTTACTGTGCCCCAAACACAAGTGAACACTAAAATGAAAATCCTGGATTTGTGTGCACAGTGACTGTTGACAACATTCAACATCTGGTCTCCAGCTCATTGGACTTATTGTTATAAGAGCCTGCCACGTTTTTCAAAGGACCAATGCCAAAAACACCTGAGGATGACTGCTTTGGCTAAATGCATTTCAAAGCCCTCTAACGAACTATCGAAACCATCCTGCCAGCCAACCAGCTTTCAGATTTCCATCCAAACATCTCAGCCACCTTTGATTGGACCCTTGTTGCCTAGATACAGTACATGCAGTCGTGATTGGGCCATATCCAAACCAGTAAGGATCAGGTGTCAGTGGTACCAGGGAATAAGTAGACGTTTATTCACTGTTACATTTCATGTTTAGTTCAGTCATACTCTCTGTAGTCTTTGCTGGGAGAAGCAGATTTTTTTTTTATTTTAAAAATGTTATATATCTGTGGCTACTGCAGTTTATCAAAGGGTTCTAAATGTCTGTTTTATGACCTTTAATCTTAGCTGATGATTACTTCTGTGAAACTGATTGGAGTTGGGGAGTTGTCTCCTCAGACACAAAAGTTCTAAAATAACATTTTAGCACTGGAATTTAAACTGCAGTATTTTCACCAGATCCCTGTTTGTGTGATAGAGACTGCAACTACAGTTTATTCTTCAAAAGCAAGCTATATACGATTACCAGTAGGTGTAGATTATCAAGTAATTGTGAATGGTATGCTTATGAATACCAGTACAGAACTAAACACAGCTCGGTGCCATTCAGTAGTCTTGACTTTGAAAACAACTTTGCACAGCAGTTTCTATCATTCACTCTCCCAGTCCCTACTTGTCCCCCTTCTATTATTGTTCCTCCTTTCCTCTGACCTGTCCTTGACCATTGGTCTCCACCCATAGTGTCTGCCTCTCACCTCTCCCATGTATCTTGGGTTGTTTTTATCTTCTTGTGTTTCAGACACCAAAGGCCTTCTCAGCTCGTAAGATCTCTCTTAGCAGTGAGTACACCCTCCGGACTTACTGTCCACTTTACCAGCATTTATATTTGATCATTAATACATAGTATATGTATTAATGGCATTATTAGTCTAAGCTTGTGAACTCAACATAAATAAAACAAAGTAATAGAAAATTGGATTCATGATCATGATGATCTGTATTTCAAAAATATTTGTACTGAACACTGTTGTGTGCATGGATTTGTGATGTCATGGATGCTTATACTCAATATGACATGTGCCTGAGGACTCTTTTTTTTTTTTCTTGTCTTACCAGGCAGTAAATTGTCCCCAGGCACTGGAAGTGCAGAGGGCGAGCAGGAGTCTGGAGCTGCAGCAGGTCGCAAGAGGAGATGGGGCTCCAGCACAGCTGTCACTGCCAAGAAACCCTCCATCAGCATCACCACAGATTCACTCAAGGTATTTGCAGCAGAGTAAAAATGATATTATGTTGTGGATGTTAGTAATAATCATACTTACTGCCTCAATCTTCTATGATGAATATCACAGGCCCATTTATCTTGTGTTATTTGCCCTCAGTCCCTGATCCCAGACATCCGGCCACTTGGCCAGGAGGCAGTAGTGGACCTGCACCCGGAGGAAGCTGTCCTGTCTGGGGCTGAGGATGAAGACAGGGAGCGCTCAGACCAGGACCTTCAGATCCGACGCACTGTCACACAGGTTGGTATACAACTCTTAACTGTTTCACACGAATGACAGGTACTTTCATTCATGTGAAATGGAAAGTGCTCCTCATGAAAGTCTGAGGTTACACAGATATTATAATCAGGAATTGTCGATGCCTTCCTTCTTATTGCAGGTGGTGCACTCTGAGAGTCAGGAGAATGGACAAAACGAGGCAAAGAGGAGTAGACATGAGGAGTTGGAGGAGGATGATCTGCGGGCCGAAGGAGAAAGGACAAGGGAGCATGAAGAAAAGTTGGACACCTCATTTCCTGGAGCCATGGAAACCCAGTCTCCATCAGATACCAGCCATGATGTAGAAATGAACACTGGTATGAATCTGTCACAACATGGTCTTTATCTAGCATTGAAATTGTCAAATTTAATTCCTTAAATTTCACTTAAAAGTGGTTTGTACTTTGTCATTCTTTTTTTATTACACACCAATAGGCAATACATAATCTACATAATGTACATGTTGCATTTCAATCCAGTTTTCGCTAATGGTATAGAAAACAGGACTTGGTTTCCTTTGATTTAGAAAAAAATTAATAATAATTCTAGTCTTTCCTGAGTAAGATTTACAGAAGTTGTTAAGAATTGAGGTGTCTTTACATTATAAGATATGTAATATAATAAAATATATGATATGATATCATATATAATTCTAGTAATGGAGATGCCATGTTGACTGTTTGTCCTCTCCCCCCCTAGTGAGCCCTGGCGACACCCTCATTCGTCGCTCCATCAGCCAGCAGAAGACCGGAGTTTCCATCACAATCGATGACCCTGTTCGCACAGCCAGGCAGCCCTCACCACCCCGTGGCAAAGTCTCCAATATTGTTCACATTAGCAACCTGGTGAGAGAACACTGCAAACTGTACATTATTATTAACATACAGACTGTATAATGCTGCACAGGTAGAAAAAGCAAGCCAACAAGTGGTGTAACTGATGGGAATGCTGAGTATTTTTGGAGCTGTTGCCTCTGATTGCAGGCATATGCCTATAAAGTCGGACCCAGCTCTATATACTGAAGAAACAAGCATGTTTTATGCCGTTTTAAGGCAAATGCCCAGTCCACATTGCCCACTTGAGCAACGCATGTGTGGCAGTACGTCAGTCATATTGATATCATTCCAGTATTTCACTACAGCTTCATGTGTTTATCTGTAGAATATGCATTTGAGCTGCAGCAGTCCAGCGATGCAGTGTGGATCGGGCGTTAGATGCTTTTTGTTTCATCTTTTAATTATTATCAATAAATCTTGTGGACAGAGAGAAATCAAGTTTTTAGTTTGTGAATGTGTCATGATCAGTGCTCTGTAATATCTTGTGTAGGTAAGGCCGTTCACTCTGGGGCAGCTTAAGGAACTGCTCAGTAGAACTGGTACCCTGGTGGAGGAGGGCTTCTGGATCGACAAAATCAAGTCTCACTGCTATGTCACAGTGAGTTATTATGAGCATGTATTTTCTTTGTTATTTTTGAATTTCATTGTACCAGACTGTTTTTGACCTGTGGAAGATTCTTCTGTTTCACATGGAGCTGTCCTCTTCTCTGTGTGTTTAGTACTGTAGCTCGGATGAAGCAGTCGCTACACGGGCAGCTCTTCACGGAGTGAAATGGCCCCAGAGCAACCCAAAAGTCCTTAGAGTAGACTTCTGCCAGCAGGATGAGGTAAGACCATATTGTTATCAGTCTGTTTTCTCTTACACCTGCACAGTTTAGCCATCTGTAGCCTGAGCATCTCTGTTTTCTAGCTGGACTTCCACAAAGGCTTGGGTGCAGCCGACAGACCTGGAGCAGAGGAGCAGGGCCCTGGCTCCGGACGTGGTCGAGCATCGGGCCTGCCCTCCCTCCTCCAAGAGCGAGACCAGTGGGCTGAGCGAGAGCGCGAAATGGAGCGCCGGGAGAAGGCCAGAGCTGAGCGCGAGTGGGATCGCGATAAGGTCAAAGAGTTTGGGAAACCTGGAGAGGAGAAGGAAGGTGGTCCCCGGAGGTCACGCTCCAGAGAGAGACGACGCAAAGAGAGGGGGAAGAGTAAGGAGAAGAAGACTGAGAAGAAAGGTACGAGATGCACACATGAGATGTAGACTGTATTTACTTTAGGTAAAAATAATTCTGTTCAATAATGAGAAGGGTCAAAACAATTGGTCTTGGGGCGCCGTTTGGCTTGGTTGGTGGAGCGGGCGTCCCATGTGCAGAGGCTTTGTCCTCGCTGCAGTGCCCCCAGGTTAGAGTTCCGGCCTGGGGTCCTTTGCTGCATGTCACTCCCCCTCTCTCTCGTCCTGTTTCCTGTCATCTCTTAAGCTGTTCTGTGAATAAAACCATATAAAGGGCCAAAAAAAACAAAAAACAATTGGTCTTTAAGTTGATGGACAGAAAAATAATCTGCAGATATTTTGATAATCTGTTATTTGTTTTATAATTGATTCATTCAATCCGTTTGTTTTTCTTTTTTTCCAAGCAAAAATCCTAAACAATCATTAGTTCCACCTTCTAAATTTTGCAAGGATTTGCTGTTTTTTTGAAAATTATGTGAAAGTAATTTGAATATGTTTGGTATGATAAATAAAAACTAGAATAATCGTTGTATCCTTAATATTCTGCTTTTTTCCAGACAAAGCTGCAGAGGATCCTCCTGCAAAGCTTCTTGATGATCTGTTCCGCAAAACTAAAGCAGCTCCTTGCATATACTGGCTTCCACTTACAGAAGAACAGGTGAGACATGAACCCATTTATAGTCTTTGGTTGCTGCTTTAAACGCATAACTTTCAAGTACGTGGCCTAGATATCTAATTTAAGTCTTACTTTGCATCTCTTTTATTTTAGTTTGTTCAGCGGGAAGCTGCCAGAGCAGAACGGACGAAGGAGCGCGAGAAACGGAGGAAGGAGCAAGAAGAGGAGGAGGAGAAAAAAAGGGAAGAGGAGCGCAAAGAGAGGATGAAGGCAGGAGGCGGCGCAGCTGGAGAGCGAAGTGAGGGTGAGAAGGAAAAGGACAGAGACAGAGAGAGGGACAGAGACCGAGGTAGAGACAGAGACAGGGAGAGGGAGAGGGAGAGGGACAACGACAAACGCAGGGATGGCTACCGTAGACCAGGGGGGAGCGGGGCAGGCGGTAGCCGACGCTCACGTAGCCGCAGTGACCCGCGAGAAAGGCGGCGTTAATGGCCAATCAACTGATGGAACTGTCCTAGAGACCACCCTCTTCCATTTGCCTTTCACTACATGTACTTTGTTACAACTAAGACCCAACAGAGGACCAACTGATGTCGTCACCATCTCTCAAATTTGTCACCTTTTTTAAAGCACATCTACACCTACACAGTCATGCTTAAAGGGGACCATGATTTTTTGCAGTGTTGTTTCCCAGAGTGCTGTACGTCTCGCTCCTGTCAAGGTTTGATATATTTTCTTTATATGTTTGCTTCTCTTTTTTTCTTTGGGTTTTTGTCTTGACGGCATAGCAGTATGGCACGCTGGGTAATTTTAACGTTCAACGTTCCCCATGTGCCCCAAGTGTAGGTGCCAATTATGATTTGCTATCAATCGTCGTCACTTCTGTGTTTCAACAGCTCTGCTGTTTGGATGAGGAATCCTTTTGTTGCTGCATGTAGTCCAAGGCTCTCCTTGCCAGGCCTGCCTAAAGAGAAAACTCTGCCTTGTGTGCAGAGGCTTGCATAAATCTAAAAATATTGGAATAAGTGTATTTGGCATTTTGTACAGACATATAAAATAACTAAAAGTTTAAATGGACAATTTAAATGAGGCAGCTCTGGGGTATTTTTGGACAGGTGTGTAAAAACTACTAAGGCAATGCAGTGTTCTCTCCCTTAATTTAGTTAAGAGATGAGATGATTCTCTCGGGGGGAGGGAATCTATGTCTGTCACACCAGACGCAAGTTATGATTATGTCCTCATCATTGATTCTCTTCCTCCTCCCTCCTCTTCCTCAAGTTCTCTTACCCTGTAGCGTCAATACAGGTCCATGAGGCGAGGTTGCATTATGACTTTTCTCACCAATGGTTTTAATATTGTTTTTTAATCATTATTTTATCATTTTAGTACCAAGCTTTGTTTTTCGTTTTTTTAATTTCTTCTTTGAGTACGCCTATCAGTGGTGAATGTACAAATAATAAAAATTGAAATTTGAATTATTGTGACTTTTTTTTTCCCGCTCTCTCTTCGGATGGGGTTTGTCGTGTAATTTTTTCATTGCTCCTGGGAATGACGGCTCAAAAATGTAACGCCTTAATAGTTACTGGGAATAGTTTGGGTCCAAGCTTAATGTAGGTTCAGTCTTCAAGTTAAATGTGCGGTTACACTTGGAGTCCACAAGGTGTCAGCCACACCACATTACGACCTAGGTCAGTCATAGCATTGACACAAGGGGAATGACTTGAAGCAGTCAAGTTACAGTTAAGAATATACAAGAAGTGAATGCAACCGTAAGAATGCACTGATCTGCAATTAACGTCTACTCGGTTTATATTGGAAAATGCCCCTTTCCCTCAATGCAATGTCAGACACCTTTCATTTAACATCAATCCTAACCATGTGGTTTTCCTCCAAGTTGGGACTGTTTACCCTCTGTACCATCTATGTCAGTGTTACCCGCCCGTCCCTTCTCTCAATCTGCTGTAAATCATGTATTTGCCCTCTTCTGTTCCCTTGTTCCATCTCTCCGGTCTTGACGTTCATCCTGCAGAGCTCAGCAGTGCTCCTATGTAATTACAGCCCTATGGTCGCTGAGCATAACATTTTTCTGCCCTGATGCAACTCCGTGTGTCTGGACTGTGCGAGGACCAGTGAATCCTTCACCCTGGCATCTCCCTGGCAGCCCCAAGAACAGATTTCTAACTGAAGCAGCCTAGTTGGAATGAGTGCTGGGGATAGTTTCTTTCATCTCTAATGACCCCTTCATCTTATCATGCAGAGGATACTTGTTGGGTGGATGTGTCAGATTGTGTGTTGGGTTGTGCCAGGCAGCTGGTGGTTTTGAAGATGAGCTGAACATTAGGGCAAAGTGATTATGTGTTGGCCAAATGGAGAGTTAGAAGAGATGGTTTCTTTTGAGTTTCTGGTTAGATTGTGTTAAAGTCAAAAGCAGGATGGGGCGTAGAGGGAAGGCAAGTTAATGATATTGTCAGTAAGCCTACAAATTTGAGACAATTAGTTTTTGCAAAGAAAATGCTACTCAAGACTTAATGTCTACTACATCCTTACTCATCACATCTGAAGTGTTGGATGTACAAACAACATCCTATTTTGCTTCTAGGCAGGTTGCAGATATGATGGTTCTTTTTTCCCTGTGCTTAAAGAAATAACATAAAGGCCTAAGGGTGGCCCTAAAAGAGAAACTCATGGAATGTCTTAACTGGACTTAACATTATCCTCTGGGGAACATGAATGTACCATGAAAATTATAGCAACACAGCCATTAAGTTTTGATAAAACACTAAAGATTTTACTCAAACCCATATAGATTAGATTGTTATGCATGTGTGCCGGGGATAGCACTGTCCTGAGCGGTATGTCTGTTCGTCCCAACATTTGAACACAATATCTCAGGGGCGCCATCTTCTTTTGTTATTTACAGGTATATCTCCCTCTGGTGACACACAATGGACGTCAGTTCCAAATATCAATCACATTTAAGACGACATTCATGAGAACGACTGGCAGTGCCGGATCTGAAGACTTGACACTGGAATCTTTACATAGCGTGGATTTATCTGACGACTTTTAAGAACCAACTGACCAAAACAGCAGTCATAATGTGTGTCACCACCTTTACATAACGTGACCAAATCTAATTCTAACCAGATCTATCTCAGATCAACAATTGGAGAGCGCTACCAGTGGTGCATGTGGGTAAATCAAACTTTCAGATCAGGAGAAGAGCGAAAAAATATCTTTTCCATTAAAAAAAAAAAGAAAAACCTTCAGTGCCCTTCTTAAAATAAAATCCATGATTTCAAACAGTTGTTTTTCTTGCTGTCATTAGACCTAAACCACGCCTATAGCTGCCAGTAATTCCTCATAGGACGATGATTGGTTGAGCCACTGTGGTTCGGGCACAAGCCAATAGCTTGAAGCCTGGCAAGATGTATTTGTGAGATCACCAATAATGTGATCTCACCAGAGAGAACTCCTTCATCTGAACCAACTTCAGGCACAACTCAGAAGAATCTTTGAATTATGAATACTGAAGTCCTAGAAACGCGACGTACAAAAACTGACAGCTGTAGCTTTACTCCAGGATTTCAGTTTATTTGGGTAGGGACAATGCACATTAATGAGCATCAAATACATTTGTGCAAATATGCCGGATTATAGCAGAGCTGCTAGTTTGCATCCGTAGTCCCTGTAAATAAAGGATGAGCAGAGTTCTGTCAGTCCAGCTCTCTGGAATGCCACATTTGGGATAAATCATTCTCAGCAAATCTAAAAGGAAACAGCTGGACAGCCCTGTGTTCACAGATGTAGTGATGACTCAAAACAATGTTTCTACGGCTGTGGGTCTTTTAAAGAACCAATCGTGACAGCTGCAGGACCACAACAGACCACCTGTGTCTGGTGTAGAGCTCAGGTCAATGGTAAAGACCACTCCTATGCTGATGAGTGGGCAGTAAAAACAATACGTTTTTGCTCTGTAAGCAGCCCCCCCTTCTCCTCCCCTCCTTCCAGCCCTCCCTTCTTCAGTGTAACCACATAGGTCTTTGTGTCCAGCACTGTTAGGAACTCAGCATAGAGGCCCACTAAGCTCCACTTTCAAAGGCAACCTCTGATGTGGCCTTTCAGATCTCTGCACGTCTCGCTGACTTTCCTCTTACTCTCCTCTGACTTGGAGCTTTTCTTTCCCGCTCTGTGTCCTATTTACCCATGGTTAGCCTCAGTGTGGCTCTCCCTCACACATCCATACTTGCTCTCGAACATTTCCTTCCAATCTACGGATGAAGGGAATCTGGCACGTGTCGAGAAAACATATGTGAGAAGAGTTTGGAGAGATGATAAACAACAGCAGTATCTTGACAGTCTTGCCACTCCTTGAAGTTCAAGCTTCCCTTGATATACACACACCCTTCCCCCTCCTCTTTCAGTCCTCCACTCCTCTCTCCCCCTTCCTCTTCTTTGTGATGACATGTATGTGCTTATGGAAACCAGATGTGGCCTGTTGCGATGGAAGAGGCGGTGAGAGAGGGAGAAATACCAAGCAGGAGGTTGTATGATACTTCATTAACAGACTGCAGGAGATGTGGGGAGGGTGAGGAGGGGAGAATAATTGGGGGGGGTCTCAAGAGTTCAGACCGTGACTGTACATATATTTAGATGTCAGATGAAATGTGCCCACCATCCTGAGCAGGCCCTGACTGAAGCAGGGGGGTTTCCTTGCGGATATGGCTGGGTCAGGACAAGGGTAGTTGGGCTTGGAGAGCCTGAATCAGCATCTCCTATGATTGAGGTGTTTTTTCTGCATGGGCTTGGGAAACCACGCCATGTGAGACAGGGGTTTTGGGGAAAAAAAGCCCCCTAAAGAAGTTAGAATGTTAATCTTTCAACTTCCCTGCACCTGTATTCTTTTCACCCACACAATACCTCCCTCGGCCGCTTAAAAGAGACTGCTCCCACCGCACCACACCCAATTCAAAGTGCAGACATTGTGCTAAGCGTAACAAAAAAAAAGCAGGCACGTACGGCGGCTTTAAACTGATAGCTTCAAGGCGATTCAGCACTGAGGGGGCAGACACTGGCAAAACTGCATCGCTAGGAAAGATCATAAACCGAGCAGCTGGTGAAATACAGGGTGCAACGGCGAAAACTGAGATTGGGACATCTAGGGCACACCGAAAAGTTATGTTTAACTGATGGGGAAAGTTATTTTCCATGCATAGCTCCGTGTGTAGCTAAATGGAATAATAAGATGCAGACATAACGGAAAAAAGCATTAACATATTGATCCCTCTCTTACACCAGCTGTGTGTGTGTGTGTGAGAGAGAGAGAGAAGTTGTAGCAACTACTCTTGCACCCATACGTAGTGCGAAGTGCTGTGTTAAATGTTCAAACTATTTTTATTCTTTATTTTAATACTATGAAGAATGAAAGTACCCGAATAGAGAGAAAACCTCTGAGGCACGATACACCTTTTGACAGCGTTTTGACCTTTCATAGCAGGGAACGCACAGTAATTAATAACCTTAACGATGACAGACAGTTTGAAGGCCTGGTGCTGTGCTGGCCGGCTGTCATGTCCTCCTGGGGCACTTAAATGGAATGTGATGATTGCCTACGCCTGTGCTTTTCCTGATATGATGCGACAGAGTATCTGATGTGAAGAGGGTCTGTAATCTCTCTCTATGTTAGGTGTTCACTGTCCTCGCTGCCTATCACAGATCAGATCTTCATTCACTTTTCATGTAATTTATAAATTAGAATTGCACTCAGTAGTGCAATTCTCATTACACACCGATCAGCCACAACATGAAAACCACTGACAGGTGACATGAATAACATTGATCATCTCAACACAATGCGATGTTCTGCTGGGAAACCTTGGGTGCTGACATTCATGTGAACGCCACTTGACAAGAGTCACCTATCCAAACACTGTTTTGGACCAAGTACCCCCCCTCATCACAACAACACTACCCGATGGCAGGGGCCCCCCAGCAGGACAATGTGCCCTGACACACCGCAAACACTGCTCAGGAACAGCTCAAGGAACACAACAAAGGGCCCAAGTTGTTGACCGGGCCTCCAAATTCCCCAGATCCCAATCTGATCGAGCATCTGTAAGACGTGCTGGAGCAGGTCCACCTCCACCAAGGTGTATCTCCACCAAGTCCCAAAAGATTGTCACAATTCATCCTGAGGGGAACATGAATGTTGTTGCTGAATTTCAGTCAGAAGGTCAAAAGTCTAGTGGTGGATGTATGGAGCCAGAGGGAAAGTCAGGACAGGATCAACAAAGTCAGTAGCTTACCTTGTTATTCTGTGAAATGAACACAAAATTGCAAAAGAAAAAAAAACACGGGAGTTCATATAATAGTTAATAGTTATAAAATATTTCAGTTCTGACCAAGGTGGTTGACAGACCTTCAGATGAAAACTGCCACCCCCAGAGCCAGAAGTGCAGAATCATCTGGTGCGGTTTTAATAAATCTGTCTCCCACAAGTTTCTGCGCCTTGCTGTGTTGCAGAATTCCCCCCCTTTAATGAGTGACGAGGCAGCAGACTGCCGTATTTGTAAATTAAAACTGTGGCCTGATGGCGGCACTCAACGGAGACCAGAGGGTCCCTAAAAATAAAATGAACAAAAAAAAAAAAAAACACGCAAAGCAAGTTTCAAGTCAGGCCGTCCCATTTGTTCACAATTAAACAAAAGGCGACCGCATCACCTCCGCTTTTCGGTGGAGGAAGTGAACACTGCATTAGGGTTTAAGCTCTTTACATCCTATCTGTGCGTGTGTGTGTGAGCGTTAGAGACAAAGACTCCGGAGAGAAACCTTGGGTTCATGTTCGTCGTATTAGCGCTGGGTGCAGGATGTGGCACAGCTTTAACTGACGCAAATGAAAACCATGTGTAACCTATATAGCCACTCACCAGTTCCCTTAAGAAATGCCCCTTTCCGCCATCCCACATCCTTGTTACCAGGCAGAACGCGACACTAACCATTCTCTGGTAATCACTCATTCTCCTTTAATGGGAAAGTTACCCAGCCTACGCTCTGAGGTTGGTCCTGCGATTACAGTATGATGTGCTTTTTGGCTATTATGAGGCACAATAGCCAAGAGCAGGACTTCCCCTGTTTGGAAGTTTCCATTCATCAGCCTGCAGGCTGCACACAGGCCAGCTGAAACACAGGAAGTGTCCAGAAAGAGGAAGACAGGCACACAAAAGGAGCTTGTTAATGAGTTTGATGTGGACAGAGAGATGAGATGAGGAGATCGGTGGATGTGATGTGAGGCACTTGGCACTGAGGGGAGCAGCTTTTGTAGAAAGTAGACAGTAGCGCTGGAATCAGTGTTCGAAATTACCTTTTCAGTTATCTGGGTGAAATGTGAGAGCCAGAGGAGTGGACACGGCTGGAGGAGGCCGGGGCATTGTGGTGTGGTCTTTTGTTAGGCTTTGTGAAAAAGAAGTGAGTCATTTCGCAGACAGTGAAGAAAAGCGCTCCAGTTACACAGAGAGCAGAAAAGAGAGGACTGTGGGGAAGAATTATGCTGAGGCGATTCTTTTCTCCGCTCTGCAGAATCAGCTGGGGAAGACAGAAAACATCAAGTAGTGACCCGCAGCTAAATGTCTCACTTGTGTGCGCAGGTCAAAGGGACGGTTTGAGTAAGGACAGCTTCATGCACAAATATACAAACAAAGCAAAAGTTGCTGAGAAAGAAAACTCCAACATTGCACAACCTTTTTTCCTGACATATTGTTTATTGTGACGGTGATGTCGACAAAAAAACCCAATTAAACAGATCCAAACCAACTCCCATCCCCCACCTTCTCACTGCCATGTCCCGCTGTGTGTCTGGCCTACATGATGCAGTTGGAATTCCAGATGTTGCTCATGGAATTCTGCTCCATCTCTGGCCTCCAAATGTGACTTAACCCTACTCACTCCTCCTCCTCCCCTCCCCCCAGGAAGCCTCGTGACTCCTCTCCTCAGCCCCAGCTCTTCAAAACACTGCAGCCAAGTGGAGACAAATGGGCGCCCTAAATCTTTTCAGCACAATAGGAAAATACCTCATCACTGTAATTGCATAAAGCCCTGTTGCTGTAATCATAACATATCATAGAGTCCCGACCCCCACCCACGCCTTTTCTCTCACAATCAGTCATCTTTACAGCGAGTCTGATGGTTGTATGGCAGTTGTTCATTAGCGCGATCATTAAGAAGAGGGGAGACGCCTAAGTTTGCTGTTTGAGCTTTTATTGGCACATTTTGGATGGGAGGGCACACAAACGCAGTGCATAACGCACAAATAAAGGCATTTATAGCTGTGCGAAACATGCATGAGGGCATGTTTGTATTGCTGTTCTTGTGAGGACCTGCATTGACTCACTAAACCTCTCCACAGCTTATCAAAACCCTAAATCCAAAACCTGAGGCTCGTAGAAAAGACCGTGTCCTCAACTTTGCATTTCTTTCCTCATATTTCTACTTTGATGAAGGATTTTTGGTCCTCTGGAGTCTGAAAACACACACACACACACACTCTCTCTCTGTGTCTTTCTCTAACTGTATAGCTGAGATATGTTTTCCTGCTGTGCAGCAACGGCTTCACACAATCGTCTTCATTCCTGTTTCTACTTAAGCTTTGGATCCAGTCCGCGTTTTCCGACCCAGTTTCTGGACTGCCAGTTTCCGAGCCCCAGTAATGCAGAGTGGTGCAGTCGGGGAGCAAGAAACCTGGAGGTCCAGGAAAGACAAGACGGAGGAGCAATGTGATCGATAAAAGTCCAGGTAAGAGCTGGATTATATGATAGCAGTTGGACCTAAGTTGAAATGTTACTGCATTAAAACAGGTGAGTGGGTCCAGTTCAGCTTATAAAAGAGCAGCTAACACAAAGATGTCAATAAGGGAGAAGGATTAAGTGAGTGACTTACTAAGTGAAAATCAAAGCACAGAAAGCCTTTTGAAATTACTTTATTTAGTAAGAAAAGCTTTAAAATATAAGTGAGAACACACACAGAGAATCTCATTGAGAAAGCTAGATCATTATCATTACTATCATTATCACTAGTATCATTATCATTGCTGTTAAACTGCTTGTAACCCCTGACTAGTAATGTAGCACCATGATTTGTAAACAAGTACAATGACAAAATACGAGTCATTTTCAGATCTTTCAATTTATTTTCATTTGAGATGGATTCAAAGTAAAAAAAACAAAAAAAAAAAACAATCAAGTTTCAAGAATACATAACCCCCTTCCCCATTCACTGTCCCCACATATATAAAATTAAGGCCACTTTCAAAACTGTATGTCACTGTCCAGCAGGACTTTTTAATGACAATGTACAAAAACATTCTTTACACAGAGGACAACAACAATAATAGTAATGGTCATAATAATAATGACAACATCATTATAAGAATAATCAGCACTAAAGACACTGATATAAAAAAGGAAAAGACACAGTCGCATTTATTGCTTAACTCTGATATGAGTGTTTCTCATGCTTCATAAGGACTTGAGCTAATGTTTTGTTTCCCTTTTATGGTCCATACTGGCTCTGACATGTTACTTTACTGGAAGTTTAAGAAACACAATGACTACGTCACTGTGGTTTCCAGATGTTTGTGTTAATGTGAGTGTGCAAGGGGGAAGAACAAGCGATCAAACGCGCTCTTTGCTTTTTTTGAAGGAACATGCTAGAATGGGCATCATGAAGATGCAGGTTCGAAGCTGAAATTCACAAGGACACAAACACTGACCACTGACACAAAACCTAAAAATAAGACACAGAAAAAGGCTAAAACAAACAGCAATGAGCTGGCGTCAGTAACCACGAGGCAGGCCGAGACATAAGGGAGAGAAGAAAAGAAAAAAAATAGAAGGATGGAATGGTTGAAGATAGAGCAGAAGGAATCAGGCAGTGGTAAGACTATTTTGAAATGCAAGTCGGGTGCTTTTCCTTCTGCTCTTTCCCCAGTTTATCTCGTTCTCTCCTGCTCTTATCATCTTTGTTCAACGTTTCCCTTCCACTTTTTTTCTCTTTCTCTCCCTATCTATCCCTGCCCCCTCGCTCCCCTCCTCCTCCTCCGTCTACACCTTGTCCAGTAGAGATCGTTGGCAGTAGAGGAGTCGGCGTGGGGTACCGTACCGACGGAAAAACACCAAGGCTGCCAGCGTCGCAATCACACACACTAACAGGAACAGTGGCACAACCACCGCTGCTGCTCCACTGCCACCAGCAACCCCTTCCTCCTCATCCACCTTAATAATGATCACCTCCGTTTCCTCATCCCTCTCCTTCTCCTTCTCCCTCTCCCTTTCCCTCTCCCTTTCCCTCTCCCTTTCCCTCTCCCTTTCCCTCTCTCTATCTCTAGTTTTGTCTTTATCTTCCCGTTCCTTGTCCTTCTCCCTCTCCTTGTCCTTGTCGTGTCCACCTCCGCCTCTTCCTCCGTCCGTCTTGGGGTCTTCATTGGGGCAACCCATCCAGTCACGAAGGGCTGATTTGGGGTATCCCGGCTCCACACGCATCATCTGGTTGTTGAACTTCCAATACTTGTTGGCTTTGTAGAAGTAGGTGTACGCTGAGGGGTGGAGAACATAAATGTGAGAAACAAACCTTTCCACATGAGAAAATAATCAAAGAAACGCTGTACACACACAACCCCTTACCTTGATCTTTGCTCATGAAGGCTGCCTTGATGTTGTCGGGCGCCCCCTGCCACACACTAACTGCTTTGGGATAGCCATCATCAACAGATCGTGACTCTTCATTGAAACGGTAATACCTAAACAGAGCATAAGAGACAGGTAAAGAAGGACGGAAAGGAAAAGAGAAACAGCTAGCGAGTTCATGGTTGCATTCAGACCCCCGAAAAATTTACTCCTTGACTTGCACTCTAATTATGGAGACTTGACTTGGATTTGTTCTGAGAGATATGGGACTTGAATTGTCCAAGACTTGACTCAAATTTGCCCTGAAGAACTTGAGACTTGACTTGGACTTGTCTCGAATGATTTGGGACTTGACTTGACTTTATCTTGACACACTTGAGACTTGAGACTTGATTTGCTTGACTTGCTCTAGGAGACTTCAGAGGGGATTTGAGTCTTGTTCTGACAAACTTGATTTGGACTTGTCCCAAATGACTTGAGACCTGATTTTGACTTGACTTGAGACTTGACTTTGACTTGCTCTCAAAGACTTGTGACTTTCTTACTTGGTGTAGACTTATCCTAAAAGACTAAATACCTGACGTGAGAATTTGATTCCCCAAAGTTGCTGTAATTCACTGTGTGTGTATCTACAAGACCAAACCTCGAGACAGACCACAAAATTTATGTTGAAATATTGCAGATGGATTGGTGTTGACTCTTCCAACAATCAGATTCTCTCTGAATAGACTAAGACAAGGAGTTAAGGTGTTGTCTGGTCATAGGGCATGTTGTTGTCTTTGAAATAAAAGCCTTTTCTTGCCTTGGACTTTGTTTATGTAGGTGGCTGTTTGCACTGTAATCACTGACTGCCATACTTTACCAAACTTTTCACAACAATGACTATGGTTTAAATATGGGGAGGCTTAGTTCCTCAAGGTCTGTTTAAATGTTGAAATGAGAAGCAGGTTTGTAATTCAGGATAAGTGGCTGACTCCAAGCACTGGGACCTTATATGGTCAACAGTCAAACATGTGTTTGGTGGGGGTGATGCAAATGGATTTTTCCTCAGTATTAGTAGTTCATAAAGTTCAGCACAGTTTTGCTGTGGGACATGACACACATACACACACATATACAAATACGATGACTAACTTGTTTGCTCTGAAGTAGAATGTCTGTCCAGTGGGGGTGTAGAAGAGAGCTGCATCTATTCGATCTTTGGGAAGCCCAGTACCCATTTCCTTTAGACTTTTAGGGTAACCATGATCCAGAACTGATTCAGTGAACACCCAATACCTGTCCCCTGGAGAGAGAGTGAGGCAGAAAGAGGCAGAGTTTGGACAGAGATTCAGAAACAGAAGACGAACATTGATGAGATTAATACACAATGTAGCCTGTTGGATGACATCTGCTTTTTAAAAGGGAAATATTGTGAATGTTTTGTCACTGTACTAAAAACCAGACTTACCTTTAAAGAAAGCAAATTTCCCATCTTCCCTTTCAAAAGCAGCATTGAGATGAGTGGGCAGTCCCCTCCAAAAGTGACCAATCGGCATGGGATAACCATCCAGAACATGGTTGTTACGTACCCTCCAGAACCATTTATCCTGATAGAGACAAGATTTATTAACAGCCTGCTACGCAAACTGTCCTAGCAACAGTCCAACAAGGGCATGATGGTTTACCTTGAACACAAACATTTCTCCTCTGAGGATGGCGATGGTGTCGAAGTGCCCATCACAGATGTTGGGACCAAAGCGAGGCTTGTCTGGGGAATATGTGGGATCGGGGCCATGGTTCGGCGTACGGGGTGTTACAGGAGGGGGCTGAGGGCCTGATCCAGATCCTATGTGAACAAGGACATATGAAAATGATTTTCAGAGACCCAACCTTAGCCTGTACACAACATATAATACTGGTCTTGGAAGATCAAATGAAACGTAATGATCCCCCATGTAGATTATAGGTCATGAAGAAGCAGACAACGGAGAGAAAACAAACCACCAACGATTACACATACAGAATGAGAAAGGGTTTGGAGCAAAAATATCACAAGTTTCAGACAAAAAATTAAGATTTATACATCATCGGAGAGATTCAACGTTTTACTTCTACCTTTCAAGTCTACAGTTTTCTCTTGGTGTATCATTGAAGTTCTTTATGTTTCAATCACTTGAGAGTGAAAATTGCAACCAGCAAGTAAGGACAGAGCTCTGTTTTGGATGCTGATATGGTTGCTGAACTGTGGAAAACGCACCATAAAGTTGCTGTATGCCTCTGCGATCGTCATCAGGGAGTTGGAAGGTCTCAGTGTCCATCCACTGGTAGAAGGGAGCCATGATGGCTGACGGATCATTGGAGTGTTCCAGACCAAGGGCATGACCCAGTTCATGCACCGCAACCAGGAAAACATCATTACCTGGAATGGCGTCAACACAAAAACACCATTTAATATGACATTTCTTTTTCAAATAATGAAAGTAATGTGGTATGATGAAATGAGTTTGATCTCATGGTTATGCTGACAATACAGTGAGCACTGAAAGAGAATAGCAAATGTTGCTATTTCCTCATTTTTAAGTGACTCAGACACACACTTATCATATCAGTAAATCAAAAATAAAGTCATCTACAGGTCTGGTGATTATGAGTCAGACACAAACAGCCGATGTTGCAAAACTGTGTGTCTGCTGAACCAAAAATAAACACTTCTCTATTTCTGCGGTATTACCAAAGCAAAGGCACGCTCTCCCTCAAACGCACTGACACAAGACTGGGCCTGCTGCTGCTCATGTTTTGCTCACAACAGCAAAATAAAGAGTCCTGACTCCCCACCATAAAAGTTAACTCCCAAAATTAGTGTCATCACATTTTCATCTAAAGAAAAAAAAATCCCCTCGTTTCTACATAGATTCATTAGAGCCTCACCTAACAGATCCTTGTTTCCAATAGTCCATGGCTCAGCTGCATCAAAGTGGGTGTCCCCTCCGATGCCATTCCCAGGGAAATAGGCATGTGCCAGGAAGCCTCCCTCACCATCGAACGGGCTGCTGTCACCATGGAAACCCTCGGCGAAGAAGAGCATAATGTCTGCAAACTCCTCCACCTTGTCCCGTATGTAACTGTAGGGGATTTCCCGGAAACGGAGTGGGGTGACGCTCTCCCACACCTTGAAGGCCTTCCTGATGGCCTCGTGGGTCTCGTACTCACCAACCTTAGGCGTGTAGTTCTGTATACTGGAAAGTGTGTAATTGTGTGTGGGAGTGAGAGGGGGGAGGGTGGGAGAGTTGAGAGAGAGTTTGGAGTTATTCCCTCTTTATGGGAAAACCATTTCAGTCGTTAAAAAAAATCACCTCACTTGTTTTTGGTTCATTGGGTACAAACGTGAAATTAAGCAGAAAATTCAAAGTCATAGGTACTGTTCCATCATGTCTTCGCAGCCGCAGCACTTTCACATTCACTTCGACGTTTGCTGACTTACGAGAAAGTGATTTCATTCTTGTTCCACTTCAGGCCCTGGATGGCGTATCGCTTCCTCCTGAGGTTGGTCTTCAGCTCGGCACCAAACTTATCTGGCACGCCACAGCGCGGTCGCTGCATTGCCCTGCAAAAGACAAGACATAATCCACTCAAAACAAGGTAAGAAATAGTACTTTTAATTTGTGGTATGAAGGCTGTACTTTTACAACATGTTAAATAAAGCTGTTTGATTGTGCTCACTCAATCGTGTTGGTGTCAAAGGTGCCGGTGACAGTGAGGCCGTAGAACCTCTGCATGGAGGCAATGGCTGAGGGGACAGACTGTGGGGAACGAAGGGAATGGGTCCTCATGTCCCCTGGAGGCAGGTAACCGTACTGCTGCAGCCATGACTTTGAAGCAAAACAAAAAGGAGACAACAGTGTGACTCATGAGTAACATTGCAACATGCAACCAAGGAAAATCCAGTCGCAGTATGGAGAAAGAAAAAAAGGTTAAACTTGAACCATCCACAGAAACATGTGATACCTCAGCTGATTTTTGTTGTTAATCAAAGTCAGAACCAGCATTAAGAAACTATTTGGTTTGATACTGATTATGACTTACAGGGACGACAAGTTCAGGATGTTTTTGGACGACTGCAGCAAAAACACATTCCTCCCTGACAGCGAAAACAAGTTCTTGAATAACGCTGTGCTGTGTTTTGATATCTGGATATTTGGACAGTCGGAGCAAAATTATTTCAAGCCACTGGCATGTCTCCATTTAATGACTAAACACAAAAGCTATTCAACCATCATTCAGCTCTCCACTGAAGACTGTAGTCGATGGAAACTAAGGTCGACATAAAAGAATAATGCCAAGCTCAAGGCCAAAAAAAAAAGCTTCAAACAAAGGTGGGTCAGGTTTCAATATAAACACGGCCAGACAGAAACTGAGAAAGGAATTCCCCTAAAAAGAGTTAAAGGTTAACTTCAGCTTCTACACTGAAGTCATCCTGTAGCGACTTGTTTGTGTTTCGGTGCAGATTGCGACAGTTATAACCGAACCCATCTGTTGGATTGATACATGAAGAAAGACTGAATTTGAAGCTCTTCAAGCATGTCTTATGATGGTCACTGAGTTCTTCATGCCTCCAGTTCCCTTGGTCTCGGCTTAGCCTGACCTTACTTTCCCCTGGAAACCCATTTCTCTGCGGTGCTGGTTTGACATCTGGACCTGTGCCAGCGGCTTCGCTCCGCACCTCTCCCACACAGCTTCTCCTAAACTCTTTCCCTCTCAAACTAGAGCCGAAAAATAACACTGAAGCTATTGTGAGCACAGTGAAAACCGAGACCACTTTGATATTCTGCTGTGCGCAGTCACTTTGTGTGCTTGTAATGCACTTTTAGGATGTGTTTTATTGTTTGGATATAGTATGGGCTTGGCTGATAAAGGCTGCCTGTCAAAAATGACCTTTTGGGGGGGCACGCTCGTGCTTGATGGATAGGTTTAGTTGTTGTTTGCGCAGAGAAAGGCGACTGAGGGAGGGAAGAGAGAAATATAGGGAGTGTCCCAGGGTGAGACTCAGGCCTTGGGCAACCTCAGCCGATGTCTCCAGTCAAGCAGCAGCGTCAGTCAGTAATTTAACTGGGAATTTCTTCAACCTCGCATCCAAACCTCAAAGTCAAACTCTTCCCCCCACGTCCATGTCTCTGTCTTCGCCTCGTCACTCCACCCCTTCTCCTCTCCTCTCCCTCATCCCTCTCTTATGGAAAACCCAGAGACTTGAGGGTAAATACTTATGAACAACCACACCCAGATCCACTCAATTATTGCCCATCTGCCGCTAAAGGTTGCTAAATACAATGAAGGCAGAACACGTTTAACTGCCTTGTTTCAACATTTTTCCACTAATAATGTACGGTACAAAGCAAAAGTCTGAAAGCAGTGCTGACATGGATTAGCTGAGTATGTGCTTAGGTCTGTGGGTTTATATTTATGCATGACTATACTTGTTTGAGTTTGGGCAGGAGTGAATGGCAGAAGGGCATTTTGGAGGCCCGTGAAGGTGTAATCTCTCCCTCCATGTCTGTCCTAGAGAGACATGGAGGTCTCGGTGTTTAGACTTCATCCCTGAATGAGCCCTTTCTGGTTCTGACTCACCCATGGAGCTCCACTGGTCACATAAAGACTCACTGTTTGCCACTGTTACAGCACGTCCACACGAGCGGGAAAGTCGAACACAAACTTTAGCATCTCAGAACTAGATGTATTTCACCGTGGATGTAAGAAAAATGGCGTTCGAGGGGCGATCTGACTGTGCTTGAAACCTTATTCTTCTCTCATACACACTCACTGTTTTCCTTTCTACAAAATCCGAACTTTGCCCTCAGCTCAGTCAAAAGACTGCTGTTGAGTGACACTGGACATTTGTTTCAACGTTAAGGCTCCCACACCTCTTTCATGGGTCCCTCAGGTGACTTGACAAAGTCTTATTCACCGTCACACTTGGCTATTTTTGACCACACTAACGGGTGAGTCTGGCTGAGAAACTGAAGTAGTAGCAGGAAAAGGAAATGGTCACTATTTACAGTGGCACAGGAGATGACAGCCCAAGTTAATACAGTCTTTTGATGTAGAGCAGTGATTACCTTCTTGGTCGGTCGTACGGCCACAGCCCACACCGATGAACTTAAATACCCCTTCACTGAGAACCCATAATTTCATTTATTTATCCATTACTTACAACTTATTACAACTGTTAATTCATTTGCAATAACCATGTATCCTTGAATTTTGAGCTGTTTCACTTATCCATTACTTTAAGCAAACTATCAGAAATGTTTATCCATTACTTTAGGCTTATTATTTCAACTATTTATCCATTAGGCTACTTAAGCTAACTAGATTATTCCAACTGTTTATTCAATACTTTAAGCTAACTATATATCAACTGTTTGACCACCAGTCGAAGCCATTTGAAATTCTCTACATCCTTTTAAACTAGTTTTCTTGGCCCTTTGAAACCTGGAGTTAACATATTAGCGTTGACACAATAAAGGGGATATATATGTTTTTATTCAAATAATAATTTCTTTCCTTTCAATTAGTTGAGCTACCGTCTTTCCACGTAACCCCTTTGCAACTGCTGTTGTTGTTAAAGCCACTCTGGGTCCCTTGAGTTATAAGAACGCACAGACATGAAGAAGCACAGCGCAGAAGTACTCCCAAGGAGCCGAATCCAGGATGGTGAGGTAAAGGGCGCAGCTCGCTCATACGCAGTGATGTGACTTTATTGTTTAATGGAAGATCTGCAAAGAATCAAACAACGGTTGCTATGGATGTCTCCTTTTGCATAGGATGAGAGAGCGAGAAGGAGGGATTGCATTTCAGAAAAGAAAGAGAGTCAGTTGTTCCGTTTGGCGAGGGCCAATGGAAAGAAACTCTGGTCAACAGCGATGGGAGTCCAACTGAAGCATGCTGGGTATACAGCACACACACACACACACACACACACACAGGTCCTCATTACACATCCACTCACTCTGTCCAGAGAGCTGCAGTATTATGTCAGCTGTCATAAACGTATTAAATTATTGCTCCCACTTCACTTGCAACAGCTCGTTACTGGCTGTTAGCGTGTGACTGTGTGCGTGTGTGACGGAGTTTGTGTGTAGGTGTATTCAGCGTAGCACGTTTAAATCAAACTAGTTACATTCTTTCTTGCTTTATGAACATTTGCCCGAGGCTAATGCTGTTCTTTTAGGAAAACATTTACGACCTTGCTGACCCCTCTGGCCAGGAGCTTCTCAACACACAGGTAGAAAGGTTTTAAAACGCGTGTTTTATGTGTGTATGTAATCCCTCAGCTGTTGTCTATTAAAACAAACCTTCTCCAGCCAACAATAAGACAAAAGAGTGGGAAATCATAAGCCTCTACCAGTGAGCCTCTACCTACTGTCATTTGAGCAATAAGTCAATCCCAACTAAATTTCAATGACAGGGAAAAAAGGAAAAAAGCTTCCCTGAAACCTGGCTCACTGCTTACTTCCTGTGTGAACAGGAAATGAGATAATGACTTAGAGTATTACCTTATTTCCTGTAACACCTCCTATCTTTCCTCAGGGAGGCTGCCCTCAGGCCACCCACTGGTGATCTTCAGGATGTGACTTTCTTCCTTCCTTTCATTCTTCCTCTAAAGGACCAGTGAGACGTCAAGATGGGACTAGTGTAAAGTTACCAGTTCGACCAGTCTGAATTCTCTTGCATCCGCGCTCATTCCCGTTCCGAGCAGATGTAAAGAGACAGGCCGTACATTCATACAGGATGTGTGCACGACAGCTATGATTTACATCCTGTCGTATTCAGCTGGTTAATTGCTGCATTTTCCAACTGTCCTTTTCCCAGATTGCGTCACTCGCATCACCACAATGCCCTTCTTTCTTGTCAGCAACAGCCTCCTCACTGTCTTCCCCGCTTTGCCTTCATCATGTCATCTCATGTCCATTTATCTTCCTTTGTAGTGAATGACCTCAGCTTGTAGCAATTTCTGTGTGCGTGTGTCTAGGAAAAGATCTGTGCACGTACGGGAGAAGATGTGTGTGCGTGTCACACGCAGGTGGCTGCTGACACACCAAGGTGTTTTTAGCCACGAAACAAAAGCCCACTGCCCGCTTCCTGTCTCAGCCACAGACCACAGGACATGACTTGTGCATCTACATCCTTACAGCCCCGACTGTTTATCTCAGCAACACGCACCCACTGACCAGCAGACAACCACTCACGTAATTAAACTTATTGCTAATTAAAACACAAACATCCTCCTCCATAGCGGAACTGTCCACTGATATTGGTGACTTGTGGGTTTGTGGAGGCAACGTGTGAGATCACAAACATCCCCTGCTGCATTGACGTTAAATGAAGGACGCAGGAAGCTGTGGTTTTACAAAAAATGTCATTAAAACAGAGCATGTGAATCACTACATGAATATAAACTTATTGAACCAACGCACTTTCCAGGGCAATACTGGTCAAACCTGTCTGTGCACTTTGGTGAAAATTTCCACAGAAACTTAATAGTCTTTCTACATAAAAGCCAACCAGTGGGTGTTTTTTTTTTTTTTTTTGCCATTAAAATTGTTTATGTTGTAGCTTGGAAGTTCCAGTTTTTCTTATTCAGCCTTGCTCATTTTTGAATGTTGATGTTGCTGGGGTTTTTTAAGGTGATGATATAAGACGGATCCACTCAAAATGAAAGGACTTTATATGACTAAACCTATTTCCAAAGCAACAGACATCTTGAAACTCATCTACATCTGTTGTCGAATAGCCTCAAAAGGGAGTCAGAGCATCGCAGATTTAAGGGAAAGCATTATTTTGTTGCTATAATTTAAAGTTTTTTTTAAAATCTATTCCTAGACCAGTGATAACCAATAATTGATTTTTAACACATCCAAGCAGTTGAGGAAATTCCTTCAAATTTGCATCCCAGGTATAGCTTCAGGGTTAGCTACCAGCCATTAGCTAAATATATGATCCTTTGAACGTATAACAAACAGCAGAAATGACTCTAACATATGTCATTTAAGATATAATTTATGGATTCATTTGTGTCTTTCGTAATTGTTGTCAATTGGCAAATATAGGCATGTATTAACCTTGAATGGAAACAATCCTTTAACTGCATCAGAAAATATTAACAACTTAGATTTATTCCTCAAGTACTCAAACAATAAATTGTAAAAGCCATAGCAGGATCCAATCCTAGGTTTTGAATTGTGTTCATGGGCAAGCTCTTCGGTTTACATCTGAGTCACAGATTGGCCTTAGAGTTGACAGTCTTATGTAGGTCAGTGGAGTTAACTCCATTTTCTTCCACTAGCACAGCTGGAATTGTTCCATAGGCCACAGACAGGAGAGAATGATTGGAGAGACATTTGGCGCCACTGCGTGACCTACCAATATCATTTAGGCATCTAAGTGCACACACACACACACACACACACTCATACACGCACGCAGAATGCTTGCTGATGATGCTGAAAGAAGCAGGTGTGTAGGGGGATCATAACAATGTCACTTTCTGCCACATTAACACAGAACAGAGCTGGAGGATTGCTGATACTGCAGACTGAACAGAGCAGAGCAGAGCAGAGATACTGTACAGCACTAATTAGACCTGGTACCTCAGCTCTGTGGGTGATTGGAAGCCTTTAACTTAACTCGACCTCAAACTGTGCCAAGTGTTTTTCCACAGCTGACCATGGCTGAGATGCTGCAGAAGCTCTCAGATTGTAAAAACCCACCTCCCCCCAGTCCGCTGAGCCCTAACTCAGGACAGATGTCAACAATTACATCTCCCCATCCCTCTGAATAGAACTGTACCCACAACTATCAATCCCCCCCCTCCACTCCCACAAAAATTGCCTCTGTCTCTGCCCCGACCACAATACAAGCTCATGCATTTCTCATTATTTGCTTTTTCTCTCCCTCTCCTGCTTTTGCCCCCTCAGCATTTCTCACTGTTTTCACGAGCGCTATCGTCATTATGGGCTGCTTCCTCTGACCCAGGGTCAAAGCCTCGCCCATGTTCCTGCTGAACTGTTAAACTATTATGCATAATGATGTTTAACAACCTGATCAAATAAAACAGAAAATGTGCTGAGTTGCAGGAAAGATCCTTCAGTCTTGTGAGAATACAGTATTTTTCATTCGCTCATAATTTAAACCTTTCTTTTACTCCTGAACTCTAGATGTGTTTCCTTATCCCAACTTTCTCACAGTAATATTGTTTTGCTTTAATCCTGGATTTATTTATCAGGTTTACATAAGCCCGTTTGGATTTATTTATTTGGCTTATTCATCTATTCTGCATTTATTTATCTGGTTTTATTTCTCTTTATGGATTCATTTGTCTAATATAATTGCTTGATTCTCGACTTATTTGTCTGTCTTATTTATCATATTTATCATCAGTCCAGGATTTATTAATTTCGACCTAATTCTTCAGTTATAGATTTATTCTTTTTCTTATTTTTTATTTTCTACTTTATTCCCCAAGTTTTTGATAAAAATTACGCTTTATTCTGTCAGACTACACCCCTCATCCCTGGCTTTATTCCTCACCTCTGGCTTTATTCCTCACCTCTGGATTGATTTGTCGCTCCGTCGCCCCCTGTGCGCTCAGCTCCCACACCACCGCCAGCAGCAGCAACCGGACAAGCGATTTCAGCTCCGGTGCCATCACTTGACTCTCCAAAAAAACAAAGCTAAAAATGGACAGCTCTTCCTGTGGCACCTCGCGCAAACTTCACTGTGCTGTTTGTCAGAACATTATATGTGGAAAAAAACGTATCCCACGAACGACTCTCCGGGCGCAACTGAGATCGACTCTGCGCACAGCGCAAAAAGAGTTTCCAGAGGATACACAGAACCTCGAGTTACTTACAACACGAGAGGTATTTGTCCAGTCTGTGCATTCTTCTCGCGTTTTGGTTTTTGAATTTTAACTAAGTTGTCGGACGTTACGGGAAGCAGGAAGTCTGAAGGGGGACCCTGGAGCTGCACCCTGTGCGTATTTTATGTCCAAGTTCTACTTTGCTCCAGATGTTGCAGCCGACTTTGTTGTCATGAAGCGGTCCTAACTCCTCGCTGTCCTCTCTTCCCTATCTTACAGTCGGCTTATTTTGATCCCCCTCTCCTCTTCCCCTCTCTTCCAGCTGCAGACGTGGTAGTTTGATACTCCCTGGAGACCTTTAGCTGGAAAGTAGAGGGTTGTAAACCTCCCCCTCCTAATCTGCCCGCCCCTCTGACATGGAGGGCTGGAATCAACTTGGTGACCTTCACATTAGACTTGGTACGGTTTGGTCTTACCCTTGGGCTGTGATTAAATGCCTTAATGCTCCCTGAAATACATGTGGCTGTTATTATTTACAGAGAAAGGAGCGCAAACACCGAGCTGAATGATACAATACAATACAATGAACTTACATTCGCAAAGTAGGAATTTAGGACATTTATCAGTACTGCCATCTGATCCCGTGAACACAAATATGACTTCACCTTATCAACTAAACCATTTGTTAAGACATTTCCACCATCTTAAAAAAAAGTTATTCTCAAGCCCAGGGCAACAACCAAATATTGTTGAGCTGTTATGTTCATGGTGTTACACTGTTTAGATTTTTAAAATTGGGAGCTCATTATCAGTTTATTAATGGCTGTCCCTATAGTAATGCATTTCCCACCAAACAGATTAATACTTCTGTCTCACACTGATTCTTCAGGAGTGTTTAACAAGTATGCCGAAAACGCACTGTCTCTCTGTGCAGCATCATGCTGTGATTAAAAGGGGGGATTGCGCCCTCTAATGCACATATAGCACATACATTTAAACATGTCACCAGGTATAACCTCCTAGTGTACATCCGTACCTTACACTTAGGTTGGATTTTTTTTTTTCTTGCGTGCTGCTTTCTGTTCTCTTTAAGAGGAAAGTCTTCGTCCACTACCGTTTTAAAGGCAGTGATGGTTTTGGTTTCCAGATTATACCTGCAGGTGGCTTCATGCAAACAGTGGAATACCCAATTGTAAAAATACTCTACTATATAGCTCTATATAGCTCTACTTGTATATTGTACACTCATGGATAGTTTAATCTCTACCAAAACATTATATCTTATAGGCTCTCCATAGGTTTTGTCTGGAGGAATCTAGTAACTAGCAACTGCTGTGGAGTAAAAAGTGCAATATTTTAACCAAAATTGCATTGGAGCGGAAATTAAAATGATCTTGAAGAAGATGTACATCAAATATTTTACATAAGTACAGTACTTATGTAATTGTACTCAATTACATTCCACCACTGCCACATGCACACTTTGATAATGTGGTCGTTGGCATGCATCAGCTGCTGTGCTGGTCATGGCTGAGGAAAGACAGCTGGCCTCATCCATTCCTCCTTTCTTCCTGGTTGATTTGTCACAGGAGAAGCCAGCCTTGATTTTCTTCGCCGATAGCAGAGATCAGTGACTTGACTGTGAGGGATCATCAGCATTGAAACTGGACACACAAGCCTTCATACAAGCTGTGTTTATAGAAAATAACAAGCCAGTATACCCTCAAACATGACACAGCGAGACTTTGGTTTCCGAATGATTTTTTAATATGGAGAGAGTGAAAGTACAGCTTACAACAAACAGACACAGACTTCTGATATATACAGTAACTAAGAGTTTTAGTAACTGAAAAGGTGTCACAGATATTACGTACTTTTGGACCAAACAACAATCATAATATTCACAAAGCTGAAGTTCAAAGGTCACACACAAGACCATGTCCTCACTGGGTTCACAAACACTGCAGCTGTGCTTCTGGTTTGACAGGACAATATAGTGAAAAGTAAACCACAATGACATGAGTGAGTAGTTTATTTGTACCACAAGATCGGGGACAAAAGACCTAATATTCCCCACAAAAACACATTCAGTTGGTTGGCCTTGTTCGCTCTTGCAAAACAAAGGTATGTAAGCAAAACAACTTACTAATTTCTCCATTTATATCAGTTCCCTCAGTAGGAAGGAATCTTTTATATCTGTAAAGATTGTAGGTCATGAAGCATTTGCAAATAGATTTTCTTTTGGTTTGCATGGGCCTCTTTTGGTGCCAGCGGGATCAGATTTGGTACATGGCACAGCACATCACAATGAGTTCCAAAATGTTGACATACTGACATAACATTTTTGAAACTCAAATTTTATTGTAATTCTCTGTGACTCACAAATTATCATCTAATAATATTAAATTTGTTCAAATGTTGTCAACTTTACTATCTGCAAATAGTAGAAAACAAAAAACCCCACTGATAATTATTTGACCCTGGTCTGATATGAAACACTGATACAACAGGAATACTCTTTTTTGTTAGAATATGCATCAAACTATTGACAATGTCAGCCAGACAAAAGTAAAGTGTCTCTTTTTATCAAATCCATCAAAAACCCGGACTCACTTTGTTACATCTTGATTATTTTCACTCTTATTTCTACAATAGCTTTCACTTTTTTGACACAAGACCAAGCTGGTTTGACTCACAACTTTCACATACAAACATATTACTCTGACTATCATACTGACAGGCTACTTGAAATGTGTTAGGGAAGCAATACTAAGCAAATGCCCATACAGTTTCACCAAAAGGTAAACATTGATTGAAAAAAAACAGAACATTATCCAGCCAATCATGCTCACTCGAGTGATGACCCTTCAGTAGACTCTTCCCCTGCTTCATCAGGGGCTTTTGAATCCATCTGAGATCGACCAGGTGATTTTGCAGACTCATTCTCTCCTTGGCTGTCAGCAGTTGGATCATCAGTTGGCTCATTACTAGTGTTGAGAAAGGCTTGGTACTGGTTCCAGAAGCCTGCTGAGCTCCTGGTGGCAGGAATGTTCAAGGAAGTCATAGATGTGGAAGAAGGAAGCTGGTCAGTGGAGGAACGACTACTCCGAGCTGGTGGACGTGTTGTTTTGGTTACCACACCATGGTGCTTCATGTGCCCCTAGGAACATAAAGGGTTAGTGTTAGGCTAACTATCAAACATTCCCCATATAATCCAGTGCAGAGTATATTCCATGAGCAGTTATATCCGGTATATAACTGAAGTATGCAGCTTTTTGTAGTTATGGTACACATGGACTAATATTTATGGACAACCCAGTGCCAGTCTTCTTCAGGTTCCATGATGAAGACCTTCATTGTATTGAAATACTTTCTTTTGCAAGATAGGACTCTAAAGCTGTAAAATATTGTTTAAATCATCTGATAAAGATTTGTACTACAACAGTTATTATTTTAGAATTATGTTTTATGTTTATATTAACAGTATATCCATACATCTCATCAAGAAAGGATATTTTCATATTAAATATATTTTTTTCCTCACCTTCAGTCCACTACGACTGGCATATTCTTTTCCACACTCAGCACAGCAATAGGTCTTCTTTTCAGGACGAGACATGGGAGATGGGAGGGTTGGGGCGAGGCTGATGGGGACCGAAGCTTCCAATTCATCACTTGGAGCCAATCCACTCATCTTAACACCTTCCACCCGGTCTTCCCTCCCATATGAACCAAAATGAAAGCTCTGACGTGTCTCCCTTACAAAAGTAGCAGCTCTGTGTGATGCACCCCTTACGTCAGCACCCCGTACGTCAGCACCCCGTACATCAGCGGTCTCCAGAGTGGATGTCATTTTGGGGTCCTCGTCAGGCACAGTTGCTTGGTCTTGCTTTGGTGTTGCTGGTAGAGAGGACTGAATTTTGTCTTCTTCCATGGGTTCTGGTGATTGGGGCCTTGGTGAGACTGAGTCTGACTCCAAGGTTGGTGTTACGTTAACATCAAGTGCATCTTGACTCAGGACTGGGTTAGAAGAAGTACTGGGACAGGTGTAAGCAAAGGGTGTACCAAGGGCAGGTGTGCTTTGCAAGTCCTCCAGGTTTGATCTGGAGCCAAGGAAGGCATCAGAAGAGTCTGGTGCTCCATCCACTCCACAGTCCACTTCCATAGCATTAGATGACACTGTTGTTTTGGTGACAGTGGAGGAAATTGGTGAAGAGGTGGATTTAGGAAGATGGACATCGACAGTGGCTTGTTGATCAATTTCGTTGTCTTTGACAACTGGGGAAGCTTGGTCTGTCTGCTGGGTTGCTGGCAAGGGGGCACTGACACAAAGGACTGGAGGGTCTGCACTGCCTGGTGGTGGAGTCTGTGTGGTGGGATTTATGAATGGGTCAGGACTAAGGTCAGAGGGGGGGATGAGGTCTGGGCTGGAGGACCCAGACTTACCAGCATTTTTAGTGAACTCAGCTGTTTTTATAGAGACAGGGGCTGAGCCAACTGCTGGAGTTTGAAATTGTGAGCTTGGGGCTGGGCTCTTAGAGTGGCCTGCTCGGTCAGGCGGTGTTTCAATAGAGGCAGTATTTGGGTCAGTGGACTGGGATTGTGATTCTGACAAGGGTTTGACATTAGATTCAGCTGGCATCTCATGTGCAGAATCCTCTGTGCCTTCTGTGGGCAATTGTCCACCAAGGTGCATTCGGATGTGGTGCTGGAGCACTAGGGCATTAGTGAACTTGCGCTGGCACAGTGGGCAAGAGTTCTGGACCCGTGCATTGGGTGGTCGGGCATGATGGGTGGCCAGATGTGATCGCAGGCTGCCTTTGGTAGAGAAGGATCTGCCACATATCTTGCATGGAAAAGGGCGTTCTCCAAGGTGCGTAGCCTGGTGCAGACGCAGTGCTCTGGGACAGCTTAGCACCCTTAGACACACACCACACTGATTAGTTGTCAAGTTGCCGGCTGCGCCTGTGATGCTTAGTGATGGTAGCAAACCCCCTCCCATGGCCCTCGCTCCATTTGCACTCATGCCTAAGGCAGCAACCATCTCATGGGTGAAGTTTGAAACAGAAGTAGAGAGAAGGGTTGAAGAGGGTGGGGACGCCATTACATATGTGGTAGAAGTGCTGGCATTTGTGAGACGACTGTTGGCTGGACTTGCTGAAGAGGTAGTGATATTGCCAGATAACATCTCCAGCATGGAGGAGGAAGTAGTCCATGGAGAGGAGGAGTGGGGAGGTGCCTTCTCTAGCTTCTCCACCAGCCTCTGCAGCTTGGAGGTTTCAGATGTCGGAGTGGAGGTAGCCATTGAGGAAGGCAAGGAGGATTGAGTGGAGGTGGGTGGACCTGGGACTTTAGGAAAGGAAGAGAAAGGGAATGAAAGCTGAGAATGGCTGGAAGAAGCAAGTTGGTGGGAGCCTGGATTAGAGGGTAGCGGGGTACGAAGCAATCCCAAGGCTGGATGGTTGTAGAGGGATGAGTGTGCAGCAGAGGTAGAGGAAGAAGTGGAGGCAGAAGGGAACAGGAGCTTAGGTAGCTGGGCAAGCTGGGAGTAGGCTGCAGGAGAAAGCATTGGTGCATGAGGGGGAGTATTTTCATCAAAGTGCTGCTGCTTGGCACCCTTGAATAACTCTGTAATGGTGGCAGATGAAGACAATGAAGGGTTTGACAGTAAGGAGGTAGCCAGAGAAGAGGTGGAAGCTGAAGAGGAGGAAGATGAGTGAGATGAGCTTGAGGTGATAGAGGCTGCAGCAGCTACAGCTGCAGCCCTATTGAGCTGCAGGAGAGAGTGGGAAATCAAAGCCAGATCCACACTTGGGGCCAGGGGTAGGATAGAAGGGGTAGATCCTCCAGAGGCCCCCAGAGAAAAGCCAGTGCTGGTGCCACTGACCTCCAAATTATCTCCACATGTTTCATCCTCAGGCCTGCCTTTTGGCTTCTTCTGTAACATATTCATGCCACTAGTACTGCCACCGCTGCTCATGGTCTGTCCCATATCTGACCCTCCAGTGGCCCCTAATGCTACCCCAAACAAAGACGGTGGCAGGAGTGAAAGTGAGAGCTCTGGGTTTTGCTCACGATGGCGTAGGAAGTGCACCTTGAGGTTGCCTCGCGTGGTGAAGCGGCTGAGACACACTGGACACTGGTATGGTCGTTCCCCTGTGTGTGAGCGTAGATGTATCTGTAGGGAAGAGTCACTGCTGAACATTTTTCCACAAAAGCGGCAAGCATGTTGGAGGCGACTAGTAGTGGTGGAACTGGATGCAGTGGAAGAGTCTGCTCCTCCGGAGACAGACTGCATGTGTTGGGAGTTTGGGACCATGGATACTGATGTGGAGAGGGATGAGTTTAGGAAGGATCGACCAGCATGCCCACTCAATGCAGTTGTATTTGGAGATTTCTCATGAAGATAGCGGTTGGGCAGAGCTAATGACAGGGCAAGTGGATAGGTGGAGGAAGCCATGGAGATGGCAGCTGAGGAAGAGGTTGAGGGAGCTGCAGATCTAGAACTCACTCTCATGTACCCATGACCCCCTGCAGTCCCTCCGGTCCCTTCAATCTGGGATTTGTGGGGCTGCAGGATTTGAGACAAGGAGCTGCTGGGCTTTGTGGGTTTGTTAGTTGCCTGAGATGGGAGCAGGGATGAGAAACATGCCAGGAGAGGAGCCACAGAGGTGGAAGGCTGAGGTGCAGTTGGCTGTGTAGTTGGACTGGCAGCCCTTTTGCTGCCTTCCAGGCAGAGCTGAGGCAGAGGAGGGAGGAGTGGTTGGGAAGGTGTATCTATGGTATAGGATGCTCCTCCGAGGCGTAGCACCTGTCTACAGATCTCCTCTGTTATCTGCATCTGGTGGATCTGCCTTTGCTGCAACACCCGCAGCTCCTCCAGGATCAGGGCAATACTCAGTTGGGCCCTAGAGGGTGCAGCTGAAGCAGATGTCACTCCTGGGCTGGGAGTTGGAGTAACAGGACTTGGGGGGCCCTCAGGCACACGGCTGGGGCTTCCAGGGTGCGGTGGAGGACATAGAGAGGCAGAGGACGATGAGGAGGAAGAAGAGGTGGTGGTGGTAGCTGACAGCCCCAACTTGGGAGAGGCCATGTGTGCACCTTGGGAAGGGTGGACGAGGGCACTTGTAGAAGACGTAGGATTGCAACCAGATAGTTGAAGAGTAGGTGGATGTTGAGTTTGGGAAGATAGAGAAGAGTAAGGGAAGTCAGGGGATAGGGAGGGTTGTGGGTCTTGGAGGGGCTGGTGTGACGGCTGGATCGGTGAGCAGGAAAGGGGTGGACCCTCAGTGGGTAGAGAGGGAGTTTGAGAGCCCTTTAGAGATGAAGGGAGTGCTAGGGGCAGTTGGGAGCTTTGAAGAGAGGAAGATGGAGAGCACAGGGGAGAATCCAGGGTAAATGGAAAGGATTGTGACTTCACTGCCAAGTTGTCATCTAGGGAAATTGAAAGAAGAAAATCTGAATGTAATTTTATCATACTTAATGGTAACAAAATAAACACAATTTACATAATGGTTTGCAATCTTTTATAAGATCGATAAAAATCAAATTCACATCTCAGGACACTAAGAAACAACTTACAAGGACAGCAGTGACAGTGACTAAGTAAGGTTTTAGGTGGCTGCTTGAACTGAAGGAATTCAGGTGTCTAACAAGTGACTTGTAACCTCTGCATTTAATCTCAACCACCTTATCATTCACCAATGCGTTTCTTTTCTTCTTTGTCCTGTCCGTCCTCATCAACTGCAGCCTCACTACCGTCACCACTCGTACACACTCACATCATGCATGCAGGCACACATGCTACACACACACACACACACACACACACACAGATTCCACTGATCTGCAAGAATACACTTCTCACCCGTAGAGGAGCCTACCTTGTTTCCAGGGCAACACGCACAAGACAATGGACTTTACCCCCCCCCCCAATAAAAAGCCACATCCACACACCAAGACACTCTTCCATCCCTGCCCCTCTCTCTTTCATTCTTCCTCCATTCAATCTGTCTTTCTTTCATCTCCTTAAGAGCCCTTCCCCCAGCAGCCCAGTGGGGTGTTGGGGGTTAGGTCCTGGTTGGGTACTGGACACTGTACTGGTTGCCTGATTGGCTGGCAGACTTGACCTTAAACACTATGGGGTCAAATTCCTGATACGGTTTAGGACCAGGCAGAGGAAGAGAGGTGGCGTGTAAAGAAAACAAACAGCCTTGCAGACAGACAGGATGACTCACAGACCATCAACAAGCTAACTTAGCCCAGAAAGCAGAGATATAACATACCTGTCAATGCACAATACACCGACACAAAAAAAGCGTACACTTTGTATGTACAGGGTAGCTCATTCACACACATACAGAAGTTAAAGTTGTTTGCTTGAAAGCTACAATTTTACAATGTGGGCCCTATTCCTGTAACTAGAGTGGACAGACAGACAAATACACACACTTGCACGCACGCGCACACACACACTGTCACATACACACTTCTTCATGGGTATGTTCAAGCTTCAGTGCCCAGCAACAAAGCTGAAAGGGGACAATGGGGTCTAATGCTATTGCAGTTAGAACACCTTATACAGCGCCTCTCAAAGTTTCCTTTTCCTTGACCTTCTCATGCTCACCTCTTCACTTCTACCAAATCTGCCTTTGTTCACATTTTCAAATTCACTTTACTTAAATGTTCTTTTTCACCAATATTTCTCTGAGGATTTACTGTATATCCCTCTATTCTGGGTGGTCCGTGTCTTTGAACCTGGCAGTGATGAGGAGTGAAGACATTTGGGTTTTACAGGGCAAAGACAGCAGCTTAATGGCTGCAACCTCAGAGAATGAAGTAAAGACTCTGTAGGACGATACTTTCAACAAGCCTTATTTTTCTTAGTGTGTAAGTATGACATGTACCTGTATATAGTCTAATTTTTAATGTAATGTTAATGTATATGAAACTGATTGAACTGTTTGATAATTCCAGAAAGATACCTTGTATACATGATGGCTGAGATTAAATGATTAACTCTTAATCAACAAAATTAAAAAACACATTTTAGCAGCTTAAGTCAATAATGACATTTCTTCAGATTCCTAAACTCTGTCATGCTAGGTCAAAAGTTACAATACAGTGT
The DNA here is from genome assembly GCA_039737535.1 of Lagodon rhomboides. NCBI lineage: Eukaryota > Metazoa > Chordata > Actinopteri > Spariformes > Sparidae > Lagodon > Lagodon rhomboides. Next base: position 7,292,894 of record CM077797.1, read on the forward strand.
GAAAGGTTTAGGCATCAATTGAAATTCTGCTGTAAAATGGTTCAATAAATACAACATGAAGTATCATACTAACACAATGAACCATAAACTAAAATAGTATTGAGCAAATGTGATTTCTTTGAGGTCTAAACTTTCCATTCAGTTTGAAACCAATCTTGTATTCTTTTGATATATATATCTCTTTCTCACCATGCTCAAGTATCCCACAGGCACCGAGGGTCAGGCTCATAAGCTGCTGGGGTCGTTTCTGTTTCCGACGGGACATGCTTCTGCAGGATGGGACCGACGCAGGGGCGCATTGGCCAACACACAACTTTTAATCTGTCTCCCTGCACACTGGAAAAAGGTAGGTATCTAAATTACTTCAAGGCAAAACAAAACTGAAGAAAAACTACAGTATCATCTCCAGAAATGTGACAGTGGATGCTCCTGGCTGATGAGTCTCAATAAAGACTGTCCACGTTGGTGGCATTGTGGTGCAGAGAAAGAAAAACAGAACTAAAGTGCCATGTGACAGTTTCTCTCGACAAGTCTTCCTTTTCTCAAAACTCACCATTGGCCCTCCTTCGCTCTCTCTCTCTCCACTCACACACACATACACACACATGCGCGCACACACACAGCTCACTTGTTCATCCACTACTTTGCATTCAAATGGCGAGTGAACACCCCTTCTTTTGAGCCAGGAGTCCACTGCCTCTTTTTAGTAAATGCTCATACATTGACGCTGAAGTTCATCACATAATGGCCCCTGCCTGGTCTTTCGATCACTGATGTGAGCCTGTAAAATCCAAACCTCACTTTGTGTGTCTCCTGTGTGTAAAAGACTGTGTGCACAGGTGGGGCGCTAAAGCCAAGACTCGGTTAAATGAATTCAGTTTTTCTTACATTAAACCAGACATATACTATGTCACAGACCACCTTCTCACACGCACCTATTCAAGTCTATTCAAACTATGTGTGTGCGAGATTTCACTGAATCAGGCTCCTGTGTGAGCTCAGTAAACAGAGTGGCTGAAATGAGGTGGAATTCGCAACAATGGCGTTGAGGGAGCACAGCTGAGTGAACATCACCCTCTCAGAGCCTCTCCAACACATAAGGCCACTGACTGGAGGCACAATGCTCCCTTTTCACCCTCATCCCTACTGCTTACCACGTGGAGAGAGGTAATGAAAGAAAGACACAGCCAGAGTGAGGAGGGAAATAATTTTTCACCCGGGCCCTATGACACCCCTCCACCCCCCCACCCACCTCCACCTCCTCTGTGTCTCTCAGAGGCTTGGATAGAATAATAAAATGCATCCGAGGTTAGATATGAAGTCTGAATGTTAGGTTTTAAGTCTTTAGCAAGGTGGTTGTGGAATCAGTTGATTCCATTAGTCGGAATTTTTAAAAAATAGTCCCTCCTTTGTCGGACAAAAGTCTTATTCTCTTAACATAATGGACAGTTTATCACCGGGATTTGTGTTATTTCTAAAGTAGGCCTATGAGGACAGTTTTCTGCAAAGCAAGCCGTGATTTTCCGAACAATATAAAATTAATCAAAAATAAAAATCATAAACCTGTAATCATGCGCGTCGTCGTGTAATCGATAGTTTTTTGTCGGAGAGGAAATTGTGATAACTCCAATAGTTATAAACTGCTCGAAAACCGAGAATATCATCGCCTTTTTAACCAGAACTCTATTGTGCCAACAACGCATTCGTATTCTTCGTGCCATCTTGCCAATTTGTTCGCGTCGGTATCCGACCGTCGGACGTTTTTACACCAATGTGTGGAAACAGGCGCAAAATACGGCGGTGAGATGCGCGTCCCCGCTACTGTACGGCGACCTGTTGCACGCAACGCGCGCTCCCACATCATAACAAGTTATGATTCATAAAATATTATGACTTCGACAAAAAACACAGTCCCGGATGTGCATTTCCCCCACAGGCCGCTCGTCGCCGACACAATCTCTTCAAATATAACACAAAAACAACTTACCATGTTTGAAACGATGATTTTTGGCAGCGGTATTGTGTAATGACAAGAGGGCAAAAAGGCTCAGGAGCTTATGTTGGGGAAGATCGGCTCCGTCTCTCAGCCGGGACACTGGCGCAGCATTTCCCTATTCACTCCCAGGGATGCGCAGTCGGACAGCCGCATTTTTTTCAATTATTTATCTCCGTCGCAAAAACGCGATTCTTTCTCTTATGACAAAGGGTTATTATGCCTGAATGTATTTACTCATAGTCCGCTGGCGGGAGGAGAAGCGGGGCGGTGCAGATGGCCGTACTCGCTACAGGGGGAGGATTATTTTTCTTGGCCGTGCGTGCTGCTCTTCCTCCTCTCTTTGTATTTGTCGGGCCCTGCTCTTGTCAGGCCTGTCTGCGCTCTCTGCGGTACTGTCTGTCTGTCTGTCTGTTAGCTGGCTAGCTGTCTGTCTCCCTGTCTCTTATAATTAATGGCCCTCGCCGCCAGACGGTCCTCTGGGAAACAGTGACCACGGTTACCTCCACATTGGCTCTCAGTGTGCATCTCACATATGAGTGCAGGCCCGGGCGCACACACACCTCTAACGCAGGGCTGGATCGGTCAGACGGGGATTTAGGGTTTGCACAGGTGTGTATGAAAACACCCCCCCGTCTCCTCCCCGGTCATACAACATCATAATTCATATTTTTCATAACTTGATTAAAAAATTATATTGAATCTTATGGCAAAATTTGTTTTTTAAATGCTGGATATTGTCACTGAACGTATCCATATAGATGAAAGCTCATTGCATCACAGTCTTTAATTGGCGGCCTTAATGAATGAAGCACACATTATCTAAAAGCCAAATGACCTTGATTGTCACCCAGTACAGGTACTTCCACAGACAGAGGCAGGTGCTTGGATCTCTTTGCAATCATATTTTGGTAGTTTACGGAGACAATATCCTGAAAAAAATATAAATTACTTAAACTAATCATAGTTGTGATATAAAGCATAGGGATCACAGACTCATAGCATATTTGGTTTGGTAGGATGATAAAAAAAAAAAAAAAAGAAAAAAAACTTGTAAGGAGGTATTTGTATGTAGGCTTGTTCAAGTATGGTGTTTTGCTCAGCAGCACTGCAGAGCATGAGGAGGTTGAATTATTTTGGTTAAATAGTCATCAGTGGGATCCTTTCAGCAACAGATTAGGTAGGCTTATGAATGAATGAATGAATGAATGGACAGATAGTCTAGTTAGTGAACATGTTGTTGCTTAGCCAATTTGACAATCTATATTCTTTATTACCATTACCTTGACTTTACATGTTGTCTAATCAACCTAGGACCCTGTCTACACCACACTGTGGCTGACAGATGCTGTGGTTTCTGTCTTACATCAGTGAAGCCACTAGGTGTCTCTAAAGGACAAACATTACAGGCATACTGCAATTAGCTTGAGTACTTCATATTTGAATGACAAGCTGCACCTGAACATGGACAAATGTGAACCACAAGTGTAGATAATGCATATTTATTTTTTAAGCAATCAATACGTTACAGAAAATACACAGTAAAATCAGGAAATAAGCAAAGGCACTTATACTGAAATTTACAAATAATGACCATCTATAAAGACGTAAATACGTTTTCAGCGTCATGCGTGTCTGTACAAAAATGATTGTGCTAAATATAATCCGAAACATCTCTTTCTAAAGCCCATTTGCCATTTTTCACATCCAGCTAACATGGAGCAAAATCAACTTTTATTTGGCAAAGTTTTCTCAGGTCTCTTGACAAATGTAAGTCACACATTCACTTTAAAGTAAAAAAACAAACAAAAAACAACTCTTTTTGTCTTCCACCAACTCAAAAGAAAAATATTTTGCTGTTTAGCTGCTAAATGCTTCAATACACTTCAAAACTTCTTCTTCTGTTTGGTGCTGGGCAGGTAACCAGTCAGTGTCAACTTTTAAAACAAACCCTAACCTGATTAAAAAAGCGATATCTGTCATTATGTCTTACACAGTGGTGATTTGGTCTGGGGGTGTAGGCACAGCAGCACCGATGCTACTGAATGACCATATGAATATTATAGGAATACTACAGGCAGCTGTGTGTCTCTGTGGTCCTCTTGCTCTTCTGCTCTTCCTCAACTCTTATTAGAAGGAACCTCAACAGTAAGGTCTCATGTGAGAAACCAAATCAATGAGCCCTGAGAGCTGAGGGGAACATTTATTATTCTATATACACTTAATGATCAACTCTTTTAGACTGGAATCGACGCTGAGGGGTTTGGTTTTCTAAGGAACTTGTGCGGAACATTTTCTAGCTGACTTCATTTGACTCACCTCTTGTTTGTGAAATAATTCAAAGCAGTTGGCATGACATGCCAAAAAACAGATGGTTCAGTCAAAGCCACAATACAAGGCTGTGATGACAAATGCCCTTTTAGACGCAGTTCCTTTTTTAAACTACTTATTAAATTAATTATAAACCTGTCTCTGTCTGGTTACTCTCTGTTGTTTGTTGTTCCTTAAACTCTCTGAACTTCATCAGAGGTGTTTTGCAGCAGGGGAACGCTTCCACTGTGTCCCTTATGTCCTTCCTGATGAAAATATAGACCAAAGAGTCTATCAGAGGGCTGAGATAGACCAGGGCACTGGTCAAAACACCGGACAAATCCCTTACGGAGTTCTCTGTTTCAGAGGCATCGTGACTTTTGAGAGAGTAGAACAGGTTCCTGAAACTGAAGGGCAAGAACAAAACTGTGTACGACCCCAACACCAGACTCAGAACCCCCAAAATTTTCCTCCTGTTCTTTGTTTCATGTCTCATGGCCACGCTCTTGTTCAGGGCTTGCCACGTGGCTATGAAGAGACCCAAAAGAAGTGGGGCGGGTAGGAGGCAGATGACGGAGAATACCAACAAGGAGCGGCCCATGATGTAATCCACAGTGGAGTAGGCCAATGAAAGGATCCACACGGAAATTGAGATTGGGATGGAGAACATTGCCTTGTTCTTTGTGCGATACCACAACGGACAGGCCACCATTAAGTACCTCTCTGCAGAAATCAGCAGCATGAAACACAAACTTGTGGTCAGGCCCAAGCGGACGAACAGTCGTGCGATGCAGCGGGCTCTGACGAAGGGTTTGAAGGTGGCATCAAAAAATCTGCTGATGATAAAGACAATTGTAATCCCGATCTGAAGGAGGTCTGACAGGAGCAGGTTTATGGCGAAGATGGGAGCCAATCTGTCCCTCTTGAGTAGAAACAGGAGAGCATAGCAGGCCAGGCAGACTTCAGGTAGTCCCACAAGGAATATCACCCAGTCCACCACAATACCGAAGGTATTTGTGTAATAGACAGGGTCCTTACCACAGATAAGGGAAGTATTTTCATGTATCCCTGCCATGGAGCTTTTGTTGGACAGCCGCAGAGTATCGACGATGCTTTCAGCGCTGCAGTATTTCAAAGTGAAGCTGTAATTGTTGCTGTTTCCTTTTTATCGGTGTCGCTTCATGGGCAGGGCGAGTGACTGGTCTCAGCAGAGAGTTGTGTTCATCAGATATTAAACTATGTGTCACTTCCTATGAAAATTCTGACACAAAAACAAATACATAAGCAAATAACCTGTGAAGCTGAAATCCATGTCATGCTCACAGAAATACTAAATGAAAACACTGACAACATTTATTAGCCGTTATATACATAAAAATATGCAAATATTGGTTTCTTTTATACGTGTTTAAATGATACACCAGTTATACGCTGATATTACAAACTTAAAAACTACCAAGACGACGTATCAGAAGTAGAATTTTTTTAATTGAATAACTCACCTTGGCATCTTTGTTTTACCACATTTTTCCCACCTCTGCCTCCTGTCAAAGCAGTGAAGTTACTCACCATCATTCCATCAATCAGCCAGCGGTTTAGTGAACTTTGATCGACCCATTACATGGAAGAAGAATTATGCAAACCAGGAGTATCACTCTTGGAAAATTTTACAATATGATATATTGAGGAAGTCAAATTTCTATTTTATTATGTGTTTATTTGTCACGTCTCCCAGTAGGATGAGATGCAAAACAAGGCAAACAGTTGAGCAAGTGATGCAGAAAGACAGAGCAGTAGTTTGAATGATACACACATGCATAACTAACACAACTGGAAACACAAGAGAAAACTTAAATGTTCATTTTATTTGGCCAATTTTGTCAACACAAACAATTAACTATTTACATGCTTCTACACACAAATGCTACATGATACATTAAGGCAAGACCATGTAATTTTTGCTGAACACCAGACCACAAGTCAGTTTTAAATGTAGATTTTAAAATGTTGCTTTGCACAGCATAAGTAGAAAAGAGTTAGCTAACATTAAAACTACTTGCCATACCAGATCAAGAAAGGCGTGTAATTCAATCATGCCTACTCCATTAGCAAACAAAAAATTTAAATCCGCTAAATCCAGATTTTTATTTGGATCTAAATCAAATTGTACTCACTATAGATACTAGCCACCTCAATACGCCTGATTTTGTTTTTCCATCAGGATCCATGCATTACTCCCTGAGAAATAAACAAAGATGTTGAAAAACACTCTCTTGTAATGTTAATGACAGTGAGAAAAATAAATTTGCTGGATCCATTCCCTTATCTGGGTCTGCACCAAAAGTTAATGGGGTCTATTCTGGGGACCCATCCTCCATCCAAGTTTTGTGGAATTCTGTTTTGCAGTTTTTGTGTTATCCTGTTGACAAACCAGTCAGACAATAAATGAACATTACCTCCTTGGCAGAGGTAATTATGGTAGCTACATTGTTACATCGCATTGTTAGAATAATGTACAGTATAATACATTTCAAATTAACTGTATAATAATCTCAACTAATAGTCAACTAGGTAACATTTTGTTGATTTTCAATGTAACATATCTGCCTCAGGCGGGCCTTCGGGTCTGTTCCATGTGTTGTACACTTTAACCCCATAGTACACATTAATGAGTTTCTGCATTTTATTCTCCTATGTACAGCACACTGTAACATTTCATTACTCCATTTTTAAAAGACAGTGGTATAAATGTTCAGATTATTAGTTTAGCTTAGCATGAAGACTGAAAGCAGGGGGAAACAGCTAGCCTGAGTCTGCCCAAAAGTAGCAAAATGTGCCTACCAGCACCTCTACAATGAAACACTATATCTTGTTTGTTTAATCCACACAAATATCAAACTGTAAGTACTGAAAAAAGTACTGTTTTTACTGTGCCACTTTTTTTCACCGTTGGACAAAGCTAGTTTCTAGTTTCAGCTGTTTCTCCCTGCTTCCAGTCTCTATGCTAAGCTAAGCTAAATGGCCGCTTCACATTTAACGGACAGACATGAGAGCGGTATCAAACTTTGCATGCAACTCTTGGCGTGAAAGCAAATAACAGACTTTCCCAAAATATCAAAACCATTCTTTTAAACAGAGCCATGTCCAAAGACACTTTAATACATTGGAGTTTCACAAATTCAAATGCAACCAAACATTTAATTATACCAAAGATAAATCATTTAGTTTATATACAATATGAAAAGGATAAAACTTATGAATAACTGCATTGTTAGACTGCATTAGTCTTTGCTAGGCTTATCTAATAAAATTACATCTGAGTACAAGGATGTAGTTTTAAGTATTTCACATCTTTGCCAAAATAACATCATAGTCTAACCCGACTCTAAAGCATTAAATGCTACAATGTTCTTGATATTCAACTGCTCATACTACTGATTGCTCCATGATGACCCAGGATCAGAATAATACTCCGATGTATCTTCACTCCCAAGCTGCTCTCTCAGCCATGTAGAGACCTTCCTCTCGTTAGACTCTCGCTCTTCATCAGACACTAGTGGAACATTATAAAAAAGTGTATTACAACAGGGTTGTGCTAGTGGCTCTGTTAGGTTGTTAGTTTAGGATTAATACATGCTAATATTTCATTATTAGAAGCAATATCAAAGTACTAATCGGAATATTGTTAGTGTTGTGGGTATTTAGTCATAAAATATAGTATTGGACAAATTCATATTTTGATCTAGTAATGGGGCAAGGAGATATGACAGGTCATCATCGAAGTTCTTCCAATTCAAAAGACAACATTATGGTGGCACTAGAGGAAAAGTCAAGGAACCCTCCAAACTCATTAAAATACATTATCTGGGGAATGTCTGTACCTTAAAACTTTGACCTTCTGGTGGCACTAGAGGTCAAAGTTTATTGAGTCAAGAGATCCTCTGGGCACCACACATGTCGCACACATTTTCAAGGCAATACAACACAGAAGTTTTCTAGGTATTTCCGCTGATTTCCGTGATGGACTGACCAACAGAGTGGCATTGCCACAAGTGTGGCTAAAATGATTAAAGAAATAAGTTTCCAAAATTAGAAACAAACAAAACCAAGAGTTTTTAAATATACCACTTTAAGTGAACATATTTTCTGAAGAAATAAAATACTTACTATGTGGGGGCTCAGATATGCTTCTGGCCATCTCTTGACTTAGTAGTAATCTATAGTTCATCAGAAGCTCTTCCTCTTTACTTTTGCAAAAAGCTTCAAACATTTCAAGGAGGGACTCCCCTGGTGGTGACATAGTCTCTGTCACCATTTCATCTTCTTCCCACTTGTCTGACTCATTTGCATTAAGACGGAAGATGCTGTTCTCCGCCACCATCCATTCAATCTTTTCAAGTAGTTTTGAGGCTTGAGCTGGATCATTGGAGTTGGTGATGAATCTGTGGTACCTGTTGTTACATTTCCTTATCAGCGACTGGAGGGCGCTGCCTTCACTCTCTATCAACTGCTCTATAGTGGTTCTTCCCATGCAGTCAGCCCAGCTGAAAAGTACAAGAGTATGTCTCCAAACATCAGGACCCAGAAGGCTCATGTGCTCCCTTATGGACCTCAAGTTGGCCTTGTTGAAGGCAACAGCAGAAGTGACCACCAGGATGATGGCGTGGGGCCCTGGAGCACTGAGTGAAACTCCTCTTGTTATCTCCTGCTTCACCATCTCTGGAGTGTCTTTGAGGGAGCTTAACTTTGACCAGCCAGGAGTGTCTATTAGCTTGACCTTCCATCGACCCACTTGGCTTTGTTTCACCTCACTGTGGTTGGTTCTCCTCCTCTCTCCCAGGTGTATGCCCAGCATTCTGTCTCCTATCGTGGTTTTCCCAGACAGGAAACAGCCAGTCAGAAGAAGCCTGATCTCGGCTAAATGATAAACCTCATCTGGCAGAGAGACAAAGAAAAAACAATGAAGAACATGGTTATGATCCATGATAATCCATGGTCATGGATAGAGAAACAGATTATTTGATAGCCTACCTTTGTAAGTTTCCCTGAGAACGTCTCTCTCAGCCTTGACCCTGGATTCTCTCTCCTTTGCTCTCTCATTTACTTCTGTCAGTCTTCTCTCCACATCATGTGCAACAGCAGCATCCAGTTCAAACATTTTTCCACCATTTGCAGCCACCATTTTCTCCACTTTTTCAAGCAGCGCTATCACCTGTGCTCTTGAACCATTATTGTTGTTGTTGAGTATGTGGCTTCTTCGACCGCATTTCTCCACAATCCTGTGCAGAACCTTCCCTCTCTTTTCCATGTAATCTCCAACAGTGGAGTATGTCTCGTTCCAGACGCCATACTTCAGCAGAACCAGGGTGTGATTCCATACTGCATCGCCCAAAATCTCCAAGTGCCCCTCTATTGACCTCCCACTTTTCTCCTCCAGTATGCTATCCAAGTCAACAACCAACAGGAAAACGTGAGGTCCTGGAGTGCAAAGGGACACACTTTGGATCAACGACATCTTCACCAGCTCCATGGTCTCATCAGGGTGGTAGGTCTTCCACCATCCAGGTGTCTTCACGAGGGTAACCCTCCATCTTCCTGCTACCTCGCCGTGTCTCACTGTGTTTCCTATAATCTCATCTTCAGTGTCAGTGCTCTTGCATCCCAGTATGGTGTTTACTGTCTCACCTTTACCACAATATTTCCATCCCAGAAGGACAATGCGGATGTCTTTGAGAAAGTTTGAGTTCCCAGGTTCTGTCAAGAGGAAGCAAAATATTAGGCAAGAGGGAAATACTATTTTGGCCTGTAAATGACTTAACTATTCTTCCAAATATTAGTAAACTATGTAACATAGCATAAGGACTTTCAACAGACTGAAAATGTGTGGGCAGAAGCTATGGCTTAATGGGTCTGCTTAAACAATCCTGGTGGGAACTCATTGCTGTGATTTTTATGGATAGTGATGTTTGTTGGTCAGTCGGTGCCAGTTGGATGGAGTACTATGAAATTGTGGACAGCCATTCATTGTCCTCAGAGGACAGATTTCACTGACTTTGGTGACCCCCTGTCTATTTCTGTACCGCCAACGGCAGGTCAAAATTTTCAAGCATCATTGAAAATGTCTTAATATCTGCTGTATGGATTGACATCACATTTGATGCAGGCATTTATGGTTCCCAGATGATGTATCCCTCTGACTTTTCCTGTAATGCCATTTTAAGATTGGCATTTGTGGTTTTTAGTGATGTCGCAGCAACTACTGAATGGATTGCCCCTTCAGAGAAATTGTTCCTTCCGTCACTTCCATTTCAGTATTTGTTTACCATCATCTGGTCCAATTTAAATTTGTCCAACACTTAATACTTATAAAAAGCAGCCATAGTGATAAAATTCCAATCAGCCTCAGCTGTACTTTGTTGATTTGAGTTGAATTTGATGTGTTAAGTGTTAGTCTGCCAATATAAGAATGCAAACACACTAAAGTAAGATGTTGAGCATGGTGAACATTGTCCCTGCTTATAAACAGTATGTTAGCACTCTGCCCAAATACAGTCTGACAGATCTGCTATGTGCGGCATAAGACCCAATACAGGTGTTAAGAATGAAAACAGCCTTTTTTAAAAAGACTGTTTCTTCATAATTAAACAGTGTGTGTTTCCTAACATATAGACGATTGAAGGCTTATCAGGCACAGAAATACCGCACAGCAGTTTATAATGACACTGACAGGATTTTACAACTCATCTTGACTTGACTGGACTCGAATTATATAACTTTTCATCGAGACAATCGCCAGGTAAACAGTAGTAATACAGTGTTATGAAATAATCTTACAGGTATGTGCAACTGTGGGTATTTGATTGGCCATGCTGGAGACGCCACAGTGTTTTGTCTTCCAGGGATAAACTCTGTTGAAAGCCACCTAACTCTGGTTCAAATAAACACACTATTTGAAACTTTCTAACTCTTTCTAACTAAAGTAATTTTCTTTGTTTTCATGACTGAATAAACTGAATAAACAAACTGACCTTAAAGAACAACAGTTTCATACTGTTTTACTTTGTTTATATAATACCTTTCTAGCTTTAAACAGTGTCATTAATATTGTAAAGACTAAAACTCTGAATTTGAATTTTTTCTCCAAAATTACATAGTGCCGCTTTAAATTAAAGACTTGAGATAAGAACTTACTACATGAAGTTATTCATAGGTTGTTTGTTTTAAATGACACATGACAAATATAACCAGAGAAATGTGTATGAAACAAAGGGTCAGGTCTAATGTAAAAATGATCATTGTATTTTTGTTAAATGATGCAGGTGTAACCATGCAATTATAACTTGCTACATAGCACACGTTGTCAGTTTCATCAATATTTAAAAACAATAATGGGACTTAAAATTTAAACAAGAAGAGAGTTTATCCCTCTAAGAGAAAAGTTTCCCCTATTTGAATGAGGCCAGCAGCATGATGCAGCTATGTTGACAACATGATTGGCAAAAATATACGGGGTTGTCTTGCGAAACAAGTTGAACTTGACAGGAATGTTTGCTGCAAAACAATGTGAATCTCCTGCATGGCACTGTAGTGGCAAATCAAATACCCACAATTGCACATTCCTGTAAGATTACTTTGTAACGCTGTATTTCGTCTCGATGAAAGGAAAATAATTAATGAGCTAATAAATTTGAAATCCTTTCAGGTAGTACATTGTTATTTTATCCCTAACGTAGCCTACAGTATAAGTAACTGACATTTTAAATGAACAAGGTTTCAGTTTAACTTGTCATCATAGATCAGCTCGGATGATTAGACTAAACAGGCTGAATTGCATTCCAAACTGATAACCACTGTTACCACAGATGCAACCAATTGCCAGTTCATGTGGGTTATAGTGTGCAGTGTTTTTTGAAACTGACGTAGACAGCATTGCACAGCACGATAAGTACTTCCCCACAAAGATCAGACAACTGAATCAACACCTGCCAAAACAATTTCAACCAAAACAGAACATTATAATCCTTATTACAGGACTGTTGTATTAGACTTCATATAATACAACATTGGTATATGTAATGTTATGTTATGCATTAGTTTTAGCTCAGTCTACATATAAACTGGCAACCAACTGTAAATGTTGTCAGCAGGTAAATACAATGTTCAAACACCATACAGTTCACTTAACAGGATAACTCACCACTTTCGTCTTCAGTACTCTCACTTTTCATTTTTTCCTGGGAAGTTGCCCAAAAACAACAGCAGAGATTTTACCTTAACTTAAACTTAAACATTGCGATTCAACCTTGCTTATTTAAAAAAGAAATCCCGGAATTGGCAATTCTCTGACGCTGATTAACCTTGACTCTTGGCGCACCTGTTTCTACCTGTGGCAGTGTAACTGCTTACTGAAGATTCTTGAGCGTTGAATTTTTACAAAGGTATGAGGAACGAGTGTTGAAGGAAAAATACAAGCTCCTCCCTCTCAGGTAACTAAACAGTCTTGAAATAGGCTCCAATGACACCTCTCAGACGAGAGGTGAAACGTCTTCAAGACAAAAACCAAATCCAGTTGCATTTGATTCAATTTCCTTGAGATAACTATGACCTGGATGAATGAGAATATTCACAAACACTTGCACTACACTGTGCAAATGATACATGTAACTGTGCAGTTGATTCATAAAAACAGAACAAACTATTGCTTTTTCAATACTTCTACATGCAGCAGATAACTTCAACTTCCTTATTCACATTTGCCTTGTTGCTTTCTACACCTGTAGCATTTGATTAGATGGTAACCTTTTACAATAAGGTACAGCAGTGGGAATCACTCAGTGATGCAACGATTGATCCCTGAATAACCATGATTCCAGGACTATAAGTAGATAATGATTCCCTCATGAACAGACTGGGAGGTACTATAATAATAAATCATTAGATAGTGAGTATTTAATGCTGACTGAATCGGCCTGAAGTCGGCTATGGAAAAATACTGAACTCTCTGGTATGCGAGAGAACTCTCGAGCTTGGATTTTACAATCACTTACATCCTCAAGTAAGTGCCTGTAAACTAGTGTTCATGTGTGCAGCTGACAAAAACATGTGCATGTGTAACTGCAGCTGCACACAATGAAAGCACGCAGCATGTCCAGCGGATAGAGTGGGAAGGTTTTTATTCTGTTCTGTATCTGTTCTGAACAGAACCACTGCTATACAGTTCCAAAAGAAGAAGTTTCACATGACAATATGACACAAAAAAAACAAATGAGCAGATGTCAGAGTGGTTTAAAGAGTATAAAAACAGTGTTCATTAGAGATAAAGAAGACGAGTCCTATCAGAGCACAGGCTAATTATTGCACTCTGACCTCAAAGTTACCTGATCATTTTCCTCACGCCCTCCTCCCACCCTAGGGTCATGTGACCTCTCAGTCTGGTGCCAGCTGGGGGTAGCTGAATCTGTTGGGATTAGCCTCCACAGTCAACACACTGACCGCGCACAACTCACACACTCACCAATGGCCAGGTTCTGCAAACACCGGGGCGCCAACAGGTAGGAAATCCCACTTTTCTTTTAGACATTAATTTAAAATTCTCATTGAGTTTAGTTGAGATGCAAAAAGAAGAGTTGGTAGTTGAACATATAAAAGCAGAGCACATGTAGAGTAAATCAGGCAGACAAGCTGCTGTCAAGGATGATCTCCTGATCCCCTCCTTCCGCTCATCTGTCAGTGTTACCAACCTTTATCCTTACTGTGAGCGGGTCACATTCTTCTTCATATATTGATCATAGACATCTATAAATGATTGTTTACTCAGTAAATTAGATTAAAAATTTCATCAAATTGTCTCACTAAACACTGGTCACGCTCAGTTTATGTGTTAAATCTTGAATCAACTTCATAGTAATTGTTTTGGCCATTGTTTGAAGGGATGGCGTGTGACCTTACATTAGGTTGTGGGGTGTTTCTGATATTTTAGTCCACCCTAGGCACATTTTCTCAGTAATAGTGATTACATAGTTAAGTGTTCTATTCCTAGAGCACAGCGGGCAAAAGCCCAGTAGGCAGGATTACTGGTCTGAGTGCACAGTTGGAATGAACCAAAGACTTCCCCCTTGTCACCAGCTTAACACGCTTCTAATGATATATACTAGAAATTACAATGTAACATAATTAGAATACAATTTAATATAAGGAAGGTACATTGGTAATCTATACTGATATGTATTTAAAAAGTATATTTTCTCCACATATTACAGGAATACATTTTCTACAACATATATATAATTTGTTGCTGCTGTTCACATCTGTACTTCTTACATGTAACAGCAGCATGTAAATCTTGTCCTTAATTTGTGACCCCACTGACTCCAATCCAACTCATCTGTGGATTTTGTGATGAGTTTGTTACATGCTTTTAATTTCTCTCTTGTGTTTAAATCCACTCTTTAGTTAGCAGCCTTGTGCGACACCCACATAAGGGAACCCGTATCCGGTCACGATGTCGTCTCTGGAGGAGGAGCTGACCTGCTCTGTGTGCCGAGACATCTTCAGCCAAGCCCTTCCTCTCCCCTGCGGTCACAGCTTCTGCCCTGCCTGCATCCGCGAGGCCTGGAGGGATCAGGGCGAGGGCAAAAGCCGCTTCATCTGCCCCCAGTGTCAGGAGGAGCACGGCGAGGTGCTGTGTGACAGCTGCTCTCCAGAGGCAGCGGGAGGAGAGCCAAAATTGGCTGTCAAGACCTGCCTGAGGTGCGAAGTATCTTTGTGCGCAGAACACCTCCAACCACATCTGGAGAGGCCTGCGTTTAGCACCCACCTGTTGGTGGATCCGCTGGGCGACCTCTCCCAGCGACGGTGCCCAGAGCACACGGAGATACTGCGCTACTACTGCGCCGATGAGAGGGTGTACGTGTGTGGGGACTGTCTGCTGCAGGGAGGCCACGCTCAGCACAAAGTGAAGGCACTGAGACAGGTGGAGGAGGATCTGAAGGTCAGCTGGAGGATCATACAGTGTGGGTTTTTACTGTTTGTTTGTGCACGCATGAGTGTGTGGTTGATCATACATGTACGGTTCCACAGGTCATCCTCCAGACCCTGCTCATAAAAGCAGAGGAGAAGCTGAGAGACGGAGAGCGAATCCTCAAAGAGCACGAGAATATTGATTCCACCATGGCTGTGAGTAAATCTATTTAAACCACAACGTAATGACTCTCTCAGTAGATGTTTTTTACACCCTGTACTACCAAAGTTAGGACCCACAAGGGAGCCTAAATTTGAATGCTTTTCATGTAAAACCCTAAGTCTGACCTTGTTCTACTAATGAATCTTTTTAAATTAACCAGATGCTTTGATCACTGATCTGCTACCAACCGCCAATCTATCCTGACTGGTTTCAGGACTGCATGAAACAGGATGAGACTCAGGTGGAGCGGCTGGGCTCAGACCTGCAGGTCCAGGTGAGGAGGCTGGTGGTCGACCTGAGGGACATCACCAAGAGGGAGAGAGAGCAGGTCTTAGAGCGAGTGCACGAAGACTGCTCCAAGGTGAGGGAGGACATGAGCCAGACGCTGAGCATCCAGCACTATCTGGCCTCGCTGCTGGCAGAGATGGACCCCTTCCTGCTCATCTGGGTAAGACCTGGTGCTGAAAGGACACTCTGTTGTACACTAACAGATTTGTTGGGAGTGGAATTGTTTTATGAGTTTTCCTCGTATTTTATAGAACTTTGTATACAATTTTCTGTCTGATTTCTTTTGGACAATCATACATAACTAGTAGGCTTCTTCTTTTTTTCTTCTTCATTGTGTTTTTTCTTTAAATTCAGGGTTTCCTGACACTTGGCCAATGTTTTACTAACTCTTTGGTTGTTTTAACTGTGTACTTTTCTAATCCAGGACAAGCTGGATAGCAGAAAGTGAAGTGAAGTGAATATAGCTTGCATTCAGGTCTTCACTTTATATCTTAAATAATAATCTAAACTTTGAAAATAAAAAGAATCTCCCAGTTTTCTCCACAGAAATGAGTAAAATGCTAAGAAATGTTACTTTTCTTATACCTCTTAAAGTCAATAAGGCCTCACAACCCCATGTGACGCTTTGGTGACCCCTAGTGGGCTCCCAGTATGTATTATTCTGTAGTTCAGTAGGGAAGATGTGACAGTGTTCTCAGTTTCTGGAAATAATCCAACAATTAACCTTTTTAAATGTGAGCAAAACATTATTCCTACTTAACATCAGTATGTTACTAAGGCGGGGCAATATGTACAACAGGTATCGTCATTGTGATAGGAGACTATATACTGTCTTAGATTTTGGATATCTATACTGATATATCGTAAGTGTTGTCTTTTCCCGATTTTAAAGGCTGTATTACAGTAAAGTGATGTCATTTTCTGAAAGTACCAGACTGTTCTACTTGTTATAACACTTGTCTTTATGACCCAGTTAGTCATTATATCCACATTTCTGATGATTACTGATTACAGAAATCTCATTGTGTTAATATTTTGTGAAAGTACCAATAGTCATCCCTACAGCACTATCACAATATCAATATCGAAGTCAGGATATGGTAAAAAAAAAAAAAATTGTGCTATTTGATTTTGTTGCCCAGTCCTTACATTTGTGAAGTGCTTTTGAGAAGACTTAAAAATATCGAGTTATATAAATTGTATATTGCGATATGGCCTCAACATATTGTGATATTTTTCTTCAGGCCGTACGGCACAGCCCTACATGGTACAGTTGCTTTTGTGAGCATGTTGCCATGTTTGCATTAACATTTACTGTAACTCAAAGCACTGCTGGGCCTCAGTCCAGAGCTGCGCGCCTATCTGCGGATTCTTAGTCATGTTTGTTAAAGGTTTGGTTTCCCACTTATGCCTGGGTAAATACTAAATAACCACTACTTGTCAGGATTTCCTATGTTGTCCTATGTGGCACAGCTCATCTGGCAGAAACTGAATGTAGGACAGCAAGGATAAAAAAAATAAAAAGCCCCCCCCCCCAGTTTTGCCTTTCGGTGATGTGGTTGTTATTTGGTATGCTGCCTACACATTTGTATGGTAGCATCCTCTGTGTAAGCAGCTCCTATTCTAGAAAATATAGTTGAGAAAAAAATGCATTACTGTATATGCTGTTCACTATGGTACACAAGGCATCATTTGTTTTATGGCTTGCATTCTGGAGAGGTTACAATACGGTGACTTAAAGCATCCATGCAGGGCCATAAAAATGTTAATAGAAGAATTATTATAAATGTTGAACACACTCATCTATTGTGGGAAATAATATGGGACATATTTAATGCACAGATGGTGATCTATATGTTTGAATAGGGGTTTGTCCTTGTGTTTGTTTACTTTATATCCAGCTGGGCAGAGTGGATCGTGCTTTGTTGGGCTTTCCTCAACTGTCCTTCACCTTTCTTTCCTCAGGCCTTTCAATCAGATGACACTAAGTAAGTCCACAACAAGTCATGACACTGTGTTATGTTCGATGTGTGTGGGTAGGTAGGCAGTGTTTGTATGTTTGTATGTGGGGGATAGAAAAGACGGTGATACATAAGGTGAGTAAGAAATGGACGGATGAATGCAGAAGCCTTTACTCCATATGGGCTCACGGCTTAATATGAAATAGTTTTCCTCCTGCTGTATGTTTTCTGCTCTTGATTCTAGGTTACTGGCCGAGCTGAGCAGCCCAATTTTCGTCCCTGATACCGTCAGTTTAGACAGGAAACACATCTTGGAGGACATCGAAAACAAGTATCGAGAGTTTATCACTGCCACACTCCGCTGCCTCAGTGAGCTCAAGCGGGAGCTTTGTGAGTGATGCTTACCCTATTTATTTAACTGTCTTAAAGGAATGCTTTGACATTTTAGGGAACATGCTTATGTTTTCTTGCCAGTAGTTAGATGAGAAGATCGATACCACTCTCATCCCTGTACATTAAATATGAAGCTACAGCCAGCGGCCGGTTAGCTTTGCATAGCAAAATGACTGGAAAGGGGGAACAGCTAGTCGGATACATAACACTCTTTAAAAGGACAACTTGTCATCTTTACACTTTGGTTTTTGTACAAATTGAACAAACAAAATATAGCATGTTAATTAGTGAGCTTTATGCTAAGCTAAGCTAGCTGTCTCCTGGCTTAGCTTTGTAGTATTATCATGAGAGTGGTATTGATCTGATCATCTAATTCTTGGTAAGAAAGCCATTTCTAAAAATGTCAAAAATGTTCACTTAATATTTGGGAACATTTTACATAAGGTGCACAAAAATGTGAGTAGTTACTGAGGAACAGGTGAGGAATTAAGCAGGAACTACCTGATAGTTAATGAGTCGTTAATGAGTGTTAGAGGACTACATAGCAGATAATGATGAGTTATTAAAGAACTGACTGGGAGATACTATAATTAATGCATATTAATAGGTAATAATTAATATATGAATATATATAAATCAGCATACTGACCAATTTCTTAAGAAGAACCAACCACTGTGTAAGTGGAACAAACTGGTAACAGCTCATTATCAATTCATCATAAGTTACTCTTTTTGTGTATTTTTAAGTAAAGTGAAACATAGTGCTGAGTATTTAACAAGTAGACTTATTAATTGCTAATTACTAAATCAGTAGTTGCTCTTTTTGTGTATCACATTGTTATCTTGAAGTAATGAGGCAGCACTAGGGGTTTACTTCTCCGTTACGAGAAAGAAAGTGGTCAGTATGTTGATTTACAGATGTTTATGAACTAACCATTACGTAATCATTCATTAATATAGGATCTACCGGTCCGTTCTCTAATAACTCTGCATTATCTGCTGTATAGTCCTTGAATCACTGTTATGCAGATATTACTCATTAACAATTAATTATCAAGTAGCTCCTGATTCATTCCACACTCGTTTCTTAGTAACTACTCACATTTTTGTGTCCCTTATTATAAAGTCTTACGTAGTAAATTCATGTCATTTTTATATAATCATCTGATTTTATATATAAACCTACCATAAGTGGTCTTCTATTTGTGGTAACTAAAACTGTGTACATGTGTGGTCGCATCTCAACAACTTGTGGGTGTTTGGAACTGGAAACATTTCTCAGCTCATAAGTAGGAAAGAAAACTCTGTTGTTTCTATGAGCAGCAACACACTGTTGTTTTATTTCCCTCTCTTACAGTAACCAGTCCCTTGACTCTGGACACTAACACAGCCCACCCTCTGTTGAGCATCTCTGATGATCTTCGCTCGGTGACGCGGGTGAAAAACCGCCTGCCCTGCGCTGCTCACCCCGAACGCTTCGACCACTGGCCGCAGGTTCTCACCTGCCAGACCTTCTCGTCTGGGACTCACTACTGGGAGTTGGAGACTGAGGGATTCTGGGATATTGGCGTCTGCTATAGAAGTATTGGACGGAAGGGGAAAGAGGGCAACGCCTTTGGGAACAACAAGGTATATGTGATATATATGTCACATATTTAACACTTCTTTGTTGTTTGTATAAACGGATGAAATGAGTCAGAAGCTCTGTTTGATGCCAGTTGTATTTGTACTGCTATATTTTGACCACTTTCCCCATGAACCCTTCCCTGGTATCACTCTCACCCTGGTAGTTTTTTAATCTGGCTGCAGGGAAAATGAAAAGGCTGTTTTTCCTTTGGACTTTTACTCAGTTGTCAAAATCTGTCATCAGAGAAACTCTTGATTTGTGCTTAACTACAGAACCCTTTACAGCAACTTTACACTCTTACAGAACTAGCCATGTTTCCACCCAGATGTAATAAGATTTTAACAAAATTTTGCAAAAGATAAAGAGGATGAAGGCGTGGTTCCATCCACTGTTGTTAAGGGAATTTTAAGGATGGCAGAAGAAGAGGGTGTGACATGAAGATGTAATTAAAAAAGCACCAGTATAAACTAAGTTGAAAGATTTATTGGCATCGCACTTTTTGTTTCATGTACTGATTTGATGAACCACCTCCTCATCCGTCCCGGAGATCTAATGTTTTCATCCACCCCCATTTTTTGTCTCTTCAGTCGACGATTAAGTCCTAAGTTTCATGTACGTTGTGATTTAATCAGACAACAGAGAAAAGCAGCAAAGCTTTATAATTGAGCAGCAAGAACTACAGACTTTTGCTCATTTTTGCTAAGAAAAATTATGCGAACAACTCCAGTTTTCTCCCAGTCTGCAATTAATCGACTACTTTTTTCAGCTCTGGTTTCAACCAAAAGAGACGTGTTCCTTGATTAAAATGCCTGTGATAAATCTCTAGGTATCTTGGAGCTTGACGCAGCAGCACGACAGGAAGCTGGCTGCCTGGCACAACCGCAGGAAGACCCGTCTCACGTACCAAATGACTGGCAACAGGGTCGCCGTCGCTGTGGACTACGGCGCCGGCACCATCACCTTCTCCGAGGTGGGAACATCTTGCAGCCTGACCCACCTCCACACTTTCTCCGCCACGTTTACTCACCCGCTGTGCTTGGGCTTCGGCCTCTACAAAGCTGAGCTCAACAGCCGCATCTCCGTCATCAAGGTCTGAGTTGGAGAGAGAGAGGGGCAAGGAGGAGAGAACAATGACTTTGACAGAACCATGGCAAGAGAAAAGTGGTGTTGATTTATTCCCTTGCTTCTGGAACCACATGATCCTGCGATGGAATATTTCCCACGAGCCTCTCTGATGTTCTCTCAGATCTAAGCCAAATAAAGAGACAATACCACATCTCCTGAAAGTGTGACCAGGTGATACTGGCATGGAAATTATTTTTCCATCAGAGAAAAATGAGAATGGAGCATTTAATGAGCGAACATGAGTGGATCCTGTCAGGACATCAAATGAAGAGGACAGAAAGATGCCTGATTGTTATGTGATGACTGTTGATTGGAAGTTATTACAATTACGTAAAAGGAGTAAATGTAAATGTTAGTAACCTTTGCCAGAATTTAATGTTGTCAGATGTTTGTGATGTTTGGAACTAACTCACCCCTTCCTTCTTTAAGCACCTCTCATGGCCTGCCTCAGTTGTGAATACCAAATTACATCTGTGTTTTTTGGAAATGAGGTGTATTATAACGAGGCTGGTGTTAGTGTGTTTATGCTCAAAATCCCACTGAAATAATACCCTTTGAATCTGATGCACATATCCTGTTGATCCAATATCTGCTATGAAAGAAGCTACCCAACTACACAAGGCACTGGATATGTAAATGTTTCCCCGTGGAGGTGCGAGAGCGAAAAATAATAAAAGGAGATTTTGATCTTTCTCAACTCTGCTTGAATACACACGAGCAGGAATCACCTGATTTGATTGGATGCTGAAAAAAAAAGCAGGAAAAACAACTGCCACTCACTCGCCAGCCTCGCTCTTTGAAGCCGCTCAGATGCCCAATTATCCTCCTGTTTTTCTTTATTTCGCTGTAAAGGTGAGTGGGCGGATGCAACATAGAGAGCGAGAAAGAAGCAGACGCTAAAGGGGGTGGCTGAGAGAGAGAGAGAGAGAGAGAGAGAGAGAGAGGGTGAGAGAGGGAGATTAGAGCTTACGCTGACTTGGTTGTGATCAGACTGACTCTCGTGCTGTCAAGTGATGTGATAGAGGAGCGGGAGAAATTTTTGATCATACTACGGTGCTCCAGCTGGGAGGAAACAACAGTTTTCACCTGATATGGAATACAAGATTGCTCAGATGGAAACAGGTGATCATCTTTTTATTTTTTTTTTATCACTTTAAATACTAGGATTGTACTGTGCAGTGAAAATAGTTGGGTCGATATTAGAATGCTTGTTTTAGGGTGAATCATTTGGTTCCTTCTCAAAAACCAAAAAGCTGCTGTTTTATGTGTTTCATTAAAGCTAAAGAAAAATGTGTTTTCACTCATGTTGTTGCTCATCGTGGTCAAAGACAAATGAATGTTATGTAAAATTGGATTGTTTGAAACTTGATGACATCACCTGAAGTCAAAAACGTCTCTGACTGTAATTCCTCTGAGTTTAACAACAGAAAGGCTGTTGAACCTGCAGGGGAATAAAGGAATAATGGAAGAAGTGACATTTTTTCTTATGCATAGCTACTATATTTGTGTCCGTAAGTGTGAAAACAAAAGCACAAGTGAGAGGGCGCGAGCGTGTGTGTCGTGTGAGGGAATGCGTGTTGAGCGGCGTTGGGAGGGAGGGGGGCTACGTGTAAAAGACAGATGGTCACTCAGTGGAGTTGTTCCCCCACTCCCTCTCTCTTTCTCGCTCCCTTCTGGGTCCGACATCTTTTCCCTGTCACCGCTCCAGAATCTTACCTCATCTGTTTTTTTTTTGTTTTTTCTTTGCCCTCAGCACCTTTTATCATCTCATCCCTCACTCTATTACTTAAAGTCTGAGCTCAGATCTTCACTCACTTTGCTGCGCTTTTATCTCTTCAAACCCCTTTTCTTCCCCTCCCCAGCTCCTCTGCCTTCTTGTCAGGTTTTTTGCTGAAGAAATCAACTTGAAAAACGCCAAGAGATTTCTCTGTGACTGTCATTCTGGCCCCTGCTGACACAGCACGAAAGACACCAGAGAGATTTGGGATTTGCGGGTACAAACAAGAAATAGGGAGTGATTGATAGCTATGGCCAATGAACAATTCTGACTATTTTCCTCAATATCATTTGGTTCTCTTGGTTCTTTTTGCTGCCTGGTTGCATATTAATGTACTCACGCACCAGCCAAAACTACGTAGACATTTTGTTTCACCATAGCATGTTTGTTTTCCAGAGTGAAACTTCTCTTAAGTAGAATCAATCAGAGATATTTCGACTAAACATCCTAGATTCAGTCATGAATCCCAGGTTAGTCACCTTCCACCTCCCGATACTGTTGGCTGTGCTCCTGCTGTGGGGACCCACGGGGACGAGAGGCCAAAATGACACAGAGCCCATCATCCTTGAGGGGAAATGTCTGGTCGTATGTGACTCCACTCCTTCATCCGAGCCGGCGGGTAACGCCCTGGGCATGTCGGTCCGCTCCGGCTCAGGCCGGGTGGCCTTCTCCGCCAGCCGCCAGACCAATCACGAGCCCACGGACATGAGCAACCGCACCATGATCATCTACTTCGATAATGTGAGTATACAGCTACTTAGGTGTCTTTAAGTTACACAAAAGCCAATTTGCAGTTGAAATAAAGCCCATTCTTGACATAAGAGGAGAATTGCTTGATTGATTGTCCACAGTTCAGAGATCAAAGTAGGTCAAACTGTGTTTGAACAAAGTTCTCCACTGTAGTTTCTCCATATTTCACAGAATATGAAAAAGGCTGATCAGTTTTCCCCACACAGCTTCTGTGAGCTGTATTTCAAGTGTTTTGTGCTCAGAAGCCTTCTGCCAATAAGATGCACATATTATTAGAGTTCTGACAGTGAGGGAAAATGGTAATGAGGTAAACACTGAAGTTTCAGACTCGCAGTGAAGCCGGGCTGCATTTTTATAGACATTTGGAGCTTTTTGAGAAATCTCAAACGTCTGAAATCTATCTACAATGGACACAACAATGACCCAAGGTACCCTGGGGTGAGCAGGGAAACCCTTTGACAACAGCCCCACTGTTCACTGGTCTTCCAACGTTTTTGTTCTCTTGCATACCTTTATATTATCATGTGTAAATCACATATCATCTCGCCTTCCTCCTTTCCTTGCTGTTGTGTCAGATTTTGGTGAATGTGGGTACTCACTTTGACCAAGAGAGCAGTGTCTTCCTGGCACCAAGAAGAGGCGTGTACAGCTTCAACTTCCATGTTGTAAAGGCCTACAACAGACAAACTATCCAGGTACAAAACCTCAACTACGACACATATGATTTTAGTTGCAGTAGATCAACAAACACACTCTAATCCCTTTCTTTGCTCTCTCTCAGGTCAGCCTGATGCTGAACGGCTGGCCGATGATTTCTGCTTTCGCCGGGGACCAGGATGTGACCAGAGAAGCTGCCACGAACGCCGGCCTGGTGATTATGGAGAAGGGGGACAAGGCCTACCTCAGACTGGAGCGAGGCAACTTGATGGGAGGCTGGAAGTACTCCACCTTCTCCGGGTTCCTGGTCTTCCCCTTGTGAGGAAGGTGGAGAGAGAGCAGGTCAAAGCGTTAAGAGGAAATTGGATAAAAATGAAAAGGAAGGCTTCAATCCCTCACTCTTTATACGATGCATGAAAGGATGTGTTTGATGCAAAAATCAGATGAAGATTCTGCAAATTAAAGGTCCAGTGTGTAGGAGTTTAGAGGGATTTAGAGGAATAAATTGGAACATAATTATAAGCATGTTTTCAGTAGCATATAATCACCTGACACAGAATTGTTGTGTTTCGTTTTACCTTAAAAAGAGTCCCGTATATATGAAAGAGGGAGCGGATCGTTGTCCACGGAGTCCACCATGTTTCTACAGTAGCCCAAAACAGACATACCAAACACCGACTCTTGAGAGGACCTGTCATTGTTTATGCATTTCTTTGCATTCTTAGCAGCCACTGTGGGGGAGGGGGAGACGAGGAGTGTCTACTTGGATGCAAAATGTCACTAAATCCTACACACTGGACCTTTAAGATCATTCTCACTTGAGACCAAAAAGAAAGGCAGGAAAAAGAGGCTGAAACATTCAGTAAAAGAATTAATCTGTGGAGTTAATTTGCTCTGTTACTGTGTATACATATTTGTTGGGTTTGTATAAGAGATATATCGATTGTGACAAAATTATAAAGTAGCCATGTGCAATGTGGGCTTCTGTGCTAAGATTGCGTTTTTTTTTTGCTTTTTTGTTTTCATTCCAAATGTTTGAGACACTGCTGTGCTCCACACAGCACCCTGTCGTACAGACAAACTCGCCCTTTACTCTGCTGTGTCATATGACGGATGCCCCTCTATATGCCTGTTAGTCTCATGCAACAGATGAATTATTTACACAGAAATTTCTATTGAGAAGATAATAATAAAATAAAATCATATAAAGTTGAACCAGTAAATCGCTTTTGCCTGAGTTCTCAACTATTCCTTTACACGAACACTTGAAGACACGACATTTTATGACACATGGCTAGACTTACAAACAGAAATAACTGAGCTGATTGTGTACTATTTTAGGGGTGTGATAGTTTTAATCCGCTCATAACAAACAGTATTCTCCATCCTCTCATGGTACTCTACCCATTGCCACGGCAGCTGTTTGTAAATATAGCTCTCCCCAGCAGAGCCGGTGTTGGCGTGGACCAAGCAGACCAGCATGGGGCAGAGTGCAAAGCGTGGCCGATAGCGGATACTCCTCGCAGGGCCGCAGGCAGATGGAGGCTTTGGCGAGTAGGCAGGCTCCTCTCTACAGGGCCACCGTGGATAAAGTGTGGTGTGCTGTCACATTGAGTCACTTACGCTTCCCCGGTTCATGACCATAATCTCTCTCTCTTTCTCTGTTTTACACCAGAATGACTCTTTCCTGATTTTAGGACAGGCCAGTAAGTAAGTCCTGGAAACAGAGAACCAAGACTTTAATTCATTGTGTCACATTAATGCGATGACAGTTGAAGCTTTAATGGATGGGAAACTTTGTGGATGGATTGTCTCCTGAAAGTTCCTCTCCTAAAACTCTCCCCATATTTTGCCTTTTCCCAACTATTTGAGATAATAGCTCATGCATCTTTGAGAACAGAAATGGTAAATATGAAATGAAAATCAAAGCTGGACTACCAACTGCACAAAACCTTCAGCTCTCATGGGGCCCCAGACCTGAAGTGACGTTTAAAGCTGGTTTATGGTAATATCTACGTTTGCAACTTTGTTTTGGAATTTGCACTACTTTAATACAATATCAACTAACATGATAAGGGCTTTCACATGGGCTGTATTTCCTGATCTTAAGGTCCTGTGCTTAAGAGATGCCTTGTATCAAAATCTGGTTGTGAGATTTTAAGATGATTTCATCTTATTTTATGCTCACATGGGGCATCTTTCTAAATGAATTTGTGATTACTTAGATTATAACACAACACACTTGCTGGAACTGCACACAATGCAAATAATCATGATTTTAATTAATTGCTGCAGGATGATCTGGCCATTCTTTAAAATGAAAACTGAGAAACTCAATAATATAACAGCTAAAAGTCGTGTTTCACTCAAAGAGCACTAGAGGGCGCCAAAACCCACACCACAAAGAACTGAATCGCCTATGCAAGCAAACAAGTCATCACGTTGGTGCCTCGAAGAAATCTGTTTCTGATACCTCAGAAATGTATTAACAAATAAAAATGGCGCACTATAATCCGTTAATGAACCCATGGGGTCTGGATGTATATTTCTAGAAAGTATTAAAGCAGTATCATGAGATAAGATGAAGGTGATTCCTGAGATGTAGCCAATGTAATAAAACCCTGAAAAAACGGACAGCGCTGTCTACAAACAGGCCCGTTGTGTTGTGACTCCATTAACCCTGTGAGACGATTTAAATGCCTTCTATTTTTCTCCAGTCAGCTCTGAGGGGCCTGCGCTTTCTAATTCGAGCATCTATGGCAGTAAAACGGCAATGTTGAAGATCACACAGTCAAATGGTCCCAGCTAGGCCGCATTTATTGTTTTCTCAACCTAGCTATGGCTCCCATCCCGCCCAGAAGCGGCCGTACGTATGACGGATGGCTGGGCCAGCCAATGAAATAGCCGTATGCTGCCGGCTTGGGAGAAAACGGACCAATCGTGATTCGAGAGCATCCGAGGGGCACGCTTTCTACGCTTTCTCTGGCAAGAATGTTAGTTCCTGCTCTTCCCTGGCCGTTTCCTGTAATCGTACAGTGTTGTGAGACGGAGAAAGCCATGTGTGTCGATGCAAAGGTAAATTTAGCACCCCGAAATTATTACTGCGAGAGTTAGGGCAGTGGATATGATGGTTATTTTCAGGTTTTTTAGCCGAAAAATAGACGCAGAACAACCGAAACAGCAATGCGGCCTAACCCGTGTCTGAACGTTGACGGGCAATGGTTATTGTGGCACGTTGCTTTGGTTTGGTCCGGTTTGTTGATGAGATTGAAGGAGTCCGGCAGACTGAATGGTTGGTAGTAAATGACAGAGAGGAGAGTTAACGGGTCTAAACATATAATACACCGTGTATTCTTAAGCCTGAATAGGTTTTCGGTGCCTCACAGGCTTTTGTAATAGGCACATCTTGGTCGCGGTACAAGCTAATGCTAGCCGACGGTTTTGTGAGAAAGACTGCAATACGACCAGAGAGGAAAGCATCCCAGCTCTCCAGCATCAGTACCCTCCTCGTCTGACTTCCCTTCCAACTATTTTCATTCACTCAATCTTCCCTAGGTAGTCTAGATTTGTATATGAAGTTACTACTGAAACGGCTTCATTTTCATTGTAGGGTTTTTCTAAACCTGATGTCGTATGGAAACGCGTTTTCTGGACGAAGTGGCCACGAGTTTGTTGTAATGTGTGAGAACAATATTTCTTTGAATAATCCAGCGGTGGTCATTAGTTTATGTTGGATTTTCTCTATTTTTACTTGATAGTCATTAAATGAAATCGTGGTGACACGCGTTTAACCAACAGTAGAGTAAACTTGATCATATCAGTCACAGCTCACAGAAGATGAATGTGTGTTCACGTGGAAGTGTTCTGTGATTTAGTGAACTGTGCGTGTTCTTGTCGTGCTTTGGAAACCAAAGTTAGCCGAATAATGTAATATTTATAAACATCAGAGAAACATAGAACAACATTTGGAGCTGAGAGGGAAAATCAAACTATTTCGAGAATCGAATAATTGGTTTTGGTAACTTTTTAAGTGAAAGAAATCTTAATATTCTGATTCTAGCTTCTGAAATGTTAATGTTTTCTGGTTTGTTTGCCACTTTCTGACAGGAAACTGATTATGTTTGGGTTGTAGACAGAACAAGACATTCGCAGATGTCATCAAATATAGATTGACATTTTCCACCATTTTCTGACATTTTATAGACCAAGCAACTAATCGATTAAATAGGAAAATAATAAGGGATATACAGTTAAACACACTTACTATCCATAGTGAGTGAGGCACACTAAACTTCAGTTGTTGTATTCTGGTTTGAGCTGTATGATAAACATTACATTAGCATACAGAAGCATTTGTTGTAGTAATGTCAAAGCCATTATCCTGTGCTTCACTGACATAAGTGTTTTTCCTCTTTTCCCAGCTGTTTATTTAAAAGTTGAGAAGAAGTGGACCGCGACTATTTAGCTTCCATCCCGGAGTCTTTTTAACGTTGTGCCCGTCTCCCTGTGTGGAGTGGGCAAGATGGCAGACCCCATCATGGACCTCTTTGAGGACACACCCCTGTTTAACCTGGACGCCCTACCGGACGATTCCTTCTCTCAGGGCTCATCGGACCCGGTGGAGGAGGCCCTCAAGCTGGCGTTGGGCCAGGTGGACCCACCAGCCGAGCCCGAGCTCACGGTCAACGCAGGCCTCACCGTTCCTGTAGCAGCTCCCGCCATCCCAGACCCTGCCCCCGTTCAAATCCCCACGCAGCAGCCTGTTCAAGTGGTGGCTGCTCAGACTGTTTCCATACCTGCAGCTCCTACTGTAGCCTCGGCCCCTGTTGAAACTGTACCTCAGATCCAGGCCCAGACCACCATACCTATTGTCAGCAACGCCAGCGTGGTCACCAGTAGCACTGTCCTGCTGAGCTCACCTCTGTCTGTTTCCAGCTCTCCGGTCACCACCACTGCCACCACGCAGCTCGCACAGATAACTCACCAGCTCACTCCACAGCAGTTGGCTGCCATCACGCAGCAGGCTGGTGGTAAAATTGTCATTCTGAAAGGGCCCCAGGGTCAGGCCCAGGTGCTGCAGACTGTAACAGGGGCTACAGGTCAGGCAGGTGGAAAGGTCATCCGTGTGTTGTCTGGGACTCCTCTTAAACCTGGCATGTCCATACTGCAGGGGGGGACAGTTTTGAATCAGGCGAGCCCAGGACAAGCTCAAGTCAAGGTGGGTGCTGCAGGGGTGCAGAGGCTGCTGCAGTCTCCCAACGGGCCAGTGAAACAGATGCTGCTGACCTCCGTGCCCCAGCAGGCGCAAGGCCAAACTGTTCAGGTGCAGATGGCTCAAGGCCAGAGTCAAGTCCAAGTCCAGTCCCAGGCAGCTCAGATCCAGGGCCAGGTGCAGCTACAGCCAGCCATGCAGGCCCAAACACAGGTAAGCAGCACCTCTTTTGCTTCAACAGGCAGACTGCAAGGTGTCACCCTGACAGCTGCAGCACAGCAGGTGACATTTGGAGTGGTTTTCTAGTTTCACAAGCTTTATTTTTAGGTCTGTCTTTTTCCTGAGTGTTGTCAGTAGTCTCATTCTGTGTATCTGATTCTAGGGTGGTGAAGCAAAGCGTATCACCCTGGTTCTCCAGCAGCCCTCCCAGGCAGCCTCCGCTGCACAAGCGGGTCAAGCTGTTCCAGCCCAGCAGCAGGTCACACAAATCCAGCAGGTTCAGACTGCCCAAGGGGGGCAGCAACAGACCCAGACCCCAACTAGACTGGTGCTGGGTCAGCTCCCTGGGGGTAAACTGGTGCTCCAGGGTAGTCAGCTAGCAGCCCTGACCCAGGCTCGGGCTGGAGGGCAGCCCAAAGTCCTCACTATTCAGCTGCAGGTGCAGCAACAGCCCAACCAACAAGGAGGAATTAAGGTAAGAAAGAAGTGTTTTACAGTTTATAGTACATATTTTCCGTTCAACTTTGTTTTTCCTCTTCTGTTTGTGAAACATCACTCTTAGCTCTGAAGTCCATCACTTTTGTTATTAAGTGCTGTGTTCTTATTGAAATCCTGCCAGTAATTCTCTATTGATGCAGTTGATGGGGGGCGTTGAAGGTCTTGAATGTTACTGATATTAATGTTAGCAAAAGTTTTTCCCAATACACTCAATATTGACATTAGTCTGCTTGCACTCCAGTTTCAACCAGCATTATAAGGAAATGTGTTGTTTTGAATGACACTTCATATCAGTACAATGTAGCCATAGCTAATAATTGAAACATTATGAGGTAAAAGAAAACAGTAGGATTCTAATATCAGACTTCACTGTGTCGTCGTTTCATAAGACTCCAGCATTTCAGGTAAAAAATCAGCAACATGGCTCTTTCTATTTAGCAGTACTTTCATATTGATTGTTGGCTCTTAAACGTTACATATCGCCCCTGATTTTATGTTTGCCCTAACTTCTACAGAAGTGTAAAATGATAATAAAAGTTGCTAAATTATTAAAACATCATATAAGATAGACATGTGCATCTTGGGAATAGTTCTGTTCAGTTCATAGGTGTTCAGTAATGTAACACTTGTATTGGCACCACCTGGCAGCATTTTGAGAAATATTGGAAATAATTGTTTGGCGTCTTTATCCTGAGTAAGAGATGAGACTGATCTCTGTACATTTACAAGAGAGACTGGATCAGGATGTGACCTTAAGGTAGCCCAATGTTTGGAAGCAGAGGGAATGACGTAGACCTTTCAAAGGTTTTTTTCACAACTCAAAAGCTGTTAAAGCTTAAAAACATCCTGGACTGATATCTGCATTAGAGTACAAAAATGAAATTTTGAGTGCTCTCATCTGACTGTTGATAAGATGCCAAACAAGCAGATTTCACAGATTTTGTGTTCTTAAAAATCCTGCCAAATTCTCAGATCATATACTGTGACTGCTGTGCTGTGTTCCATCAAACCTGACATTTGCTTATTTGTAATTTTAATTTCCTCCTTTGGTTCTTTTCAAAGGGGACTGTGACTTGACCTGTCTTTTCTTTCACTCTCACAGTACCAGCTGGTCTCAGGAGCTGGGAATACTGGCAGCCCACAGGTGTTGCAGATTTCGCAGGGCCAAGGAGGACAGAGAGTTGCGGTGCCACTCAAAATGCTTCTGCAGCCACAGGTAGCCCTCCAGATGTGCTTAGACAATTACTTACTTTATATTCATTAGAGGAGGCTTCAGGTTAAAAATGATTATTTAAAAAGAATAAAATGGGGCACAAAACACGTTTCTTTCAAAAGAGTGTCTTCATTGAAACATTTCCTTCACACAGACAAGCTCAGCGTCCTCGGCTGGTGGCACAGTCTCTGTGGTGAAGGTCATCAACACGTCAGCAGCCGGCCCCTCCACTACAACTACCACCTCTCCGTCCCAGGCCATCCGCATCACCAAGGCCCCTGGTGAGCCTGCCTCCGTGCGACGAGTGGAGATCCTGTGTAAGCAGGAGAAAGCAAACCGTATTGTGGCTGAAGCGATTGCCCGGGCCAAAGCACGTGGTGAGAAGAACCTGCCCAGAGTCCTGAACCAGGATGAACTTCCAAGCACACAGACCTCTCCGGAATCAGGGGGCACTGTCACTGTGGTGTCTGCTGCTAAGAAAAAGAGCAGTGGAGGAGGAAGCAAGAAGAAAAGTCCTGTAGCTGGAGGAGCAACGCCCAAACCCGCAGGAGGGGCTGACAAAAAGGGCAAAGTGAAGACACCAGGAGGAACAACTGGGGTGGCTGGATGCACAGTAATCCCTGGAGGTGGGAACAAGAGCAAAAGCAAGACCAAGACAAAGTAAGTGATATACATGTGAGGGGGAGTCATTTTAATGTTTCTTACCTCTGTATGTTTGGAAGGGTTGCCTTGTATATAGATATTTAATGCTGTCCTTTAGCTGCTTCTTCATTTTGTCTTTGTCTCACCTCTCTCCCCTGCAGCACTATTACTCTCGTGGGAGCAAAGAAAAGAAAGAGAAATGCATCCTCTGATCACTCTGATGGGGAGTTGAGTCCTGCCTCACCTGCTGCGCTGGAGGATGACTTGATTACGGTACAGACGCATAATGAAGATCAGCAGACTTTTGGAAACTTCCCCCAAATCTTATCAATGGGCTGCGCAGCCAACAACAGCTCATCCTTTGTTAGAACAGAAGTGCTTCGATGTCATTGAATAGCTGTACTTTGTATCTAGTTGTACAAATTTAACTGCACATGTATTCTGACATTTCCGTGGTCAACATTTTTAGCTCTACAAAAGAATGGAATGAGGTGGTTGTATTGACGTGTTTTGTTGTTTAGTCTCGCACAGACATTTCTGGCTGTTTGTTCAACAAGCCAAAATGTCAAACTTGCCGATGTTAAAATGTAGATTAATAGTCAAGTAAATTTAACTCACCTCTGTGAGCAATTGAAATTGTTAATGCTCTGTATCCTCTAAAGGACAATATGATTTTAAATGATGAAACTGATTTGTAGTGAGACCTATTTTTTGGGTGTGTGTTTGTTATTGAGGCTGAAAAAAATGCTGCATACAGAGGTGGAACATTTAATCACATCTGTTCTTTTTACATACGTGTTACATTGTGGTGTATGCCCATGTTTCTGTTTTCATCTGTAAACCTTTTAAAAACACACTGAACTTACACCTCTTTCTCTTTTGGCCAGAAGAGGCGCTCCAATCGTGTGGTGAAAAGGAAGAAGTACACGGAGGACCTTGATATCAAGATAACAGATGATGAGGATGAGCAGGAAGACGTAGATGTTACTACAACCGCGGCAGCTGTGGCCTCCATCAGTGGCGGGTCGGCAGCGCAGCTCAAACAGGAATTGGAGCTGGATGTGGACGGACAGCCCAGCATGCAGTTCTTTGTGGTGAGTGTAGAACTATTCTGACAAAGTTATTTCTTCTCTGGTGAGGTTGAAAGGATCTTCATGAAGCTATGAATGCTGATTCAAAGGGCGTTGAGTGGTTTTAATTAAGTGTATTACCTTTTTATTTTTAAAGGAAAATCCAAGTGAGGAAGATGCTGCCATTGTAGACAAAGTTCTGTCTATGAGGTTAACGAAAAAGGAAGTATGTTTATTCCCTTTTATATTTATTTTAATGCAATTCTAATTTTTTAAATTTATATTTAAGAATCACAAAAACCTAAAACCTTTTCTTCTCTTTCAGTTGCCTGGGGGCCAATACACCACTGTTGAGGAGTTCTTTGTCAAATACAAGAACTAGTGAGTTTCAGAATCACAACTAATAACTTCAGCCTCTGAACTAGACAGCTTGTATTTTTTTTAAGGATACCAAACAAGTAATACTTGGTTCTCTTTTTCTCAGTTCATACTTACACTGTGAGTGGGCCAGTTTGGAGCAGCTGGAGAAAGATAAGAGGATCCATCAAAAGATCAAGAGGTTCAAGACCAAACACGCACAGATGAGGCACCTCTTTCAGGAGGTGAGGGTTCCATTTTTAGGCTGTGCTTTAGCTGCTTGAAGTCTAGTTTTCTACACATTTGTGTGTTGTCTGTCTCTGACCCTGTGGTTGTCTGCAGGATGAAGAGTCTTTTAACCCAGACTATGTAGAGGTGGACAGAATCCTGGACGTTTCCCACAGTGTGGACAAGGATAATGGCGAGGTGAGAAACCCGGCCTCGTCAAAGCTGTTTTTGTCTTGGCTGCATTAATAAATATGACCCTTTCTTCTTTTTTTATCAAGTAGCATGTTTGCAAAAGTTATATATTTGCTCTTACTCTTCTCCCTTCAGCCCGTTATATACTACTTGGTGAAGTGGTGCTCTCTTCCTTATGAAGACGCCACTTGGGAACTGAAGGAGGATGTTGACGAGGGCAAGGTCGAAGAGTTCAGCAAAATCCAAGACCGACAACCTCGCCTGAAGAGAGCGGTGAGCAGTCAAGTGTACAATAGCCAGGAGCTGGTTTGAGTTTGGAACTGAAGTTTATTTCTAATCACCTGATTTTATGCGCACTCTGAATTTCCTCTTTAAAAGAAAAAGGCACAGAATTTTCCACTTTATCTCAAGTGGAAAAACATTAATAAAGAGGAGATGCAATGAATATGGATGGAAGAGATCTTAGAAATGAATAAATGATGCAGTAGCTCTGCTTGTGGTTCTACTGAAGCCAGGGCATTGGTGTCAGAGGCCTAACTGCAAATGGTTCTGGTCGTTATCTTCTTCTTACCCAGTTTTCCTTCTCTCTCATCAGACACGACCATCTGCCAGTTCATGGAAGAAGTTGGAGGAGTTCAGAGAGTACAAGAATGGCAACACGCTCAGAGAGTATCAGCTGGAAGGAGTTAATTGGCTGCTTTTCAACTGGTACAACAGGTATTTATCACACACTGGACATGCTACACTCCGTGGTCACAGCAAGCATTTTGAAGCTGCAGTCACTGGAACTGGATTAGTTTTACTGGGTACGATGCTGTAGTTAAAGCAGCACTGTGGAAAAACTTTGTCCTTTTGGAAAGATGATTGGTGACTGCTTGAATGGCTTCTCCAATTACTCCCTGTTTCCTGTCTCTCAGGCAGAACTGCATCCTGGCAGACGAGATGGGTCTGGGGAAGACCATCCAGTCGATCACGCTGCTGTCCGAGATCTACAATGCTGGCATCCAAGGCCCATTCCTGGTCATTGCCCCCCTCTCCACCATCACCAACTGGGAGAGGGAGTTCTCCACATGGACCAACATGAACGCCATCGTCTACCACGGCAGCCTGGCCAGCCGACAGATGATCCAGCAGTATGAGATGTACTGCAAGGACGAGAAGGTGGATTTATTGATTAGGATTATTTTAAAAATAATTTTACTGATGTTGAAACATGTCTGATGAAAATTGCCATTATGTCGACAGGAGCACTTGATTCCAGGAGCGTACAAGTTTGACGCTCTCATCACAACCTTTGAGATGATTTTATCTGACTGCCCGGAGCTGAGGGAGATCTCCTGGCGTTGTGTGGTTATCGATGAGGCTCACCGCCTCAAGAATCGCAACTGCAAGCTGTTGGACAGCTTGAAGATGTTGGATCTGGTAAGTGGACCACAGATGATTGTGGATTTCAGAACAAAACCAAAGTGCTCAGAAAAAATAGACGCAATTTGATTAAAAATGTTGCTTTTCGTTAATGCACTCACTTTGTAGCGAGGATCAAAAACAGTTCTTCCTCCCATAACTTCTGTACCATCCCCCCTTTTTAAAAAAAAATGTTGTTTCCTTCCTTCACTTGCTGATGAATATTTTTTCCCATCTTTCTTTTATTCCTCCTCTTCGTATGTCCTGTGTTGTGTGGTCTCTCCCAGGAACACAAAGTGTTGTTGACCGGCACTCCTCTGCAGAACACTGTGGAGGAACTCTTCAGTCTGCTTCATTTCCTGGAGCCTGCTCAGTTCCCCTCTGAGACTGAATTCCTCAGAGACTTCGGAGATCTCAAAACAGAGGAACAGGTGTGAAATATACACATGTTGGCACACACAAGCACGTATTTGCACACATCTATTAGTGTTCTTCGTCGTGCACATCTGCTCATTTTACAGGTATTTTACAGCTGTCACTGAGCAAATCTTTCGTTTTCGGGTCCATAGGTTCAGAAGCTGCAGGCCATCTTGAAACCCATGATGTTACGAAGGCTCAAAGAGGATGTTGAGAAGAACTTGGCACCCAAACAGGAGACTATCATTGAGGTGAGTGTAAATAGTGAACATTCAGTGTGAACTGTTTGGGATTAGGAGATCTCAATGACAGAAAGAAGGCAACCATTTCACTGTTGGACTGTGTCTTCTCTCAGGTGGAGTTGACGGATGTCCAGAAAAAGTATTACCGAGCCATCCTGGAGAGGAACTTCAGCTTCCTCAGTTTAGGGGCAAACAGTAACAGCAACGTCCCCAACCTGCTCAACACTATGATGGAGCTACGCAAGTGCTGCAACCACCCCTACCTCATCAATGGTATTGTATCACAATATTAACTCAAAGCCTTATGTTTGTAGTGTTGATAAGTTTAAATGTATATCTGCTGATGCTGGATGCAATTAACAAGAGTGTGTCGAGGATGTTTAGCTCTTGCTCTAGGCATCTGGCTCTATGTATGTTTGTTATATTCAGGCTTTTTTTGCAGAGTGAGCTTCTGTTAAATCAGAGCAATGTTTTTCTAAAGCTGCCTGCACACGATAAGCAGTCTGAGCTGCACTTGCTGCAGGTTTGGACAGTGCAGAGAGATCAGCGTCACAGGTCATTACATAATGTTAGCTGAGTACACAAGAATTTTAAATTGAAACAGTAAAAAAAATTGCATTTATTTTCAGCTTGATTTCTTTTTCAAAACTTAAAAGGTCTCCCTCAAGATTTACTCTAATCTTCAACTGTGATATGATTACACTTTGAAAACTTTGAAAAGATGGCATAAAATCTCACTTTAGGAAGGACTGTTACTCATTCTGGGGAAAAACAAAGGATAAAGTTGTTTACTCCTATTGATCACATGAAGAAAGCCTAATCTAGACTTTTTACAGTCATGGATTAGTTGGAACTAATTCTGATGTCATGCACATATGAGTCTGGTTTTGTTGGTTAACATTCAACTTAACCACTGTTTTCTGTAGCTGGTTTTGAAGAACTAAAGCTCAAATTAGATTTTCTGATGGCATGTCTCATTTAGAAAGCATTAGTGTTAACTGTTGTAACTGTAATGTGATTATAATGAATTATCTTAGCAAATATTGTAATGCTGCACAGTAGATGAATGTCGTACCACTGTGTGAAAAAGCTTACATCTTTGGACAGTGTCATAAAAGTTGTTCTCTTGTCTCTCTCTTGTCCAGGCGCGGAGGAGAAGATCGTAGCGGAGTTGAGGGAAGTGTATGACCCCCTGGCTCCCGACTTCCATTTGCAGGCCCTGATTCGGTCGGCCGGCAAGCTGGTGCTACTGGACAAGCTGCTGCCTCGCCTCAAGGCTGGCGGCCACAAAGTGCTCATCTTCTCCCAGATGGTGCGCTGCTTGGACATTCTGGAGGACTACCTCATCAACAAGAGGTGGGTGGGCCAAGGTGTCTTAAGGCAACTGATGATTTTTAAAAACAGAGGACTTAAGTAATTTGTTAATGATAACTTTCATTTGAATTTTTTTACAGATACCTTTTTGAGCGAATTGATGGCAGAGTGCGTGGGAACTTACGACAGGCTGCCATCGATCGCTTCAGTAAGCCTGACTCAGACCGCTTTGTCTTCCTGCTGTGTACCCGTGCTGGCGGCCTGGGTATTAACCTCACTGCTGCTGACACCTGTGTTATATTTGACTCTGACTGGAACCCTCAGAATGACCTGCAGGTACTGTCCGATATAAAGTTTGCAAGAACAACAAACTATCTTTACATTTATTTCTTTTTCTTTACAGACTCTTTTACATGCATGTTTTCACATTTTCTGTCCAAAACTTGGAGCTATTGTCATCTTTCTATCTCTTGCTGCATATACGGTGCTCTTATGAGCCTTTTTTAAATCCTTCTTTCAGGCCCAAGCACGATGCCATCGTATTGGACAGTCTAAGGCTGTCAAGGTCTACCGTCTGATCACTAGGAATTCTTATGAGAGGGAGATGCTGGATAAGGCAAGTCTGAAGCTCGGCCTGGACCGTGCCGTCCTGCAGAGCATGAGTGGAAACAAAGACAGCAACGTCAACGGGGTAAGAAACCAAATAGTCTTTAACTTAAACTGCCAGGTCAGTTTAGGGTTGCTCAATTGTATTACATCTCACTAATTTAGAAGTTTTGTTTAAATAATCCAGTATGGACTGCTTGTGTCAATACCTTTCTGTATCTCTTTTAGCAGATTCAGCAGTTCTCCAAGAAGGAGATAGAGGACCTGCTGAGGAAGGGAGCCTACGCTGCCATCATGGATGAGAATGATGAAGGCAGTCGCTTCTGCGAGGAGGACATCGACCAGATCCTTCAGCGAAGAGCCACCACCATCACAATTGAGAGCGAGGGCAAGGGCTCCACATTCTCCAAGGCCAGCTTCGTGGCCTCTGAGAACCGCAATGACATCGCCCTCGATGACCCTGAATTCTGGCAGAAGTGGGCCAAGAAAGCAGACATAGACATGGACACCATCAACAGAAAGGTAAGTGTAAGGTGGTCATCAGAAGCTTACAGCACCGAGTACCACAGCACGTTAAATACTACAGATTGTACTCTCTTATCTAGTTGCACTCTTGTTTTCAAGGCCTGTATAGTAAATACCTGTCTCTTGCTTTGAAGTTATGTGTAACTGACTAAGTTACTTCTCCCCCTTCAGAACACACTTGTGATCGACACTCCCAGAATCCGTAAGCAGACCCGTCAGTACTCCAGTTTACGAGGGGAAGGTGGGGACCTGTCTGATCTGGACAGCGATGATGAGTATCCACCTGCCAATTCCAGACAGTCACGTGCCTCCAGACGCTCCGACCGCCACAGTGGAGGAGGTTACGGCCGCACTGACTGTTTCAGGGTGGAAAAACACCTGCTTGTTTATGGGTATGTAGACCCATGCTAATAATTTTATCAAATATTAATTTGTCTCTTTACAATCTTCTCCGTTGTTCTTTGTTCTCACCTGTTACCTCTTTCCTTCTTCTTCAGCTGGGGTCGCTGGAGGGACATCTTGTCTCATGCCAGATGTAAGCGTCGTCTGAGTGAACGCGACGTGGAGACGATCTGCCGCGTCATTCTGGTCTTTTGTCTGCTCCACTACCGTGGAGATGAGAACATCAAGAGTTTCATCTGGGAGCTCATCACACCGCCGGAGAATGGGCGCGAACCCCAAACACTACTCAACCACTCTGGTAGGAGCTGCACACAGATCACAGAATCAGAACCTTTCTCATACATTCAGTGCTGGTGCATGCATTCCTTGTTAGTTTTCTGTTCAAATATCTTTTTATGTATTAACTTTATATTTTTTCTCTCTGCCTAGGTCTGTCTATCCCTGTTCCAAGAGGCAGAAAGGGTAAAAGGGTAAAAGCCCAGAGCACATTTGACGTTCAGAAGGTGGAGTGGATCCGCAAGTACAACCCTGACACCCTGCTCCTGGATGACAGCTACCGTAAACACCTCAAGCACCAGTGCAACAAGTGAGTAAAGCTCAGTCAGCTATGTTTTGATTTGTGTGTACATGGGGAAAGCATCGCTGTCCGCATTCAAACACTTAAACCTCTCCCCTCCCACTTAAGGGTGTTGCTGAGGGTGCGTATGCTCTACTACCTGAAGCAGGAGGTGATTGGCGAACATGCCGACTCTGTCCTGAAAGGCGCTGACATCAGGTATCAAATATTGTCTTTTGTACAATAATCCAAATCCTGACACACGCAGTAACTGAATAACTGACATTAACAATGATACACTTAAACACAACTTACTATACATGTCTTTATATTTTCCAGGGATGTTGATATCTGGATGCCTGAGATGGAGCAACAGGAGGTACCTGCAGGATGGTGGGATGCTGAGGCAGACCGCTCGCTGCTTGCTGGTGTATACAAACATGGTAGGTTTTCTCTATGGAAGCTTTGAGAATAGGGTGAGGATTTTTTACTCCAGTTGCCTCAGATTACAAACTTTTTTTGTTGTCATTTAACAGTTTTGACTTGTTTTCTGTTACCAGGTTATGAGATGTACACCACCATGCGTGCTGATCCCTGCCTCGCCTTCCTGGAGAGAGCTGGTCGTCCTGATGACAAGGCCATCGATGCTGAGCAGCACACTGGTGACGCCGAGCTAGGAGACGAGTGAGTGATCCTGGCTAACAGGGCTAATTTAAACCTGCTTATGAATTTCTAGCAGATATACAGGTTAAGTGGACATGTTCAGTTTTAAGTCTGTTTTAAAGTCTCGCTGTCATTACAACCTGAAGTAAAATGGTCAAAGTCTTAAAGTTAACTTCATGAAACATTAGAAAGTTGAGCCCCTTTATTGGACACGACTCGCTCTTTTCCAGCCTAATGTTGCTTTATTGTTTGTATTGTACAGTGCTGACTATGATAAGTACTCGGAGGACCCGGAGTTCAAGCCTGCGTCACGACACGCCAAAGATCTTTTTGAGGAGGTAAGAATCTGAGCCTTCACTCTGAAAAGTTTCTGCCAGAAAGAGTTGATTTTCAGGGACTTTTGGGAATAAATTGGAAATAAGCAACACTGATTAAACAAGGTAACGAGTCTCTGTTTAACCTTGTCCACCAGCCTGACTCCATGAACGTGGACGATGAGATTTCTGTTGAAGACAAGGTGGGGCCAGTGCTCACAGAAACCTTATCTAGCCAGAGTGGTGCGTGCGACTGGCCCTCCAGTTCCTCACTAACAGCGCGATTGCGGCGGCTGATCACTGCTTACCAACGCAGCTACAGACAGGAGCAGCTGAAGATCGAAGCTGAGGCAAAGGGTGACCGCAGGCGCAGGCGGTGCGAACAGGCCAGTAAGCTGAAGGAGATTGCACGACAGGAGCGTCAGCAGAGGTATGCTTGTGTTATATTATGTTTCCAGTGACTCCAAGTGGAAGTTCTTATTATATTTTAGCATGTACCTAGTTTCTCACAGGCTTGTTATCAGCTCAAATATAGGCTTTTTACTATTGTAAGCATGTCTAGCACTTAAAGTTTCTAAGCATATTATAATATGTTCCTTAAAGTTATGTGCTTATTTTAGGGGGAGACAAATATTCAACATTTTCCTTCTCATCCATCACTTCACTTGCCTTCTGTCTTTTTGCACAGGTGGACACGCAGAGAAGAGTGCGACTTCTACCGCGTGGTGTCCACTTTTGGTGTGGAAAAGATAAAAAAGGAGCAAGGTCTTCCTGAGGGCGGAGACCCCGATTATGACTGGAACCGCTTCCGTACCTTCGCTCGTCTGGATAAAAAAACGGATGAGAGCCTCAGTCGATACTTCCGCTCTTTTGTTGCCATGTGCCGGAGAGTTTGCCACCTGCGGCCAGGCCGTGGTGAAGGTAACTCTTC
Organism: Lagodon rhomboides; assembly: GCA_039737535.1. Classification (NCBI taxonomy): domain Eukaryota; kingdom Metazoa; phylum Chordata; class Actinopteri; order Spariformes; family Sparidae; genus Lagodon; species Lagodon rhomboides. The sequence goes on from CM077797.1 coordinate 7,333,962, forward strand.
CATTGTTTTGATTTGTTGATTTAAGGTTTTCCTTTTGAGGAACTTTTAATAAAAGCTGAGCATGTTGAGTTCACAGTCACAGTAAATATCTGTTCTCTCCTCCTGCTCAGATCCATCAGAGCTTTCTCAGACTGTGGCCCCCATCACTGAGGAGCGTGCTTCCCGTACTCTATACCGTATCAGCCTCCTGCGTCGCCTCCGTGAGAGAGTCCTGCCCCACCCCTCCCTGGAGGAGCGTTTGCTGCTGGCTCCAACCAGCTCCGAGCTGCCCGCTTGGTGGAATATCCCAGACCACGATCGCCAGCTAATGCTGGGCGCTTCACTGCACGGTGTCAGCCGCACCGAGCTCTCCATCTTCGCTGATCCTCAGTTCACCTTTAATCAGGCTCGGGACGAATTCATCCAGAACCAGCAGGCCCCACCCCCTCCACCTCCACTTCAGGCACCTCCCATCGTTCCCCTCAGCCAGCCGAAGACTGAGGAGGATGTGCCGGGTGTGAAGGAGGAGGGAGCTGATGAGGAAGCCCGGTTGCTTGGAGGTCAAATTGCTGTTGATCTGCAGAGTACACCTTTGAGCCACCACGACGGAAAGGCACGAGGGCCAGGCTGGAGCCTGAAGAGGAGCAGAGGGAAAGTCGGGAAGTCCGGAGGAGGAAGGAAAGGAGAGGGAGGGTCGGATTCTGATTCAGATTCTGATTCGGGCTCGTCATCATCTGAGCGATCAGGCAGCAGTGATGACAGTGGAGAGAGTGAGGAAGAGACGGAAGGAGGTAAATTGGTAGTTAAGACAGAAAATGTTCCATCAAGCAGGAATAAATGTAACAAACTGATTTGTTTTCTCTCTTTTTTCTTAGCAGGCATGAAGCTGTGTGACGTAGATGATAATAGTCTACTGTCTATGACTCCGTCTCAGGATGGCATTCCTCCTCCTGATCCTCTCAGAGTGGACTGGCCCAAGGTAATAAACGCACAGTTTTCTAAATGGATGTTGAAAGTTTCAAATCTGAAAGCTGTTCTCTGGAAAGAATAAACTACCTCTATTTTCTTGTTGTTAAGTGACTAACACATGAGGTTTCCTCTTCCTCTCAGGACCGCGTGTTGATCAACCGGCTGGACAGTTTGTGTAATCTGGTGCTGACCGGTCAGTGGCCCTCAGGGCGGCGCTACATTCCTGAAGCTCAGCTGAACCCGAGCTCAGAACTCAGTGGGAGACGAGATGGCCTACACAAGGGTGATCCGTAAACCCAGCGGCACGCCTGGTGGTCCAGGGGCAGAAGGAGATGATGGAGAGTTCACTGTGAAGCTCCTCAAGGTGAGAATATAGTGGAGGGTAAAATAATATAATCTAAAGGTACTCCGATGAGGACTTTTCGGGCTGAACGCCAATCACAGATTGCTGGAAGCAGTATCAGCTGATACGGATCAAAAAGTTGTTAGTTATTAGTGGCATAGTTTAGTTTAGTGGCATTGAAATGTTGAGGAAATACATGATTATATTTAATATATTTACATATTAAAAAAAAGTAAATGGGACACAGAATTCAGTAATGAGGAATTTGGGAATAATTTTGTATCTCAGTCTTTGTAGTGATGATTTAGTGCCCTGAAGCCAGTACTCCACCACCTGGTCACTATTTGTATCTGGTTACATTCATCTCTGACAGAAGATTGATAAAAATGTACACTGATCTAAAGTGTCTGTAACTCAAAACTCAAAGTCAACTGTGCTCAGCAAAGTTAGTCTACTTCCGTACATGTATTTAGTGTAAACTTGTTGTGTTGTCACATTAAACTGCACTTCACTGTTTAACACTTCAACAGAAACTCTCAGTCCCACTGTGTGCCTCCACTGTGAGCCGTTAGCTCAGTCAGCTGTTAGCTCTCATGCTGTAAGGCTCGAAACAAACAGCGTCACTTCGTCCTCCCACGCAGGAGAAAGAGAATATAACTATCACAAATGATAAATTGAACAGACTACTTGTGACTACAACAGAGCTGTCTTCTCTGGCTGTTACTGTAGTTATCTCTCTCCACAGCGCTTTGTCAGTGCTAGTTATAATCACTGGCTGACCACTCGGCATGAGACCTAACATTACGAGAATTGTTCTGCGGTACCGGTCCATCTATCCCTTCAGTCACCAACAGGACCCTGCTAATATGTTGCACTGGTTAATCCAAGAGGGCACTGAAAGTCCACATTGATAGTGGCAGGAGGAAAGTTAGTTAGCTGTTAGCTGTGTGTGTGGCAGTGCATATAGAAACCGTCTCCTGTGTTTATTGATCGGCTCTTCTGAGTGGGTTCTGTAGAGACCACCGATTTAACTTTTTACAACATATATTGGCTGATAACAATCTGTGCCCTATTAATCTTGAGTCAAAGGTAGGAAGTTGAAAATGCGCAAAAACTGACCTGATCTGTTGCTTTTATTTGTTAATAAAATTGTTTCGCCTCCATCAATCTGTGAGGTTTTAGTGGCAGATCTGTCAGATCAAAAACAGATTATCCAAGATGCAGCTGTGATGAAGTAGTTAATGACTAAATCACTCGCTTGTCTGTCGCCCTGTCAGGAGGAGGGGCTGAAGCTGACCTTCTCTAAACAGGCTCTGATGCCAAATGGGTCTGCAGGAGAGAGCAGCAGCCGCAAGAGGCGCAAAGACCAAGAGGTACATCTATCACCTGTTTCTATGACGTACAGGAAGTATAAAGTATAAAAACTGCTTTGGATTTAGTTTGATAACTTTTTTGTTTGTCTGGCTCTCTTTTAGTTATCCGACCCAGATGGACTCCATGATCCACTGGAGCGAACTCCTCGACGCAGGGACCCTCCCACCTGGCTGAAGGAGAACCCAGATTATGAGGTGGAGGGAGACATGCTGGAGGTATGATCATGACGCTTATCGTTTAGCAACTGGTCTTAAGGTGTAGGTTCTTACTGCTCTGGTCTCAGGTTAATAAGTAACCAAGATATCTAAACTAAGTTTCTGCTTTATTACATAACATGTCTTGTTTCCTCAGCTTCTTGTAAACAGGAGCAAGAGGAAGAGGAGGAGGAGGGCAGATAAAGCCCTGACAGGCAGTGAGAAGGTCAAAGTCATTAACATGAGGACAGGAAAGAAGGTGAGACATACAGTAATGGTATTATTTTCCTTTGATTAGTTGGCAGTTTGTTACCTCTCACTAACGGACAAACACCCAAATGTTTCTTCTTCGTAGGTCGGAGCTGCTTTCTGTCCGATGCTGCAAGACCTGAGGGAATATCTGGAGGAGAATCCTGATAATGCTGTAGCACCAGACTGGGCTGAAACTGTTCGGAAATCTGTACGTAGATATTGTATCTTTGCTGTACAGTGTTGTTAAGGAATGTGACTTTACTGTATAAGTGCTTTCTCTCTGATCCTCAATTTAGTTGAAAAAGTGCTGCTGTATTAGATTCTGCACGACAAAAAGTGCCTTTCAAAAGTATGTAGAAGTGAAAGTTAGTTAAAACTGAGTTCATGGTTGTTTTCTGGAGGATCATTCATCACATTTAGGTACGCAAAAAAGTTTTCTCTTCTACCTAAGTGGTATTTTTTGCCTTTAAATACCGTGGAACTGTGGGTTACCACAGCATCAACAAAGTCAAACTTTGGGACAACACACCTCTGCCTACTTCTGCTTTATGCATAAGACCTCTCAGTGTTTCTAATAATGTGTATTCTTCTCACAGGGCTTCCTGCCCGAGACCCTCTTCCACCGACTGCTGACTGAGCACTCAGAGATCCCGAAGAAAAGCAGGCGTCGCCATCACCATCACCACCACCATCACCACACTCCTGTTCCCATCCCCGAAGACCCCAACCTGGACGGAGTCGAGGAGGAGACTCTGGTTTCAGACGGAGCCTACATGATGGATGAGGAGGACCTGGAGAGCTCCCATCACTTCCTCACCAGTCCGGACTTTGACGTTAAAATGGAGGGCGGCGACAGCCTTTCCCAGGGCGACTATGACAGCTCGGATCAAGAGGCGCTATTGGACGATGTCATCATAGCACAGAAGGACTCTGACTCCTCATCAAGCTCAGAGGATTGACTGAACCACATTCTTCGAACACATCAGACTTAATCCCCTTCTCAACATTGAATCATGTTATTCCTCATCATTTATTTTTACCATATTATGTATCAAATTATGGATGAATGTGTTTTTTTTGTTGCTACTTTTATTCATTTATTTTATATAGGGATTTTTTTCCATGAAAGGAGCAAGTTTGCACCCATCTGTTTTCTTTTTCATCATCACAATTGTGTTCCATCTTTGTGTCCTCAGTCCTCCTCTCTAACCTCTGACAAAACGGCAAAAAGCTGAGCTTTCTTACATCATGACTCGTCATTCTCCACCTCCTCTTCCTCCAAACCTGTTCTTTCCATCACATTCCCAGACATGACCAAAAGGGGACCCCTGCTGTACAGATACCCTTTTCTTATCTAAGAACCTCAATGCTGGTCCTCTAACGCTACATGAAACTGGACATGTGTACTGAGCAGAGCCTGGATCCAGATCCCACAATCCCCTCTGATCTCGTTTGGTCATATCTTGTGTGTCCAGACGAGTCTGTGAACTTAAAGGGGATCCAGTGTGTGGACGTACTGTTATTGTTTTCACTCTATGGGAGGGGTGGGGGTTGAGAGGGAGGGAGAGGGAAAGTGGCGTATTAGTTACTGAAGCAGTGCTAGGAGGATGGGTGTATTGTACAATGTAGAGCTGGTCAATTGTGTACTATGAGATGACGGCAATGAGTTACTATTCTTGTTTTATGATCTGAGTGTATCTGTGAAATGAATAACAGCAATCTACAGTGAACACAAGTTTCTGTGTATTATTGTGACTTTCTTCTAGCAGCAATTAGGAGGTTTACTGTTTGTACAACAAGCTTGGTTATGTTGATTTGTGCTACAGCAGATCATAATGTGATACCGCATAGGAACTTGAATTATTAGTAATGGCAGTAATGTCCACATTTAACAACATTCTTGACTCATGAAGTATTTGATAGGGACTACATTAAATAATTTAGAAAAGAAGACAAAGTTCAAGAACTCATCTATTATTCAATTGAATTACCAGCCTCGCCCTGCATGGGAAAGCAACTTACAACTCTGTTAAATGATTTTAGTAGTTTTTATAGACGATGCATTCGGGTCTAAATTTCAGTGCCTATTCTGTTGATTCTATTTGTATTTCTAATATACTGTATACAGCTGGCATATTCAGCTCTTTTTATGAGGAGGCCCGGATTTGAAAACTTGACAAGTGCCAAGGTGCCGGGCCAGAAATTTACATTCCCAGTGTCTGACCTGTAAAGCTCGGGATTTAAATGTGCTAAACAATCCATGTTTACAAAAACAAATCCCGCCTGCGGTTATATTTATCCATTTTTCGCATTGAAAACAGATTGTTGTGTATATAAAAGTGCAGGAACTTGCACTTTTTATTTCTCAGAAGTTGTCAGTTTGACTCACCAAATTCCCCCCTGCTTAAACAGTCTGGGTTAAAGGTTTTTAATGAAATAGGAGCTTGTCTAACAAATGGGCTAATTGGTCTACTTGTAAAATGATCAACGGGCCAGAATGAGGCCACATTCAGACCACAGGCCTCCAGTTGAATTTCTCTGATACAGAAGTACATAAAAGAATTTCAGTATATGTGACTAACCCTTCTCAAATCACACAGATACCTACTTAGCACTCCCCAGTTTTATATAATGGGTATAGCCTTGAATAAAAGCACGATTTTGGCAAATATGAGTAGATTTACAATTAACACAAAATATGATGAAAATAGGCTAAACCTTCTTGGCTCAAGAGAGCAGGAGAGGTGATGAGGTTAGGTCTGGTTGGGGAGGAGCACAGAAAAGCAGGTCTCTTAATGTCGTATAGTAAAGGGAATTACAAAATAAATGTCTAATAATCATAATAATACACCACAGATATATTAAATGAAGTGCCAGTAACCACTGATTTGGTGAACTGAAGGTCAAAAGACATCAAAACCTGCCTGGATCCAGCTGTTAAGTAAAAGTTTATTAGGTGTCAAGCATTTCAGTGACAGGTTTTTACTTTCAGACACTAAATGCAGTGCTTGGATTCAGCTGCTTTCATTGTAATGGAGCTAACATGACTTAAAGTAGTTAGTATTTTTTAATTGAAGTCTGAGTTTTGTCTTGTGGTGTATTAGCTGTTATTTGAGATGTCCTTTTGGGGATGCCTATGGTAAGCGGCCTTAGGTCAAAGGTCAGGTTCCCTTGGGGGATGAGGCCCCTCAGATTTGTTTTTAGAATTCCACAAAGATGAATCATGTTTAACAAAAAACATATGTTTTACCCTAGCTTGGGTAAGATGACCAAGTTTGGTTATAGGGTTGGCTCTGTGCCTCACTAACTTATCAGAAACTGGCTATACCATGAATATGCATTAAGGGGTTAACAGGTTAAATGTGTGGTCTGTGTGGAAAACGGGGGAGACTCACATTGGCTTCGGATCTTCTCACAGGCAATTTTTGGTGCTTGTTTAGATGCTGTACTTTTTGTAATAAACCTTTTTATGTACAATTAGGTCAGTATCAGCGGAGATTCCTTCATCATCTTCACACCATCGCTACTGAATAAACTACAGACGTGTTGCGACCTACAGCCCTGCACCAAGGCGTCGAAAAACGGTGAGCTTTCTCACGTTATGGAGCGCTGGTTTGTGCGTTGAGGCTGCTGTGTGTGGATACTGTGGGCGCACCGTAAAGATTCGTGTGTGTGTGTGTGTGTGTGTGTGTGTGTGAGCCATGCTGTTGAAGATGGAGTGACACTCCGTTCTAAATTTAGGTTTTATTGCATTGTGCACAACGCAAAAGGGGGGAGTGTGATCGAGAAAATAGGAGAGAGAAATAGGTTAAAGTAAAATAAGTGAAGAGAAGAAGAAAAGGTTGAAGTAAAATTGTAGAATAGCCAAGGTCTCAAGGTGAGCTAAATAACTCACGTGAGATAAATGAAGATTGGGCCCTCAACTTTTTAACGGAGATTCCTTCATCCTCTTCACATCATCGATACTGAATAAACTAACTTACAGTCTTACACATAAAAGTCAATTGGGACAGCGCGGAAAGTCAAATGGACTTACTTCGTTTCTTCTTGAAGCAAGGAAACAACAAAAAAAAACATTTTTAGATTTTAGTTTCTTGAATTGGTAAGTGCTGGTGCGTTCACACAAAAGTCGGGAAAAGTGAATGTGTCACTTCACTATCTGTTTCAACTGGACAAACAGAAATGGTTGTGAATTTAATTACCATTTTAAACCCTCGCGGGCTCAGAAAACTACGATGCTATTTGTTCCTTAAACGTCATGTCTTGAGAAATCACATAGATGATACACCACAGATATATTATGATGATGATGGAAAATACTTGTGCCATTAGGTTTTTAAAGTAACAACTGGGACATTTCCCGACAGCCCGTGAATGCAACACTAGCTTGTGCGTCCAGTGCGGTTCTGACATGGTAGTAGCATCACAACAGCGTTTGAATGGATTTTTGTTGGGCCTCCATTAAGCTTTGTGCCCCGGGGAGCTTACACGTAATATTTTGGCAACATTGTGGCTTTGTCCGGCTGTTATCACCTTCAAATCTTCTCATTGTCCCAGTTTTAATAGGGTTCAAAGCTAAGTAGTTCAGCCTCATCTGCTCAACCATAACGTTGTACTAACCGACAGCTATTAGCTAGCTAACGTTAGCTAACTAGCCGCTAACAGCTTTCGTCAATGTTGGAAAAGTTTACCTAAATGGGTTGGAAAATAAGGAACTCGCATTTTCATCAAAGTATAGAACGTGTGGGAGAGTTAGTTTAACGTAATTTTCACAATGGACCTTAATTTTTACTCGGAGCTGTCGGATGGTTGTGCTCAAAATGTTGATACGGAGTTTTTGGATACCCAAGCTTATGGTGGATACTCTGAAGAAAACAAGGTAACCTAACCAGTGTGTACTTGCGAAGGTCACTTTTTTAAACGCCAAAGTAGCACAATAGTTAGTTTAATGCTGACGATCTGTTTCAGTTTGCAGAAGGCAGCGACAGCTACCTCACCATCAGTGGAGCGGGCCACCCATTCATGTCCGCTGAGGTAAATGACTTAATTCAAACAGCATGGTAGTGCACTGTACTACTCATTTATTGTATTCTCCTTTAAGCTTGTGTTTCAGTCGATTATGGTCTGACCCATTGTTCGGTCTCTTCCTCCACATGTAGCAGACATTTCATACTCCCAGTCTCGGCGATGAGGTGTTTGAGATCCCCCCCATCTCCCTTGACCCAGACCCGACTCTGAGCATTGGTGATGCAGTGTCCCACTTTGAGTTGGCCGATGGGTCAGATGGCACCGGGGGACCTTCAGGCTCCCGTAGCCTTGTCAGCAACCTGGTGGTCGAAGCCAATGACCCTTCCTTCGCTTCCACCTTTGTAAACTCTGGGTCTCAGGGCCTGGAGCAGCTGAACCTCGGGGCACTGGGCCAGGCCGGAGGGGGAGCACTGCTCAGCTCCTCGGCTTTGGTGAGTTCTCAACCTGTGGACCCTCACACAGAATGCTGTTCAATGTGAAGTTGTTCATGAATGCAGTTAACAGTTGTTCTGATCCCTCTGCAGGAACTTGGGAGTTCCAGTGGTTCACATTTCAGCAGTTCATCCCCGATGACCATTGATGTCCAGCTTGGTGACATCAGTCACGGGCTTTTGGGAAGCAGTCACCTGTCTACTATCAACCAGTCTGAGCTAACAATGGGTCTTGGGGGTGAAAATATGAGGCATCATTCAGAGACGCATGAGCAGCCGCTGTCTGCAACGCCATCCCCAGCCGGCTCCCTGCAGGATGAGGACATGGATGACTTCAAGGTGAGGGGCTGCACCAGCAGAGGCATGCATCACTGTTTGCTTGCACTATTGTGTCTTAGATCCTGCAGCTAACATCTCCTCTCCTCTCTCTTCCACTTTCCCTCTCCTCTTTCAGAGGAGTGTGCTGGTAGACTCCCCCATGTCTCTCTCCTCTTCCCTTTCCCACATGTCCGCTCACTCAGCTCCTATATCTTCAGTGTCCCCAGCTGCGGCCAGGAGGGCTGGGGGAAAGCCAGCCTCACTGGCCTCAGTGACTGGTGCGGTGGGCGCTAAGAAAGAAAGGAAGAAGAAAGACCCAAATGAACCACAGAAGCCCGTTTCAGCGTATGCTTTGTTCTTCAGAGACACACAGGCAGCCATTAAGGGCCAGAACCCCAACGCCACTTTTGGGGAGGTGTCAAAGATTGTGGCCTCCATGTGGGACAGCTTGGCGGAGGAACAGAAACAGGTGAAAGAACACATGCTTAAATATTGTATATTAATATCCTCCTGTGTCCGTTTTGGGGAAGAAAAATGACTGTTGTTATTGGACAAATTGCATCTATTAATAAACTATATAACCTAAACTTTGTAACCACTTGTTTTGTCTCCACTAGGTGTATAAGAGGAAGACAGAAGCAGCCAAAAGGGAATATTTGAAAGTACTGGCAGCTTATAAAGCCAACCAGCTCTCACAGGTGAGATCATGTTGATATCTAAAGGACAACCAGTTAATTGCTGTGTGGTATTTTCATTTATATGGCTTTTTTAATAATGACTCTGTCTTCACAGCCTGCCGCTGAGGACATGGAGACTGCCCCTTCACCACCTCCACCAGTGGTAAACCTAGCACCCGCAGCTCTTCCCTCTGCTGCTCACCAGGCTGTCCGCCCAGCTAACAGCACACTGGAAGAGAACACCATCACCAACATCTGTGCCTCCAACATCATCCTGGACGTCCCAGAGATGACCACACGTTCACGCACAGGGGCGAACAAAGTCACCGCTCCAGCAGCCGCAGTACCCCCGGCTCAGACCATCACCAAGATCATCATCCCAAAGCACATGTTGCAGGCGGGGGGCCAGGTGGTGACTGTGTTGCCGGGCGGGGCCCGCGCTTTGCAGCCTACGCTGGTGTTGTCGGGTGGTGCTCGTATGCCACCTCCACTGCAGCAGATGCAAAATGCGCCACCTCCGCCACGGCTCCAGCAAATGGCGCCAGCACCTCCGCCCTTACAGGCCAAGCCCCGCGAGGGAAGCTCCACGCCGGGTCTCGCTGTGTCTGTCACGGCTACACCTCCACCTCCACTCCAGATAAAAATAGTCCCTGCCCCCCTGCAGGGCAAAGACACCCTGCCAATTATTGTCCCTGGCACAGCGGCGGGGTCGTCTACTGCAGCTACATCCGCCCAGTCTGCATCTGTGGTGTCAGTGCAGGTGATGAACTCTGCTGACATGTCAGGCAATACAGACGACGAGGAAGTTACAGAAGTGCTGCCTTCAGAAGAGGTGAATGTTCTAAATTCATTTGTTTTGTGTGAGATCTTGTTTATCTCCAAATAACTCTTTAAATTTATTTGATTGGTTTGACCTAATTTTGGACATTTCTTTGAATGTGGCTTATAACTTATCCAAAAAAAGCATGAAGCTGTTGTCATAGCAACAGATTCCTAACTTTCAGAAGTACAGACTGTTGTACAGATTTGAGTTGGTCAAAGTTTTTGAGTAACGGCTCAATCTTCAGCTTCACAAGTTTGTATATTTAAATGAGTACTTAAAACCCTGATTCCAAAAAAGTTATGACACTGTGTAAAACGTGTTGCTGGCACCTTAAATCAGAATATATTTACAAAAATCTATAAGGTTGAGGAGGTAAAACATTGAATATATTTTCTGTGTACTGTTTTCAATTGAGTACATGACAAAAGAGGATGAGCAAAGTATTGTGTTCTGTCTAACACAACGTCTAAACTTTTTTAGAATCGGGGTTGTACTGACGACACCTGAATCAGAATTAGTACAGCCAAAGGTCTTTAGAAATGACAGTGTATACTGTATTTAAATCACAGTGGTTGAATGGACGAATTCCTAACACATTATGCAAAGGATTGTAAACAGGTGTAAAGGCACAGATAAGGTGCAATTTTACATGACAAACTCAACTTCAGGCCCACTGGTGCGATAAATGCAAATATTATGTCACACTTGACATATTTTGGGGCGTATGTGCGACCAAAACAGTTGCACCCTGAAGCCCTGCCTAACAAATCTGGCAGGAAAATCTCGGGCTAGGTTATTCAGTAGAAAATGGCACCGCTGTAAATCACATCTGTCTGTGTGAGAGGCTTACAGCCGCTCTGAGGCAGCTACATGTTTCCACGGCTGAGGCTGCAGATGCTGTGCACGACAGTCACTGTTGCCTGGCTGTTTCATCAGTTTTATGGCAGCGTGGCAAAGAGAAAGCCACCGTCGAAAATGCTTCCATTACATCTGGGGTAGTGAAAATTGCCGTATGCTCAGCAGCCCATGCAGAGTGACACAGCTTGAGGAGTTTCACATGGACAATTGAGAACAATGGACTTTGAAAGATGATTATAGACCCAAAGGTTCCTCTATTAAACACTGACTGGAAGAGGGTGGATACTTACGCAATCCTTTGTTTTATATCTGCGGACTTTGACATGACATTGAATTATTTTTCATTTGGCGAGTGCGGGAAATCCCATTTACACCAACTGTGATTTAAAGTTGTTAAACCAGAAACGATAACAAGAGGGTGAATCATACTTTTCTTACTTTTGCTTTCACTGTGTCATAGAGCCTCATACAGAAAGATAGGCTGGTGTAACATGACCACTTAATGTGACAAGCCTTGCTCAGGATACAGAAAATACCCGCTACTGATAGTAATGACACTCAAATCTGTGCTAATCTTTCCAGGATGAGATGGAGGTGAACGGGTCGGGTGATGCCTCGGCTATGAGGAGTGTGTGTGCGAGGGCGGGCTGCAACAATCCGGCCATCGAGAGCGACGACTGGGACAAAGAGTACTGCAGCAACGAGTGTGTGGCCACTCACTGCAGGTGTGTAGAGGTTTGAAACATGCACACGCTTACGATTTGTTTCAAGAGAACCTTTCTGAACTCATATTTTCTGTTTTTCAGAGACATATTCATGGCGTGGTGCTCGATCAGGAATCAGAGCATGGGAACAGTGAAATAAGAGCAGCCGCTTCCAAACACTTATTTCTCCACTAAGAGCGAGTGTGTTCAGATGAAGGACAGATGCATCACACTGCAGTGTCAGTTCTCCCATTGTTTTTTTTTACATGTACTGTAGGTTTGGACAGTCGCTGTTTAGGACAATAAACATGTTGTGTGTTGTTAAATTAGGACAGCCACAAAGACAACTCTTCTACAGTGTTAGATTATGTGCGCAACTTTTATTCAGGCACCAAGGGACGTCAAGGCAGCTAGAGAAAAGATCAGCAAAATTAAGTCATTCAGTTGGTCAAGATAATGGTGTTCTTAGATTCTTTTTACTAAAGCCAACACAGGTCAGTTCATACTTAGTCACTATAAATTGCTGGAAAAGTGCTTCTCAAAATGCTCCGACAAAGAGGATCAACATTTCAAACTTTTCACAGCAGCCTGAGACACATGACTATAAAATGCTCAGTGTCCAATTTGAAATTCATGCTCCGTCTCTTGCGATAACCAGGAGACACAAATCTTTGTTTCTTTACTTAGCTGAAATATGCATTAGTTTGAGTTGAAACACAGTCTGATCACTGTATACTTTGTTTTTGTACTGTGGCACTACAGCGGCCTTCGAGGTTTAATATTGCCTTCATCTTTTTGTATAAAAAATGTTCAGATCATTGGCAGTTGTTAAAGAAATGTTCAACTTCAATGTTTTCTTAATAAATGAGTAAAATTGCTCAGTCCAGTGCTTTTCTCTAAGAAACTAAGGAACTTATGGAACTCCAACGTGCCTGCCTTGGTTTGGTATGACCAGCAGCTTGTTGTGGCTCATGTTGACAGCCCTTAAACAGATACTGCTGAGTAACTGATTTAGTCTGCTGACTTTCTGACTTCTCTCTACTTCTGTTACTGTAAGCTACATTTTGGCGTTTACCACTTATCCTGCACTTGTGACTTGTGGCCAAAATGGCTGGTAATCAGCGAAACGTACATACATTCAGATTCTTTTCAGTTCCATCATCCCGTAGACTAGAACAGAGAAGCTGGCATTTGATAAACTCCATATTAAGTATTAAGTCATTTGGCAAGATCAGAGTTCCGACCTCTATTGGATGATTTAGCCTCTTACAAGTAATTCTGATTATACAAGTTTTTGTTTGCAGTAAAAAGACACACTGATGAAAAGTGTAGCAGGCTAAAGTAAGTGTAGCTTTCAGCTAGGGTTGCAGTGATATATCGGTTTCAAGGTATACCACGATCTGAAGATTGCCGACTATCATACCATGTACATTTTCTTATCTACTGTATTGAATTCTACCGTATTAGCGTTAGAACGATATATTTTCTCAGATCTATATCAAATTCATGTCTGTCAGGACCTGATACTTTGTGAAACAAGAATAAAGCGTTTGGCGATCTTGTTTTCTGATTTAAATGTCATTGAGAATGATAATAATAGAGTAGTACCGTATACGGTGATACCATTGAGATGATTATCATACCAAGACGTTTCATACCGTTGCAACCCTACTTTCAGCTCGTTCATCCCATTTCCCCGCTGCAACAATTGTATTCTCTTTGATTACAGGAATTTATTTTTCATCTTAAAAAATATTGAGCTAAGAGTTAAAAGATTTCAGTTCCTTCTTGGTGTGCGAGTGGTAAGACTGATTTTCATCTTATAAAATGCCTTTAACATAGAGAAATTTGTTATAAGGCCCTTTTTAGTTTTACATTTTTTTTTTTTAAATCAAAGCACACCAGCCCATCCTTATAAATATTCTGTATAAAATACTACTTGTTGCAGAAATTAAGATCCACAATAAAGTAACAAAAGATCAATCACACATTCTGTACAGTCGATATAAAAATATGTTCCTGAGGCAATTCTTCAAATTTTTTGGCTTTATCTTTCATCTCTGAGCCCTCCGATTAAAGTGCAGTCTTATTCCAGTGTTGGCTGAATATTGAGAGACAGCTTCCAGGATTCTTCATGAAGAGTTCACAATAGTGGCTCTACTGGGCGGATCCAAACGGTAAAGCCCAAAGCCCAGGCACACTGGCTCAGTCAGTTCAGCTGTAAACTCGTGCAGCCGTGTGATCTTGGAGTCCACGGAACTGAATGTGATGTTGCCTTTCCCAAAATCTACCATCACAGCTATCCGGTTGCTCTTCAGAGGCGTAGAGAGAACTTTTTTCTGTCTGTTGTGGTAGGCAGACAGCTTGCCTTTGCCGTCGTGCGTGAGGCTCCAAGACAGCGCATTCTTCCCAAAGGGGCTGTTGTTGTTCTTGCGTTGGATGCTCTTGTAGGACACGGCGATGTCCCAGTATCCCTCGGCCTCCACCTCCCAGATGTGGGAGCCGGTGGAGAAGCACCGCTCGGAGAGGACCTGCGGGGCTTCGTCAAAGCGGCTTTTACTGGTGGGATAGTTCAGCCTGGTTTTCACTCTCTCTGCTGTCCGGAGGTCAGCGGAGACTCCAAGGAAAGGACTGGCTGTGTCCACATCCAAGATGAGGATTGCTGAGAGACAGACATTTTGGGTTTACATACACTATTTTGATCCTAGCCCAGTTTATAGGACATGCCTATGGAAAGCAAAGTGGTAATCGGCGAGACTTCACACAGGGATTCTGCAGCTGATGGTGGGTCATTTTTTTCTTTACCTTCTGTCTGCAGATATTTCTGGCTCTTCACAGGACTATCAGCCAGGAGTTCTGTGTAGAGGATTTTCATTGGACGAAAAGAAAAAGGTTAAACAGGTTAGCTGAGTACCTAAAAAGGTTGCTGTAAGTGGAGCATCAGATAATAGTGTTTCTGTTTTGTACTTTTTAATATTGACCTTTAATTAACTAGCAAATAAGTGTATTTCCCAAAATGTTGACCTATTCCTTTAACACCCTATTCACATATTGGTCCTTTACCGAATGACACTTTCTTTACTTTCAAAGCTTTAAGGTTTTTGAAGAAAGCTTCTAATCTGTCATCATCACTTGTGTTAATAATAATGATTAACTTTTCAATTTGTAAAGTTTAAAATAAATAAACACTAATTGCGCCCTGAAGCTTATAGCAATATTATTCTATGACGGGAACAGCAATAAAAGAAATCAATAGATGGATTCTTTTTAGTACTGTGGTTGTATAAATGTAATTTATGATGCTCTTACATTGCTGCTAGACCGCCCTGTTAATACAGGTGCGGGCGTCCCTCCCTTGAAAGGCTGAACACCAACAAATATGGACCAAAGCAAAATATTGTTAGACCAATACATGTTGTGAAGTTTGGAAAAGATTACATCTATATATATAGATATTTTTTTTAACTTTTGGACTACAAAGCTCTGGAGTTATTGGAAATGTCTGGATCATACAAGTTGAAACAATCTCAGACGGTATAAAAAAAAAACAAAAAGGATTTGAATGGTGATTTAGAATTCAAATATCAATGTTATGAATGAGTCTTCTAAGCTTCGAATTAGCCCTGTTACATAACCACTAGCCAACGTCACACTGCGTTATCATGGGTTATCATTGATCACACACCCGTGAATGTCTTGTTTTTGTTGTAGTCATGTAGGCGGGCAGGAGTTTGGATCTTAGACCTTCCCTCTTACCTGCAATGGTGGAATAAATGTGATGCACACGGTTCTGCTGCTTGTCCAGTGCTGCTGATAGCATCGTGTTTTCCACAGAGTAGTTGTATGCTGGTTGGGAACAACGATAGGCATCGATGAGTGCACATGTACACATGCCACACATACACATACCATACAAGGTATGTCATACAAGGTGCGACACTCGGACTTGGCTCTTATTTACCGTAATACACAACAATGAACCACAGAAAGAGCAGCACCAACGTGACACTGTTGATGAGTGAGTCAGAAGAGTTCTTTTTCTGTCAGGACAAAAGAACATATTAGTTTTGGAAAATGTAGCAGTCAATTTGCAAACACCTTTAATGTCAAAGATATTGAGAATTTAGTTAACAGAGCATACCGCATGTCTGATCTGTTCTTGCAGATTTTTAATGGACTTATTGGTGTCTGTCATTTGAACCTTCAGCATTTCAAAGCGCAGGTCCATGTACTCCTGTTGAGTGAACAAAGACACACACACACACAGTCAACCCACACACAAACCAGTTTCATAAATGTGAAGATTTGTACCTTTTTTGTCAAAGAAGCCATTAAAAGAAGTTACTTTAAGCTCTGGAAAATCACATTTTTCAGAAATGTTTGACCTTTGATAGACGAAACGAATAATCATTTAATAAGGAAATGAATCACCGGATTAATCAATGACTAAATGAATGGTTAGATGCAGCCCTACACAGCATTAATGTAATGACAGGTTCAGGTGAATGTCCGACTTCAGTTCCCACAGACTAGACAATCCAGTTTCTCCGCAGCACAGTCTCTGATAGGAATTCCCTGGTCTCTTTACAAGAAACTGTTACCATCAAATCCTCACTTTACAGATCCACCCTGATGCTTTCTTACTGACATCATAATGCTGAGATTTGTCCTGTGTGTTATATTGTAAAAGAGTGTTATTCAAAACTCACAGTCAGCTGTCTCCGTACGACATTGGAGGCCTCGGTGGACATGTTTTGCTTCTTGCTCTCCAGGGCGCACATGTTGCAGATGTAGCGCCCGGATGCATTGCAGTAGTACCTCAGCACCGCGTCCTCGTGCTGCGGGCATTTCCGCTCCTTGAGGTCGCCCAGAGGCTTGACCAAGGGGTGTCCCGTGAACACTGGCAGCTCCAGATGGTCTTTGATGTGCTCTTTGCACAGCGCCACCTCACACTTCAGACACGTTTTAAAGGCTGGAGTTTCTTCCGTCAGACAGCAGTCACAGAACACTTTTTTTGTCTGTTTGTCCTAAGTATAAAATACAGATATTGATATGTGGGAAAAGGTG
This sequence comes from Lagodon rhomboides, assembly GCA_039737535.1. Taxonomy (NCBI): domain Eukaryota; kingdom Metazoa; phylum Chordata; class Actinopteri; order Spariformes; family Sparidae; genus Lagodon; species Lagodon rhomboides. The sequence continues at coordinate 7,350,979 of CM077797.1, forward strand.
TGTTTTGCATTTGACTGTTCATGAAAATGAGTTTTACATTCCCCAACTTTAAGTTAATTCCGTTTTAAGTGGCACCTTACCTTCCTCTTCTTGCTCTCCCTGAAGTTCTCTGTGATGTTGGTTAGTGTGTAGCTCTTCTGTAGCGCAATGGAAAATCCAAAAAAACTCCTGCAGTCTGGGCAACGGAAGGGCATGTCTGAAGAGTGGTCCCTCATGTTTTCCAGACAGCCCATACACATGCTGTGTCCACAGGGCAGCTGATGAGGATCCGTGAAGATGTCCTGGCACACTGGGCACCTCAGCATCTCCTCAAGCTTCTTCTCTGTGTATTCCATTCTTGACGCCCCTTTTACAAAGAGTGTCAGTGAGTGCCAAAAGAGCAGACAGGACGGAGTTAACTGCAGAGAGTGTACACCACGCAGCCGCTTCCTATTTCGTTTGTTCTGAATGATCCATGAGCCTGAGCACAAGCTCATAGAAGCATGAGAAACAATGATTCCTACCTTTTCAGTTAAAGCTGAGTACAGCCGTCAGGATGGCTTCTCTTCTTTCTCCTTCACACACCTTGCTGAAAGTGAAAGCAGAGCTGACTTTATATTTGTACTTCCTGGAGGGGTGGGGCCTAACAGGAGGAGGATCCAAAGTAACTTAGATGAGAGATATGAATTTCTAAGAGGAATACAGGAATGCATAATCGAAATATTGCTGTGTGATATTACAAAATAAGAATTGTATCTATTATTCATATAGAGAGTAAAAATAAACACAAACACAAAAAATGTCCTCTGATATCAGCTTGTTGATTCAAATTAATATTTCTGAGTTTGTATTATTACCTCATTAATATGTAAATATTAAAGTAAGTATTCTCCAAAATAACATAGTACCCCTTTAATATTTACTCTCTTGAATAAAAACAAAAGGCACAGAGACGCCAGTAAAGTTACTGGTACAGTTTCCTGCCGGTCGGTCCAATCTGTAACACCTGTGTGACTGTGCGTACCGTGGCTGTGTAGGAGCTACATCTGTTTACACTGTAAATAATGTCATGTAATGCAACCAATAGATTTATAGTGAAATGTCAACATAAAATACTGTCTTTGTGTTTCTTCTCTGCCCGCCAAAGACCCTGTCAAGTTAAACTGGTCGTCATTTTAACAACCTTTTCAGTGACAAAACTTGCGTCAGAAGTCGCTAAATTGAAAATGTCTGTACTTACTTATTTAGCGTATTCTTTCCGTTTCTCCCGTGTCCAGCGACGTTCGTTGATCCGCTCAGAAACACACAAGAACAAGTCTTTCCTCATGTCAACTAGTTTAGCAGTTTTGCCGTTGCTAACGTGAAAAGCGGACCTGCTAACAGCTAGTTTAGCATGACTTTCCGTGGCGCAGATCCAGATAAGAAATGACACAGCACTAGTGAAGCCATGAACGCAGCTAAGCTACTACATCTCGACCTCTTCACCTAGCTCGACCCACAACTGACTACCTCCAGAGCCCGTCTCTGCTACCTCGCCCCCTCCATGACAACACCACACTTCCTGTTTACATCACCCAAAGCATCATGGGAACCCTAGTGATAAAAACAGGTTCGTTCCAAAATAGAGTTAAAAGAAAAAAGGTTCATTCACAAGTCCTCTACACATCCATGTGCAGGTGTTTACTGTGTCTACACTCACATTTCAGGTCCTGGCATTTCAGAGAAGTAATGACTTTACTAAAAGTGCCTAAACTGATCTGTAAAGCACTGGTAATTATTGATTAACTATTAGTTAAGCCATTAGTAACAACCTAGAATCCTTATGTTAGGCGCTTTATTATAACATCATACTGTACCCTTGCTCCATACTGAATCTTGTGTTGTGAGGGTTCACAAAACAAAATAACCAGACTATGTGTGCCACAATATCTTTTTTTTTATTTATTTATTATTAAAACAGGAGAAAAATTCTGTCAAGCAACAGAAGTTTAAGAAGATGAATACAGACATTTGTCAATGTATAGTATCTGTGTTAAGGTATACAAAACTTTTTATTTTTCAAAACACTTTTAAAAAAAGAGGCCCTAGGATCACATTTGTTTCACCATATGTACACTTACATAGAATGGATATCATTACTAAGTATTTCATCATTAATGCCAGATTTCCCAAAAAAGTCAGCACAGACTGCCTTAAACATGTAAGTCATGAAAGAAAATAAGTCTACATACATTCAGCAAAACAATCAACAAGCATATTCAAACACTTTTTGACAAGAGACGTTAGTATAAAAAAACAAACTTGATATATAAAGAATATGTACATCAAAAACAAAACAAAAAAAATGTGCACAGCAATGTACTTTATATAAAATGAAAGCCTGGCAGGTAAACATCTGTATTTTGCCCCGCCACCCAGTTACCAGATATCTTCTATCTGTAAAGAAAAGCATAAATGATGCCACTGCATTCCAACCCGTTACAAGAAAATCATCTCTAAGGAGCAGCGGAGTACTTCAGCCTGTACGGTTTGTAGTATGTGTGGTGAACGGTGCTTGGTGGAGGGATTACATGCAGACTGATCACGTGTTTCTTAAAAGGTCCAATGCTAAAACGTGTCAAGTAGTAGAGTGCAATTCTTGCACATGGTTTCAGTCCATTTATTGGTCCACAAAATATGTCAAGGACTAAAAAACAAGCAAAAACATGACAAAACCATCAGTAGTAGAAGTTTATAAAAAAAAAATCCACATTATAATGCAACTCTGTTATTTGTCTTAAAATATAATATTTCTGGAATGACTAAGAAATCAATCTGGGTCATGGTTTCTGTTTCTCTTATAGCTTCAACTATACTTATCTCAGAACCTCCATGGCTCTTCTACAAATGCCATATAGTGTTTTTAGTCTGAGGTAGAAAATGGCACAACCACTGCAAACAGCCACTTCTTTCTACTGCTACATGCCAGCAATCGTCCTGAATGAAGGAACAAAGAATTCACACTGATGTTTTTCCAGGTTTCTCATGATCCTGAACATCTTGCCACAAGTGATGCAGCTGAAAGGCTTCTCTCCTGTGTGAAACCTCAGGTGCGCTTTCAGATTGTCTCTCAGACGGAAGCTTTTGTTGCACTGTGTGCACAAGTGCGGCCTCTCCCCTGTGTGGAACCTCAGGTGGCGCCGGAGGCTCTTCCTCAGTGCAAACGTCTTTGAGCACTGCGAGCAGGAGTACGGTTTTTCTCCGGTGTGAAAACGCGCATGCCGGCGGAGAATCTTCCTCCGCTTAAACGTCTTCCCGCAGATGCTGCAAGCGTATCCATCGCGAGTGTGGGTGACCACCTTCGCGAGCTGCCAAACGCCGTCTCCACAGGGGGTGAAGCAGCAGAGCCGATGGCCTGTGTGAGGGCCCTGGTGGCGGCGAAGGTCTTTGGGGATAGGCCGACCTCTTTTGTGCTTAGCATCATGGCCTTTTATAGGACTGTCCTGAAGTTTCATCTCCGACTGAGGCACTGTGAGCACATTCACCAGTTGTACTGTGCAGGGACGCATCAGCTTTTGATCAGGAGAAGTCAGTTTCAGTTTAATGTGGAGATCGTCTTTTTCCTCCTTTGGCGTGTGGATTCGCTCCCAAACCCCAACCTGTGCAGGAGTGGTGGCTCCATCAGACGGGGACGGACTGTAGGCGGTGCCCTTGGCGGTGCTGACACAGGCTGGCTGAGGCTCGGCTTGAGCGGGCTTCTCTGGACTGTCGGGTTTGGGAGCTGAAGACTCTGGCTTGAGGAGCAACGGGCAAACAAATTTCACCTTCTCGCCAGAGATGATATTGTGTGTATCTGGTTGGATCACGAGAGGCTTCTGTTTTGGTGGAGAGCTTTGCGTAGGTCCATGTAGTAACGTCTCTGTCCATGTCTCTGCAGAGACTGAAAGAGATACAGATGCACTTTTAATTATGTTGTTAGACATACCCTTTCTAGTCTAGTTGTAATCTGACAGAACAGAATTAAGCCCTTTTTAGACATGTAATATGTACCACTGCTGGTTTCATCCATCTCTTAAAGTGATTAAGAGATCTGATAAGACTTTAAGCTCTTTCACAGTGTTTCCTTGGTTTATTCAAATGATTTTATTTGCTTGTTGCAGCCTTTATATGAATCTGACGGCTTTTGTTTTGTGCCATGTTGAAAATCAGCAATATAAGCTGTTTGTTTAAGTGGCTAACAAATCAGCACAATTGTGCATTGTGCCATTTGTTGCTCATTGTGCCTCATCTCGCTGTCTGTTTCCACCTGCCAAACTGCCATCAGCTAATACATAAAATAAATGAGGACAAAACTTTAATGCAACTGCACATTTCACTGTTTAGTTCCTCATGCAATGTGACTTCACCTCATCTGAACTGCCCTTTGGTGATAATGAAAAATCCCAAGGGAGACCCAAATTTGTGGATGTTGCAGTTCCCTACAGATGCCACTAGGTGGCAGTAAAGAGCCATATCATACAGATATTGTTTGTGCCACAGGTGTTTATGCAATAACTACAAAGTATTTGTTTAAATACTTCTCTCGGAGTAATCTAATGCGTATTCAACAAAACTGATCCTTTTTATAATGTGCTTATCCTGTGCAGGGTCGCTGGGGGTTTGGAGCCTTTCCCAGCATGCACTGGGACACTTGCCACTTAATGACAGGGATTATGTTTTGCTCATTTTTCCGCACAACGCACTCATGAGGGGAAAGCATCACGCAAACACAATTCAGGTGATCTGTATCCCTCTTTTGGCTGCTGATCCTAACTGGTTGCATAACAAAGAATACCCCACACATAACCAACATTCACAAGTTTAATCCACGTGTTCCCTTTTTTGACAAATGAAATAAAAACATTAAAAAAATACACCATGTTCCCAGTAAATGTCTCACATACTGTTCTTATTTGTGACTTCCTCCTGTAAAGTGTAGCGTGAACACCAAACTAACTGTCTGTTTGCGGAACTACCTGTTTGAAATGGACTTAACAACACAAATACTCCCATTTTATATTGCCGAAATTATCAGGTCTACACAGGTTTTTTTTAAATACCGGTCACCCTGCTAAAAATCGGCTATTGACCCCATTCCAACTGGCAGGGCAAGCCGTCTGTGATTTTTATCTGAAGCAGGTATTTTCACTACCGGTAAGTTGAGCTTTTTTTGGCTGCAAAACACCACTGAGCTGTTTACATAGGAATCAACATGTCCAGCGATAAAATTTCCTTGGAAAGGTTGTCCTTCCTTTTTTACGCGCCACCACCATATGTTGATAATGCATCAACACTACGCACGGCAGAAGTTAGCATGTTCACCTGGGTCTTATGTTTAGATCAAAGCCGAGCCGAGGTAATAAGAACCCGGGTCGTCTGCAGAGTCAATTGACCCGGGTGTAAATGCAGAGTTTACACATTCCCATTGCACACAAACGCCCAATCTAGCAGGTTTAAGCCGGATTTTTGACCAGTGTGAAAGGGGTATTGGCCTGATTTGCATAATGTGCCTCATGGTCATGATTCCAGGCTGTCAGTGTGTTAAAGCTTCTCATCTCGACTCACTGACACTGTTTTCCTTACCCTGCAGGACAACTTCTGTTGGAGGTTCACAGTCAGTCGGAGACTCATCTTCCAACCCGCCAAACTCCACCATGTCCACAGTCTCTGCCACACCCTGGTTAAAGAAGAAACAAAACAATTTTGCATGTCTCTAGTACAGTACGACAAAAACCTATGATCAACACTCTTTTAAAAATAAATGAAGTACGGCTGTAACATCACGCGGGGTTGTGATGACATGTTACTGTATTCTGTAAGACACAGCTGCTCACAGTTTCACCTAGCCTGTTCTTCAATCCACGCCTGATTTACACCCTTGCAAATTCTCACTGACCTGTTCCTTCAGGGGTGACCATGCAGGGTCAACTAGGCCATTATCCTCAGCCACTAGGATTTCTGAGGGAATGAGGCCCACCATCTCCTCCTCCTCCTCCTCCTCCTCCTCGTCCTCGTCCTCTCTGCTCTCCCCCAAACAATCAGCATCTGAGAGGAGGGGGGCACCTATGGAGAAGAGGGGGAAGGGATTAAGACAGACATACATTCCTTTACTGAGTTTGCAATGGGGAAGTGCCTGCAGGATTCCAGTGCAACATGTCCAAATGAATGAAACAGTGCATATGCGAGAACATAAGGAAACCAAATGTGTTTGGATTGCATACAAGATCGGCTACACATTGTTTGTCATTGCAACAAGCGGTCAAAACCTTTAGGAGCAACTAGTCCGCACTCCCCTCATGCAGCTGCAGCCTAGCCGTGGACGTAAACAGGAAGTCACATAATTTAAAGCCCCAAAGACACGTACCGCAAGGCTCCGACTGCGAATATATGTCCTCGTCCACCTGCACTCCGATGCTGCGTTTCGTGTCCCCAGTCGATAAACTATCCAGTGTCTCCAAGGATTCATTTTCCCTTTTGCTTTCAGTGCGGCCCACATCCACATCTAGCGCCGATGCTCCGTACCTGCTCTCGAACAGTTTGGTTAACTCCACCGTGGCCGCTTTGACCAGCGCTCCCAGCACCGACTCCACCTCCGCCTGGAGGTTCACGACGCCCGCCGACATTTTTTTTGGCAGCTCCGACTGTTCAGAAGACAGCGTTTTTGCAAAAAAAAGAAAGAAAATGGGGTCAAAAATTAGCAGCTATCTTTATTTACCAACGATAGCCACATGGCTCGTAGAAAGAAGGGGCGTGGTTCTGCTGGCGCACGCGCGGCAAAGGCTTGGGGGGGCTCTTAGCAGATGAGAGGGGCGAGGCCAAAAGATGAGAGGCGCCGACACAGAATAAAGAGCTTTAATGTAAAACACTTCCGGTTTGTTTCATGTTCGGATCTTCCTCTAGTTCTGTTTTTTTTTTTTTTTCCATTTCATCATTTAATAAAAAAAAATGGCTAAAGTCTGTTTGAGGAAGGCAAATTATGTAAATGATGGATGACACTAAAGTTTTATTAGCAAAACAGTAAGTTGTTGTATGTCCAGGCTACATGAAAAACATACAAGCTGTTGTAGGCCTCTGTAATCACTGGCCATAAGGAAACTGTGGTCCTGTGATTTAAATAATTTTCTGTGGCGGCCATTTTGGGGCTGAGAAAAGACTAAACAAACACTCATCAGGAGAACTGGAATTTGATGTTTATGGAACTCAAGAAGTGCTGGAGGCCTAGGTGTATCTCTTTTTTCAATCCTCAAAGTTAAATATTTAAATTTGTTAATCTCCAACAGCAGATTTCTAAAGATAACAAAATAATCTATTACTAGAAAACAACTTAATAAGATTCACAAGAGTGGACTATTAACTACACACACTGCTCTTTGGGGTGGGTATAGGAGGTTCAGAGCAAAACATATACATTTTTTTTATGAACTTGCCATTTCCCTTGTGATATGACGGAAGAGTATGGCTAATTGTTGTAAGGGACATGTGTAACAATATTATTATTATTATTGTTATGGTTGTTTCTATATGGACATTTTAGAGTGAGACACTGTCGCTAGCGAGTGTAAGCAGCTGAAAATGCTCAAGGCTAACAGTTGTCAGTGGTCAAAAGAATTCCTGATGGCACAGGGAAATTAACCTCGAACAACGGAATGGGTTTCAATGTTAAAATTAAGTACATACATAAATACAGTGGGATCCAAATGTCTGACACCACAAATAACCAGAAACTTTGAGGAGTCAGAAAGTGAAGTGAAAGTGTCAGAAGTCAAATTGGCTGGACTAAAGGTTCCAAAGGAGGCAGAGTAACACTTTACTGAAACTGGATCAATTGCATCCAAAGCACGATCAGCCAGATCCAAAGTGACCATACCATCAGAAGATCAATACATCAAGCAACAAATTGAAACTATCTAGTTTCAGGTGCAGGACCACACCTCAACCGCACCTTTTCTGGCTTTTCTATGAATACCTTCTTAAGCCTCTCCTCATCTTTTGTTCTCTGGTGTGGTCCTTCTTTGCGAAAGTATTGAGTAGTGTCAATAAAATGCTGTCTTGTAGTGGTCTCAGAGGACAAGTAACAGTTTCTAAACCACTTCTCAGGAGCTGCATGAGGTGGGCCAAGAAATACCAGAATTTCACAAGGGATGACTGAAAAAAGTCATACACTGATGAATTTAAGTTAGAGATTTATGTCAATAATAGAAGGGTGTAACAAAGGCAAACGGGATAGAATTATACCACAGTGTTTCAAACCCACAGTGAAACATGGTGGTGGCAATTTTCAAGTATGTGGGGAAGTGCGACTGTATTTTTCAGACATGCTCCATCCTCTGGTATACGTATTTGTGGAGAATGATTCATACTGCAGCAGGATAATGAGCCCAAGCACACCTCAAACCTTTGACAGAACTAATTGAAGACCAAAGAAGACCAAGGAGTCCTGACTGTCATGTACTTTCCACCATAGTCACCTGACCTCAATCCCACTGGGGGGCATTTATGGGGGCACAATTATTCTGTGACATCACAAGAGGCTTTGTGGAATGCTGTCAAATCATGTAGGGATAACATGAGTCAGCAGGTTTTACACAAAGTTGTGGAGTCCAAACCAACTTAAGTGAATGCTGTCATTAAAAAGAATTGAAGATAGTATCCTATTACATTCGAAACATATGCAAAATAGAAATATTGTGACTAACTCAACTCTACTATAGATAGATAGAAAGATACCTATAGGTACATACACACACACACCTTTAAAAAACTATACAGTAATGGGATTTCTGTCCAAGCTGTCATTTATTTAAGACTTACAGTAAGTTAAATTTCTCTTGTTACAAAAATAGAATATGGCTGTTGTCATATTTCATCATCGTAGAAAACATCCATATGATGTACAGCACTTTCAGTGTACAGCGTTACATTGATTTCACAGAGTAGGCTGGTGATACTTAAGACCCGACAGAAAGCCTGCTAGCACCCTCGGGTCTGACTTCAGTTATTTCAATACTGGGGCAAACAAGAAAATATGTGAACAAATAAAACACATTCAAACTGCAACAGACTCCACAGATGGACTTAGACAAAATGCATACAACATCGCAACCCGTCCAGTACTTTGGAAAGTAAAAACTTTAATAAATTGAAAATCAATAGCAGTGGTAGGTTTTTTAAGAGAATTTCTTTTTTTATTGTACCAGACAGTGTTACATATGGGAATAATGGCACTGTGGGATCTTAGAAAGTACTTAGTTACATGGAGGATTAGTAAATATGCAGGGTAGAGGGAGAAACGAGTAATGGAATATCGTTATGTTGAGATGCAGAGAGAGGATGATGAAAAGATGTGATATCAAAATGACAAGTTCAAAATAAGAACTAGATACAAAAGAGGATGACTTGACAGAGTGAATGAAGTTGACTCTTGAAACTGCATTGGTCAGACTTAAAGAGTAAATTATGACTTGATGATTTAATAATCATCATCATCATCGTCGTCGTCATCGTCGTCATCATCATCATCGTCATCATCATCATCGTCGTCGTCATCATCATCGTCGTCATCATCATCATCGTCGTCGTCATCATCGTCGTCATCATCATCATCGTCGTCGTCGTCATCATCGTCGTCATCGTCATCATCGTCATCATCATCGTCATCATCATCGTCGTCATCGTCGTCATCATCGTCATCATCATCATCATCATCATCATCATCGGGATCGATTTCACCTGACAGAACATCCTCAATCCAGTCCTCCAGCTCGTCTACAGATGGCATATCTTCACCGTCATCCATGTCCAACCACACACTGTCGGCCTGCAGAGTAAACAAGAAGTCAACACCGACTCAGCTTGCACCAAAAACCTTAAAGGTACCTTGTAGAGTTTTTGACTAATGATAGCTTGGCAGAGCAATGTTCACATGCAATGCGACCTGCTGCCAATTTCACACAATTGTGACAATATTTGACAGCAGGTAAGAAGTAAACCATTGCACCAGCAAAGACAGTGAAAAAGGAAATTGTAAGCCATCAAAACATTGATGCAAAACAAGGCACAAGACTAGTTGGATATATAATTAAAGTTGTGAACAAGCCAACGGCACAAGAATAGAAAGAAAGAGTAAGTGCAGTGGAAATACTATGTGCTATGATGCTTGCTTGACAGTGGTGAGTAGCCTACTCACAATAGCCATGTTTGTTTTTTAAGTTCAATATGATAATGTTTTTCATTAAGCAAACAGCCCCTGAGCCAAAGAATAAGTAGCCCCAGCTGCAGTGACAGACCCAGTTAGCACAAAGCACACAGCCCCTGAGCCGTAGAACAGAGCTGCACTTTAAACTAGGCCCCATATGGCTGCCTATAGTGCCACATACAAACAAATCAGGCAGTTTTAGCTTGGCTAATGTTAGGTGTACTCGCTTAATACAGATAACTGGCCAAAATGTTTCAGTAAAACACAGTTAGCTGCCTAGTTTGCTAATATGGATAGGTGATTAAGCGTATGGTTAGGTCAGCTTGCCCAGGACTGCATGAGTCATGGGTAGACCATCATCAATGTTTTTATTTTACAAATGTATATTTGCTCATGATATGTTGAAATAACGTTTATGTGTATTTTGATTCACATTTAAATCTATGAAAAAAAACAAATCTTAATAAATATCATCAAGCAATAATGTAGCAGTCCATGCTGCAATGACTGAGGACCCGCTAGGGACCCAGGCTTCCAAGAGCACCCCACCTTTCCTAGGTTAATCTGGCCCAAGGTAAACCCCCACCATTTCAGATTTAATTGTGCTTATAAATATTCAAATTACAACAAAATAAATGCACTAGAGATAACCTGGGGCCTTCAGAGTCACTGACAGAACTGGGGTCTGAAGGAAGTTGTCCAGTCTGCCCAGTCAATAATACAGCCTCGTAGATAGAAGTAAGTATCAAAGAGTTCAGCAAAACACACAAAAGCTCAAGCAATCTAAGAATAAAGTACTAAAAATGTTACTTACATCATCAGCATCAACGACACCAATCTGTGGGTGGGACAGGTCAATTCCAAAGATCTTCTCCCAGTGGGGCATAAGCTGTAGGGAAAATTAACTTTGATTAATCCTGTCAGACAGCATCAATCAAATTAAATGCAACATTTGGGAAGATTACGTTTCAATGTGCTCCGTCATTAAATCTCAGCTCTCAGTTGACAGAGTCAAGGACTGCCCACACGAGAACCTCTGGTTTCTGATAAAGCATATTGTATGGTCTTACCAGGGGGAAGTCGTCAGGGTCAATCCAGATAATGCTGAGGTCAGGGTTGTCCGTGTTATCCTCGGCAACTTCCTTTAGGATATCCAGGAACTCAAAACCGTCTGAGGAGTGGAGAGGACAATAATGAAACTAAGACAATGGGAATTAGTGATCTTTTCATTGCTCTTCTCTCATTAACATGCACAATATGCACAATATCCCATCAACACCACATTAAAACCTCCTCCCACCCCTTTGTTGCTCCATGTTGAACTATCTAGATTTGCCGTTGGTGACTGATTATAATGCTATTCTAAGCTGGTTATTCAGGGTTCCTTTACCTGGGTCAGCCTCCTCTGCAAAAGCAATGATGTGTTCACCATCAATATCGTCCTCCTGTGGAAAGAATAAAGACAGTTTCTTAAATTCAGAAACCGTTCACGAGTTGTAATTTGATCAAAGCCTGTAATCGTTCTGGTGTTGAAAGTTTTCAGGTTCTTACCCAGATCTCGTACATGTTGTGTGGCTGCAGCTTCCTCAGGGTTGGTCTGGAAAATCACAGAGAAAAAAGATTTAACGTCTTTTGTTTTCATTATAGTTTAATTTCAAATTCATGAGATAGCATGAATGGGACTTACCTGTCATTATCTTCAATGAAATCCACCAGCTCATCCTCAGTGTATGGTTTTCCTGGGATGACCACTGGATCATCCATGAAGGGTTCATAGAAATCCACCTCATTGAGCTTCAGGTCCAGAGCCTTGGCAACCTGTCATACAAACCAATAACTGAGCGTGAAGGACCGGCGAATCACAAAGTCAAAAAGTTTAATTCACAAAATATTACACCAGTTTAGCTTGTATGAATAAATGAAAACAATTCATGTCCGGCATGATACTGGCCATCTTCCTGTTCAGACAGATTTCCCTGCCTCCTAATTTTCGATGGGTCAGTCACAATCGGTCTTACACAGCAGTGTCATGTCACATGTTTCGCTCCTCTGATTTAGTTTTAGCTCTATCCAATTGTCTCCAGCCTACAAGTCTGTCTAGTGCAACACACCACAATCAAGAAACTCTTTTTAACCATCAGGGCACTGCTGATCAAATATGAATCAAGATTCTTCTGCTCCATTGCCTTTTTCTCACCTCAAACGTATTCAGAAACAGTGTAGTGTTAAGCTGCAATACGAGATTGTTTGTGACTGAAGATCGAATGTTTGTTTCCTGCTTGAAAACAGACTTAACACCGCCGAACTTGTGTGTGTCACTCTGACTGGTTGTAGGTCACGTTTTGTTGCTCTGATTGGTTAAAAGTATTTCCTATTGCATCTATAGGCCTTTTGGTGTGTGCGTTTAATTGCAGAAAAATGAACTTACCCCGTGGAATGATGGCACTTGGGCAGTTGACTCCTGTTTGTCAGATCAGCGCCACAAGCAGGCCTTAGCATGGCCACATGTCATCTAAGAGTGACCAGATTAAACCAGAACTGGCCCAAATCTGGGTCACAGTTCATTTCTATTCTGGTGGGCTGGATCTTGCCCAAACCAGGGCCCGTTCTGGCTCATTCCGCTCGCTCTTGGCTGACATGTGGCCATGGTATGGCCTCCTTGTGGCCCAGATCTGGCAAACAGGAGTGGAATGCCCAACTGCCATCATTCTATGCGGTATGTGGCCCGGATGAACACATCTGGTACAATTTTGCTATCTGGGCAATATGAATTTGGCAATGCTGGGCTAGATTAAATTACAATGTGTATGTAATGTTAAAGGAATTTCCTTACATTTTAGTGTCCTTTGCTATTGTTTCTGTTTTCTGGCCCACAAATTATGCTCTCATTAACCCTTATTTTCTGTAGCTGAGGGCAGCTGTTTTTAGGCAATAAAGCTTTGATTAGCCCACTGTACACGACCTGCCAGCACCAAATTTAATGCATTTTATATTTCTAAGTTAGCGCTATGTGTCGGAAAAATTACCCTGATAATCAAAATACAATAAAGAAGAAATAATTTTTATTATCATTATTCAGTTGCTTATTATGTTGTTTTAAGTGTGTCTGGTAAAACTTAAGTTAATCATCGTTAATACTCACCTTGGGACTGAATGTTGCAAAGAACTTGATGTGAGGATGGAACTCTTCGGCAGCATCGGCAAAAGCCTCAAAATCTGAAATTTTACAGGCATTCATCAACTTGTTTCCGTAGATCAGTCCATGTAAGAAATATCTAAGAATGCAGACTTGTTGCTCTCATCATTATCAGTCTGCAGCTCAAAGTTAAGTCAAGCAGTGTGAGCCTTCTCCCTGTTACACTTGCCTGATATGCAACTATGAGCAATAATGTTGAAAAGCAAGCAGCAGCAGGTTATCATACCATCACAGTACAGATTCTTACGTTCTGACTTGTGACTCTTAAAGTAGCCCACCAATTTGATGTCCTCTTCGATGTTTTCAAAGCCTTTCAGTTCCCTACTATTGTCAATAATTTCCACTGGGTCCTCAAGAACCTGTGGAGGAAGAGGAGGGTCATGGAGGAGAAAAGGGGGAGACAATATAGTCGGAGGTGAGAGAGAAAAGAAGAGTCAGATTCTGCAGGTCATCTTTGAAGGAAGCAAACTGGGATTCATGGACTTTTTTTTTTTTTTTTTGCTAAAACAAGGCAGGCTATTAACTGGGTGATTATATCCTCACGAACATCAAAGATGAACTCCACAAGAGTGTCTGCTGCAAATTCGCCATCATATTCTATGACTTCATCGTCTGTGAAGATGAAGACGCTGTCAGACTCCTCAAGGCCTGGAGGAAAAGAGCAGACGTAAGAGATGTTTAGCCTCAAGCAAACCGACAATTTGACCCCACCTTTCCCACATTTACTATATCTTCCACAAGAAAAGGAAATATTGAAGCCAAAGAGGTCTTTATAAAACGATTTTGACTCTAATAAATGGCTGGTCTCATTTTGGATAAGTTCAGCTGTGCTTATCCTGCTGAGTGTTTACCTAATTTCTTTGCAACGGGCTTGTCGAGCTTTGCATCAAGGAGTCCGACTCCGATATCCTCATCATCAAACTCATCCAGGACCTGGGCTGCAAGCTGTAAAACCAAATACACTGTCATACAACTGAGGACATGATTTTCCAGTTTAAAACAAGTCTTAAAAACATAAGAGCAAAGGTCTGTATGAGGATGTAGTAAAATACAGTGTTTATGTCCACATTTACACCTTTTTGACAAAGCTGTGTCACTCAGTAGTTTCATTACCATAAAAGCCTGGTTTCAGAGCGCTGCTTATGCACTTTCTAAATCTGTATGAAACTTGAACCTCGTGACTGACAGTTGGTTGCACCAATGGCAGTGCCACATTTGCAGCCTGACTGCATTGAGGAAGTGGTTTGAGAGGTTGTCTCAGTACGTTCTCAGGGTAAAAAGCATGCACGCACACACACACACACACACACATACACACACAAACACACACACACGAGTGCACACGGGTGAGAGATCTTGAGCAGCTGCTTTTACTGGCATAAATAGTTGGACTAACTAGGCTGTCTTGCATATTGTGCAGATAATTCTTGGCATTTCTTTTAGTTTGATTGGAGCTGCAGATGGGTGGGGCTGTTTACAGTCTGTAGCTTAGCAGCAGGTAAGATTATATGAAAAGTTATATCGTTTAAATGATATCTAATTATATACATTAGAATATGTACCTTTAATAAAAGCACAGAAGAACAGAACTTCGGTTTTACCGTGACTTTACCTTTTCTGTTTGGTTGCAGACTCCAACCTTTTGGCATTTCAGAAGGCTATAATAAACTTTTTAAAGGGCAAGAAGTGATTGAGATGAGTAAGGCTTGAAACTATCAAGCAAGCGAAGAAGGATACATTTGAGGATTTTTTTCTAACCCTTTCCCATTTTCGTTTAATAAAACTAGTGCATTTAAAATCTGCAAGTCAGAGGAAAAATGGTGAGTAACACAATGGTGTGTGTTTGAGGAGATACATCAGATACATTAAGGAGTTTTTTTTTATATCGACACAAAATGTAATACAATTTATATCTGCTTGTCCTCAAAATATAAAACATGCAAAGCTGTTTTTTGGAACTGGGTGTTGGTAATGTGTATCTGCAGTAATGTGGCTGATATAATTTCTTCAGAGAAACTGAATCTCTCCAACTACATGTAAAGTTAAGCCAACAGCCTCACTAACGGGGATGGGATTACATAGATGACATCTGCATCCAAAATTTACTGCAACTGTAAAAAAAAAAATAAATAAATAAAAAATAAATCATTTTGAATACTGTCACTGACACAAAAACTGGCACTGGCAAAAAATATAAACAGCATATAGTAAATATATTGTCATTTCCTGCAGTGGTGCTGAGAAAGTGTTGCATGATCAGTTCACATGTACAGATGTACAGAATGCGGTCCCCTAAATTTCATTGTTTTAAATGATTATCAAAATCATGAAGCGTTAGGCCCGAATCACATCTGTAAACAACACATGGACCCGAGTCAGGGTGTTTGGCCACCTCAACAATCTAATCATTTTTCAATGACCAAGGGAGGAAAAAACACTTAATTACGACTTCCTCACTCTCACCATGTCATATTTCATTTCACTAACTCCTGGAGAGCCTTGACCTCTCACATGTTAAGCCATTTTGCTCTTGTCTGTTACTAATAATAAAACCTCCTTCATCGTAAGTCATAATACATTCATAAGGAGAAACACAAGCCTTCAGGGAGCGCGAGCCACCACAAAAGCAGCTCAGGGATAAATATAGCTCCAGAAGCCACACCAGCCAAGGGACTATTTTGGCGAGGTGGCAGTGATGCTCACTGCTCTGGGATCCGCTGACAAGTACAGTACTGCAAGTGCCAATCAGGGCGCAGAGCTGAGCCGGCACTACTGGAGCCAGAACCTCCAGGGGCTGGCCTCCATCCCTGAGACAGAGCCCTGACGCTCCCTTACAGAGGCACCAGAGGCCGTCTGGTATATGTTTAGGAGAGCAGCATCTCTCTCTCTCTCTCTTTCTCTCTCTCTATTTTGGTTATTAATGTTTTCCCGTCTGTATTAACTGGTATCTGTTACTGTTAATTCCCCCCCATTAACCCCCCTTTAATTTATTTCGTTGACATTACATGACAAGCTAGAGTCATTATTTGTTGATTGACAGATTTAGTTACCGTGTAAAGTGTTTTCCCCACATTCCTTCCGCATCAGTTTCGAAGAAATTTTTCACAGTTGTCAATAATGAGTCGGTATAAATGCCATCCCACTGACTAGACGCTCAAATCTGTTTTTGATTCCGTCTATAATGATCTTGCATGTCAATTTTAAAATAAGCCACCAGCAATCCTTGTAGCTCCCCTGAAAATATAAGCATGTGTAAGGTGTTAAAGGTAGTGGCCTTCACTCTACACTGTGGAGTGGCCATGCACACATGCTGTAAAACATGGTTGCCACATGATCCAGTGTACATATTCCATAAATCAGTCATCACTCCTATTACTTTTAAAAAAAAAAAACATTCTACTGCAACTTTCACAGCAACGGTTGGTCTGGGGTTACAAAGGCACAAGTCACAAAAGAACTGGTGTGGGTAGAGCGACATTTGATATTTAGATTTTTTAAGTAACCTGAGAGCTTTGCATACTCAGTGATGATGTAATGTCTCTGCGAGGAATGTGATGAAACTGCACAGTATCCAAGCTGACAGGAGGCCTGAGGTGTAACAGGCGTGCTGATGGACGTGTTTTAAGTGCATCAACTCCAACACACACACACACACACACATACGCACACACACACACACACACACATACGGTGACCCACAATGTACACAAACCCAGCCTTTGCCAGAATAAATGACATCTTGGGTCCTCACAGCTCAGCTCTTTGCCCCGTGTGGACGAATCCGACGACACACCGCAAGCTTGTGACACATTTTTGGGACTTCATTGATCAGCAATTCTGAATCCAGCAAAGCTATTTTCCACCTTGTAGCGCCACGTTCCCATGATGCCACCCTCTGTGCTCAATTTCACTTTTAACATGTGCAAAATTTAAAAAGATATTTTTGTCTCTGTTGCCAAAAAATATATTTTTCTTTCCTTGTAACCACAAACCACACAGTTGAACCTTTAATATAAATCAGTCTCTTTTTATGTTTTCCTTCATATCTTACGTCAACTTAACCAGCAGTTTGTTGTCACACACTTCACATCGGCACAAGTTTAAAACTCTGCCACATTAAATTAAATCAGATCAAAATTCCACAACATCCTCCAAACAGCCTCTACAGCAACGTTGAGTTCAAGACTAGTTATTCTACTTCCTCATCGGTAAGCTGTAAACCATCTTCCCATACTCCCCATCTCAACCCACCTCAAGTTCCAACTCCTCAAACTCAAACTGTCTCTGGGCGACGCGGCTGGATCCGGGATGGTCATGGTAGTACACCACCATGACATCGTACTTCTTCATCACAGACTTATAGTTCTTGGCGTTGAGGTCGTGGACACGGTCCTTGCCATCATACTCTGGGAAGTCCAAGGTATCCTTGCCCAATGAAAGCCCCGCAAAGGACAGCAAGACTGCCACAAGCACCCAGGTCCACTTCATGGCTCCTCTCTAAGTAAATGTAGATGTATTTACAGTTTCAGAAAGGGGGGACAAAAAAAGGAAAAAAAAAATCAAAATAGTTTGGTAAATGTAAGGAGAGCCCCTTCCAATCCGCGTCACCCAGAAGAGAGCAAGACCAACTCTTGCATCCACCTTATTAAAAACCTCACATGGGCAACTGGCAGTGGGGCGCAGGGTGCAAGAGGGGTTGGGCTAAGTTTGACATAGGTGTGAGTGTGGCTATGTGGGGTGTCACTGAGAATTGGGAGGATGAGGCGGGGGGGTCGCTGTGGTTGCTGGGGTGACAGCCAATGTGTGTGTGTGTGTGTGTGTGTGTGTGCGTGCGTGTGTATGCTGGAGTGTGTGTTGCAGACCTGTCAAAGTGGGTGGAGAGAGGAGATGACGACCAACATGCTCTGATTCTTCATCCAGAGGAAGACAGTGATGGAAGTGGAGGGCAAAGAAGGAGAGTGTGTGTGTTTGTGTGTGTATGCGTGTGTGTGTAACTGTGTCTGTGTGTGTGCTGGGCCCGTCTGCATCGCGCCAGAGGAAGAAAGAGTGATATGATGAATTTAGAGGTGGCTGCGAATGTGGCCACTCTTTTCCCATATTAAGTGTAGATGGAGGCTTGGATCCCAGCTAAAAATAATGGATGTAGGACAGAGAAGTACATATCAGGAGGGGTTGCCGGTGTCTAATTTGCTGCTGCTGGCACCGGCGCAGCGCTAGAATGTGGCACTGGGTCACTCGGGGACACTGAGAGAGGAGAGGCGAGGAGAGGAGAGGGGTGGTGCACCTGCTGAGGATTGGGTGCATAGGTGTCACTTAGCCCTGACTCAAGAAGAAAGTGAAACATAGAGTTTAACAGAAGGGTTGGGGAGGGCGAGGCAATTTTTTTTCTATCTTTTCGAGTCTGACCCCTCCGTGTCTACTGTATACGTGTGTCCTGTGCAGTGTGTGCATGTACGCCTGAGGTGATCGCATGTGATATTACTTTACAATTTGAGAGGAAAGAGGTAAGCTATAAATAAATACAGTCTACATGGTATCCCAATACTCCTGTTGACCCCACTCTCAAGTACACAAGTCACAACACACACCTCTTTCTGTAGCAGGACATGTAGCCTGCAGTATTAAAGCAGAAACATTTGGTTAGAAGGCACTCACTGTAAACATATAGCGGATAATACGAGATACAGTAGAGCAGGGCTGCCCAAAGTGGGGCTCTTGGCCCAAATTTGGCCGTCCATAAGGTTTGATTCAGCCCGCCCAGTTGTTTCCAATGTAAAGAATGTTTGTTTTTTTAACTACGATATAAATTAATGTTTATGCCATTCAATTTTTGTGAGGTAAAACTACTCCTTAGATATGCAGGTTCCATAATTATCAAGTCTTTTTCATAAAACAATTAATGATGTGACACCTTGCACAAGATGTCAGTCAACTGGAATTTCAAATTTGAGTTCTGATTTCAACATCACAGCATTAAACTACAATAAACATTGACCACCATTAAGTTTGAGTTTTTGCCTTCCAAGGAAAAAAGTTTAGGTTCCCCTGATGAAATGGGGTCTGCTTTTACATGTCACATTACATCTTCCATAACCACTGATGGAGGAGTTCATTCATAAATGAGAAAATATTTAGCCCATTCACACACATCTGGCTAAACCAAAAGAAATTAGACATTAAACGTGTTGCATCCTGACACACAAACTTCTAAACGAGCTGAAACCACAGCGTTTAATATTTGCTTTGATTTCAAATAGCTATCTCCAGGTTCTTAAAAGGTCCTGTGTGTAGGATTTAGTGGCATCTCGCTGCGAGGCTCCAGATTGCGGCCAACTGGCATCAGTGAATGGGGCATTCTCTTAATCAACCGAAGAAGCTGGGGAATTGTTTTCAAATAATAAAAAAAAACACAGTAATACAAGGTTCTGGAAGACCAGAGATCCAAACCAATTTGAAAAGACAATATTTAACACTCAACCCTCAACACTTTTAGCTTAGAAGCTACAGTGAAGATGGAGCTTTGAAAAGGGTGTAAACAACATCTGTTCAAATCAATTTGGAATCTCAGGGCTTGAGGGAACTTTACGCTGGACGAGCTGTATGGAGCCAATTTGTGGTTTTAATTTTAATTCTAATTTTAAAACAAGTCACCATCTGCTGCAAGGCTGTTTTGCTGTGAATCTCCAGAAATGTTGTGTGGACTACAGAACCTCCCCTGACTTTCCATTGACGTGGGGGTGAGTAGATACCGCCTGAACTTCTTTAATGATATTTAAATTACCTTCCTCTGGTGCTCTTAGGCTCTCTGAGCAAACCCACTTTCGTCGAACATGTTATAACTAAGAAATCTAAATTATTTTAGAGGTCATTTGTATTATACAGTGAGTGCAGACTTTGTGTGATTGTTTGTCCGCAGAGCAACTTTGATTTCCGGCCAGCAGGGGGTGCTCTCTGCTTCAAACTAAACTGTGACTAAACTCCTGCGCCAGTTTCTCTGGGCCCTCCAGCTGTGACTGATGTTATCAGCTTGCTACAAACTTTAATGGACTTTAGACAATTGAATGTTGGGGTTTGCCACAACGGTATGACAACAGTATGGTGTGTGTGTGTGTGTGTGTGTGTTTGGATGAGGGGTGTGTGTGTCGTCGCTTCCCGGTGGGCGGGGCTAACGAGCTACAACATTTCATAACATGTTGTACAATTGATATTGTCGCCTACAGGAGGTGGTGGAGAGCGCAGAAGCATATCACACTACGACCTGGACTGTAGTATTATTTCGCACGTATACACAACACTGTGTTAAAGGTAAGACTTCTCAATGTCAGCCTTGTTTATCCCGAGTTCCTAGTTTACGTTAGCTTACGTTAGCTAGCAGTCGACATTGTTTTCAAGGAGCTGATGCTATCTCCTCGACTGCTTCTCACGCTAGGTCATGTTATAGTTTTAGACATTTCATCGTCGTAATACAGATATAAATATTGCTGCATTGGAGTCGGACAGTACTGACGGTGTATACCGCTGAAACCTACTTTAAATTAGGCTCATATTAATCTGTTTAATATGTTCAAGTTGAAAATAGCCTGTTGGATAATAAAGGGCAAATATTCCAGTGCTGCTCAAATCAAACTCCTCCTGCCATCATTTAAAGTCCACGTGATGAGGAAGTGAAGTATGACACCTGTTTCGTAATGTTAGAGAGATACACTGTAACCAATACAAACAGGGCTGGAACTTACAATATTGTTATGATCCATTAAGCTATGGATTAATCATTCTGTTAATCGATGATGTATTAAGCGTACAAGCCGTCATAGACTCATGAAAAAAATGCCTTACACGGTTACCTGGAGCTCATGGGTCTTCAGCAAATGTCTTGTTCAGCCCCAAAGACAAACATATTGTGTTAACAATGAAATCAATCAGAGATAAACTGCAGATTATGAGTATTACATAATTTGACCTTAATGTGGAATTGATTGTAACAGTTTAGCTTTAGGGACAATAATCACAGTAACAACTTGGTAATGATAACCATTTGCCTTAATTCCAGTAATACTGAATAATGGGTGTTTTTACAGATGGCTTCAGCTCTGGCCAACAGAGCGATGGGAGCCATCGTAGGGTCGGCCGTTGCAGATGCAGCAGGTAATGATATTAAAAGTCTCTCATACAGTAGTGTTTTGATGTATCTTATGTAGTCAGTAAAAGGCCTGAAGGTAAAAGTTTGATTGATTGTCGTCACACCTTTTTCTTTGTACAAAATGTTCACATCAGCACCCTCAGAATCTTTTTGTATTTTTTAACTGTAAAGACACCATTGGTGTTGCCTGTTACAGCACTTTCACTTCTCATCTAGTTATTGAATTTAAAGAAGCCTTTTCTTCTGATGAGGATTTCATTGACTTGATGGTTCATCCCTCACAGCACAGCCCCTCCACTGGGTGTACGACCTCCAGAAGCTGCAGGGGATCCTGGCTCAGGATCCAAACCCAGAGTTCCGCCCTGAGTCGGCCAACCCTTTCTACAGGAGGCAGACAGGCCAGCAGAGCTGCTATGGAGACCAGGCGTTTGTCCTGCTGGAGTCCCTGTCCGAGTGTGGAGGTAAGTTTGTTTCTTCATCTGATCGACCGTCTTCAGACTTTTACATCTGTTGAGACTGTGTAACTTCAGAATGAAGTCAAGCCTAGATTAATAGATGCTACTCAACAAACAAATGGCTTTTGATGAAGGTTATGTTATCAAGTGTGCCCTTCTGTCGTTGTTGACACTGTAATTAGAAGTGTGACACTTCCAGACGGTGATGAGCTCCACACCTATTCTGGACATATCGTAAACCAATCCTCACAACACCTGAATTATCCCAACATTAGATCCTCACTTAAGAAATTAGTTAAAGGAATCAATGAACAAATAAACTGAATAATAAAAAAAAAATCAGGCTTTTTAGTTTGGTACTCGTGTCTGGTGGGGATGTAAGATAGTGGTTTATATCTCATTAACAACTTGGCTCACATACATAAAGGGTGCTAATAGGTTCTGCAATATTATGATAGTAATATTATATAATAAACTGTGTTTTGCTGTTTACCTGTTTGGCCAGGTCTAAATGTTGAAGATCTAAAGCAGCGCACGCTGAAATTCTTTGGGCCTGGATCAGAGTATGACACACCCATAAACGATCCTTACAGAGAGAGAGGAGGTAGGGAAACTATTTATTCTTTATGTTGTTGCTGACGAATAAATTCACCTCCTTTTTAATTTAGTAAGGTGGGAATACTGACGATGTTCTGTACACCAGGGCCAAGACCTCAGCTGCCCATCGAGGGACCATGGAGACACGCAAGTTTGAAGAGCTTCCTGAAGAATGTGGATGCAGGCAAAGAGGAGACAGGTAAACCTGCACTGCAGTCATCACAAAACTGAGACATATCTTAGAGAAACAGCTCTAACTGATTTGTGTGTGTTCCCCGCAGGCTGTGAGAACGACTGTCAGATTGATGGAATAGCCAAAATGGCTCCTATTGTGGCGTTTTATGCAGGAAAACCTGACATGCTGGAAAAGGTTGAGCAGGCAGTCCGTGTCACACAGAACAATGATGAATGTGTGACGGAGACTCTGGCAGCCGCAAGGTCAGTATGTTTCCGAATACAGACACAAAAGACTACAAATGTGAATGTGGAATAACAAACGGTATACATAGTTTAGAATGTACTTGTCATGTATGTATCTAAAATATCATGATATATTGATATACGAAGTCACAATGTCACCACTTCTCTCTATCTCCCCTCATTTCCGCTTACCACTCAAATTTCTGTTATCAGGATAAAGATTAAAAAAAAACTACTAATATAGAAATTTACCAGTATAGACATTGTGAAATATATAATGAAGCTTTATAATAATGGCTTTTGCTGACCGTTTAATACACTTCCATTTCATGAAGTTGGAAATTCCACCAACCAAACAGAAAAGCTGCAGTGCTCCTTCAATTAAAAAGAAGCATGATGAATAATGGATTGTACATTGACTCATTTCTAGGGTCCTTGAGCATTTCATCCTGAATGGTCCTGATCCAAAAGCCTTGGATTCGGTGCTCGATCAGCTCAGAGACCCGAACAGAAAGCAGCCCCAGGAGCTGGACAAAGCAGTCATTGGTATGTGAGACCTGCAGAACTGTTGCTTCACTGCACAAAAGTCATGGGACTGAGTCATGGGATTGAAGGGTCTACACTTCCCCTTTTTATTAAGTAACATGCAACAATGTGTGTATTATTATTGTGTACTTTTAATTATGACATGATGATTATATGTGAGTGTGTTATATGTATACTCTGTGTGTTTACCTTATCTTCTGTTTGATTTCAGGGCACTTTCATCAGGTGAAGGAGAATTTGTCAAAGACTCCTAAGGAGCTAATCCCCACTGTGTTTCCAAACACATGAGGTATCCTCACGGAGCTCAGTTTAACCTTTTTCATCTTTTTCATTCGTCACATTTTTAAATACATTTCAGTAATGGAGTGCTAAATGTAACTCAGTCAGCTGTCATTTATTTGACTGATATTGAGCCAACGAGTTAAAATGCCTTCACGCCTTCTGTTTCAGGTTTGCCAGGTGCGTTCCAAGCAGCGCTGCATGGAGTCCTCACAGCCAAGCACTATGAGCAGGCTGTGAGAGACACCATGAGCTGTGGGGGATGCACCTGCAGCAGAGGGTCCTTCATCGGAGCCTGTCTCGGGGCTCAGGTATGATTGTGCACTAACCTTACATTTATTATATTTAATAGTAAGCCAGTATTATATGTTTGATAGTTTATAAAATGTGCTTTTTTAACTCTCACAGGTTGGACTCGAGGGAATTCCAGCTTCCTGGACATCCAAAACCCTGCACTATGCCTCCGTGTTGGAGCATGCCAAGAAGATAACCAAACACCACCAATAGATCTTTTTGTGGCAGTATAATATGTTTTACAATGTAAGGTAATGGGAACAAAATGAAGAAACTGTTGCTCTTTTACAGAACAGTGAATGAAGGTTCTTGTCTAAACTTTTGGACGACAGGAGCCGGATGTTTTTGTCTTTGTTTAAGTTTAACATGTTGGTTCAGATGTTCACTAACTGACATCAATAAAGTAATTCTGGAAAAAAAAAAAAAAGTCATGTAGAATGGTTTGTGCAATATCAAGTTGGGCTGACTCATGATGCCACTGTGTCATCCAGAAAAGGTAGGGCTCATCATTTTGTCAACAAAAATAGAAATAAAGCACTAACATGTTTGTATTAAAATGTTATTCGTATCCTCAGTCCCAGAGAGTCAAGGTGTGACTGGTGATTAATGTACTCATATTGTATATTAATGCCTGTGTTATTAGTTGTGGATAGACAGACAGTAAGATGTATATTTTAAATGACAGTGTCCAGTAGTATTTTTACAATAGAAAGAAGACAATTTTTACTTTTTCAATTGGGGCTCACAGATAAGTTTTAGTAAGATATGATTTCAGTGTAAGCTGACTGAAATATGCACTGCATATGGTGGCCATAAATTGGTCAACACAACCTCAAAAGCTTTTCCAGTAATCTGTATTTCTGGTCTACTCTTGTTAGTGAAATACAATGATCTAAAGCTCTGGAAAATAGTGATAAGTAGTAAATAAAAAAAATAAGATTAAGAAAATGTAATGTGTGATTTAATGAGAGAAATGTGCTTGCATTTTTTTTATATAGATTGATTATAATTGGGACTTTTGGTACTGGAGAAGAAAGCATCACCTAATTATTTGTTCAGTGTGTTTACTCAAGGTAATTCTTTTTTTTTCATGGGCATAAACCTTTTTTTATTTGTCATTTTTAATTATCGTTTTATCACACAATACAGTAGGTCCAAGAATCTGGAAAAGTTGTATTTGGGAAATTAATTAATTAATTAATTAATTTTTCAATCCATATCCATATCTTACTACATATAGTATTTTTATTCATGAATTCATATTTTTTTGTATTTATTTGTTTATTTCTAATGTTGGCAACTGCAGTCCTCCAAAGGCTATGGACCTGTTTATAGATTCAATGAATACATACCTTTGACTAACTAAGACAAATCAAATTAATATTATCATTATATTAAAAATTCTGTACTTTTCCAATGGAATCATAGTGAGCAAGTGCACTCTGAACCCTGTGATGACCCTACGCGCGAACAGCCGCTTCACTCCAAACACGACAGTACTACTGTCCCACCGCAGCCACCGTAGAATTTTCTGACGACAGAGTTGGTTAGCACTTGGGAGTCAAACATGGCTGGTAAAGGGGGAAAACAGAGTCGCTCTAGCTCTGGCATTTCAGGTAGAAAAGGAGCGGGTGATCAAGAGGAAGAGGAGCAGCCGCTGCAGGCTGTTTTAGTCGCTGACAGCTTCAACCGGAGGTTTTTCCCAGTGACCAAAGACCAGCCGAGGGTGAGCAGCGAGCTAAGCTAACAGGACCGCTAATGGATGCTAACTAATGTCCATGCTGTAAACAGTGACAGGGCTGCTCTGACACTGATGAAACCATTTATAAATAGCTTAACTTGTGACGTTTAAGCTAATTTTTTTTTAGCTGTTATGTTGAATGATGATTAAGGACTTATTACACGTTTACAGCATTAATCTTTATACGCTTTCACTCTCGACATCTGTCACATTTGTAATGCTGACAGGCTCTACTGCCGCTGGGTAATGTTGCCATGATCGACTACACCCTGGAGTTCCTCACTTCCACCGGGGTGCAGGAAACATTTGTCTTCTGCTGCTGGATGGCCAGTAAAATAAAGGAACACTTGCTGTGAGTTTCACTAATACTGTGTGATTATCCACAACTGCAACATTGGTCTCAATGAAAGATCTTGACCTGTCACTGTGTCTGACAGGAAGTCCAAGTGGTGTCGACCCACCTCTCCAAACACAGTCCACATCATCACCTCAGAGATGTACCGCTCCTTAGGGGATGTGCTCAGGGATGTCGATGCAAAGTCTCTTGTGCGCTCTGACTTTGTGTTGGTTTACGGAGATGTGGTATCCAATGTTGACATCAGTCAGGCACTGCAAGAGCACAGGTAAAACATAATCCACGTCTTTAGTTATACAGAAATGACAGTGTGAGTGATCATGGATTGTGTTACTATAAGACTGTGTGTCATTTGTGCCTAGGCATCGTCGAAAGATGGACAAGAACATCTCGGTGATGACGATGATCTTCAAGGAATCATCACCAGGTCATAAGTCCCGCTGTGAGGAAGATGATGTTATTGTTGCTACGGACAGTAAAAGCCAGCGGATATTACACTACCACAAGACACAAGGGCTGAAGAGGCTACAGTTCCCTGTGGTGAGAGTTTCACTTCATAACCAATCTTAACCTTACTCTGGCTTGGGATTGATGAATGACAGTCGCTCCTGTTTTTTTTTCCGCAGAACATTTTCCACAGCGGAAGCAATGAGTTTGAAATCAGACACGACCTCCTGGACTGTCACATCAGTATCTGCTCTCCACAGGTTCGTTTCCAAACAGAGACAGAAGCTGTTGAACTATTGACAGCTGTTGACAGAGCTATTGAAGTAACAAGATTTCTTCTTACTTTTTCAGGTTGCTGAGCTCTTCACTGACAATTTTGACTACCAAACTAGGAATGACTTTGTCAGGGGGATATTGGTCAATGAAGAGGTACAACACAGCAAGTTATTTTTATTGAAATGTGGAATCTTGTGCTACAAATGCAAATTAGCGCATCACAAGCCATGATTTATTTGATATCGCTTTAGATCCTGGGCAACCAGATACACATGCATGTCACGAAGGACGGCTACGGTGTCCGAGTATCCAACCTTCTCATGTATGATTCCGTGTCGTCGGACGTGGTGCGGCGGTGGGTCTATCCCCTCACCCCTGAGGCCAACTTCGTCGACCAGAAGGGACGGAGCTGCACGTATTCTCGCCATAACGTCTACAGAGGCTCCGGAGTCAGTCTGGGCCACGGCAGCCAGATGGAGGAGAACGTTCTCATTGGCTGCGACACCAGCATTGGTGCAAACTGTTACATTTCTAACAGTGTCATCGGTAACAACTGCACCATAGGTGAGCTCTCTGACCAGCACCATCCAGGACTAGATGTGCTCATTTTTGTGTGTGGCGTAGGAGATTATGTACAAGTGTGTACCAGAAGAGGTGTTGACAACCATCCTTTTTTTTTTATTGCAACAGGTGACAATGTAAATCTGGACCATGCCTACATCTGGAATAATGTTCACATTGCCAGCAACGTGGTGATCAGCCAGTCTGTCGTCTGCGACAAGGTTGAGGTCAAAACAGGGGTGACGCTGAATAAACAGTGTGTCCTGGCTTATAATGTAAGCAATCTGTATTATCATTCATTGATTGTGACTAGTTAAGAGCTGAATTGTGAGTTTGCAGATCTGCTTGTAGGTGCTGAACAACAAACAAAGCTCATTTTCATAACAATGTTATGTGTTGAAAGCTTAAGGTGTGTTGAAGTAAACATGTATGTAACGCTGTGATCCTTCCCTCTCACTGAAGTTACATAGTGCAGGAACAAGTGATGGGAGGGTGGCTGAGACAGAGACAAGACACTGAACCATCAAAATGATTTTGAAGCTGTTTTTCTTTTTTCAGGTCAAAAAAGTTACACAGTGTTGCTTTAATGATAGGTCGACAGTTTTCAGTGAATACTTTTAATTAGCAGCTGAGCTGTTTTCAGTAGTTCTACTGTAATGATGAAAACCAGCTCATTGCAGGAATGAACCTTTAACTGATAAACAGCCACTTTTATTGCTTACACTTTTCAGCTCCTTAAGTGCTTCAACTGCAACTGTAGCACAAGTGATTAACATTTTAAAACATTTAACATTTTAAATGGATTTTTGTATTGTTCAAAAACAGACATTGAAACGGTTTCAACTGCAATTTTCTTTATCCGGCAGTACATGTGAACCCTTAAAAAAAGATTTGTGGGTTGTAAGAACTTCTTACTATGTCAGTGCTGCACTGGACAATGTGTATGCACTTCACTTCACGTTCTGTGTACTAAGATGATTCCCCTTCAGCACATTATGAGCAAAAGCCGTAGCAAACATTTAGTGAAATCTATGACCGTCACTTAATTTTCTGTGAACTGTTTTCCAGGTGGTGATTGGACCAGACGTCTCTCTTCCCGAGGGCACTGTAGTGTCCATGCACCATCCTGACGAAGAGGAGGATGAGGATGACGATGAATTCCTGAGTGACGATGCAGAGGTTGGTCACAGTAAAGACAAAACCAAACTGAAAGGTGTGTATTGACTGTGTCCTGACGCGTACATTGAATGACCAAAGTGCTTATAATATTTGTGGTAATGAGTTTTCTTCTGTCCTTCAGCTTTTAACCCAGCAGAGGTCGGAGCGGAGGGAAAGGGCTACATCTGGAAGGCCAGCAGTCTGGATGACACAGAGGATGAAGAGCTGTCGCAGTGTCTCTGGGGTAGGACAGCAGCTCGGCTCGCTCGTTTAGTTTATCAAAGAGTCGGAAAAAACTGGTATCTCCCATGATGCTTCAGTCCGTGTCCCAGCAGCCTGACTTTTGTTTCTTGTGCAACAGGTTTGGTCTTGAACCCTGACATTGACAGTGAAAGCGAGGACAGCGAGCCCGATGATCCTGACGATCCAGTGATTCCTTCGCCTGAGACGGACGATGTCAAAGGTGAGAAAATAACAGGATTAAATAGAATATAAATGAATACAGTTATATACGTCTTCCTCTCCTGACTCTTGTTCGTTGGTGCGTTCATGTGTAGTATTCCAGCTGGAGGTGCTGGGGACCCTGCAGAGAGGTTTGGAGGAAAACATCGGCTTTGACAATCTTGTACTCGAGATCAACTCTCTCAAGTAAGGAGGAATTGAAAAAATTGTCCTTTTCCTTTTCAAAGTGACACATCCAGTTTGACACGCTCTCTCTATATATAGGTACGCCTACAATATCACAATGAAGGAGGTGATTCAGATTTTAACCAGCGTGGTGCTGGAGTATCCTTTCCAGCAGCAGGGCCCACAGCTTACCCCGGCGCAATACGTTGCTCTGCTCCTGCCTGTAAATATTATTTTTATACAGCACAATTTTATACAAGTGTAGACATGATAGAAATAAATATCCTCATGCATGTTTTCACCTTCTTGTTTGTCCTCCTCTCAGTTACTGAAGAAATGGGCGCCGGTGTTTAAGAACTACGTGAAGAGAGCACAGGACCAGTCAGACTGTCTCTCTGCCTTTGAGGAACACTTCCTGGAGCAGGACAGTCACTGGCCTGCTATGGTCAAGGTCAGGGTCACCACCATGCACACTCAGTAATCTGCTGACTATAAAGGTTGAACTCAAGAACAGGAAAAGAACATGGGGTTTTTTCTATCCAGGTCCTGATGAACATGTACCAGCTGGAGATCCTGGAGGAGGAGATGATCCTGCGCTGGTTCTCCCAGGGAGCAACAAGCGACAAGAGCAGACAGCTCAGAAAGAACCAGGGGGTACGTACAGGGCTCAAGGCTTTATGACTGAATTCCACAAGTGCCAGTACAACAGAAGTAAAACCGTCGAGTATAAATGGCATTGAGTTGGTGTAAAGGACCAGGAGAGTGTGAAGAGGGTGTTCAGTTAACACAACTGGGTTTTTTTCATTCTTATTATTAGTTTATGTTTGTAGCATCTTCCACTGAGGCACTTTATTGCTAATAGGGGTGTCATGATTCCCCAAATCCTCGATTCAATTGGACTTTCACTTTTGAGGTCTCAATTAAGTTTTTTTTGTTTTGTTATTTAAACATTTTTCAGCACTGACAGCTCTGCCATTGTTTGTCTATTGCACCTGGAATTGTAAAGATCAACAGATCACTGGTTTAATGCCCTGACTGTTACTTAAATTTTCAAATTCTTCTTTAAGAACATAGCGGTGTGTTACAACAACAGATCCTGGTGGCTTTTGCAGGTTAGGGTTAGGCAAGAAATATAGATTTCAGACAGAAATTTAGTTTGTTTCTCACATCTGTCCAGCGTTAACCCTCTTTCAATTCAAATCAATAAAGATCTAAGAAAAAGAAAATAAACCCAACATCTTCAGATGTGCACAAGTAACCACAGTAGAGAAAAATAAATGGACCTGTAGAATTGCCGATCCTGCTTTTGATTATGACACCCCTAATTGCGAATAAAATACATTAATACTGATTTTAAAACAATGTAGAGGATGATAAGTTGAAGTAGCATTTTACAAAAATGTACATAAAATAGTCACTGCTGTTTCACCTCTGAGGCTGGATATTACTATTAATAGTTTTGTATTTTACAAAAGCCTCCATCTATTTAAGACAAAATATGTATGTAGAACTAAACCAGACTTTAAATGAAAAATAAAAAGAATCAAATCAACAAACAAAAGGGCCCCAGGTTGGGAGCCAGGTCATGTAAACCACAAGTTCCTTGAAATAAATTGTAACTGCAGTTGTGCAACCTCTCACTTCTCACCTGATTTCTCACAGCCCTGTTCTCAGAGGTGGCAGAGATACACACATTTTATTAGTGGTGAAAATAGAAGCACTGATTCAACTTCTTTACTCGCAAAAGTAAAAGTAAGAAAGTACCTGAAGTATAAAAGTAGAAAGTATCCCTCTGAAGAACATTTCTACTGGCCATTTCAACCGAACTGAACCTGAGCATTTGTCACCACACACCTTTTCTCCCTTTGTTTCCATTTTATTACATCTTTTACGTTTTTACGTCTTACTGTGTCTCTTGTGCGTTATGCCCTGATAGAGGTGTAGAAAGTAGAGATTTACAAAAACACATAAAAAGTTTTCTGAAACAAGGTGCAGATACTGAAAAACTACTCCCCCCTCTGCCTTTTCTGATGTATGTTTTCCTCCAACAGCTTCAGAAGTTCATCCAGTGGTTGGAGGAGGCTGAGGAGTCTTCAGAGGAGGAAGGGGAATAATGAGGAGCACATCAGAAGGGACAAAGATGACTCTGTAAAACTTGAAAACTGTTGTGAATAAAGGGATTCAGGCAGTCGGTTTTACCCTCCACAGCAGCTTCCGTCAGGACCTTCTCTGTACAGTTCAAGCTGACGTACATTTTATCACATAGTGCCACGTGATGTAAGGGCTGTGTGCTATGAATGTCTATATTCAAATAAAGAAGAAAGACCCTCGGACCACTTGGAAATGTGTTGTAGTATAATCCATCTCACTTTATCGTCAACAACACAGAATGTCTTCTGTTGCTACAAGGTTTTAAAGAGAGGAGCAAGAAAAGTAAACCCATATCCTTTAACAAGCATGTACAAAAGTTTTAGGCCCGTTTTCTCACAAACTGAACCTGACAGCAGGTCAAAAACAATACAGTAAAAACATAATCATCTAGGAGGTAGAAGATTATCTGCTTTATTTACTCATACAATACAACTCACCATCCTGTCTGGACACGACTGAATACTCAGACTGACAGTGATGAAATACCAGTCATTCTTTCATCATTTTGAGACCACATAAACCATTCAACTGATTTTAAATTATAAAAAAATACATGTCATTACAAAGAAAAAAATAAGTTCCCTTCAGAGAGTAGCATACAATTTTGGAATTCTCCAGTTAATCAGCCATAAAAAGACAAATATCCTGCATTAAATGCATGTTCCTCTGAGATGTTTCATCCCTTGTTACATCCCTTGTCACATTATGACTGCAGAAGAAATTCATCAGGTTTCTGCCATATTTGTACTTGTCACATGGAAATTATAATTGTAGCAAGACCCCATTTACCCTGACTCTAAATATCGTTTTGATCAGACTAAACGGCCACACTCATCAGGTGTACGATTAGGGTATATATAGAAACAAAGTATTCCAATTTTGACAAGTGGTGAGAATTTTTTTAAGTGGTCCATTAAGTCCTGTGGCCCAGGCTGGCCAAACACAACAGCACTGGATTACACAAACAAAATAAAATATTAAAATTTTAGATAACACTAACATTTTTCATAACACAACAGTTTGGAAGATAAATAATTAACGTTGTGTTTAATTATAAAGAAGAATTATTGTTGCTGCCTTCACAGTTTTGTTCATGTTTTCTCAGTTTATTGTTGTCTTTTCAGAAAAGTTGTTTTTTTTCTGTTTTGTTAATTTGTTTTCTCTCTTACCTCTGCCAAGGAAGTTACGCTTTTGCCTGTCTCCATTGGTTTGTACACAGGATTACACAAAAACTACCCCATCAACTTTTGGTGCAGATCTGGATAAAGGGACGAATCCAGGAATTTTATTCTCCCTTTCTCTAACATTGTGAGATGGGGCATTTTTCAACATTTTTGTTTAAAATTCTCAAGTTATAATGCAGGGATGATCAAATTTGATCCATTAAAAATCAAGCTTTGATTGAAGACTAAGCTTGATTGAAGTATAGGGGCCTGCTGGGCCTTAGCGGAGTTATGCACTGTACTGGGTGCTGTTCTTATTCTTTGTTATTCCCTCTGACATGTTATCTATGTCATTTGTTTCATCCATTGTTGTTTGTTTTTCCCCTTGCAACCTCCCAAGCTAGAAAATACTTGTTAGCAATGAAACAAATCTAAACATGCTACCGAGTTATCCTAGCATCGGGATGGATCTATGGTTTCTAAGGTAAAACTCCTGAGGCAGTATTGGGTTACCCAGTGACCAGACCAGTGTGCAGCTTTGTAAGCCGTCATCTCAGCAGTATTCACTTCTTTGATTTGTCATCCTTCCCCACCAAGCCATGAATGACCTTGGCTAGAAGAGCAGCCCCTGTGATTCCAGTAACGGCAGTCAGCGTCTTCCACATGCTGGCTGTACTCTCGTGTCCATCCAAGAAGCCCCTGTGGTCGGTGGGTACCAGGATGAACTTGCGGCCGTCCTGCGGGGCCTGCAGCCTCATCACTTGGCCCCCCTCGAGCACCACCTCACCAAAACCGGTCAGGGTGCTCCCCACCCGCAGCAGCTCCTCGCTCTGCTCCATCGCCACAGGTCTCTCCCCGCTGAGGCCCTGCAGCATCACGTTCACCAAGCCCTCCTCAGCACGTCTCACTTTGTGATAAACCCTCTCCAGGTAGCAGCCGGAGGCGTCCAGAGGGTTTTGAACCTTCACATACAAGTCATTGATGTAGGCTCCGGGGCTGACCAGGCTGAATGGCACTGCGTTGCTGGTTTCTTTGCTGTTGATTGTCCGAGAATTCCTGGAAAAGTAATGAAACGCTTAAAAAACAGGCTACAAGATTAATTAGGAGACATTTCTTTGTTCTGTTCTGTTGTCTGGTGTACCATGTGCGGCTCAAAGAGTTCCAGTATTTCCAGTGCTCCTCCACTGCAACCTTCTGGATCACGCCAAAGCACCTTGGAACAAACTGGCTGGCCAGAGGCTCCCCATCTGCCTGGACCATGCCTAGAAACAGACATGAAAAATATCACCATGACTGACCACATTCAAAACTGCACTTACAAAAATGTCAATTCTAGACACGTCTGTACCTTCTACAGCAACATACTGAAGCCGCCTATGTGGAGATGCTCTCAGGACTCTCACCAAATGTTGGTCTGGCCTGAAAACGGGTATTTCCTGCAATGAAAATAAAAAAGCTTTCAGATGAGCATTTTTAATTGTTTCAAAACTTGGGCTGTGTTAACACTTGACCAGGACTCAGACAATGATGTGCCTACCCTCAGCTGTTTCAACTCTTTCTTCTTTTCTTGATATAAATGATAGAAAAGGCCAGAGAAGGCGAAGCTGGACCCGACACCAATCAAAACCAGCGGGTTTACAGGAAGGTCACTCATATCTGGATCTGTGACAGGAATGTATAAAGTCAGCACAAGTCAGAGTAAACTACTGTACACGTATCAACTATCAGTGTCGAGGTACGTCATGTGTTTTTGAGGAATAACGACATAAAGACCGGTAAGTGGAACAAAACTTACCTGGTAAAACTCTCACTCATGTGCAATTTGGTCACATAAATCGAAAACAAAAGCAACAATTACGTTGGTGCCATTTCCTTGTTTGTCCACGTTGCGTCACATTTCATCAGCCAATAGAAATACACCGTATTTTCCCTGTTAGTTTTTCGACCGCCAGGTGGCAGCAACGTCCTCATAAACAGGTGCTATTTTCTTGCACACTTGTATTAACACAGTTCAGGTTAGTATACAGTATAGTAACATGTGTTTAGCCTTAAAACGAAGCATTTGTCGGTTTATTACAAGTGAAAGTCTATAGTTAGGCTACAAAAATAATGGTAGTCAAACATCACTTTCACTGTCTCAATAGGCGTGTCAGGCCCAGATCATGCACAGCAATAAAACAAGCACTTCCAAAAGTGATCACAAGATGTTTTTTTGGGAAAAAAACATTCTTTCTCTTTCTTTCTCTCTCTACAAAGTAATTCAAATCAAACTTTTTGAAAGGGTAAAACCACTCCTCAATTAAACAATTCACAACTTGCTTGCTTTTTATTAAGGGGTCAAAGCACAGTGGTGGAATGCAACTGAATACATTTCCTCAAAACCATACTAAAGCACAGTTTTGAGGTACTTGTACTTGAGTATTTTCATGTTATGCTGCTTTAAAATTACACTCCACCCCGTTTCCAAGGAAATATTGTACCCTTCACTCCACTACATTTATGTGACAGATAAAGTTAAAGATACTTTTAACTTTGCTAATTAAAGGCACTGCCAACCCACACAGGTGTTTTCAATCCCTTTGGCAGATTAGACCTCCGGTATCTAAATACTGCAGGACTCCACTGCAAAAGCACAAATGGTTTCGGCCTCAGCTGCGGCCCTCTGAGACAACGGCACTTACTTTGAAGTGCATACAGCTTTTCAAATCACTCCTTTCCAGTCTTCGCCTGTGATATCACTGTTGGCACCGCTGTCATGGCTACTACTAACAGTTGTCCAAATAAAAAAAACAAGTGTAAGAATCCCAATTTGACCTAGAAACCCTGAAATCACGGGTTTGAAAAGGCCGGTTGTATTAATAAGTAGGCAGGTCTTGTTACTGACCTAGTGGAAAGAACGCCAGTTTAATGTCTTTAAAGGTTCAATGTGAGATAATCTTACTTTAGATATTTAAAAAATGACAAAAATGATCAATGTGAAGAACTAACTATTTTGACGTTATTCTGAAGACGCCTATGTATTGTGTAGGAGAGACATATTCTTACATTAGCTTACTAAGATAGCCCCAGCGCTCTAAAGCTCCTGTTAACACCAGCACTATTGCTCTGAGTTCCCAGTGTGGGCAGACTTGAGTCAGCTAATAGGACCGCCAGCTGCATGGCTAACTAAGCTAACCAACTAACTGCAGCTACAGTTAGCAGCAGTTAGCCACTTCTCTGGTGATATGCTGCCCCGTTTTTGTTTGGAGTTTGAATTCAACAGGTGGTTGATCTTTACATACTGCATCTTTAACACGTCACAGCAGTTTGATACAGTAGCTTTACTGCTTATTATCGTGGTTTGACTGATTGATGTTGCCAATCTGAAAGATGTATTCATGGCAGTGATGATTTGTAGGCTGAGTCATGCTTCGTTTACAGAGACCTGACCGTAACATGCTTTTTATTACAGGTTGCTTACGTCTTTGGAATTTGAGCGGTTCCACAAAGGAGGATTTTCATTCCTAACCTTCCAGTATTTCACAACACTGGAGAAAAGTTACATAAAATGTCAAATACTTTGTAGAGCTGAGAGATCTTTTCTTCTGTCCTTGATTTATTCCGTTATTTCCTCTTTTGCCCCTGGAGAGGTCCAGATCACCTTAGCACACTCAGCGCTGAAGCACTAAACCTCTGATTACGTTTTTACTGAAAGTTGCCAGCCCGACCGACGTAATACGCCCATGCACAATAAAGTAGAGCGTCAGAGACTCTTCCAGCTTCCTTTTTTTGTCTGCCTCTCTGTCTGGGTACTAAATAGCTAGCTGTTTCTCTTGGCAAACAGTATTGGACCGTGAACACACACCTGTTTTAAATTTGTGATCATATTTTCACCTGTCATTAGATGCTATCTGCGCCCATTCTTTCCAAACCCTTTTTTTCCCTTTAAGCTGTGAGAGGAGTTGCTGAAATTGAACATGTATCTGCACTGCAGGAAATACTGGAAATATACTCATACACTCATTCACCATATTTTTTTAAAATAGAAGTGAATCTTCGAGGGGCATCTCTGACACCACGACAGTAATGCTTTTTTAATTGATGCCAAGAGAAGAGAGGAGACACACCAGTACACAACACCGTGAGCTGCTTTTGTCTCTTTCCAGTAGTTCATGCTCATCCTGATTGAGGCGTTGCTTCATTCCTCTTCAGTATGTCTGTCCTTGACTGCTTACAGACAGCAAAAAGAGCATTAAGGTCAAAATAATGACGTCAGTTACCTTATTGTGGAAACACCTCTCACTCAATCATCTGTGCCCTTGGTGCAGCATCTCCAAACCTGCATGGAACACACCTCTGATGACACTGACAGCACATACAGGCTGTTATGTCAGCCGAGTTATACGCTGGCTTCACGACTGTTCAGAAAATCAGGACAAAATGAAAAGACCCTGTGAGGCAAATTACGATCAGATCTCATCAGAAGGTCTTGATGGCCAGCTCTTGACTTCTTTTTCTTGAGAAAGGCACGCAAGATGCTAATTGAAAGAAGCAACCTCGACCGGAGGACCAAGGACCAAGCCCCAGAATAAACAGAGAGAATAGCTTACCATCTGGTTGCATATAACAAACTAACCTAAATCTTACCCTGCTCTGAGCTAATACCTGACAATTTTGTCTCATTCCTCGTTGCCCGAATGGGATTGCAAAATTGCGTCCTTGGCTAATGAATAGTTGTTATTGTTATAGCTTTCAATAGCAAAAAAGAGTCCCCGAATCCTCCTCTCTGACTTTCACAGTGCTCTCAGTTCTCTCTCATATTTCTTTCTTTTAAAGATGCACACACCCCCTGGCTCATCCTCTCGCTGATGAGTGTGATAAGACATAAGACACACTGCTTCAGAGCTGCACCATCTCCCTAAAGTTAATTTGAGACAGTGGAGAATAGGCGGCACGGAAGCTATAGATCCAGTAATAATGGGTGGTTAACACAAACGTCCACATTCATGTTTTGCACGCGAGGAGCCGTCGACATTCTGACCTTGAAAATATATTGTAAGGGAGTGCTCGGTCTGTCAGAGAGAGCGATCATTTTCACGGAACACATGTGGAGATCTCTATGTGCGAGCTCAGGGGGATGTTTAGTCGAGTTAAAGCAATGAGATTCACAGAATACAATCATGATAGTGTGGTAGCCTCCGGGAGGCTGCACTTAAGGCACCAGCAAGCCAACGTGCCTGTAATGACAATTCTCACATGTTCTGATGTTTAGCAGATGCAACGCTAACCCTGTCCACGATCTTGGATTAGCCTGTTAGCATGCTCACGTTTGCTAATTAGCACTGAAAACAAACCACAGCTGAGCTTGGGGAATTTGTTTCACAGGCATTTGTACAGCATCCATCAAATGTGTTGAATGGTAGAGATGGGAAAGATGTTAACAACGATTGTTAGATACAGAGTTGGTTGTATGGGTATTAAAATATGGTGCATTGACAATATAACACCATATCCATGAAATTTAGATTTAATTACATCCATATTTGTTTTTTTCAGGCTCATCTCTATTTTTCTTTTTTAATTGCCAGTTTACAACTTGGATGTGAAAGGAAAGTTCACCTGAAAATGGAAATTCAGACATTGATACCTTCTTGAAACCCGTGCCAGTGAAAAGTCAGGTGATGTTTTGTAGTCCACAAAACATTTTTTGGAGCTTCACAGCAAAACATTGTTGCAGCATTCTCCTAAACAAGTGAAGTAAATGGAGGCTTCTAAAATGTATTCTCAACTTTTCTCCAGATTATTTCTCCTGCTTTTCCATGATTACATGTGATCGCCTGTTCGAGCACGCAGCCCCGCTCCACAGACGCACCATGCTGTTTTGCCCGACATGCAGGTGAGCAGCTTTAATGCAACTAATGTTTTGAGACATGTGTTGTATGTCAAATGTGGACCTCAGGAAGATTAGCTGATTGCTGTCATGCGCTAATAGGGACCCTTTGATTAAACAAATGGCATTTTTGAGGAGGCCGTATCCGTACTGCCGGGTCTCGGTGTGATCGGAGCTCTCACCAAAATCACAAAAGTTACTACAATTCATCCTGAGATATATATGAATATCCGTACCAAATGTCAGTGGTGATTAAGCCACTTTATTTTTATCAACTATGTCATGGTGACTCCAGAGTCATTACAACAGTTCATCCAGTAGTTGCGGAGATATTTCAAGCTAGTCCAAAGTGATGGACTGATCAGCAGACAGACAGACAGCGCAGCCATCCCAAGAGACGCACAGCTAGCACGGCTAAAAATGACTTGGACCACAATCCCACTCATAAGTCTAGAAACAGCGGGTCCCAGGCACTCAAAAAAGTATCAAAAAAGCACTCATAAGTCATCTGAGTGCAGGTGTTGAATCCATTTCATGTGTCCATGATGAGAAATGCTCCTAAAACAGATTTGCTCACCTGCAGTTTTGGTGACTTTCATGTTTCCGTTTTCAATGATGGATGACACAGTTGAGAAAATCTCAGATTTAAATGATTCATGGATCATTTTCGACAAAAAAACCCACCTTTCTTACAAAATTAGATTTTTGTGACTGCAAGCTTGACAAATTGAAACAGCGTTCCTCATCCACTGTTTTATCAGATGATTTATGGATATTCTCAGCAGGCACACAATCAAACACACACTGTGCTCTGACAAACAGATTTACATTGCTTTGGGTTTCCCTGCTGGGAAGATAATTTCACACTCTGATCTTCTTTTTAATTTGATGAGTTTGATGCACCTTTGTAATTACCATGACGGGCTCCATTAAAATATCTGGAGGGTTGACTGACAGCTCGTGGATCGGTTCAGTATCTTACATCAGCATCTCAATAAATCCCACAGATTGTGTGGGAGGTCGCACAGCCCATTGTAGGTCTAATTAAAGTAATAATTACCTATAATAATTATGTCCCCCGGACTATTGAAGCTTTAGTAAAAGTAAATGAGACCACTGACACTTCTGTCATAGAAGATGTTGTACGATTGATTTGTGGCACAAAACAGAAGGATTAACGTTGGTCACTTGAGCGGAACTGAGCTAAAAGCTTAAGCAGTTTCGAGCAGAGAAAATGACAAACAGGAAAAAAATGTAAACACAGATCATCTTTATGACAGAGGGTTTATGAGAAATGTGTTCACAGTTTTGAGACACGGGCAATAAAACACCTGCCAGGAGGGAGATAAACATTGGTGGTATCGAACGTTTGCTGTAATGACACAGATGCAGCGCGTTTATTTTGACTTAGATACTACTTAGCTAATTCTGGAGTGTACACCATCGCAGACCAGGCATGTTAAAAATGCCTCATGAAACAGGAAACTGGGCCAGAAAGGGGCGGTTTGTCCTCAAATTCCCCAAACTTCATCCGGCAGAACTCAAAAGCCCAAATATTTGACTTTCCTCCGAGACGAAGGTTGTTCTGACGTCCATCAGAAGCTTTCACAGGCCCTGCTGAGTCACCCGCTGATAGTGCAACCGGACCGGCAGCACATAAGGTGAAGCACATGTTGCCACAGGAGGAGTCGGTGCACGGGGAAACAAGGACGGCCTCTGTGTATTGTTATCTTCTTCGTGGCTGGAAGTAAATAACATAATCCTCATCGCTTCACACTATGCACACTGATGCATGGGTGCGTGATGACAGAGCAGCCATCTGACCAGAGACAAACACACACACACACACACACACACACACATGCTGCATGTTTTCCACTTGAATTCAGGGGATCAGAAATCTTTATCAGTTTTCCCACTTGGCTTTTGATGAATTATGAGCCGTATAACTCTCTGCTCTCTGCAGCTTTTCTACACATGCGATACGGGCCTCATGCATCATTCACTGAGCACATACAACAGCATCATCTTATCTGAGAGCTGCGACTGCTTCTATATCTGGGAACCAACTGAGAGAGACTGATTTTTATTGCACGTGATGACACAACCATCTGAATGTCGACTGTGCGTGGTCCTCTGTATGGTCGGACCCGAGAAGAAAAAAGGTGTCTTAATTGTCTAGTGTGTACTTTGTTGGTTTTTGAATGTTAAAGGTATAATATGCAACATTTCTACATTAAAATGTCTAATAAATATCAGACCTTTGTTATATATTTTGTTAAGTTTTGACAATGAATGAATGAATATTCAAGCCCAGAGAAATCTTCAGTTTTACACAAGGTAACGTTTGTTCCTTTGGTTGTTTGATTGCTTTGTTAAGGTCCCCATGAG
This sequence comes from Lagodon rhomboides, assembly GCA_039737535.1. Classification (NCBI taxonomy): domain Eukaryota; kingdom Metazoa; phylum Chordata; class Actinopteri; order Spariformes; family Sparidae; genus Lagodon; species Lagodon rhomboides. The sequence goes on from CM077797.1 coordinate 7,391,837, forward strand.
CTTCTGTATTGGCGCAGTAGCCACCTTGGATTTCATTTAGTCACTTAAGTCGCTAGAGCTTCTGGGGAAACATCAGGTTATACCACAGGAAAAGAGGAAGGAAGTCGTTGAACAGGTTTAAACACAACATCAATATTACCTCGTCTATGATGGCGGTTGCTTAATAAAGACAACAACTCCCATGATCCCACATTACGTCACGACATCATCAAATCATCATCATCATCAGTTGTCTCAGGAAGGTGTTGATTCACATCGTTTTCATCAATTCTTGTGTTTAACATGTAGGTATCTGCTTTAATGTGTAACCTGTCTGTAAGTCCTCAAATGACTCGCTCTGCTACCGTACTCACTCATATTATGTAAGTTAGTTTATGGCTGTTGAGGAGGAAGTGCTCAGATCTGTCGTCTCAAAGGGTGTGAGTTTATGCACGCTCTCCAGCGCCTCTTCTCAGCGCCTCTCTAATAAGCATTTTATTGTTGTAGCTTATCAATGTGTGTCTACTTAATATCCAGGCACCAGGTTATCACTATCATTATTATTATAGCTAACGGCAGCTACAATTAGCGCTGACTTTGGCGACATGCTGCCCCCTATTTGTTGGGTGTTTGAATTTGACAGGTGGCCAATTCTTACGTATTGCACCTTTAATACTGGAGATGCAAAGTGTAGCCTATGAAAAAAAAAAGTTTCATGTAGCTGATTGGTAATAAAGAAGGACTTTATTACGTTTATGGCTTTATTTCAATCACCTTCATTCAAATCAATGCTTGAGTCTCATTTCAAGGTAGATTTGGTCTTTTCCACAGTTTCTGTGGCAGAGGAGCTCTGGATCACATGACAGAGTGGTTCCTCTTTCTTTTCTGCAGCAGAAATTCCTCCATATTGTGTAAAGAAGGCATAATAACCTAAATATATATATGTATATATGCATGTTACATGGTATCTCACTAGGGCTTTCTTACATGATAAAATTTTTTTGCATTACGGAAATATGCTATAGAAAATGAAACAAAGGCTCAGTCGTGTCTTTATTCCACTTTACGGACACGGTTTCCTTCTCTCTTTGTGGCTTCGTGTCGACGCCCTCATCCACTGACGTCCACAGATGATCCTCCATTGGTTACTTGTTGATTGTTCAAGGTAAAGCCCGAGTGGGAGGAGGAGGAGGAGGAGGAGGAAGATTTCAGGAGCGGAGAAATTCACTTCAGCCAGAGCGCAAGACGGCACAGAGTCAGCAAGTGGGTCCAAACTAACCTGCGGAGGATTATCAGCGCATTTCTTTCACTTCTCTTTTTTTAATTTCATTTTTGGAACGGGTCAGCTTCTCCAGAGGAAATGTTGGTGGCAGTTTCAAAGAGCGTTTCCATGCTCCTCTGCTGCGTGTTGCTGCGACCCGTGAGTACATTTCAGCACTTTCCTCATGACTTGAACTTGGTTTTGTTTTCAGGTGTGCGTCACTCGCTCGCGCAGTTCGGCGGTGTGAGGATGCACGTGTGAGTTGAGGCGCGTGAACCAGCCTTGGATGCAGGACGCACCAGAGTGGAGCTTTGTTCATTCTCCTGTCAGCGCGTGTGGTGTGATGGAAGGATGCGTCTGATTTGGTTAATGAGATTTTCTTTTCTATAATCATGACTTTGTTTAAAGTTGAGCGTGTTTTTAAAAATATTTTTAACATCAATAATTTGTCCCTCTCACATCATCACCACACCAGCCTCTGCTTCGTGAGTCAACAACAGTCAGTGCCCCTCAGCCCCACAGGCACCTCAGGCAAAACCTGTTGCCTTTAAATTACATTTGCCACCAAAACAAAACACTCAGCCGGACTGTGATCGCCTTTGAGCGGCATTATGTCTTCATGTCCTGGCCGATCCCTTTTCTTGACTAAGGTTAAAGGTGCACTGTGTAGTTTTGGGGAACAAATTTTAAACTCAGAATTTTAACATTTATGATATTGATGAGGTAAAAATACAAACTCTGACGTATGTATCTTTTCCACAACTGAATAATCAAGGTAAATAAGTTCCCCAGAACACTGTTTGAAGCTAGAAAGGTGGCAGGGTCCGCTAAATATATATAAAGAAAAGCCAAACGGATGAAATTGTGTTGTCCAATAAGGTGTTCAGGCATAAAAAAAAAAAAAAAAAATGTCTTCCCCATAATTACACAGTGCACCTTTAAAATAAATTAGCAGGAGCAGTGTGGGTGTCCCTTCAGGACACCATGGCAATCCCCTCCTTTGTCTGTCTCTGGTCTCCAGCGTCCTTATCCTCAGCTGTCTCCTGTAGAGAAGCATGTATGATTCATGCTGGAATTCAGCTGGAGGTCACAGCCCTTAGAATAGCATGCTTGCTTTTACATCTGCATTTGTACACACACGCTCGCAGGCTGTTTTGGCGTCTCTGTGGTGGAAAAGCAGCGAAGGAAAATGGATGGTGGAGAGGGTAAAAACGTTGCTCGTAATCATAATCGTGACTGTGATGATGGAGTACGGGAAGTTTTCCCCTGATATTCCAACTTATATCGCTTTAGGCGGCGCCGATCCATCACTGACAGACGGCATCTTCTCCAGCTGTAGTCCAGTGAAGTAACACAGGACGTCCTGTGTAGCCTGAGGAGTGACATAAATCATAACCTAAATGGGGGACTCACCTTGTGTGAGGGGAGAGGCTGGACTCGTATGGGCTCATTTTGTGGCTAACTATAGCCACATACTACTAGCCTGATTAATGCCCACGGAGAGGAGACTCATCCACCTAAGTAACGGCCATAAATCTTCCCGTCCTATATTCTCTGGTGGCATACACTCATGGGTTCATCTTCACCCTGAACCAATTCCCGGCCGAAGGTTCAACACAGCGCATGCAAATTTGAGGAATATGACGATCAAAAGATTGATTTTGTGTCTGCCTACGTGTGTCGGGTGGAGAGATTAATGGGAGCCCGGGTCAGCTCAGCTCAATAGATGGGTTCGCCTTGAGATGCGTGGCACCGTCGAGAGAGCACACACTGTATAACTCATGCAGCCATCTGAGCTTCACTAATAGATAGATGATGTGTGATGTGTGTGTGTCACCGAAGAGAGAAACAGAAAACACATGTGAAATGTCTTCACAGGTGTTTTCCGTGCAGAACCAGATGTGTGACATGATGAAGGAAATCGACAAGGAGCGGGACATGTGTGAGGCTCAGATTGAGAACAGAACAACAGGTACGTGCAGCAGTTTTTTTGTTACAATTTGCCCAGTCCACACGCAGGTTCTGACCGAAGTGACACAACGACGCTCTTAAGACAACAGACGCTGTCCAAACCTCGCCTCTGCATGGCTGAGCACTGTTTTGCCAGCCTCCCTGTCACATGTGCCTCGGTTCAGTTTCAAAGTAAACTTTCTGATAATAGATTGAATGTCCCTTTAAAGTTTCATTATAGACAATTTAAAAAATTGCCGCAGTGAGCGGGCAGTAATGAAACCCACTTAAATGATTTGTTGTTTGGATTTATTGCTGATGGAGCTAAGTGGGGCGGTGCACACTCACAGCACGCAGCGCATAATTACGTTTGACTGAGAGATCATTTGGCTTCAATGAGTCTCTATTACCTCTGTGCGTAGCCGAAACCATGTGGATCCTAACTGCAGGTATCACGAGACTGTGTTTACTTCTGCACAATGAAAAAGGCATTAAAACGCTTATTATCTTTTTGATTTAGATGCTTCCTATAGATTCCATCAAACGTAACTGCTGCCACATCCTCAGGGTGATGCTGCAAATATCACCCACTGAAGGCGAGCAGCTGTGGATTTAACCTGATTCTGCGTCCCGAGACCAAACAAGCCACAGTGGTATTTTGAATTCAAATGACAGACAGGAGGCTGTTTTATTAGTCATGGTGGCAGCGTGTTAACTCAGGTCATCCGCTGTTATTGACCCAGCTGACTTGTGCTATCACGTTGGCTGCCATGGGAACTCCAGGGCTCAGAGCAGCTTGCTCTTTGTCACCTCACAGCAGTTTGAGTCAGACGTGTACTGATAATAAAAAAATAAAGAAGTTGTTCTGTGTTGTCATCTTGTGGTGTTTCTTTCTTTATCTCTGCTGCTCTGCTCTGCTGCAGGTTGCAGTGGGAGGTGGGACAAGATCACCTGCTGGCCCAGCGCCGACGTTGGACAGGTGGTCACCATCCCCTGCCCCAAATATCTCTTCTACTTCTCAGGGGACGTTCCTACTCGTAAGAATCAAGTCTGCAAAATAGGTTTTGCATGTGTTCCTGTGTGTGTGCTGCTCAGCAAATATTAGATGAATGTGGTTTTTCATCAGAGATATGATATCAAATGGCTGAATTCTGCAGTCGAGCAGAGGTTAAAGCAATGTGACTTTCTGCAGAAAGATAGTTGATTGTTGAGTCCCGTTCAATCCGTCCCTCCCTCCATCATCTGCAACCACTCATCCTTTGCAGGATCGCGAGTGGCTGGTGTCAGTCCAAGTTAATATTGAGCAAGTTTACCAATCAAAATCAAATGCCAAATTGTGTCTTTGCTGTCGGACATTAACCCGAAGCATTGGTATTTGATCATCTGGGAATGGGACTCAACAATCAACTATCTTTCTCCAGAATTACTTTAAAGGTTTCAGAGTGTTGCTTTGACAGATCAGTTTTGCAGAAGTGGCATTATAAACTAGAGTGTATAATCATGTGATATATATTTGATGAATTTAGAGAGACCCTAAGTTTGTACAATAATTACTTTGCAAATAGAAGAGGTACGCCCTGGCTATTTGTTATCTCCGAGTTTCTAGTAACAGAATTTCTAATACAACCGGATGATAGAAAGGTCTGGAAAGGGATGAAAGATTTTCTGCTTGATGGAATGAGAGTTGGCTGGGGGATGAAAATCATGTTCTGTGTTAGTGTAAAAACACAAGCATTGTTGATAACCGAAGGAAGTACCTGCCAGAGTACTTTGCAAATCATCCATCTACGCTCTGCAGTTATTACAGGCTGATAAACCAAAGATAGTATGAAAACTAGGTGCATGTCTGAGTGATGTTCTTCCTCTCTTTAAATAACTTGGCTTGTGCTGGGGATCCGTTGTTGACCACTGCACTATGGTTTTGTTTTATGTTCATATTCCATACCACGATGTATGGTCTAGAGAAAGAAGAATCTAAATCGGAATCTAAATCTGGAAATGGGAGGGGACCGTCGCGGTGCCATATAGGCTGCCCTATACGCTAGAACATAAGTTGGCCTCTGCTTGCCTCTAACTGGTTAAATCAACACATCTTCATACATAAACGACTGACTATGTTGATTACAAGTGACTCCCAAAATGATGATGTTCCCAAAACAACATGACTGTTGCAGTGACAGGCGTAACCAGAGCTTTGTCTTAAGGTTACACTTTTTTTAGGCACTAAAACAAATTGGTTAACTTTAACTTGGTTCTTACTTAACTTTAGTTTACATGGCACATCGTTAATAACGTTAGTTGGTTAAAATGACTCACTGTTGACATTTGGTTGCACATGGAACCGTCCTCCTCCCTCTGCTGACTTTCACTCTTCTATATTACTTTACCTGACTCCCTCCTTTGCTGCTGTTATAATAGCTGTGGCCACTAGAGGTCGCTGCCTTAAAAAACATAAATAGAAAATACTTCCTTGGGTACACAAGGTGCAGTGGTTAGACTATACTAATCTGAGATGCATAATCTGTATATGCTACAAATTATCAAACCCTGCGCTGCTGTGTTAAGGACACAGCCTCTGTAAATGGGGCACAGACTCTCGCAGCTGAGCCACTGGTCAGCCCTTGCATATAAATGAGGGTTTTGAACTGATTCAATATAAATGCAGTGTACCTTTCTGCATGTTGGTGCTCCACCACATCTGGAGGCCTTTATATTTTTTTTTTACGTCCGCTCATTGCTCTCATCAGGTCATTTGTAGCCATAGGCAACCAGTTTTTGTGAAAAAGCTACCTGCTTAGACGACAGACAGAGTTAATAACCACTGTAGCTGGTGAACACGGCGGAGCATTTGGTTGCTAAAGAGCTCGATGTTTCCCTCAGTGAATAATGTAAATATGATGTTTCTCTTTGTCTATTGGATTTTAGTTGGTTTGCTAAAAAGTCTGCGACTATGTCAGTGTTGTGCTCAAAGACAAAATGATTCCTCTTCGTCTTCTCCCCTTTGTTGCTCCCTGTCCAATCATCCCCTGCTGTTGTGTCTTTGTCAGTATCATCACGCTCCATATTCGAGACCAAAAATAGGAATTATGAAGTACGCTGAGCATCTTAGCCGCTCATACTGGTGATGTCATGATGTCACCTGCTGTTTCAATCTTTCCTGGCACCCCGTGTCATATATCACAAAGAATACAGTGAAATTCAGAACACATGGCACAACTAAGTCAAAAAAAGATAAACAAATTCTCATCCTGGCACCATTAAGCCATCAAGGACACATTCTGTGTGTTCTTCCACCTTTGATGCTGAGAAGCCTCACAGGGAAGTAATACTAATTATGGCAGGGGAAGGAAACCACTCTCGTGAGAATTTATTGGCTGAATTGTATGTTTGTACAGTCGTTCCCCTGTGACTTTCCCATATATCTCTACCCGTCATTAATTACCACACAGAGTTGATTCAGTTGTTTGTTTGCATTCAGCTGGCAGAGATGCCTCAATTTCAACTTAGAGCCTTGAGAAATGTGCCTTTATTTGGGTTGAAGCAGCTTGTAATTAACTTTTTGAAACCACTGCTGTAGTTCTTTGATAAGCTATAATTATGATCAATATGTTTTGTATTTACGTTGGATCAGATGGCTCAGTGTACTGTGTCAACTGTAGTGACGAACCCACAGAGAATTATGCAAACGATTTGTAAAATATTTTAATATATGTTAAACATTACTTACTGTAGGCTCATGTTATTTTCCCATCTGTCTCGGCTACCTGCCAGCAGTGGATGGCGTCAAATTTATTCAGCACAAGCATTTCGCCTTATAAGGAAAAAATCTCTGGCACAGAGCTAAAAGGAGAATGTATTTGGGTCTTAGATTCATCAGGTAGCTAGAAACACGACTCCAAATGTCCAAACTCCAACTTTATAAGTTGTCGATATGTCAAATGTTTGTTTTTTAAAGGTGTTGCTTTGCCTCCAAGTGGCAAAAGGGTGAATTAATGGAGCGTTGGTGTGTAAAACATGGATACCTGACCTGAAACTGTTGGGATACACTGGGGTTTGTTGGTACCTGATGGGCAGCGTTTGTGCAAAAACTTAGGAAAGATGTCAGGGTTAGGAAAATCAATAAATGTCGTGTAAAATAATAAGTGATGTAATATATGACTATACATATATTTTGATTCTGTGCGTAGAGCATGCATTTTTACAGTCGTCTACACTGTACATGTCTGAAACTGGCACGAACAGGCAAGCTGTAACCACGGTAACAATTACATGATGGGGCAACAGAAACTCAAACAAGACGGAATGCTTGTCGCTTTTGGGTCAAGCTGGGTTACAGTACTTCTCTCTGGACTCCGGCGAGTTAGAAAGAAAAATGAACCCTGAGCTGCGCTCTAGTGTTTAAAACTACATAACCACCTGTCTTTGGTTGCGTGTATGACACCTGATAGGTTGGGGACATTTTCAGTGCACTTAAACAATTTCACAAACTCGATCCATGTGTGTTCTATAACCCATGCCTTAATTTATATAAGTATAAAGTTACATATCTTTGCATTTTTCCTGATCATGTTCAGGAAACTCAAACCAGTGAGTTATCCTTAGCATGTGAAGGCACGATGCACAGGAAGAGGGTTTTCTGGGAAGCTGTGATGTGACCCAGATGGGAGATAAGAGAGCACTCCTGGGAAAAGCGATGAAGAATCACCAGATTTGTGGGGTTGAAGGCAAGAGGTAAATTTCGCTGACATGTCAAAGGATCAACAGGCCACCACTGTGAGGAGGACCAAGATGAAGCTAAGGGGCCCTAACAAAAAAAAAAAAGAGCAGGGATTATAAGTGACCTGCGCTGCACTGACATCAGTTATGCAGTAAATCAACAAATCCGCACAGGTCTCGGTGGGTTAAAGCATCTCTGCTCTCAGGCCATGTAAGGAGGACTTAATTAAAGGATGATGAACAGTCTGGGATTATGTGCATTGTAAATTACTGTTGCTATCGGGTGAGAACCTTTTATCCCCGAATGTGAGCTCTACAGGAACCAAGCTCAGCAGCTCTGTTTGTGTAGCCCGATCGCTGTGCATTTACCAGTTTATTCATTTTATTTTGAAAGGGTTTCAGAGGTAAAGACATATGACGCGTAATTTTCCAGTTCTCCTTTTTGTGATGCCAAAAAGAAAGTTACCTTAGCTTCTTTTCAAAGGTATTCACTGTCAGTGGGTTGTGAAAGAAGTTATTGACACATCCCGGGCCATTCATTTTTATAAGCCTCACGCACAAAAAAACAAGCATTACGAAACATGGCGCCACTGAGATCCAGGGCCAAGTCATAAATTTAGTTGAGATAGAGTTGGCATTCTCGTGAACTCTTTACCTAGTAGCTCTAACACAAACACACAGTCATTCATCTCTTTCAATAACACCCTATTTGCAAGCTCGGACAGAGTGACGGAGTGCCTGGCTGTCAGCGCTTTCACCTACAAGCCATAACACTCGTATTGCGTTCTCGTATGAATCTACATATGATTAGGCAGAATAAAGCTTTAACTGCACAAACTGACAAAAAAAATCCAAGATTTTAAAAATAAAAAGCCTGAAAGTTAAAAACAATGACAGGATGATTAACTCGTTTGAGCTCTCCTCGTTGTTGTGCACGACACTGAAAATCCTTGCAGTCATGTTTTGGGGGATGATGAAAGCATTCTTCTGGCAATCCCTCAAACAAGCCAAATCCAGTGGTGGCATGGTCTGAAACAGCAGGGGCTTACCAACCCCTTTGTGTCTTGTCATGTTGTTTGAGGAAGCTAAGCCTCCATCGTCTCTGCAATACGCCACTCAGGTATTTTTGTGAGCTGACCATATTTTAATGCCAAATACATTCTAAGACTCTGGATTGTTGGTCATTTCCCAACTCGGTCTTGATTTGATAGCGGCTGTGGAGCGATACGGTTGGGAAATGTGAGGAATGTCCCACATTTAGATTTCTATAGCGGCATTCAGTGCGAGGATTAATTTGTGGCCAGCACACGCAGCTCTCTTTCTTTAATGACAGGGAAGGAGGATGAGGAAATGCTCCGAATGAATATTACACAATAAGAGCACAACTGCAGAGATGTCAGCCTGTGCTTCTCACTGCTGGGTTGCACAATGAGATACACCTCATGAATGTTGTAAGAGGGGTCTTTGATCTTATTATTAATGATTCCTACGTCTATTCTATTCAAGCTCTACAAGAAGTTACATTATCTGATGGTAAAAATGTGTCATTAAAGGATTTTGATTAACAGTGAGTATTGTCGTGAATTACTTGTGTGTGCTCTAGTCCATTTCATAACTTCGTCTGTCAATGTTTGCATTATTTATTGCCACATTATTTGGCATCTGAGCCTTTATCTGAAGAAATGGGACACACAGGAGTTAATGGGGAGAGTGAGAGTTGCGGATCTTAACCAGCCAGTCAGTTCGACTGGTGAGGCGATGGCACACTTGCTGGAGTCGCTCTTTGAACAATTAATCTGGCCAGCTGTATGTATGACGCAAGGGAGAGACATGGATGTGCAAAACCCATTCATTTATTTAATTTTCTCTTTATCCACTCGTTCAATCTGTACTGTTTGTTCTTTTCTGTTCTACTGAGCTCAAGCGACAATACCATATTGGGCTGTTCTTCTCCGGGGTTCTGCTCCGGTCTAATCTACTGAGCTCAAGTACTCTACTGAGCTAGTCCACTCCACTGTATACTGAGCTCTATTCTGCTCTAACCTACTGATCTATCATCTATTAAATGCCTTAAAGCTCTGCTACACTGAGCCGAGGCATCAGAGCTCTACTCTACAGCACTCTTCAAAGCAACCAAATCGGGATAATAAACGTCGGCAGCGTATGTTTCTGCAACCCACAGACATGTTGAAACTTTACATTCCGTTATGTTCAATTTTCAGCGTCGACAAAGCAGTGCTTATGATCAGGTTAGGTTTAGATACAAAAACGACTTAGTACGGGTGAGGGAAAACTTCCCATCAAAATATATGTGTTTTGTTGCCGCTAATACGGCTGGAGATTGTCTTGAGGCCTCCCTCAAAATATCCAGTGGGTTCAGACTAACAAACATTGAAACACAGTCTTGAACTGTGGTCACTGGCTTGGCGTTTGTCTCGCTTAATTCCACCACCGTCCGCTCTGACACAGCAGTCAGGTGATGAACTTGTAATGTGAACGTGACATGACGTGGAGTTTTGTAAAAATGTCAAAACGTAGGCCGATTTATCAGTGGTAGGCAGAAACATTAACTGCCAACATTTTATTCTGGCTTTGACACTCCACTGAGCTCTAGTCTACCCTTCTCTTTTGCACTGAGCTCAAGTCTAATGTACTACACTGTGCTGTACTTTAATGAGCTCTACTCTGCCCCCTCAATCTCCTCTCAGATGAAAGTGACCTCTGCTCTCTTTATGGCCAGTCTAATGCACTTGGACCTTTCACTTCTGCCCCCATGGGCAGGCCCGAGTAAAAATATCCCTCTGCTCGACTGTTGGCCTCCTGGTGTGTGTGTGTGTGTGTGTGTGTTCAGCCTGAGAGTGATTAAGAAACAGATGGAGGCAAATACACATGGGAACTGTCCCAGCATCTCTGAGCCGGTGGGACGACTGATCCCCTTCAGTCATTCCTTCCATTTCCTTTTAGTATTTGGGAGTATTCCAGAGAGACGTATGCATCTCGGTGTGATGAATTAAGTGTAGTGCATGAGAAGTGCTGCCTTGTGGCTGAGTACAGCACAGTCCACCCCGCCCCTTTCCTGCCAACACGATGATGACTTGTAATTGAAACACCTTAAATCAGTCACAGCAGTTTCTCATACTCCCTCTGTCCCTCTGCTCATTAGGTAACCTGTCAAAGACCTGCACTGAGGATGGCTGGACCTCGATCAGCATAGACTCCTACATAATGGACTGTGGGTACAATCCCAACAGCACCATGGATGAAAACACGGTCGGTATGGCAACCAGGGTTAAAAAAGTCCTCCACTCCCATGTGGCTATGTCTGCTGGGGCTTCAAGTTTGATGCCAGATGAGCTGTTTTCAGTCAGTGCAACTGTTTCGTTTTTGTTTTTGCAGGGGGAGTTCTTCGGCGCCATCAAAGTTGGTTACACCATCGGTCACAGCGTGTCGCTCATTTCTCTGACCATCGCCATCATCATACTGTGTCTCTTTCGGTAAGCAGATTCATCAAAATGCTACTTAATGTGCCTTCGTAAAGACAGTCAGACACCTCTTCCCCATCATTTAGGGCGATAAAACCCTGGCGATCTCTCATTTCGCACCACGCTTCCTGCATTTTATAGAGATTTTACAGTGTTTTTCACACAGTAATGTGACTCTGCCAGTTCTTGTGGGATAAGACGTCCCGTTTTTGACATTATCTGCCGTTGCGAAACTTCTCAAACAAAGCAGTCAGAGCTGCAAGCAGCCATAAAGCGAAACCACTTACAGGCTTCTGTTCACAGCATGTTCCTTTTTGACCTTTAGTCCCGGGGTTGCAAAGAAAAAGTGTGTGTGCATGTTGGCATGGCACAGCACTGATCATCAGAATAAGTATAAGTGGCAAACGAGCTCTCACAAACGACACAGTCTTTGCTCGGTGTGTTTGCATTTGGAGTATTTGTGTGTGACGGGCCAAACAACAAGATATGTGTTTACTCCTCTGGCTCGTGAAATGCCATTGGGTTGGACTCTCGAGTAGAGACACAGGATGTGAGAAGCACTTACTGTTTATGTTCGGCTGCAGACGCCGTGTTCGGGCAGCTGGTTGATGCTGTGTGTCATCAGACCCTGATGGGTTTACACAGCTCAACCCCCCGATCATAAGCTCACCGGGAAGGCATTTGTTCGAGGAACACCCAGAAGACGGAATTTACATTAGTGACATTTTCTCTGCAAAACCCCTGATTTGTTCTTGTTTACCTTTGTGCTGAATGTCAAGTCTGGTTTTTTTACACTTGTGTCTGCCTGATTAATGCATGTTTCACTGGAAAATTACATCCGCATAAGGTATGTAACATACACATAGGCTTTTTTTTAAATTGCAGGGTTCAGCTTGACATTTAGGTAACAGGACAGTTAAGTGTTTACAACGGCATCTCTTCTCAGCTCTCTGTGTTTCCAGTGAACATTTTCTTGATATTTGTTCTGACTGCAATCTTTGGTGCAGTAAGCTCGCACTTTATCAGATGATTTTAAGGATAGCTCAAGTAAACACTTCCTTTATGATGTTTAATCAGACGGACTTCATCAGCGTTCTTGCTCGTCCCTCTCGATTCGGATCATCTAACCGTTGGTTTATCTGCTTTCACAGGAAGCTTCACTGCACGAGAAACTACATCCACATGCATCTGTTTGTGTCTTTCATACTGAAAGCCGTGGCTGTTTTCATCAAGGACGTGGTTCTCTATGACGTCGGCGAGACAGACAATTGCCAGTCATCTGTGAGTACGCCGCGAGCTCGCCAGCAAGTCCATTTTATTAGACGAGCCGTGTGTTTTATTGATTCTCTTCCCTGCATAATCAAAAGCCCCACGTCACAGATCAAGTTAACTCCTGCATGTGATGTACGAGCTGTTAGTTTATGGCCGAGACGAAATGCATCTATTTAATTACTCACCCAGTCAGTTACTGACTCTGATGCTTTGTCTCTGAGTTTACTTAACGTACGAGTGCTCAGGCACCTCTGGGTGTAGCAGTGTTTGCCAAAGTCCCTTCCACACCTGAGACGGCGTTTCCTCATTCATCTGACGAGCAGGATGTTGTGAGAGGTCCTGTTTGCCGAACATTAAGCCCACAGGACTACAGAGAGCTTTGTCAATAAATCACATTCAACAGTTTTCATATCTGGTTTTAATCACTCAACAACATGATCATAGCAACAGTATGAAAACGCCATAAGTGCTAGTATAAGATAAAGAGTTCGATAAGCTGCTGGACTGGGTACAGCTTTATATACTAAAGCTCATTTATTCGTATTTGATTGATTAAGTCGCCAACGTCAGTGTCTCAGATCGTGCTCCAGCTGAGCAGCGCTCCAGTGCTTTATTACCAGAGAGGATTGGATCAGCGGGCTGTAAATCACCTGCTTTACTGTCGTTAAGTGCAGATTTTTAATGGCTGAGTTTAGATATTTCCTCCTCGGAGTTCACGGAACAGTTGTCCACTTCCAAAACACAGCTGCTCTCAACTGTTTTTAAACCCAGCATTAAAAAAAAAAACTTTTGGAGACAGCGACATATTATAGGGGAACTCCACTTTCAAGTTCAAGTTTACTTGGCATGAAGAGCACAGCTCAGCCTGTGAACTTACTTGTATAAAGAGACAGAGTCAAACTGCAAATTCATATAGCCCTAGATCAAAACCTTTTGTTCCGATTATTTTGTGTCAACAAGGACGGTATTGTTTTTATTATTATTTATTAGATTTTTCAATTTTTAGTAACTTTTCCATGGGGATTGAAGTATTCATTATTTTTTTTGCCATTTTTCTCACTTTTATTTCACAGTAGAGGTATAAAGCAAAGGGGGGATGAGGGGTATTAGATGCAACAGTGGTTGTGGTCACCATTCAACTACTAAGGTGCTTCAATTGTCATTTTTTTCTGTGAATTAATGAATCATCGTTAACTTTGTGGCAGAGGTTTCAGCTCTAATAGCATTAGGGCTGGGTAATATTACATTGTTATCGTGGCGAAAGACTATATATCGATTTTGGACATATTATTGACGGCCAACAAACCTTGGAAGGACGTTCAAAGCCGTGTAAGTGTTGTCATTGTTTTAGCTAACTTTCTGTCCGTCGTGCAGTCAGCAGTCCCCTCCTCCTCTCTTCATCACCACACTTGGAACAACTTGTTTCTTTTTTTTTTTCGCTTTTCCACTTTCTTTTCTTCTACGATTTTCTTCGCTCGGCCTGTTTGGTAGTATCAGCCGTCGCTGGGAGTGCAGGAATAGGTAGCTTTTCCTGTTCTGCCATTGCTGGTAAACAGGAGGATCCTGCTCTCTGCACATTCACGAGCAAACAGCCGGCCGCCTCTCCACGGAGTTCTCTGTCCTGAGAGGCAGGAGAGACACGTGTTACTGACCAAACACTGTTGAACACTTTTCCAAGTAAGAAAAATAGCTCTTATAGCAACTTTTTCAGGAAGAACTATTAAAGAAACACTCAATGTGCCATTCTGCTGGCGTCAGCAAACATAGAATTCTCAATCGACTGCTAATTCTAACAATTTTTATATATCTGTTTCTCAAGTCCCCACCCAACTTCATGAAAGTGCAACTGAAGAATCGCTGGAGAGTGAGATTATCTGTAACTCAGCTGAAGAAATAATACATTATCATCTAATTACCAAAGCAGTAGGCCTACAAGCAATACAAGCAATGCACGTAGACGTTTTAAGGCAGCTTAAGGTCGCTAAAGTTGACCAGTGGTAAAATTAAGCTAGCAATTTGCCTTATGAGTGAATTTTTTGACTTCTGACTCTTCTCTTCTTGTGTTACTGGTACAATAAAAGTTAGTTTTGTATAGTTTACCCTTATCCCATGATTGTCACTTGTGGCCTCGCTTAAAGACGACTTTGGCAGCGCAGACAATGCAGCTGATCAGCTCGCTTTTCACCATTTAACTTTAGTGTCAGAAATCAGGAATGGTCTCCTCCCAATATGCTGTGAGGGGCTTTAGATATTAAATTATCATGAATCTCAAATAGCTTACGTTTTGATTGAGGCGTAATTAGTCTAGCAGTCATAATTAGAATAATCAGCGCAGCCAGTCTAGCCCTGTAGAATTTTCCCTAATTATATCATGCGCTTGTTAATGTGATACTGACTGTCTCCTCGCTGCCGCTCTTCATAAGTGACTTGCCAAGTTCGAGATTGTTTTCGTGCAAGTCAGTCATCAATACTAATTACTTACAGAAAACCTTCTCTCTATGGCCTCATTCACCGGCAACAGAATTCATCTTCATCATTTGAATTGTAACGGAGCTGCATTTATCTACTGGTGATTCAATAAGCCTCTAACGTCGTGGTTCTCCTGCAGGTGGGCTGCAAGGCGGTGGTGGTCTTCTTCCAGTACGGCATCATGGCGAGTTACTTCTGGCTGCTGGTGGAGGGCCTCTACCTCCACACTCTGTTAGCCGTGTCCTTCTTCTCTGAAAGGAAGTACTTCTGGTGGTACATCCTGATTGGTTGGGGTACGTGCCAGCCTCTTCACCATATGTTGTTGAATGCAGAGAGCTCGCGCAAGGAGATTGCAAGGACATCTGATCCGTCAATTTGTCTGAAGTGGCAGCCAGAAACCATCGAATGCCCATCAAGTCGCAATCACCAGGCAACCTGAATGTCTGCTTTGTCTTGACTTCAACAGCCACAACATACATGATGATATGTAAATTAAGTTATTTGTGAGGTTTTATACATGCACAGGAAATTGTTGTGCCCTTTTCCCCCCCCTCTGCATATGAATATGAGTCTTGCTGGCAGTTTGCGATTAGGTGCAGCGGCAGGCAGCTGCAACTCTGCTTTTGAAGGTATAATGGAGTCGAAGTGCTTTTGGTAGTTATGATTTCTTTACAGAAAAATAGGTATGACAGTCGGAATATGTGAATGAAATTAAATCCTACCCACTTTAGGAGAATGGACAATTAAAACTTTTGATATTTTTAATGGGTAGAAAACATTTCGCACATGGATTCTCTGTTGGCAGCTCTTATCAGAATAAATATACTGTATAATAATCCAGAGGGATTGGCTGAGCCCTCGAGAGCTTTCATCTTAAAATATTTTGGCCCTACTTTTCAAAAATGTGTACTCAACAACCATTCCCTAAATATCTAATGTTCTTTTTTCCATCCCACCAGTAAAGAATTCTATAAATAGGCCTGAGATGTTGTGTCTGGCAGCTGGAAACCGGAAACAAGCCCGTGACTTCCCTGCAGATACCCAGGATGAGCCAATATTGGCACAGAGCACATATGAGTCCGGTCAAAAGTGATAAGCGTACCCAAAACGTAATATTACCTTAGCAATAAAGCCATCCAAAAGATTAATGTGTACACATGCTCAAGGCTCACTGTCATATTTGGTGGAGTTGAGTCAGTGTGGTGTTTGTTCGAGCGGTGGACATAATTAATAGTTTCTCTCTGACATCGAAATTATTTTAATGTTGAAATCACTTACAACAAACTGTGTTTCTTGTTTGCAGGGGCTCCAACCATCTTTATCTCGGCGTGGGTGGTTACAAAGGCTTATTTAAATGATCTTGGGTGAGCTAACCATTCGTCTTTGCTCAAATCTGGTTGATTAAAGCAACTTCAGTTCAACTGATTAAGAAATGGGTCGATTTGCAGATGCAAATTACACACCAAAGAATAACATCTAGATTAGTGTGATGGTTATTACCTCATCTTAGGGGGAAACACATAAAAGAAAGAGTTGGCTGCTTGACTGCGGCTAAACTCCCAAAAAATAACGACATATTTGTTCAAAATAAGTTAAAACCAGACTTTTTAAAATGTGTTTTACGTTATGAAATGATGTGTTATTTCCTAAAAAGCAAAGAAAATTCACTCTGTCCTGAGAGTCTCTTGGTTCTACAACCTTTAAGGCAGCTTTAGCTCGCTGTATTAACTTTAAGCTAGCTAATAAGTTTCACATAGCTAAGTAACATAGGTTGTCCGAATTTCAGTAGGCTACCAGAATTTAAGGAAATAATTCAAGGTTGAATATTTGAATGGGTTTTCAGGTCAACAACATAACATTTTTAATTTTAAAGCGTTTATGTGTCTATTAAATGGCAGTTGCTAACAAGTGGCTAACTGAGACTACAGAGGTTCTTGGAGACATCATGGCAAACACGAAGACTTATCCGCCTTTACAAGTAGACTTTAGTTCTAACTCTAACATTACAGCACGTACATTGATGACTTTATAGTAAACTATATAGACTTATAGACTTTATAGTGTACATAGTATAGCATAGAAATACACTTAGTATTGACACTGAAGCCGTGATACCCTGGTGTAGATCAGTTATAGCCTTACGTTAGATTTTTACTTCTGTCGATTGCTTTTAGACGTCAAAAATCATTAAAGTTATCATTATTATCTGGCTGAACGAAATGTGTAACTTTTCTTTGCCACAGAGTTTATTTTATGCATTCATCCAAAAAAAGCAAGTAAAAAATCCCAATGGCTGTTTGCAGGAGGAACTAAAGTGATGCTAATCTCAGGGATAGTCTTCAAAAATACATCATCCCTGCAGCTCTCTGTTACAACTTAAATGTGACGCAGTTTGGCTAACATCTTTACCGCTTCTGTACTGATCCCTGCCTTAGTAGCTCAGTTCAAAGGTTTTATTGAAAGTAAGTGTTTTATTTTAAGAGAATTTGTTTCTCATTTCTCTTCCGACAGATGCTGGGAGACAATCGATGATAATCCCTGGTGGATCATCAAAACACCTATTTTAGTCACCATACTTGTGAGTCGCATGCTCTTCATATCTTAAACGGCTCTGTCGAATGCAATCACATTAACCAGTCTTTTACTCTGCCGCAGGTGAACTTTTTCCTCTTCATCTGTATAATCCGCATTTTGCGACAGAAGATGAATTGCCCCGACATCGGAAGAAAGGAATCCAATCAGTACTCGTAGGTTTTCAGCGCAGATTGTCACACATGTCTATCGTAGTGTGGACTAAAGTCATTTCTTATCGGTTGACATTGACTTAATGATTTTTCTGCCGTTATAACCTTGACTCTAGCTTTGCATCATTTTTTAATTTTGCACCACTATTACATTTTTCTTTTTTTAGGAGACTGGCTAAGTCTACTCTGCTGTTGATACCTCTCTTTGGCATTAATTACATCATTTTTGCCTTCATCCCTGACCACATCCACCCGCAAGTGAGGATGGTGTTCGATCTTATTCTCGGGTCATTTCAGGTAACATCCCACAACAGCCCACAAGGTGTTAAACAGTCTGTCGGCACCATTCCAACTTTCCAATTGTCAGTTGTTTTTGGCAAACTGTGTGTCACCAGATAGAAAACACAAGTAAAAGCCCTCTGATTGAGCAAAGTTACATGAACACCACTTGGTAATATAAAGGCATTTTGTCTGATTAAGCAAATTAATGCTTTGTTTAGCTAACATGTTTAATCTTGTATGCTTGAATAATGGGGCTGATGATTTACTGAGTATTAAAGTGAACTTGAAGGCTGAGAGCCAAGTGCAATGATGGAAGCCTAGCGATGGAAAGTATTCCTAATTTATAACCGTTTTAGCTCAAAATGATATCTCCTGGGAACATTTCCCAGAGATATACACGATGAACCTCCTGTCTCGGCCTGAAGTTGGTCATAATCATCATTATTCATACACAAACATTTTGAGTGTTTCCCCAGATGAACCATCACACTGATATTCTTTTTCAACCACAGCTCGTATTCATCTTGCTTCTCTCTCTTCCTCAGGGTTTTGTTGTTGCAGTTCTCTACTGCTTCCTAAATGGCGAGGTAAGTAAATTCAAGCAAAAACAGCTCTTCAGGATGTTTACTGTCCTTTTTATGTCACTAAATCACATTTTCTCTCCCCGCTCTCTGGTGTGTCATGCCCTCTTACCGCCCCCTCTTCGTCCTGTTTGGATGCGGACCTCCTCTCCCCTCTTTCAGGTACAGGCGGAGATTAAGCGTAAGTGGCGCAGATGGATGCTGCAGAGGTTCCTGGGCGCTGACACTAAGTACCAGCAGCCCTCCATAGGCAGCAACGGCAACAACTTCAGCACCCAGATCACCATGTTGACCAAATGCAGTCCGTCAACGCGGCGAGCATCCGAGTGTCAGGAGCACCTCTCCACCATCTGAAACCCATCTAAAGTGAACTCCCCGATTTGCTTTAATCATTAGATAATGAATGCGTGGCTCACATGCTGTCGCAACGCAGATGATATTCGTTACTGAGGGTCAACCCGACATTTTAGTGCTGGAGCTAATATCCATTGTAACTTTATCCACTGCCTGTCAAAAGTGACAAGTGATCAGTGTTTTTCTTGCCAGAGCGGATAGGCAAAAGTAAACCACTATGAAAACACAGAACCTGTTTAGTAAATGGGTTCAACCATTAAGCTAACATGAAGAATTAGTGTACACAGAACACAACAAAGAAGTTGCTATTCTCACACAATGTAGCGTTGATCAGCGGGGCACTTCCACACCGACTGATATTTACATAAAGGCAAATGTGGCACTGAAATAGGCAAACAAATTGGTTCTCACAGCAATTTAACACTTTGTTGAGATAACACGATGAGTCTACCTGAACTGGCTCCTGACAACATTACACTACAGAACACTGCAGGGAGGAGACAGATTCATGACCACTATGTGAATAAAAGGGAATTGGAGCTCTTTGCCAGCGTTTTCCATCAGATGTTTAGCAATAGATGGATGGAGCCAGAGACGAGCTGTGTCCTATAAGGGCCAAGATGTTTATTAAAAGGGTGTGTTACACAAGAGGACTCCGAGCACTTAACCTAATGGCCCGTGTTGCTCAGGGGACCAGTGGTAAGAACATTAATGACATTGTCAGTCTGTCATGTATAATAGTAACAGAGGAGGAATCTATATCATAACCAACATACTGGACCTTCCGATCCTGTCTATGACAATTTTATACAGGGCATACACTCTGCTGAATTACTGGCGGAGAACATTCCGGAGGAGACACTAAAGCTCCCGCTTGTGAAATTTATCTAAGATTAAGGAGGCTTTTAGTTTGGTCTGAGTACACAGTCGCTCTGAGGACTTTCATTTTTACTATATCTGCAACTAATAGACCAGATGTATTCCATTATTAGGCCACAGTACACAGCATGTGAATAAATATGTGGCAACAGTGATTAACTTCCATTAACTGGATTGCATGGATGGTTATTTTCATTATATTGATTGTTAGTTTTCTACTCTATTCTATTCTATTCTGTTCAATTCTATTCTATTCTGTTCTATTATATTCTATATTTAAAGACTGTATCAATATGTGTATAGTATCGTGCTGGTTATTAGCCATGATAGTCACAGGGCACATGTCAACCTGTTGGCCCACCACTTTGGTCCAGACTGAAATGTCTCAACAACTACTGGATGGATTGTTCATCTGTAAAAAATTACAATTCAGTCAGTATCGACTCACCCCCATGTGGATGGAAAGATGGATTCCGTTTTTGTAGTCCATCAAACATTTCTGGAGCTTTAGAGCAAAACAGCCTTGCAGCATTCTCCTAAACAACTGAAGTAGATGAGGACTTGTTTTAAGACATAGAAAACAACTGAAAAAATAAGCTAAACCATAAACTGGCTCCATACAGCTCGTCTGGCTTAATCCAAGACTCAGAAAGCCCCAAGATGCCAAATTGATATGAAAAGACGTTATTTACGCCCTTGATGCACAGTTGAGCTTGTGCACCCACTTCAGACGGGGTGCATGCTAACGCTTATAGCTTGGCAGCTATAATGAAGATCCGGTCCTAAAAAAGGATAAAAATAACTTAATTTGGGGTCTCAGGGCTTCTTGAGATTTGGATTTACACCAGACAAGGTATATGGAGCCATTTTATGTTTTTATTTATGTTTTTATTTTTTATTTTAAAAGAAGTCCCCATCTACTTCAGTTGTTTAGGAGAATGCTGCAACCATGGTTTGCTGCGACGCTCCAGAAATGTTTTGTGGTCTACAAGACTTCATCCAGCGTTCCATCGTAGATAATGACTGAATTTTCATTTTTGGGTGAAAGGTTCCTTTAATGATTTTGACGATCCCCTGACTTTTCCTCTAGCACCACCATGAGGTTGACATTTGTGTTTTTTAGGAAAATGTCTCAACAACTACTGGATACACTGCTGTGAAATTTAGTTCAGACATTAATGTTCCAAACTGGGATAATAACTATAGTCTATTTTTATAAATAAATAACTAAATAACTGCAAAACTGATGACATTCCCATGAGCCTCAGCTGTACCTTGTGTTTCACATTAATTAAATGCTAGCATGCTAAGCTAAGATGGTGATCACCTTCTTCATGATTGTTATCCTTAATCGTTACCCTTATCCGCTAACCTTCATCATCATGTTAGCACTGCCATTGTGGTTCTGTCACATAGATGCTAGCTTGGCTGTAGATTCATCAGACTAAATGCCACCATGCATGATGATTGTTACTCTTTGTCAAGTAAGGCTTTCACACGTTTATTTTAAGCCACCTCCTGTTAAAAAAAGACTTTCCCAGATGTTAATATGTACAGGCAGTGACAGTGTCACATTTCATGTTGGAGTTTGATGTTTACTTTAGTTCCACTTCTTGTTGTAGCAGTGTGTGTGGACTTGAAACTGAACTGACCTAACTGAAAGTACCTCAGACTAATTGTCACACACAGCTGTTGTATATAATGTGAGACTGTAGATACAGCTGAAGAACTGGTTCGTGATGTGGTGATGACGGATTGTGCTCAGGTGTCAACTGGAAAACAGTGTTTACATTAAAACTGTACGTTCCTCACTCATGCTATTTGCATAATGTCGATAAAGTGTCTCTTATTTGTTGCCATGTAAAGTTTGTGTAAATATGGTGTACTGTACAGTATGTGGAATCAGCTGTAAAGATGTTATTGAACAAAATGTGATGAGATGAAGATGAATAAAACCATTTGCACTGTGGACAGGACTTCTGAGTCGTTCCAACTGAGTGAGACTTGAAGCAATACAGTCAACCCTTATCTTTATTTTCTGCTTTAATAAAACAAACAGCTTATAAAGAAAATGTATGGAATAAATAACAAAAAAAACAGATGTACAATTTCACATTTTAGCTTTTTAAAAAACACATTTGACTCATATTTTTCACCTTTACACTCACTCAGACTTAGCATGTATCTGTCTCCCCCTGCTGTCAAACAAAAGATAAACCAATTGATTCTTTCACAACACTTTCTCGTCTTCAGAAGCCAAATTCAATTTTCTGTACCCTAAGCTGTTTTGGGGCCAGTGTCCACTATGAGTACACTCATCATCCGCATCATTAACCTCGTGGGTCAGTTATAACTTGGTGAGACGCAGAGTGTTGAGACGCACTGGAAGAATGGTGGATCCCTCCGCGTAACTAATCTCTCGCAAAATCCCAGTCCAGCTCTTCTCTGAGTCATCATATCTGTAGGAAACAAAAATACATTAGTATAGCATCATAAGATAGAAGCCATAATAACACAAAAGCAATCTCAGTGCCTTTCATTTACATTTACATTTACATTTAGGGCATTTAACGTTAGCAAACTTTCGTACAGTGAATGATTTGGCACGAAAGGTACTTTGTGGTGTCGCTCCATAGAATACAAAAGTATAGGAAGTTAATGTTTGGAGTCAGTGATTTTTTGCCTCCATCATTGACCCTAAGGATTCATTATCAGAGCTTCTTTTATTTATAGATATGAAGGTTTGATGTGATAGTGAGCCAAATTCACAATATCAGGACTCTAAAATAACCAGAATGGAGCCGTTATTGTAATATAAATGTTATAATAATGTTCTATTGTCAGCAACTGTCACAAGAAGACCGAAAGTATCAATGCATTATTCCATCTATTGATACTTCTCGATAATCCAAAGGATCTGTGGCACTCAGCCCCAATCATATTTGTTTCCACTAAAAGTGGGAATCGTAAAAACAGGTCAGGATTTAATGTCTAAAAAGACTTTCCTAAAACAGATTGACACTGTAGTTTTAGGAGGACATTACTTAAAAAGACAGTAGATAATTGTGCATCTTGAAGGGTATATTTTCATCTGCGGAATGATACACTCTGTGGAGCCCTATGGCAGAGGAAAAAGCTATGAAAGCCTTTGACCAACAGTTGATTTCTGTTCAGTTGTTAGTTTAGGTCTTTCATGGGAAACAAAAAGAGAATGTCACCAGACACATCCTCAAAACGTCCTTTATTATTAAACCTGTACTTTTCTTGATATAAAGAAAAGAAGGACAATTTGTTTGGGCAAAGTCGGTAAGAACGGAGATTGTTGGGTGTCTTCTTTTATATTTTTTGTCATTGTGAAAACATTACGATGACTCCTCATGCGTATTGATTGACTGAAGGGGACTCTCACCTCCAGATGTCAGTCATCTCTGTTGGGACGGGCTCCTCACTGGTTTCACTGGGCATCATGGCAAAGCCCCCCAAAGCGTACAAGAAACCTCCCATCGAGAGCAGACTGAGAGAGCTGCGAGCCTGAGGGAACTCTGTGAATTCAGACCACCTGGAACACAACGGGACAATACACACAAGCACACACACACACACACACACACAGGGAAGTGATGGCGATGTTAAACAAGCTGCTATATTACTATATAATCCCCACAGCAGAACTATTTTATGACCTAATGATCTGCTGTTCACGCTCGATGAGTCATTTCACTACTGTGGACAGATGCTCCACGTCATAACGATGACATAAAGTGGGTCATCTAAAAAAAGAAAAAAACAGTTGTCTCACTTGTTGGTGGCGATGTCGTAGACCTCGGCAGAGCTGGTGAGGCCTTCATCTGTGACCCCGGTCACCACGACGATCTGGTCTTTGTGGACTGCGATACCAAACAGGGAACGTGCCGTCTTCAGAGGAGCCAGGTCTTTCCACTCGAACTTAGTGGGGTTGTAGACGCAGACTCTTCTCATGCACTTCCTGCATAAAAACAGTTCAGTTCAGTTTACTCTTGGAATTGAGACTTTAAATCTTTTACAAGCGGGAAGTTTGGAGTTTAGAAGAAGTTTTTCAAATCTATCTCTCGTGAGCCAACCAACTTTAAAGAAGACTAATTGTAAACTGCTGGAGTGCCTCTTTAAAAAACTGTTTGGTTAGTGATACCTGCTGTTACAAAATGAGTAAGAGAGCAACATTAGAATACATGATAATATCTTAAAGTACTGATGGCACTGTCACAGTGTATTTCCGACTGTACAGGTATTGATTGATGAATGAAATAACGTACTCGTGTGAAAATATAATCACGAGGTGAGAAACATCATACAGGTTATACAGAGTGTTTGCAGTGCCACGTACTTGCTTCCAGACTTTCCTCCGATGACGTACACAAGACCTTTGTGTGATATGGTTCCATGGCCATACACCTCATAGGGCAGTGGGTCAGACTCTCCCCATTTGAATGACCTGAAACACAGAAGACATATCATCATGAAATTACCCAATGCATGATAAAGGTGTATCTACAGACTCATGCATCAATGATTCTGAAAGAAAAGACAATAATAAAAAGTTGAAAAAAACCCAAATAAATCTGTTGAAAAACAATATGGTCACAAAGATGAAAAAAGGCTGTTTTTAATGACGACACAAGTTTTTTCACTGTATAGCGATGAAATACCCCTTTTAAACTGGCATTTGACATTAAATACTATATCTATGGAAATATATGTTATGTGACTATGAAAAGGATGTTTTCAATTAATTGCACTGAATGGGAATTACTGACTATTTGAATGTACTGATGGGAAGATGGATTGGTGAATGACAAAACATATTTTTGGAAAAGGGAGCTCTCTTGCATTACCTGATTGTTCCCATTTGGGTAACTGACACAAAATAAGCTATCGCTAAAGAAATTGCATATCTAACTCACTATTCACACTTACTGTCTGTCATAGATCATGACTGAGTCCAGCACGTGCTCGCCTTCCTTCAGTTCCTTTCCACCGATGACAAAGATGGAGTTTTCAGCTTCAGTCAGGCCGAACAGACAGCGAGGGTTGGGCTGCGAGGGCATCCCTAACCATTCTGAACTCACTGGGTCAAACTGTGAAGAATAAGAGGCACAAGAATTAAGCAAATGGTAGACGCAGGTTTAAATCATCCATAGTATTTTACGGGATACTGAGTACAACAATGAGACAACAGGCCACGGGGCACAGACATAGAAGCACACCTAAATTGAAAGAGCTGGTGTTTGTAACGATTTTGTGTCCCTGTGTTGTTTGTGTCTCTGTGAAAGTTTTGTGTCTCTTTGTGATGATGCCGTGTCCCTTTGTAAGTGTTTTATGTCTCGTTATGATGGTTGTTTGTACCTTTGTTGCTGTTTTGTGTTTCTTTGTGACGATTTTGTGTCCCTTTGAAGTTGTTTTGTGTTTTTTGTGGTGATATTGCGTTCCTTTGTAGTTGTTTGTGTCTCTGTGATAGTTTTGTGTCTCTCTGTGATTGTTTTATGTCCTTTTGAAGTTGTTTCATGTATCTTTGAGATAGTTTTGGTCATTTCATGTCTCTTTGAAGTCATAGTCACTTTAAATAGATTAACTACACCAGGGCCCCCTGACAGCTTGGGCCCCCGGACCTGTGTCCAGCGCCCCATTCAGTAATCCATCCATGCTCAGGATAATAAATTAAGAGAAAAGTGATATGTTTTCAAGGTCTTCATGACTCATACACTACCTGTAGGAAGTAAGAGCTGAATGGTTCATCTTTATCCTCCTCATTGTAGAGCATTCCTCCGACAACAAACACCTGGTTCTGATCCGTCACCAGGCTGCAGTGGTTCTTGGGAATGTCTGTTGACTCTGAGACCACAAAGCATTCATTTGCTACTGGTTCATAGGCCACAGTCCCTGTGTCACTGATCATAAGTATCAGGTCAGTCTCAAACATCCCAAAGCGAGGATTGTTGTTGAGTATGCCCGGCAGGTACCCTTCCTCCTCATCGTCCTCGTCCTCCTCATCTTCTTCTCCCCCCATAGCCCCGTCACTGCTGGGCTTCCTGGGCTTTGGGAGACGCCCTTTGTGAGCATCCTTGACAAGCTCCAGGTCCTTCTTGATCTCCTGGCTGAACCGGAGGTACTGGTGACGCTCTACTTTCTCTTTGAAGTAATCCACGGGTATGAGCCTGAAACGGACGCAGTGCAACAGCTCCGGCAGGTCCTTAAGGCGGTTTGTCTCATCATGTTTCACCCAGTCCATCAGGGATTCAAACACCACCTCCTCCCGCTCAACATTGAGAGCATCTGACGTGATGAGGATCCCCAGCTCGCTTGGGCCCAGCTGCAGGAAGTCCTGGTCTCTGACAACAACCTGGTAGCGTTCACAGATGAAGTCTCTAGCAGTGAGAGAAAGCCTGGGACAATCCAGCAGCAGTCCTAGCCTGAAGATAGCCAAGCAGTTTCCTAGCACCAGCTTCTCTTGAAGGTAGGACACACACACAGAGAAGATGGAGGGGATCTGGTACATGTTAGCAACCATGAAGATGTCCTGGACATTCTGTTCTGTCAGATTAATGTCAGAGGTGTATAAGTAGCGCAGGATCATTCCCATAACACTTGGCTCCACATCTTTGAGGACAATCTCTCGCTTCTTGCTCTCTTCCAGGTCAGACAGGAACATGGCCTTGAAGAAGGGGCTGCTGGCTGCCAGAACCAAGCGGTGGCAGGGGAACTCCTGCTCCTGAATTTTGAGCACGCAGTCCACAAACTTGTCATTCTCCAAGAGGTCACACAGTCCGTCCTGAAGCAGAGTCTGTTGGTACATCCGAGGCTGCTCCACCGGGTCTATAGCCATGGCAGCCATTTTGTTCGGTCTCCTTGTCCTGGTTGGGTTTCCTGGGCACGCTTCTTACTCCCCACACCAGAGCAGGACTGTCAGCGTTCACGGCTGCTCAGATTGCTGTGGATAGTCTCCACGGGTTGGTTGGCTGTTAGCTGCAGCTGTCCGTGGCTGTCTGTCACTCTGTAAGTCAGAGGTATTTATAGACAGGACTCTCACAAAGCTGGGGAATCCATTTTGGTGGACTGGAAAGGGGACTTATCCACTCATGCACCACTCAGACCCCCACAAACAGCTGAATGACCAAGCTCGGGGGTGACAGCATGTTAAATCCAGCAGAACAGCTCACCAGGCAGCATGACTGGCTCTTTTACTTTGATATTTTTTACTCACTTTCACAAGTCCTTTCACCTCTATGATCTGATGTCTCGTAAATAGTGACAGCAGATTCACTGACACACTGACACTCTTTATTTTGAAAGCTTTTACAATATTTCATGTAAATCAGTGGAGGTACAGGTAACAGTAGTTGATAGAAGATTAGCATGGTTCATAATAAGCTGAGAAAGAAAGAAAGAAAGAAAGAAAGAAAGAAAGAAAGAAAGAAAGAATTCTCCATTAAATGTATAAATAAAAATGATTAGAACACCAGGTCTATCAAAATCAAATTGTTCTAATCATTCATTATATGTAATTAAAAAAGATTATGATACATGTTTATGCGTAATACACTATTTATACCATTTTGAATCATTCGATCCAGAGTTACATCCAGAGTGTTAAACAACACTGGCACCTATTGGCTGAAAACAACCGATCAGTTTTTTCCCATCTGTAACTGAAATAGAAATCAAATCTAATCAGGAAACAGACTTTGTAGAAGATTAAGTCCACCTCTTTCACAAATAGATTTTTTTGTAAATTCTAATTCTGTCCATGTAATTGATTTAATCAGATGTTTGCTCTTTAGTTTATATAAAGGTTTATTTAAATGACAGGACAGGAGGAGTGGAATCAGGTGAGGAGATATGTCACCTGTGGCCAAACTCAAAATGGTGACAATTTTGATAAAGTTACCAAAGGGATGTGACTGAAAATTGCTACATATTAAATATATCTTTCTCCCTTTTGTCTTCATATGTTTACAGATGAAATACCTTGAATCATACCATCTGCATTAGTTTTAGTTTTATGAGTCCACAATTTTTTACTGAAATCTTCTACTTGTGTAGTTTGTATTGATTAATGTGGATTTTTGTAAATGTAAGAGAACATTTGTGGTGAACAGCTGAAGGAACAATAAGGGTTTAAATACTTATGAGCACAGAACCGAACTCAGACCTTGCACAAGACCCATTTGGACTTGTCCTTGCAGGAAAAGCTCGAATGAGATTAATAACACTAATGAATGCTGTGGCAGCAATTAAGGTTATCAATTACACTTCAAACTCTGGATTAATCACCAAATAAACAAACACTACTTAATACTTAAATATTGTTAATGCTGAATATGTGCTTTAACAGTGATGGAAAAAAACATGGATTTTCTGAACTTTCTCAACTGTGAGTCAAGTAAGGTAAATATACTATATCCTATAAAGGAACTGCATATGTATTTTTGATTATTCTGGCAGATTAGTTCTCTAATCAGGCTGAAATTTAAATGAATCGTGTATTGAAATTACACAATGTCACCGAATAACGTTCACTAATAAGAAAAATACTTTTACCCAAAAAAAACAATCATCATTAACCACCAATGTAATATCGCTTACACCTAATCTTCCTACTGAGACATGACAACATGTCTTTTGAGAAAAGGCTGAAGATAATCAGGGAAACTATATGAAAACACTTGTGCGGGTTTGTCGGGCATTTCATGTTTTTAACAAGTCAAAGTGAGCCACCTTGTGGTGAATGATGAAAATGTCTCACTGTCATACAAATTAAACGCAGTGACTATCTCAAAAAAAAAAAACATTCCCATCAATTAAAAAAATATTCATTCTTAAATGGTTTTAATCCACTGTTCTTTTCAAGCAAATGATACTTATATTATATATAATATATACAATATTTTAATCCCTTCTCCATGCTGCAATAAAACAAACTCAAAGCCTGTCACATTTTAATGAAACACAACTTTATTTGAAGTCAAACATTTGAACTGAACCTTTGATTAAAAACCGTTAGAAGTGAAACGGCATTACAATCTGCATAGACTCCCTGTGAATGCTGCACTGAAGACACACAGCAGGTTTTGGTGACAGGCGGGATAAGACTGACCTATATTCCCTGTGGGCCCGATTGCCTTTCATAGTGAACTGAGGACGGAGGGAAGATATGTGGAAAAGGTCACACCTACAGTAATCTCCAGTAGATGATACAGTGGTGGTGGAGTAAAGCTGTCATTCTCTGGACGGTTAAACTACAGTCAGTCTCTGATTACATTCTTAATCAACTGTAAGAAAGACTATCCTTTACGCCGTGACTTGTATTTTTGCTTAGTGACATTAGATATACATTACAATCAGCTGAAAACTACGTGGAGGACTCCCCACAGCACCCTTTGTTTATCTTCTTCATTGCACTTCATAGTTGCACCATGATTTTCAAGTCTTTAACCCTTTCAATATAGTAAACATGGTGATGATAAGGCCTTAAGCTCCATCTAATCAAAAACAATGATATTAATGATTGTTTAAAAAAAGGAGGAACAGTGTCCAAATCTGAAAAAAACAAAAAAAAGAAAAATTAATTCAAAAGTGAACCATGGAGACAACCACACAAAGCAAAGTGGTTGCCCCTTTACAATACTGTATGTCTTTATATATTATTAGGTAAAGCATAATAAAAGGTTTGTCAGGTCTATCATTTGCGTAACAATCTTTTGCTTAGATAAAATACAAATAGAAAATGCACCATCGGTGGGGTTTGTGCCAGAGGACGTGGCGATTATCTACAGCAAGTGCACTTGAGGATATTTCACAGTTCAAAACATTGCCTCGCATCGGACAAACACAAGCAAAAACACAGGCTTGTGAACAATGTGCTGTAGGTGCTGACTGGCTGTTACAGTCTGGTTCGCAAGGCCGAGGATGGAACAATGTGAGGGGGGCTGTTGACGTTGAAGTCCGTGAATGTCATTTTTTTTTTTATTCGGCTTTTTCTTTGCCAGCATCCACTGGCTTCACCGGCTCCGGATCGTCCAGCAGGGCCTGTTGTCTCTCCCTTTCCTTCACCAGCTGCACGCCACAGTAGGTCACAAGCAGCACTAAGAGGGAGGACAGAGGGAAACCTGAAGGGAATACACAAAGAGGGAAAGACAGAAAGAAAGAAAGAAAGAAAAGAATGACTTAAAAGGAATTCAGATGTCATTGTACCGTGCTCGGCGTGGATGTTTGACTGGAGATAATCCTGTGAACAACCTCAGTGAACTGTTGTTAAGACTCTTCTATTCTATTATGTGAAAGAAAGCAACAAAGAGGATGTTAAGTAATGTGATATCTGGGGGATGGCGCCCCTTGAGATTCTGCTGCCTTTGATGCCTCTCTGTGTTGTTCTCCCTATAACAAGCACTGACAGAAATGCCTTCGAGTTTAATTTTACATAATAGACCCTTGTCGTTCCCCACCTTTGAAAATCAGACGTCTTCCCACCAGTTTGGCAAACTCCAAGCTGTTGAGGGCGAGAACGTTGTAGAGGACGATGGTCCAGAAGTTGGCAGCATTGAACACACCCCGGATCCTGCGTGACATCGCTTCACCCATCGCACCCTGGATGTAGTAGACACAATGACATGTTGTTTTAGGGCTGTGTGATGTGCAATATTTATTGTGTGACAAAAATAGGTGACACTTTATAGAAAACATCATTCATCAATGTTACATTTATAGTTACTTAAACTTTAGTTAACAGTTATTTGACTGTTAAAGGGCCACTATGTAGTTTTGGAGAAGAAATTAAAACTCAGAATTTTGATATTCACAATATTAAATTATCCCAATATATGTATTTTTTTCCATAACTGAATAAACAAACTGTCTCAGAGGAAAATAAGGTCCCCAGAACACCTTTAAAGGTGGCAGGGTCCGCCAAATATAAACAAACTAAAACAGTATGAAATTGTGTTGTCCTTTGTTTATTCTTTTTTATACAGAATTTGTTTATTTAGTTTGTTCAGGCAGTGAAACTATTTTGCCAGTTCAACTATGTATAAACGTAACATTTATTAATGATGGAAAAATACTGTTTTCATTGTGTCGCACATCACACTCTTTAAGACAGTATTTTGGTCATTTGGACAACAGATTTGCGTTCTCCTGCAGGGCACAGATGCAGGCAGGAAAGCTGCGTGAAACAAACATGGAGGACCTTGAATGTGACACAGAGTGAGCTAATACTGAACATGAGAAAGACTCTGACCAGCCAAGGCTAACTGAAAACTTGCACAAATTTTCATATATTGTGATATGTTTTCGGATATGAAATGACTGAGGTATGAAATGTTGGTCATGTTACACAGAAACCAAAAAGAGAGTGATGTTTGCGTCAGTGTTTCTCACCTCTATGGTAGAAAACGGTGGAAGGGAGAAGAACTTGGCCACCCACAGCTCAAAGTTGAGGCCGAAGCAGTTGAAGAAGGACCAGATATAAACCAGCTCACACGGGCCCAACCACAAGGTGGTTATAGCGAAGGTGCAGAAAGTCGCCAGGAGCTCCTTGAAGATTTTGTCATGATCGCCGCCAATATAATCATAAACATACCTGCCAAATAACAGCTCATTTAAAACATGATGTAGAATGAAAATTGTCCTCTGTATTCTGTCGGTTCGGTAATTTAAACCCATGAATTCAAACACTCACTTGCACAGCCAGTCATTGATGCCCCTGTCAAAGTGCCTAAAAAAGAGAGAAATCATCATTGTAATCATTTTTGCACATTTTCAAGGTCAACAAAGGCAGAACAGTTTCTTTAGATTGCACACAATTGTCGGGAGTCACACGTACGTCTCAGCAAAGACGTAGAGCATGGTGATACACTTGGGAGGCTGAGGAGGGTCCAGGTGGTCCAGTGTAGACACGGTGTTGATGACACCAAACATCACGGCTGCTTTCACCCAGTCATACACCAGGTTGGAATAAGCCAGGCCAGCTGCAAAGGAAAACATGGGACCAAGGCAACTTTATCATATCAACTTCTAAGTGACGCATAGAGCCAGTGAGAGACCCTGGATGGAAATGAGTTATTATGACCTCAGCCACGTGAAAACATTGTGGAAGCAAATATGTAACTCACCCAGACACCAGTCAGAGAGCTTGGTGACCAGTTTCATGTCACTGGGGATTGTCAGGATGTAGAGGTAGTGGAAGAAGACGTCCACCAGCAGAATGACTCCCAGATGCAACAAGGCCTTGGTGGTGATGTTCCACAACTCTCTGTCCTTGCGGATCAGCTGTGTGTTGTTCACCTGTGGAATTCAGAACAGTTCTGTGAATAAGCTATCATTGTATTGTGACATCACAAGAATATCCCAGCATTTCATATGCGTATGCAAACATAGAGATTTTTAACCAGGCTGGGCCCTAAAAGAGAGCATTTAGAGTGTAAAGCTCAAATACAGCTATGTTGGAAAAGTACTTTTAATTTAAGTGTTCCTCTCTCCCCATGTCTTTAAACGGACTTATATAGACACATGGCATAATGTGTGGGTATTAAATGAGCCTTTAAAAGTCTTCTCGTAACAATAAAAACTTGTGAGTGATGGCTTAATAACTGCTGTCAAATTACATAATGCTGCTCACTTTCTCCTCCAGTCAGTCACCACTTTAAAGGCTCACCTGGGCATGAAACCTGTCGAAAGTCATGATAGGTCCGAAGAAGAAGAAGGGGAGGTAGAAGTTGTATTTCAGCAGGTCGGTGAATGTGAAGCTGCCGTCTTTCTTTTCACAGTTCTCCAGACCAAAGCTCATACAGCGCATGATGCTGAAGCCGCAGCCTCCATAGAACAGGATGTCTTGCAGGTCAAAAGAGCCGGTCACCAAGGACTCCTAGAGAAGGAATATCATGAGCCACATACATCATCATTTCACATGTGGATAAGCCATTTTTGGCTTGATTGTTACACATTGAAACTTTTCAACACTTTACAACAACACATCTCCATTTATTATTGTTGTTTTGATATAAATAAAATATGTATCATATATAATATGAACATATATATATGTTCCTCTTAAAACACTATATTGTTTTATATTTTATTTTATTTTTAACACTACATTACATTCAATTATACAACTTAATCACTACTTATAAGAATATTTTACTACTTATATTATCATTATTGTAATTTTATATGACATACCACAGTGTATCATGGTACATATTTCTAATCGTATTGGTATTGTATTATTATTGTGCAGTGTGTGTATACTATATATAGTTCACATATGTATAACATATATTTAACATATTTTATTTGTGTGTGTCTGTGTGCGTATACAGCATATACAAAGCATATGATTGTGGCTATGATTGACAGATATGGGTTTTCCAGCAATTCTGAGTACGATTTTGAGGTACTGGTATTTTACTTGAGTACTTTCATTTTCTGCTACTTTATACTTCTACTCCTCTACATTTTGGAGGCAAATATTGTACATTTTACTCCACTACATTTCATTGATAACTTTAGTTGCTAGTTATTTTGCAGATTCAGACTATTTACTGTTTATAAGCTATTGTTTGGGACGTGTAACCAATCAGATCATTTTGTGGGTGGGACGTCAGAGAGGTAACAGAGAAAGGCAGCTGCATCAGGGCCAAAGTAGCACGTTTTAAAACTAATTTATTTTATCATCAGTCAAGATTTTAAAAATACTGATTCTGATAATTGGAAAAATGCTGAATATTGGTTTCGATAATCAGCCAAGCTGGAAACTGGTCTATTCCTAATGTTTATATTTAAGTGTGTAGTTATTTAATAGTCTTAAGCTACTGCCATGTATGTAACTCTGTTGATGTCATGTCTCCATTTTCTTTAATTTCTCATTTTATTTTTATTCATTTCACTTAAATAGCTCTTTCTGTTGTGTCCATCTGTCACTTGAATTGCTGTAACATAGAAATGTCCCCTCATTACAACCACTATCACCTTCAGCCAATTACAACCTTTAGACTCCTCTGATGCTTTTGTTTATCAATGGTTAATCATAATTTAAGGATCTCTAGATTTCTACAATTGGGTTTTTAATTGAATGCTATGGTGGCTGTACTGTATACTGCAAAGCCCCTTCCATCTTATTGCATTTTCCTTTTCACTAGTCTTTCTGAGCCATGTAGTACACTCAACGCATCCAAATATAGATAATTAAATTATATGACATCAGTTCTCAATTATTTCCACTGGCTACGTGTTCATTACAGAACTGACTTCAAGATCCTTCTCCTGGTCTTTAAACAAGACCATAAGACAGAGATCTCCTTCTCCCATAGTTCACCCTATATCAGGCAACAGAGCTTTCACCGTCCACTCACCTGCCAGGAGTTATAGGGCTCCAGCTTGATGGAGGCCAGCGTGGCCAGACCGGCCGCGAAGCACATCCACTTGCTCTTGACCATAGCGATGCTGTAGAGTATGATGCAGTGGGACAGAACCAGGGTCATGAAGGTCCAGCCCATCGTGACCAGGACTGCCAAACCACCGTACACACCAAAGATCAAGGATCTGTGCTGTGGGGACAGAGGGGCCAGCGTCAGTGTGACAGGATATTCATACTCGTCATAATTCAACGCAACACACACGAGCAGTGTTAGTGAAATAAAAACAAATGGATCAGACGTTAAGATGAAAAGAATGAATTGTGGGGAAACGACAAAATCTACTGTTCATGTATGGATGGTTTTAAATGAAACACACGACAAACACGTTAAACAATTCACAAGTTTATTAATGTTACCTTACATCCATCTATACCAATCTTCATTGCAAGCATGAAACAAGACAGAAAACATGTTTAAAACATTTTGAACTGTTTTAAATATGTCAGCATAATCACAGGAAGTAATCATTGGTACACTAAACAGACAGCGTTGCAGTCTAACGGAATACAATTCATGCTCATGCATCAAGTCAATAATGTGTCAGACCTTGAGGCACAAATATACAATTGACAAGCTATTTTCAGTAGGATGGGATGTAGTCAAACTGAATTGAACTGAATGGAATTGCTTGTACTGCCCAAGGCCTTACTGTTCACATCAGCACGTTGTAGCTCTGCATTTGATGTGTTTATACTGCATATATACAACAAAATCACATACATCCTTGACTGGAGTAAAGCTTTTGTCCATTCACAAGTGCTAACCGGCACACACAAACACACACATACTTTAAGTATACAAATACAATACATATACAAATACACATAGTAAGTGACATGCCATTATACCTGTATGCAATGAGATCAGCTCATAGACATGCACACACATGCACGCACCTTCGGAGCAAGCACGGTGAATATCTTGGCAAAGATAACGTGACCGGCGAGAGCAAAAAGGATATGATTCCGGAATGTAGAGAACCACATCATCCACTCGAAGTCCGCAACGTCCTGTGGCAAAGGAAGCTGCATTATTTACGCTCGACGACCACTCTCGCTTGACATGTTGCATCAGTGAATCAGATTACAGAACACAATGGGATACATTAAGGGATTATAGATGAGCAACTTACCATCTTCCTGCCAAAGTAATGCCATCCTGGTTTCACACTTTCCTTGAAGGCCTTTCGGTTTACGTTCTCTGAATAAAGAAGAAAACACACAGGATGTTCACCGAGTACATGATAATGCTTCTAGGTTAAGGAGTCCTGTGACAGCATTATTTCTGGGGTCTGTTCGAACTGATATAATCATTCTGTAAAAAAGGTGCTGTAGGAGTTAAAATTTGAGCAGTGTTTTATTTGCGTAATTCACATTAAGGTGTGGGAGCACATTCAGTACATCCGATAACATCAAATATTACATAATGCACTCATTTTGAAACATGTCTATTTTTGAGGCTCACTCATACGTCATAATCTCGCTGGAGGAGATTACCGCATAACCTGAACGAAATTCTAACACGGGCACGATTGAAACGACAATAAAAATAATTGTGATAATAGAACCATGGCAGCGATGTTAAAAGAATTCTGCACACGGCAACAAATGTGATTGCCGGGCACCCCGTCAGTAGCTCTCGTAGCTTTGCCTGATTACACTAATGGGCATGAAAAAGGATATCAAAATGTGAGGGTCAGGCACGGAAAGCCTCTTACTTCTGGGAACCCAGCCAGGCTTCTATTACAAGTATACAGTGCTTCTGCAGCGGGCAGACCTGGGCTGTGTGTGAATGCCCACAAATGGAGCGGCCGAAAATGACCATTTCAAGAGTGGGAGAGTGAGTGCTGAAGAAAGAGAATCAGGACAAAATGCTGACTGGCAACATGACCCTGCCCTGAGAGCACAGACTGTGACGGACAGTACCATTCACCGGATTACACTCGATCCATTCACATCAGTGTGTGAGGAGGAGAGTTTCAGCATTTACTGTCTGGACACATGTAAACACTTGGCAGTATTTCAGGATGAAAGGTTTGGGATTGGCTGGCTCTTTGTTACTGACTCTTAGTCTAATTAGAGCATCTTTAAATTGTCTTCATATTAATAGAAACGTGCAGGAATTCCTTATGGGACGGGGCTCTCTTTCAATCTGCTAAATTAATTTTGTACAAGGCAGTTTTAGTTTCAAGGTGCACAATATAGTTTTGGGGAAGAAGAGAAAGTTTCAATCAGAAGAGAAAGAACTTAATTGACTGATTTTTTTTTTTTAAAGCCTAATGAAAATGGACAAACGCTCTTCTTTTTCATGACTGAATAGACTGAATAAACAAACTGACCTTAAAGGGCAACGCAGTTTCATAATTTGTTCATGATTGTCTATATGTGACGGACCTACCAGCTTCAGGGACCCCTGTTCCTCCGAGAACAGCTTGTTTATTCAGGTATGGAAAAAATAAATACTGTTGAGTTTGTATTTTTTTCTGATTAATACTGTGTTATTAAAATTCAGAATTTAAATTTCTTGTCCAAAACAACATAATGTACCTACAAATAGAGCAGTTTTAAAGGTAGGGGTGTTGTTTATTTGAAGTGGATTTTAATGATAAATTCCGGTTGTTGCACAGCAAGTGATTTTAGTGGTGACATGAGTGTTTTTTACTTATTAGGGTGGTGAAGCCTTACAGCAGCTGCTTGAGAAGCTCTGGCTTCAATAATTATGAATGGATTTCAGTGAACTTTAATAAACTTGTGTAACGTGTTATTCAATTTATTACCTTCTCTCTGAATCACATTGACAGTGTGTATGTGCTTTGGACATCCATTGTCATGTCGTGCACTCACCGCTCGATGCGTCAAATATCCAACTGCCTGCCCATATCAAGGCCACGCCGAGTACAGCTGTGTAGAGATACAGCTCATATCTGGGGAGGGCAGCCTTGATCCCCATGGTGAATCTGCACACTGGAAGCCTAACAGGTTGAAAAGCAATCAGCCACACAACTTGAAGACAGAGAAGAAACAGACACATCTGAAAACAGTGATTAACAGCCCGACGATTCAAGGATGTACCAAGGTTTGGTGAACCAGTGCTTTGTGGGTGATGTTCAGATGATTATTGCGGAGAAAATGCTTGTTTTTTGTTTCACAGTGTGACAATATTCTTTGACAGCTCTGTCTTGGAAACAGTGTGTGGGCTGAAACATGACTAATAGGACAGATCTCTAGCGGACTACCAATGAGGAGAAAAAACACACAGCTTCAATTTAGGAATCTTGAATGAAACCAAGTGCAATAACAACTAAATGCCTCTACTTAATTAAAAAAAACATATATGCATACATATAGGAACACATTATGACGGTGATTAAAGTCATATACCCTGTGCCAACACCAATCAGCACATGTTCTTCATGCCAGATAAAGAACAAGGTGTTTTAAAGTGGTGGCATTCCACTAATAAGCCTTTAAGATCGACAGGGCAGTGACTTAAATAGTACTGCAGAGCTCTGGCTCCTCGGAATCAGCCTCGTCAGCTGCGCAACCCTACCTCTCCTTCCTATTATAGCTCTTGCAGTTGGTCTGCTGTACAGCGGGGCAGCTGCAGTGCTATGTGATCTGAGAGGCGCTGGGGACTCACTTCACAGAATATTTAGCACCGGCTGGAATGACCAAGAATGGTGCATCGGGAGGTTGAAATCAAACAGGTGCTTTCCAAGTGGAGAATAATGCACTTGTACCTGGCTGTGTGTGTGTGTGTGTGTGTGTGTGTGTGTGTGTGTGTGTGTGTGTGTGTGTGTGTGTGTGTGTGTGTGTGCCAGGCTCACAGCGAACACACTTTGAGTTGAAGTTAAAGGAGTTGCACTGACAAGTTCATACCAAAGTGTAACCATGGCTGAGCAGGACCCCAGCAAGGCGTCCTGCATATAAATTAAGGGTTTTCTGTTTCACTGCTCCAGGCGTACAGAGCCAATAACACACACACACACACACACACACACACACACACACACACACACACACACGGCTTGTGCATTGATTCTTTTCTTACACTTAACCCTATGGAAATAAAATATTTGTTCTTACTAACCTTGTTTCCGCTTCACACTCAAGATGCGGGCGGCAGTGTTTACAGTCCGACTCTTCTCTGTGTGAAATAAATAAAAGGGAGGAGAGCAGGAACAGGGGGGCGGCGGCGCTTTACAGCAGGTTTTCTAATTCATCCGTCTTGCGGGGGGCTTGCCGCTGCCTGCGATCACCAGCCTCGGCCAGTCAGGATGTTGCGGACTCAACGACAGCAGCAGCAGGAGGAGGCGGAGGAGGAGGAGGGGGATATATTTATCTTTCACCACTGCACCGCAGTGAGGGGTGGTCCACACCGAGCCCATCAGACCTTACTGGAGCGCGAAAACACTCGGTTAGATCAGTCAATAGGAGCAACTACAGCGTGCCAGGCATCATTGGAGGGAGACATCACCAAACATATTATGATTCTCCAGTCAAAAAAATATAGAAGATTAGACTTAAGCAAAAAATATCACAGAATGTTTATAATTAAATCTGTGCAAATGTGATAGAAGTTGTCCCTTTTTTAATCAATTAATTAATTAATTACAAACGCTGCAGCAAATTTCTCAGATTTTCAAATTAGCAGCTAAATTAAAAATCGTAACTTCTAAAGTATTGTTGGATGATGTTTGAGATTGATTATTTGACTCTGTGGTCTCAGAATCATAAGGTTATTTTCATAGTTTTCAGTCATGGTGAACCTTCACACAGTGGCATGTTTTCAACTCCTAAACTAAAAGCAGCTCTGTGGGAAAATATCATCTTACCAGCCTGTGAGGTTCACACCAGGTGGTCTCCAGACACACACAATAAAAAAAAAGACATTTGGCCGGAGATCATCTAAACTCCTCCAAACCCGATACTGCGGCTGATGTGACTGAATACAAATGCATTTTGATCCTAATGAATGCAGGGTATCCCCGAAGCATTTCTCTAACTCGAGCACTAGGTGGCGCTATCGGATTTGTACAAAAATCATCCGCACACGGCGACAGAAAGCGAACCAAAGGCTTTTGGATTGTTAAACGGGCTGGTTTTTGCTCGGGGGCGCGTTAAAGCCGTAGCCAGGACTTGCCACATACAGTACCACAAAGTGTATTATGTTTAAATGTATTCTTTGTAAGCTAATAATAAAGAGCTATAATTTGTTGCGTGAGCGCAACAGTAATTACAGAGGAAAGGACGCTTGAGAGAGTCGCGTCCAGCCAGCTGCATGGGTTGAGCAATGTGGTGCGGCTGAGTTTGCGCTGCCTGCCTGAGAGAATCCATCACAGAAACAAACCGCCCCCTCCCACCGAGTGCCCCCGCTTCAGATGCAACTCAAAATACATAAAGCCTCCATGTTGCACAGGGAATGTAGGGCCAGCAGACATGAACTGTTTGCCTAAATGTGTTAGCTAACTTTGACGTTGAATAACTTGCGTTTGATACATATTTTTTGGGCAAGAACAATCCTCCGACGGGCTTCCTAGTGTTTTCAACGTTGTTCCAGACACGGCCTCACATTTTGGATAATCGGAGCTTCACGGCTAACCCGCTAACCCAAGCTACTTGCTAACTTCAGCTAGTTAGCAATCCAACATCGGCTGGTTTGGCTTTATATGCCACAAACGCCGTCGGTGTTGTTCACAAAAATATTTGTTTGCAGCGATGATATTTTGCGGAGAGCCATAAATGACAGCCATTCACTGGCCTCCATTCACCACAGTGCTAGCTGGCTGGCTACCACCGCTGCCACAACACTTCGCCTCGGACGGTTGCCTGGCTTTGTGGGCTGGCTGGTCATCCTCATCTTAAACAGCTAGCTAGCCGTAGCTAGCAAACGAAGCAAGCGCGCTACAACGAATAACATTGTGGGAAACAAAACAGGACTACACCACCCGCCTAAATGGACCACACGTCCATAATAACCCAGGTTTCCAACCCGAAGGAGGAGGAAATAATATCCTTTAACCAAGAGAAAGGTAAGGAAAAGTCAAATAAGGCTAACGTTAGTGATCTAGTGCTAGCTGGCTAACTACTTTTCTCGATTGACGTTAGCTTGTAGCTCACGCTTGTTAGCTGCTCTATTAGTTGGAGACACTGGTTGCCTGTCAGCGATAGTCCTGTTTAAACATGGACATGTTACTAGCGTTGGTTAACAAAGTCCGAGGAAGCAACAAGTTTATCGGAAGGGTCTTGTCCCGAATAAGTTATCGAACTAGCTAAACGTGTTTGCTGCGCGTTTGGTGTGAAGAGCGCTCCTGTGTCAAGACTTGTTGTCTTAACGTTATCCCATTAACGGTGGCCGAATTAACTTAAACCTTTTTGTGAAGCAGTGGGTGTCCACACTTAGTTAGGCATCACTGTGCAATGTGTGCGCTTCTAAGATTCGGCACTTAACACTTTTCTTTTTGTGTGAATGCTACACAACTGGAATAATTGATCTGATAAGTGACTCAACCTAGCTAAATGTACAACGACCACAACAAGCTAAGAAGTCCATGGTGGTTTGAGGGCTAGGAAAAGTTTTATCTGACGAGCAAGCATGCGGGCAGTTGGGATAGCTGACGTTAATGTTTAACATATATTGTCCAGTGAATCAGTGCAGTATTTCCCTTGACTCGTGTAACTGTGATGTGACAAAGCCATCCCCACGGTGGTCACCTCATAGGATGCAAAGATTCACATAGATATCAGTTGAGCTGCCTTCTGTAATGTGGTGTGTACAATCCATCATCATTAACTGGAGCTAAGGTCGTCTTTTCTCACTTATATTACCATCAAAAAAGTATCTTCATCTCCGATTTATTATTTTGATTCTCAGTTAATGATCACCTATGTTCATGGGGATCCCATGGTCCATTGTGCCTTAGTTTTCACATTAACACTCTATCTGTCATGGCTGTCTTTTTATTTCTTCACTCACTCTTTAGCCTGAACTGTAGTGGAGGTCAAATCTTTCCTTCAAGACCATAGCCGCTAATGTCCATTCATTCCCATTCCTGGGGCTACTCAGACACCGTCCGGGTCACCCAGGCCCATGGGGTGTGTATCAGTATCACATCTCAAACCCTACTTGACAGGCCATTTAGTAATATGAGAACTTAAGTCTTTCAAACACAACAATGAATTATCCTCTGAGGGTACAACTGTATTTCTTAGTAACTACTTTGGATTCTATGTGAGTTGAACGTACCTGCGCATCATGTGCGATAATCATTGCAGTTATGTGGGAGTTATGAGATAATATCTTTGCAGGTTGGGATTTAATCCACACAGTATGTATAGCTGTAAAAATATGCAAATTCCACTGCAGTGATGTACACCTTAGAAACAGCTTGATGTTATATCTCAGTAAAAAAACACCCATCAAGATACAGTTGTTTTGCTTGAAAGTTATCAGAAGGTTTTTTCAGGGGTTGTTTGCTTTTTACCGGATTGTTTTAGGTTGTGTTATTGAGCAGGGATAATGTGGCGGGGAAGTCATTTAAGGTCACTGGGTATGAGTTTTGCTGAAATGATGTTAGTCAATTAAGTGGTTAGTTGATAGGAAATTTCATCTGCTAATGGTTAAGATGAAATTGAATGAATGGTTTAAGTAACTGTTCCAGTAACGATGCCAGACTGTGGTTTCATAAAAGCAGATTTCCGTCTGCTTTCCTTTGTTTCTTCATACATTCATTTTTTCCCCCCTCTGGTCTTTTGGCTTTTTGTCAGATGTAAATGTAAGGCATCATTTCTGGCTTGTGATGTGAATTTGTCCTCATTTTTGGATTACGTGGTTAATTGAAAGATTGACAGTTTAATTGATTGTATTATTTAACAAGTGTATAGAGAATTATTTGTATTCTCTTGAGCTCAGGATTTGCTGTGTAGTGCCAGTTAACGACGCGCTGTAGGTCTGAAAGTATCCATAACTGATTTTTATGCTGTTTCATTATGTAACAAGGTTTTTTTTAAAATCACACCTAATGTTGCTCTGAGCAGAGTTATCTTTTGTGCAGGACACAGTTGAGTTAGAGGATGAAGTAGAGTTTTGATGTTGCTCTTTGTTTCCTACCTTTTCTTTCTATTTTAAAGAATGAGTCACACAGTTATTCCCTTGGGGCTAAGTCAAATATTACCATCATTATAGGAATAGTATGGCCATGTCTTTTCTTCCATTATTCTGGATGTTTTCTTGAAAACAACAAGTTTTGAGTATGAGGGGCATAGTCATCAGCTGTGTTATGTATTGGAGTTTGATTTATGTATATACAAGTAACAGGAAGAATTTTCTTCTGTTTTACAGCCGGATTCTTATCTATAAATCCTGAGTTGTTATACAGTCATCCAATCATATCACTGTCCTTTATCACTGCAAATTGCATTACATGGAGCCCATCCCAGCAGCTGTCCTCAAGGAATTTGACAGGTAGTCTTACATTGCTTGAACAGGCTCCAAACTGTCTGGACAAAAGTTGACCACCTTTGCTCTCAGCGTTGCTCTACTGGCTGTCTTACGACATGCGTCTGCCTTTCACACTGCTTCGGCTGCCAAGCTGCAGCCTAAATATAGAATCGCTGCCCTGTTGGCCAGAGCACCACTGACCTCGAGGCCAAGTATAACTACGTGGAAAGATGACAATGATCCCTTTTTTTCTCATTTGTCAGTCATACTAGGCTTTAGTTTGGATAAAAAGAGCAACTTGATTTTCAAAAGAAGATATTGACTGTGGTGTTTGTTGTTTGTTTTTTTTTGCTGTTGTGATTTTGTGGTGATGGGGGGGGTTCAAATATTTAAAGTTGATACTCCACGAGGACCTGAATGCATTAGTGAGTTGATTCTGGAGCTCTTACATGGTCCCTTCACCCTCCTGTATAGTCCTGGAATCCAAGACGGCTCTGAAGATTGATTTATGTGTGGTGGAATGCATTGAGCACTGCAGTTGTTCACTGCCTGTCACTGTACCCAGGAAAGTTTTGCCAAATTTCTGCTATTTTATTAACATGTTTATTTATTTCCTGAGGTTTCCTATTAGGATGGAATGTCGGCTCAGGGGTTGGCACTGGCTACAGACCGGTGGTGGCCTTTCTATGATGAGTTTGCATGTTCACCTTGTACATGTGTGGGTTTCCTCCCACAATCCAAATACATGTAGTTTAAGAAATTGGTGACTTTTTAAGGGCCTATACATGTGAACATGTGTGAATGGTTGCTTCTCTGCGTCAGACCTGTGTGACACCTTGCCTCTTCCACAGAGTGTTCTGGCATAGTTTCCTGGCCTGTACAGGATAAGCAAAGGAATGGAGGGACTTATAAATAGATCAGTTACTTTCAACCTATAGCCGACTTCAATACATTTATTTTTATTTGGAATGAATAACATTCATTTCTGATGCAAGTTTAGAAAATATCTGTCATCAAATTGGGAACAATGGCAGATTCCCAAGCCTTTTGGTGATTGGAAAAGTATTTTGCTTTAATTTTTCTTGCCTTTATAGCGTTATTATAACATTACATGTTTGTTGAGGCAGAGATCCAGAGGTCACACTGCAGATCTGAGTCTGACTCTGAGAGCTGATTGTGTTGTAGCCAGAGTGTGCACAAACATTTGTGAGCTGGTTCTTTTAACATGATTAAACCTGTTGCTTGTAACACTGTGTTTGTCATCGACTGCTGCCCTGCACACTGTAGTCTGTACATTATTGTATTCTGTATTAGGGATGACTTTTCTAAATCAGACTATTGACAAATCCCTCTGTGTCTTCATCATTTGGTTTGCTTTTGTCTCCATGTCTTAGTATGCAGATATGTGCATTCAGCTTCGGTTGGAGGTTCCACTCCATTGTTTTCAGATTAAGTTACATTTCTTACTGTGGATTAAAGGTCAAATCCACCAAGTTTACACATTAAAGTGTGTTTACTGGTCTTGTACTACTTCATATCCGGAAAAAAAGTAGTATTTTGTGTCTCCAGACGAAGCTGCAAATAATCTTAAAAAATGCTTCCAGTC
Organism: Lagodon rhomboides; assembly: GCA_039737535.1. Classification (NCBI taxonomy): domain Eukaryota; kingdom Metazoa; phylum Chordata; class Actinopteri; order Spariformes; family Sparidae; genus Lagodon; species Lagodon rhomboides. Next base: position 7,436,301 of record CM077797.1, read on the forward strand.
ATGTCCTATGTGTGTGCGTCCTATACTGTAGGCAACTGGACTTGTTTCAGTTTCTTCTTCACCTTTCCGACCAAGATGCATCTTCAGTTCTGACCATGACCTGAATGAATGAGAACCTTGATCAACATGCTTCTGTGATGTCACTTAGTAGTTACGTTGCATTGTGGATAATGTGGGTGGCAGGTTTTGAAAAGCAGTCCACTGGTCTAGCATTGCACTCCTATTACACTGCTGGACTCAAGGACAGTTTAAAAAAATGATCAAAATCAATATAGCAAAACCAGGGATATCACATTTTTTATTCCATGTGTTCTGCTTCCTGTTCAAAACCTGATGGCTTCATTACCCACAAGGCAACTTAGCCAGATCACTGGAGGCAATATTACATGTAGCTTCCTCTGAAGCCACAAAAGGTTTTATGCTACTTTTTCACATATGCAGTTGTATTCCCTGCTCCCTCGTAAGACCTGCAAACACACTTTAATGTGTAAAATGACCCTTTTAAAGGTGTAATGGCACTAGACTCTAACCCCTTTCACAGAATACCTGGAGGAGCTGTGTGTGTGAACTTAAACATCTGAATCATTTGGCCTGGATATTAAACAAACCTTACCCCGCCAACTCTCTAGTACAAAGTCTGTGTAATGTCCAATGTGTGACAACATCAGGTCATTGTCCTGAGAATTCACAGCGTGCAAGTGGGTCTGTTGATGACTTTACACCGATTGTGTTTCGTACTCTTCTTTGCTTGTCTGTGTATTGCTTTCCGCTCTTCCATTTATATAACGGGTACATGTATTGATATCAATGCAAAAACAGACCTTGACCGAAACCAAATGGACTATTTCTAGTAGGTGAGAATGTGTCTAAGACAATCTCCTTGAGTGTTATGAAAGGAAACTTTGTACAGTGTACACAGTTCATATGTAGAAATGTCTTCTTTCCACTGTGATTTTTTAGTGGTTTTAAAACAAATGCTCAGTGCACCACTTACAGTAGACGAAATTCAAAGCTTTAGGATTTCACTGCACTGCTTACAACGTGTAGTATCGAGGGTATGAAATTTTAAGCTGTGCTGGATTCACCATCAGCCAAAGCTATATGATGTTTCAATAATCACCAACCTTGTCATGACTCCAGGAGACAACATGCAATCCTTGGCTTTAGAGAGGTGGCTTTTCTTAGTCAGACCCTGTCTTGAAGTTATTGTCACACCTACTGATGAATGATTCATAGTGTGTTGTGTTTATATGTGGACAGCCTAGTGCTGGATATACTCTACCTCAGGGCTGCACAATATTCTGGAAATTCTAAGTGCTGTGTCGTAGGCAACTGGACGTGTTCCAGTTTCTTGAAGACGTTTCACCTCTCATCCAAGAGGCTTCTTCAGTTCTAACTAACTGGAGGGGAGTTGCAGGCTTTTAGACTCTGTGTGGGAGTGACCTTACAGAGTCATCAAGGACTTTTCAAGGAGTCAAGGAGTTTCAGAGTTGTTAGGGCCCCGTGTGGGTTGTTGACCCCACCAGCCTTCATGTGTCCTAGGCCACCTCCATCTATGTCAGACTGTTCCAGTCAATGACAATGTTGTAATGTTTCTCCGTCTCCTCCTTTCTGTCTGCTCTGGATCTTTTAAGAGTTTTTGATCAAAGTCTAGTTTGGGTTCCCTCTCCTACCTCTCTTTCTTATTGGGCACGGTCTCAGCCCAGTTGTTTAGGGTTCTGATGACCCTAGCTTGTGCTCCAGTGGGTGATAAGAGTTGAACAGCAAGTATTGATCTGAGTAATTCAGTAGGTTTTCTGTACCTCAATGTTGAGGCTTCTGTCTTCTTCAATGTGTACTGCACAGTCCAAGAAGGGCAGACTGTCTCTTCTGACATCTTCCCCAGTGAACTTGATGTTAATGTCCACAGCATTTATATGTTCTGTGAAGGTGTCCACTTCCCTTGTTTTGATTTTGACCCAGGTGTTGTCCACATACCTGAACCAGTGGATAGGAGCAGTTCCTGTGAAGGTAATCAAGGCTCTGCTCTCAACTTCTTCCATGTAGAGGTTGGCCACTATTGGGGATACTGGTGAGCCCATGACACAGCCGTGCTTCTGTCTGTGGAAACCTTCAATGTACTGGAAGTAGGTGGTCGTCAGGCAGAGGTTAAGAAATGCACAAATGTGGTCTGGGGTGAAGTTGGTTCTGCTGGACAGAGTGCTGTCCTGTAGCAGGATTTTCTCAAACACAGAGCTCACAGGTTTCCTTAATAACACTGTAAGGACACTCCCACACAGAGTTTAAAAGCCTGCAACTCCCCGCCAGTTAGAACAGAAGAAGCCTCTTGGATGAGAGGTGAAACGTCTTCAAGAAACTGAAACACATCCAGTTGCCTTCGATTCAGCACTTAGAATTACCATGAGCTGGATGACTGAGAACCTGAATCAACAATATTCTCTGAAAAACATATTGCAATTTTTTTTTTTTTTACAGATATTATCATTCACAATTAGTGGGTATCCGAAATGTAAATTTCACTTAAAACTACTAATGATGATGATGATTTTTTGATGTTTTTTGTCACACATTTTACTGTTATCCAAAAATTGCAGTTTCATGAAATCTGTATATTGCATATACCGGTATCTATGTATCCGTTTTGATAAACTGTACAGCCCTACTTATATCAAAAGGCCACAAGACCAAGCTACTTGCTGTGTCCAATCAATGGTTAATGTTTTTTGGTAATGGAACCTTGGAATGTGTTGTGGGAGGTTGTGAATAAATTAACTGGACTCTGACCATTAACTTCATGAATTAAATACAGTTTACCCTCATTAGTGAATTACTACCCTTCATCCAGCCCAGGTGAGAGACTTGTTTGAGGCCCCGTTCTTCTTTGTGCATGACTCAGTAGTCCAGGCTGTTTTCTGAGGGTCTTTGTGCAGTAAATCGGCCAGTCGTAGTGATGAGTCACAGGAAGCTGATGACTGCCTCACTGTCCCAGATTTACAGTAGTACAGAGCAGAAACGACAAGACGAAGTCAAGTTTAATAAAGGAAGTCGTGTGGTCCTGATTAGGTTATTTTTAGATTTAAACCAAGCGTACTATGGCAGATATGACATCCTCAGGGTCATCGTCAGGGTTGCTGTCTCACTAAAGCTAGGGGATCATGTAGAACAATTTGCTTAATTTCCTTTTGGGTTATCTGAGAATTCCTAAATAAAGCATTCTGTAATTATGTGCCCTGGTGTTATCCCCAAACATCCAAATCTCTAAATCAGTTTAGTTTGGTATTTGATGGTTCTTGCAGTGTCGTGTGACAGTTTGCTGTTTTCCAGTGGATTGTGTCAGATGGTGGCTGTTATACTCGGAAAAACGGTGGGCAGTAGCAGGACTTTCTTATGCATCATGTTTCATTCATCTTCTCCTTCAGCACTTTCAATATGCCACTCTATGTTTTGTACTCTAAGATGGAATATTGTTTACCTGATTTCTTTTGCTCAGATGATTACATTTACAAAACTGATGGACATGGCCTGCCTCTTCAGCAGATGTTTATCAAAACAAAGGCTGCCAGTCTGACTCATTCAGTCATTTATTAAACATTAAACCTTTTGGTGCCTTAATATTACTGTTACACATTGCACTATGTAAGTCTGTTTAATTATTTATTTATTCTTCCCCAATGAAAGTACCCTCAAAGGAATGAAGACAGAAGATTTTTTTTTTTTGGATTAACAAACACTTTAATATAATTTGAAAATATATTATGTCCGACATAAAACTTATAACATCCACAAATACGCCCATTTTTAATAACAGTAATATGGCATAACTCAATAACCTAGATTAACAAGTGAACACATTACACTAAAATATCCTTTTAAAACCAGGAAAAGGCAATACTTGTGCCATATCAGGATATAATGATATATATAGTCTCAAATCATGGTAGCTATATATTGATAAGGTGTAGAACGGTTATTGGCCATGTCTGATTATCTGGGCCGATATCCAGCATATTTTTCTGATTACCAGTATTGGTGATTTTTCTCAGATTGCTGATAAAATAAACTATTTTATAAAATGCCACATTGGTCAACCCCTAATATCGATATGTTGCACTGCCATAGTATGAATTACAAAGTTTTAAATCTTAAGTAATCCATTTTCTCCTCATATGCTTAATGCTTGATACTCTTTTTTAAATATTGCAATAGAATGAACTAGTACATAACAAAAAAACAATAATATTATCCATAATAACCAGATACAGTTTCAGTCATACTACTCCATCACCACTGCTTTTCGGAGCAGTTCCATGAGATTTGGTTTTAAGTTACTTAAAATGATCACTGAATGTTATCATGTTGTTTCCTTGTTGATGGATAAATATTGTACTTAACTCATCTTGGAATGAAGCAACTTGTGCCAGTGGCCCCATTCACACTGGCCTTTAAGGGAACTTTCCTCCGAAAAACAGCATGCCTCCCTGTGAGTGAGAGGGTCAGACAGGGTCAGCTATTTACTGATGGTGATTAAGTTATTATGTCATTTAGAGAGAAAAACTTCACTTTGTCACTTTCCACGATGTATGGTGGGTCAGGATCTCATTCACAATGCAATTTAACTGCATCAATATGGTTATAAACCACCAGCGAGTACATGTTAGGTTAACAGGTGGATACTGGGGAAAAAAAAACACACAGATGTAAACGTCATGATGTTTACCGTCATGCCAGAGTGCTGTATGAATTGATACACTGGTGTGGCTTAGCCGGAGCTGCTTAGTTCAGTGTGAACAAACAAAGGTGGAGTAATGGTGAGCCTTTGCTGCGCCGATAATGCGGAGTCTCTGTGTGAAAATGGCTTTTGTTAAGATATAGTCTAAATAGCCAGCACAAAGCACCCAAGTGTGAAAGGCCGTAATACATCTGACTGGCAGCCAGTGATAGAGGGAAATAATGGAGGGATCGATGAAGGCACAAGTGTTTTATTTTACCATGATGACATGTTGTTGCTGTGTCAGTGTCTCATAGCTTTCCTGCACTCATGTGTTTTTAGCTGTGGAGTACAGAAATGAAATATACTATTCTTTAAACGATAGTGTGGTAACTCCACACGATGGCCTTTCATGACATGATGTGAGGATACGAGGCTTTGGCTGCTTTTGTGGTCTTAATATACCGTGGATGTTCGTGCGTAGGACTGTTTTATCGGAAAAAAAAACACTCAACAAAGCTGGATTGATGTAAAAATAGTTCCGGTATTTGTAATGTTGTCTGAATTTGTTGTGCACTAGCTTGGTTTTATGATATTCTTCCTGCACAGCGTTTCCTATGACAAATGTCTAGTGGGGATTTGTTTAAGGTCATGAGCACAGAGTGGCACAATATCAAGATGCCAAAAGACATGACATAATGCTATTTGCTCTTCTCTGGTCTTCAGTTGCAAAAGCATTCTGGTTGTGTGAGCCGAGGGGGGACTAATGGGGTGGAGAGGAATGCAGCCTTGTATAGGCTCTGCAGGGTCTGAGGGCCTCCTACCTCCTCCTCCCCTCGTCTCTTGTGCATGTCCAGGCTGCTTCAGTCACTCACCTGCCAGCTGAAACATGGGCGGGGAAACGTAAGCAAGCTTTCAAAATGGAGACTCCTAGGCCAATCAGGTGACAGGATCCACGACAGGGCAAAAAGTGAGGCAGGAGGGTGCCGCTCCCAACTTGTCACTATTAATAAAAGCTCAGTGTCTGATTTAGGCACTGCTCCGTACTCCTGGAATGAGAGCACTCTCTGAACTGTCGCTATGTGTGACTGATGAAGTCACCCAGCCAGCCAAGTTATTTTCTGATCAGTGCTTCGGCCCGGCCGGGACAACAAAACCAACACTAATGCCATTTAATCACGCTGTCAAGGTCTCACCTATTGTTATGACTGAGTGTAGCTCACACCACTGTGGCCACTTAGGAGAACTGTAATAAACACAAAACAGTTTGATCCCACTTATTACAGCGGCGTTCACAGCTCAGCATGCAAATAAGCAAACGTAAATGCCTCCCATCCTCAGCCTGCTCCATTTTTATGTCAGAACATCGATTTGCATATCCACTTGTTCACCCGCCGCTCTCCCACCCCTTCCTTTTGTTTTGACAGCGTCCCAGTCTAACAGCAGCCTAAAGAAGCAGAGGAGCCGGAGCATCTTCAGCACATTCTTCTGCTGTTTCCGCAACTACAATGTGGACCCTCCAGCCCCCAACACCAACACCAGCTCCCTGCCTCCACCTGTTGAGGAGAACGGATCACCTCCCAAGGTGGGCTGCTCTTTCACTAACCCCATCCTGTGTGATTGTTATTTTCTTTATCTTCGTGGACCCTTTTAGTCTCTTTTTTATGTTCTCCTTCCTACCCCTCACCCTGTTTTTGTATGTCTGTGTGTATCTCTCTTGTATTGTAGTGTGACCAGGTCGAGGTCATCCCTGTCCCTAGTGTATGTATCGCCTTTTTTTTCTCTTTTCCTTTGCATGCAGGCTGAGTGGGCTGGTGCTGGCACATCCTGTCTGTGTGGGCTCCAGTGCTCCTCAGAGAGCTTTTGCTCTGCTACCGTACTGCGGTTCATTTTCAGCAGATCGTAGCACTGGCTGTGAGGAAGGTGTTTATGCACCTATGGGTTTAAATGGTGCCTCAGTGCCTGGCCTGCATGAGTGACACTTGGTGGTTTGTATGCCTTTATAAATACTGTGACAATAACTAACAAGTTAAACATAAAAAGGTGTTTATTAATTGCTTCACGTGCTTCCTTGCAAGAAGTAAATCCATTTATTTGCTACTTGTCCATGCAATTAAATATCAGTGAGAGTTTAGCTCCGCAGTTGCTAAAACTAAGGGTTAAAAACTAATCCAGCCTGTCTTTCAAGGAAGAAATTATGTCTGATTTGGTTATCTGGTGGTCTGACCAACACACCGGTCAAAAATCACACACACCGGTGAAATCACTCATCAGCTATTGCATGAAGGGAATTTCTTAAGATCTATCGAAAGTGAATTAATTTTACCACAGCACTGTTCCTGCACTGAGGCATATTTCCCACATGACCTCATCCCATCATGTTCACACTTGTATTTGAAGTATTATTGGTATTTTCCTGAGGTTTGAGTGATTTCAGGGAAACTAACACTGTTCTCAAGCAGCAGTGGCAGCTACCCTTTTTGCATGGCCTTTGTCTCTGAGAATGTGTGAAAAGTTTTATTTATTTTCAACAGAAGGGGATTTAAAATAGCGCTAAGTTGTCTGAATAGGTGGCTGCTGCAGGGGAATTTCCAGTTGTGAAGAATCGCATTGGGTGTTATTTTTGAAGCGATGGATTCATTAAACGCATCATTTCAGACATGGCTTTATCTCAGCTGCATTGTCACCCATGGAGATGCTCTTCCTAACACGGTGTTGGCTTTTCTGCTCAGCCCTAAGCAGTAATTTATGCAAAGCGTATGTTTCTATCACTCACACTTTCTCTTAATATATCTAATATTTTCTGCTTTGTTTTCCACCCATAGCCACCAGCCAAATACCTCCTCCCAGAGATGATAATATCTGACTATGGCAAAAAGTGTGTGGTGATTGACTTGGATGAAACACTCGTCCACAGCTCATTCAAGGTAAGAGGAGGCTAAAGCTAAAAAAACAGGTTTACTATTGATGTTGTGTGCCAGTTTGCAGTTTTTAGCTGTCACAGTGGGAGCTGGCGAAGGGCTTTTATGCTAGAAAGATACAGTCACCTGTTGGCTTGCCCACCGCAGTCTTTGCTTTAAAAATGTAATAGAATAAAAATCTGGATTTATACTACACTGAAAACATATGTGATTTTTTTTCTTTAGCATTTAACTACATTATTGTAAACCATATTATATACACATTAATTTTTTTTTAAATATATATTCAAAACTAAAAATGCAAATAACCTGCAGGAAGTCAACTGTGTGTCAAATCCATTGGATCACTGTGCAAACATAGCCAGGAGAGGAGCAGGTGGTGGAGGATGTGCTGTAGTAAGAACAAGGGCAATATTACAGTCCTGATTGTGCACTTAAAATAAAAGCAGGATTGTAATAGGAAAGTGTGAAGGGAGGTTGACGTTGGGAACTAGCTGCAGTTAATACAATTTCTTCTTAAACTTGAACCAACATTGTCACATATAAAAAGTTGGAGGGTGACCACCTTGTTAAATCACTAAAGAGGTTACAGAAGGACAGAGGACAATGAGGATGGATTCGTTTGGGCAAAAAAAGGCTGTAATTATTCCCTCTCCCTGCCAGAGGTTTGATAATCTGTTAATTTAAGGTTTAGTGTTCCTAGCAGGACCTCTGCTGAGCAGTTTTGGTACTACACCAACAGTCTGAATGACATTGATATGCTGTTGTTTCTTCTCACAGCCCATCAGCAATGCTGATTTTATTGTTCCAGTGGAGATCGATGGTACCGTTCATCAGGTATTGTACACACAATAAATGGACATTACATTTTACCTGTTTAATAGGGGCAAGAGTTCCATTTGTGTGAAGAACCTGAAGAGAATGACTGTGATCCAGTTCAAGTAATCCAGGATAGGCTGTGTGTATGATGGTTGGCCTATTCATGATTACTTGCACTGGGTGGCAGCCGCTGGGGCATCTAAACCGAGAGTGAGAATTTCAGAGAAGGCGCTCACGAAGTGGAAGAGTTTTCATAATGCAGGAAATCAGAAGCACAATTTTTTTCTGTAGCAATCTCCAAATGTATTCATCATGCTGTGCCTACTGTGCCTGAACTCTGCGATGTGTCTTGCAGGTGTATGTGCTGAAACGACCCCACGTGGATGAGTTTCTTCAAAAGATGGGAGAGCTATTTGAATGTGTGCTCTTTACAGCCAGTCTTGCCAAGGTGTGTAAAGGCCCGGCCCTGTTTTCTGTCCTGACATGTGCTTTGGTTACAAGCCAGCGACAGCTATGGAACAACATTTTCTATTTCCTTGTTCTGCTCTGAAAATGATCTGCTCTTGCTCTCTCAGTTTTCACACTTCCTCTGCATCACTCTCCATCTGTGTCTTTTTGCATCTTAGCCAATAATGCATGGGTAAGTTTAATGAATGAGAGAGAAACAACTGTGCTAAGGGCCCAAAATAACTGTAGTATCAGATGTTCCTTGTGCTGAGTTAAAAGCTAGGTGTCACTGGAGCGTGTTGTCATATTAGTATTTAATAGTAGTATTTCCTGAGGCTTCTTCCCTGTCAGGTAAACACACCCTTCCTTTTAGAATAATAGTGTACAATTTATGAGATGTTTTGTTAGCGCTCTAGTTGAGGCATTTGACCTCAAAGATTTGCATTACAATGTGTATTCAACATGCAGTCTGATTTGTAGTTGTACTGCAGTGAAATTCAAGATGTTTGATATTTGTTTTCATCTCATTGTAACGTGTTTGTGTGTTTGTTTGGCTTGGACAGTATGCAGACCCTGTGGCAGACCTGCTGGACCAGTGGGGTGTGTTCCGAGCACGACTTTTTCGAGAATCTTGTGTTTTTCACAGAGGAAACTACGTCAAAGACCTCAGCCGGCTGGGACGAGAGCTCAGCAACGTCATCATTGTTGACAATTCACCCGCCTCTTACATTTTCCACCCAGAGAATGCTGTGAGTTTTTCAACCATGAATCCAATTGTCACAGTCAGAAATTACTTCTATTTTAAAATTTACATTGCCACAAACTGGACTGTGAAATTGAGGCTCACCTTGATTGCTACCTTCTAATATAGTTCATTATCTCATTAGTCTGTATGAAATCAAAATAGTGCTAATCTCAAGGAAAAATGATGCTGGGATTTCACTTTGAGAATAACTTTGAGATGTGGGGCATGTTTCTTAACGTGCGCCAGAAAATTGCGGTTTGAAGTCTAACACTGAACTTGAAGAACATAAACATTTAATCACATGAAAATGGTAGTACAGCTGCCATAAATGAAATCAGAGAGGCTGGCAAAAATAAATTGCTGATCGATTGAATGCGTAAGAAGCAACTAAGTGAAAATGTGATGAGATATTTGAGTTTGCTTGGTAGCTTGGTAGGAATACTTACCATTCTGAATGATGGTGAAAATTAAATATTAAAATATCATTGAGAATGGTAAGTATTCCTATAGGCAAGATAAGCACTTGTGTAGCTCAGCTGTTTTTTCATTTTTCTTTTCTTTTTTACTTAAAATTGTTTAAAACCTTTCATATAACTTTTCTAGTAAGTTACTTTGTATTTCAACATTTTAATTCTAAATACTAACACATGGGTTGATGTCATTTTAAAGACTTTGTTACTTTAAAACCATATACCCACTAAACACATCTGAGTTTACTATTCTGACATATTGTTACATGTACTGACAGTACATTTCGAACACATGGTTAAAATAATTTATACAATCGATTATTTTTTTATATTGATTTTCCACAAACTTAAATGTTTTGACTGATGGTGGTTAATAAGACGAATAATATGTCTGCATGCTGCAGAGTCAGTGGTAAAATGATTTGGTTTTTCTTTCTGTTCAGTGTTACAGGAACTCTGGTTAAGCAACAACTGCCATAGTAACTTAGCTTGAACTATGTTGAATTTGCTTTATGGAGCCGAATCAACTGAGTAATGAGTCAAACTAACCAAAATAAGCCTGGCTAATTTGGTAAACTCACTTAATGATATGATACGCTTTGGAACAGGCCCCAAGTCTCTTTTTTCATTGTTAGATTCCAGTGATGATGGTGATACTATGAAATAAAAGCTAACTGCAGGTGGTTCTCCTTTCTCCAAAGGTTCCAGTCCAATCCTGGTTTGACGATATGAATGACACAGAGCTCCTGGACCTGCTGCCTTTCTTTGAGGGACTCAGCAAAGAAGAGGAGGTTTACGGAGTCCTGCAGAATCTGAGAGGCAGGTAGCAGGACAGCCACAGCGCTGCCTGCGCTCTCCGCCATCCTCTCCGCCATCCTCTCTGTCCATCTCTGCCCTTTTCTACAACCACATCTCTCAGACTCAGGCAGATCCTTCCACATGCGGCCCTCTTGTCTCTGCCCCAAGGGGACGCCCTGGAGTCTCACTGTGGAAACCTTCATGACGCCCCGTCTCTTCTCTCATCTCCTGGTGACTGGCTGCCTTCCGAGTGCCATCATAAAAAACACATACACTAAATATCCCAGGAGCACTGTGTTTGGCAAAAACCACACCAGAAAGTGTACAGAGGGTCCTAAGTTGGTAATATTGGGGACAAAATACTAAGAGGAATGAACTCTGGTCTTTATTTTCAAAGCAACAAAGTTTTACTATTCGGTGAAGTGCTTGTTTTAAAACCAAAAAGAAAACCCAACAAGTTTTTTTTTCTTTCTGAAACTTCTTTTGTGGTACCACACAAAAGTCTGAAAAGATTTAGTCCTCGTATTGTTGCTATGCAGGCAGTTTCTGGTAGTAGAAAGGACTGTGATTCTCTTTTCTTACTGAATGAAGTGCCTTGTGTGAATGTTGTTTATATGGGGAGATATTTTGTACATGGCATATTTCCAGAGTACTTCAATCTTTTCACACACACGATATGCTTTAAAGTGAACACACAAGTATCTTGATCTAAAACTTTTACTTTAGTTTTTTCGATCATCAAACGCTGGGTAAATGTCTCCATAGTATTCTATATATTTTCCCAGTATGCTTGTGCCATTATTTAGATGTGACTTTGTTTTCTTTCTGCTTTCATTATATGTAGAAATAGTTGATTTGTTTTAGGCAAAGGAGTACGTTTGCAATTGTGAACCTTACACCCTACCTGCAGCTCCAGTAGTTCTTTGCGTTTGATAGATTGATCTGAAATCTCAGATACAGTTGTGCCATTTATTTTCTCTCACACAGTATCCCCCTTTATCTCATTTTATTATTTGCCAAATAAGGAAATTATTTTTTAACAGGCTTCATATCTTTAACAGGGGCTCAGCTATAATTGTTAAATCATTAGTAGTAAGTATAGCAGTATAGGTTTTATTCTTTTGACAAATAGTTGTCAAATACCTTTGTATGTTTTTAATGTTATGAGGTCCTTGTTTGTCAAGTCTTGCTTATCATATGGCTAGCTTTTAGCCCACATTTCTTCCCTTGCGTCTGTTTTGTTTGTATTTTTTGGCACACATAAGTGGTGCAACTTCAGAGATGATCTTTCTCCAGAATTGTACACAGTTGCAAAGGTATCCCTCTTGTTGTTTGAAATGGTCTGTGATCTTACAGTAAATGGGTCGAGTGCCATGTTTTTTTTTATTTTTTCATGAGGTTAGTGTCTTTAGGGAATATAGATATGTGTCAGATCGAGTCTGGACAGCGTTAAAATCCCACCATCCTCTCCTGATTTACATACGATGACGGCCCGCTCTCGTCCGATCCTGGTGTAAAACCAGCGGAGACGAAGTGTGGTGTTTACCTTCCCAGACTCTTTTGAACTGCTCTTCACCTCAGTGCCTACGTTTTTGAGAGGAGCCACACAAACCGAATGCTGCAACATTAGCTACCATGGCAATAACCTTTTCTGGGGGAGTTTCCATCCCAAGTGTTTGGTTTGGGTGTCTAGAGCACTTGACACGGCTAGCCAGGCGAGGTTTGGTTTACAGTAACGGCTGGCCTGATTATCACAATGACTTTTAGTGTTCACGGTTAACATACATTTTTCACATTATTTGATCCGAAAACTGGACAAACACGTAATTTTGTCATTTTAGAATAAAAATGTAATTATTAGAATGTCCAAATTATATTTTTATCCAGGATTAAAATACTGAAGCAACTTGAATGTTGCTTGGTCTATCTCAGCAACAGCAGCCAAACGACCATGCATAGTGAGCTACATTGCCATAGTATTCAGCTTTTGTTGTGCGGGAAAGTTAAAAAAAGAAAAAAAAAAAGACGCCTTCCAAACCTACAGATGGGGGGTTTGTTCTGGCCCATCCAGACAGCCTCCAGATGTTGGGGGCCAGCTCTAAGTGGAACACTACTGGGGCACTGCAAAAGGACTGTGAAGAACCTCATCATGGCATTGATGCCTTACTGCCTGTGGAGGCACAAAGCAATGTTTCTTCATTTATTCCATCTTCACGTTGTCAGCGTCGTCTCATTAGTATTGACTTATGGAGTGTGAAAGCGGCTCTGCCACATATGTAGACCATATATGGTCAGGTGACTTAACATTGTGAAACAATAAAATGAAGCAATGAAGCGTGAAGATGCTTCGTGGTCCCATCACGGGACTGTATGCTCCAACAAACCTCATTTGCTTTATTGCTTGGTTTATGGCTCATGATGTTACATTAAAAAGACCTACACTTCTTCATAATTTCCAACATTTCTTTTTTTTTTTTTCCAAGTTGAAAGGCTGCTGCTCCTTCAGGCGTATTGAAATCCTTTCTTTCTTTTGCATAAGCGTTTGTGTTGGTGGTTTCAGTGCAATGTCCTTTTTATAAGAAGCGTTTGGTCGACTCTTCTCAACCTCTCAATGATGACCTTTTCTCTGAAAATGTTGTTTGTATCATTGTGATATTTTTCTACCTACCTTTTGTCAGTATTTGGTTTGAAAAGTTGCATATTACCCATTGTATTCAGCTTTTTTTCCGCCTCCTCTTCCTTTCAGATCTGTAATGTCCCTCTCTCTTGCCTTTTGGTAAGAGTTCTCAGTCAGGTCTCGTCTTTCCTCTCGGGAGACGTGTGTGTATGTGCGTGGGTGTTCGTGTGTGTGTGCGTGCGTGCACAGGCATCTTGTTTGTGCTTCCTTACAGTGTTCCTTTTGTGTTATCACCTCACTCATAATCACACATTCATCATTTTGTATTGATTTAACACCAAAGTTCTACAACACTTGAGTTCAAGTCACAAGTTATTCACATAATTTTTTTTTTTTTTTAAACACTCGTTGGTTCTTGTTGGCTTACTTTGAGTGTCGGCAGTGTGTTGTCATCCTGAGCATCAGTTTTTTTTTTTTCTTTCTTTCCATAATAAAAAGGCTTCATTAAAATAATTTGTCATGTCTATTTTTTATTCAACTCTGTCTAACATGGTACATAAATTAAGGCCAAAGATCATCACTTAAACTTGGTGTGATTGACGTTCCCTCCGTCTCTCTGTACCTGGTCATTTAACTCCAAAAGTCATGAGAGAGCATGTTACTGTCTTCTGTTGACATATTTTACAGTCAACTTCATTTATTTTGTCATTAGTTTCCTTCCACGTCACAATAAAGCTCATTTTTTTATGGAGGACTGTTGCTTGTCTTCTGTCAGCAGTTTAATGGCAGCCAACTCTGTTATTCAGCCTAAATGAGCTGGCAGTGGGGAGGTCATGCTAGCTTATAACTTAAAGGGCTTCAGCTTCATCTGGAGACACACAAGTCTCTATTCTACTCTGCAGAGACGAGACATTAACTTAAATCTCCAACACATTTTTTTGGCCACTTGAAGGCAGCAGTAGCCAGCCGTAAACACAAAAATGTGCTTTTTTACATACAGATGCCTATTTACACATTCAGCAGCAATGGAGCAATGTTAGATTCCCAAGTAGATCAGAAACATGACTATAAATCAGTGCTAAGTTCAATATATTCACCCCACCAGCTCTTTTTTTGTCTTCACTTAGTTTAGTCTTAGTTGCTATCTGCTCCACTATATTCAACAAGTAATCACAAACCTTTTTTTTTTAGCCATATTTCTGGAAACAGCTGCTTACTGCAGGGAAAAACGATATGGTGTGTGAATGACGTGTCAAGTTGCAGAGCAATGAGTCAAAAGAGGCTAAAATGTCCTGTAGAGCCAGGGAAACTGTAGAGTTGGAGATAATTCCCTGTGGGATAGTCACTGAACTTATATATAAAATGTCAATGATAGCTGCTTTAGGTACACTAGACATTAAATAACTGTGCATTGGTCAAATGGATTTTGTGTCATTCAACAGCAAGCTGTGCATTCATGTGCATGATCATTCCTGACTTCCTTTTAATCGTCAGACTGCTACTCTGTTTACTGAGGGAGTGTCCATCCAAAGTTCACTAGGTAATAATTCTATTCTGTGTAAAGGCTGAAGTGGCTCAGCTCCAGAAAGGTTACCTTCTCTTCCTGTATGCAAACCATAAAGTGGTTCAGAAAGGTACCTGGGTTTCCCACCTGAAGTACTTTTTTTTTTTTTTTTTTTTTAAAAAGCATTGAGACAGGCGTTCATGTTTAAAACATTTATCTTCATCTTGATTTACAAAAAAGAAGAACGTAACAATGCCACATGAAAAATAATCATACTTGATGATTAAAATTACTGATGAAGACAAAGGACATTGTTTTTATGTTGGCTTGCGTTTCTCCAGAATTCATAAAATGGTCTTTTTGAATAAAAAGATTTAAATAGACAATACATTAACTGACCAGGAATCAGGGGCACAAGCTTAAAATGCCTTTGCAAACTGAACATGGTAAAACCCTAGTGCAACTCATACAAACCAATGAAAACAGTTTGTATAATAGTCCCTGTAATGTGAGTCCTGGAGTATTAAAAATCTAGCAGACCCAGTGTGTATGCACAGTATTTGCCACATCCCTGTACAACTCATTCCCAGTTGCAGATGGAGATCTTTAACACACTCCTGTCCCTTGAGAAGAAGGTTTTACACCAGCTGCTTCAGGTGCTGAAGTCAAGCCAATAAGTTAATCATCAACTAAAACTCCTATAGAGCCAAACAAAAAGAATATTAAAAAAATCCAATTAAAACCAGCTAAAACATGGCTGTGTAGTGGAGGTCCTGGTGTCCTGCAGAAGAACATGCCAGTCGGTGACGTCTTACTCAGCATCAAGGACCATGACGTGTACAAAGAGTCCAGCTGAGGGGAGGATGTCTCCGTTCTTATTGAGCAGAGGTACATGTCTGTATCCTGTGTGGGAGCACAAAATGAAAAGCAGAGAATATGAAGAGCTCTGTGTGCAGAGTGTGAATTGAGTTCTCTGTGCTCCACCAGAGAAGAGATAGTTCCCGTCTCTGTTCATTTATGAAGCGTCAAAACAAAGAACTATCAATGGGTTACAGTGAGGAAATAAAGGACCCTGATAAAGAATGTAAATATCCAGCCCCAGTTGCTGAACTTACCCATTTTTAAGCTGTAGAATGGAAGTGTGTACTGTCCAATAAACTCATTATCAGATGTGGAGTCGTGGTCTTCAACGGCAAAGCGCACCAGTGCCAGCTCCGGCACGTACACATCAAACTGGAGGTTTTCATTCCACGTTGGGTTAAAGCCTTCAACAGGACAGAGGAAAGATGCCATCAGTAACTGGAGGTGTCGCATATGTTTTGTATCATTGATTTCTGATGTCCAGCACGTTCAATTTGTTATCTGGTGATTGTTAAACAAAGTGGTTCCCAAACCTTTCTGGGCCAGCGGACCCCTCTCCACTTCCCATGAAATAAAATGTAGGATAATTGTCATTCCCAAATATTGATGATTAATTATGATTATTATCATGATTATTGCTATCATTTATATGATTTATTGTATTAAATTGATTTTTACTATAATATTAATTATTTGTTTTCTATTCTTATATCATATTGTTTTTATGTGTCATGTCACAGGAAAGCATTAAAAAGCATGTCACTGAATACCAAGTAACAGATTTGATTTAACTGGACAGGAATGAGTTCAGCTGTTATGATTTGACTTATTACTGAATTTCTGAACAACCTTTTGTGACAGAATGTACCAACACACCACATTGTCATACCTTAACAATCAGTGGACTAATGGTAACTCCTTATCATTAACTCATGTTTGTACAGTTAATGACGTAACACCGGATGAAGACTAGCACTGTGGGCATTTCTCCGCCTGTACGCAGGTGAAACCGCTCGCTTGGGAAAGATTTCTTGTGTTTCCACCTGCACAGCAGAAGACTTGGTGCACCTATGACAAGGAGCATTGCCCGCATGGGCTTTAGTAAAGTTTAACCAGACTTCGGAGTGCACTGTCATCAGAGCAGCTCTCTGTGTGTCTGTGCAGGCTGAGAGACCTGCCCCGCTCCTTGCACAGCGCGCTGACGAGGACGAGAGATCCGTCTTCTGGTGTGAGAAGCGAAAAAAACAACAAATACTGCAGCACCCAATAAATGTTTCGAAATCTAAGTAGAAAGCAGATGCAAGCGTCAGCTCGTCTTGTAGTGCATTTCTGGTGTAAACTTGCAAATGCCCCCCTTTCAAAAGTATTGCTTCCAGCAACCCCCAAAGATATCCCACTGCCCCCCTATGGGGCCGGTTCCAACCCCGTTGAGAAACACTGGTTTAACCTGTGTGCGTCTCAACAGTCCCCAGAGGGCATGAATATATCAGTTGTATGCAGCTGTGAGCTTGGTATCTTAAAGACAGGACAGGGTAGGCAGAGCGGGAGTTTTTTCCCCAGTAAACCAGAAGCTCACAACTCACATGTGTTGTGGCTGCAATGCATTCTGGTCCACTGAGGCTACTACTATCAGAGACATGTTCTACTCCTCTACACTTCTCCTATCGTTCATGTGACTGTTACATTTTATGGACGCATAGCGTTAATTTCCAAGAACGTGGATGAACAGAGCTCATAACGGACGCAGGATACGTGAGGCGGCCATCATGTGTATGAAAATGCATTATTAAAATTAAGTGTATCTCCTGCCTACTACATCCAGAGCACTGCTGGCTCTGAAGAAAGGTTGGACTGCAGCAGTTCTCATTCTGGTATGAACACTCTGGCCTGTTTTTGTTTCTTTAAACTGTTCGCAATCATCCAATTGCAGGCTTTTAGTGACAGTCTACACCTAGTGAGTCAGACTACAGCTGTCAAGTTAATTTCCCTCAATTATGCATAACTTTAGGCTTTAATATAATTTAAACAGGTGAGCTTCATTAAATTCACCCCTGTAAAGGCTGTCAACATGTTTATTTCTGCTGTAAAGCTGGACAACTTTAAGCATGGGGGCCTGTGGGGATTGACTCGCTTTTGAAGCCGCACTCCGGTGGCCATTTGAAGAACTGCAGATTCTGGCACTTCCGAGTCGGCTTCATTTTTCAGCCCCAGATGTGGCTGCTCTGGCACAAAGTTAACTCTCCAAGTTGCACCAAACACTGATGTTTACCTTTAAAACGAGTACCAAGTACTGTACAAACCAAACGTATGTAGTGTTTGAAAGGAAAGGTACCGTTGTTTTCAACAGGAGCTGTCTCTTTCTCAGAAACATCAGCTGGCACTCCGAACACCTGCACTTTAACCAGCGGGTCCACGATGGAAGATTTCTTCTTGTTCACTTTGGGGAGCTGCTGCGCTGATATGACCTGGTGACAGGAGGGGAGACACGTGTAAGATACTACAAGATCCTTCATCTGGAGAGCACAATTGTAAAACAGGAAGGATTGTAAAACAGGAAACCACAGAAAGTGTTTTGGCATAATTTATTGCGTTGCTTAAGAGTTGAACACTGAACCATGACATGTAGCGTCTTGTGCTTCAGCCAGTCTCCTCGGGTCAGGGTAATGGGGTCAAACTCTGTGCCCTCTTCCCTCATGAAGGCAGGTTTCAGGACGTAGCCGCTTTTTCCATTAACCAGGAATCTGCCCTGGTTTAGATCCATGTCTTGGCAGGATGTCTGGAAGTTTAAGGCCACTACAAAAGAAGAAATAAGATGATCCGGGAACAATGACGACTGCGTTATCTACATTACCAGACTAGATACACATGTTAATGTGAGAGTTTGGTAATTCCCTCCTTGTGTCAGTATTGTACCGATTTGACAGCCGGCATTCCATAGTGGCACCGGGTTGTAGTTGGAGGAGTCGGTCCGGGAGCCTGCTGGGTAGATGCGACTCAGCTTCTCCACATTATGACGGACATAGGCATTGGCTGCAGAGGACAAATCAAGACCGAGGAACAGAGTTATCAACTGAAAGTTTCTGTGCATTATGTGCACTATAATACCCACATAAAGACAACTGTTGTCATGCCTGGCTTATCAGTATCTGTTTAGGGTATGGAGAATGTTTCAGTGGATATTCATCAAAATAGCAAATTCACTTTCTCTCATTGCTAGTTATTTTGTGTGGCCCATCCTCTCCCAGGTCACCATGGTGGAGGTCGTGTGGCTCGGGCACCGCTTGGCGATGCCTCGGCCTGCTCAGTCGTCCACCTGGATCCACACACTTCACATACGTTGTATGAATATTGATATCAGATATTCTGTCAATGCAGTTTGTAAACTGTGATTTTGTTGTTCTTTTCTGTACATGTGACATCTATTGCATGTCTGTCCATCCAGAGAGAAGGATCCCTCCTCTGTGGCTCTTCCTGAGGTTTCTTCCATTTTTTTTCCCCCCTTAAAATATATTTTTTTCTCAATATGGCAAGTTTTTCCTCACTCGAGGGTCGAAGGACAGAGGATGTTGTTGACTGTACATTTTTTAAAGCCCACTGAGGCTGTAATTTTGGGCTATATAAATAAAATTTTGTTTTTTTTCCAAATTACCTGTAGAGCTTTTCATCCATCTAGATTGTTTTGTTATAAACTCTTGAGTTTTGGAGATATCAGCTGTAGAGATGTCTGCCTTCTCTCCATTATAATGGAACTAGATGGCACAAAAAAATAAATATGATACACTCAACAGCAACGTCTCTTTACAGAAATCACGATCCAGTTACTCAAGATAATCCACAGATCTTCCTTTTCTTTCTACAGAACTACACCTGCAGACCGTATCACTCCCAGACAAGAGGCGAGCTAACTAAGCTAGTTAATGTTTCAACTCAGTCGAGGTTGACACCATTAATGTTGAAATCCTACGCTGTCACTAGCCTGGACCTCTAGTCCATGAGTAGATGTACCCGTCCTTCTGAGCAGTGAAACAAATTTACAGGAATTTTAGGAAGCGCCAATGAGTGATTTGTAAACAATATCTTAACTGGTGACTAAGATAAATCTTGACCCTAAAACACTTGTGTGAATCCAGCATGACATCTTCCTCACCCGACTCCTCTGCCAGCCTCATGGCCTTTCCCTCCTTGAAGGACGACATCTCGTAGAAGCTCAGGTTTTGTCTTGCGTCCTCAAAGCCATTGAAGTGGACACTCTTGCAGTAGATCACCATGTCGGACAGCTCTTTGGCCAGTTTCAGCTTCTTCTTCTTCTTCTTGCACATGAAATGGAAATACGATGTAAGTGTAAAGGAAAAAAGTCAGCTAAAAATGTGTCACCTGAGAGACTCTTCCTTCACCTGCCCCTCTCCCCCACCTTGCTTTGTTCTTTCTCATTTTGTTCATCCTCGTCATTTGACTCTTCCTCCTCTGTCACGTCAGTGTCGTCAGCTGCTGCCGCCTCAGGAGCATAGGTGGCCTCCAGTTTGTTTAACCTCTTCCCTTTGATCAGGATCTTCCCCTTTAGCTCCTGGAGGTACATGGATGAACACACACACACACACACACACAGTATAGCCCTGTGAGTGACTGGCATCTTTGCATTATCCATCTACTTAGAGATAATAGTGGATAAAAACCTCCGGGGATGGGAAGTCTGTGGGCATGCCGTCGCACAGGGGGGACGTGACGAGTGCGCTGCCCAGGATGGAGCTCATGTGGTGGGCCATGACCGCCTGCTGCTCCAAGCTGCAGTGGTTCTCCAAGGAGAGGATGACCGGGTAATCAGATGTCTGTGGACGATGACACAGAAAACACAGAGAAGAAAGCTTACACAGAGTACTTACGTATGTGTCATGACACTTGTATTACTGGATATTTAACACACCTTAAAGGCATAGTCCTTGATGGCCTGGATCGCATCTTTGAAGAGGATCTTAGAGGTGAGTGTGTAGCCGTGGTAGATCACCGGCTCATCGTCTGATCCATCCCAGCAGTCCAGCTCCACACAGCGGCAGCCCTTCAGCAGAGCCCTGAGACAGTCACAACCAGCATTAGAGAATGTCGTTAATAACCCTAAGATAGTTAAAATAACTGATAACTTGTTAACATAAACATCCAGTTTGTGGCAGCAGGATGTCTACAGGTATCAGACACTTAAATAGCCTGATATTTTGGACAAATCTTTGCAGGCAAGTACAAAGATATGTAGTATATACGTATGTGGTGCTGTGAAGTGGTAGGTTTTATGGAGAAATATGGCAGTGGCTTAGTTAAATCTACATTTTGCTGACAGTACTCGGCTCATTGGGTTAAAAGGATATTAGAAAAGAAAGTGGACTTGGTCAAATAAAATCAAAAAGATGAATCAAAAGATGGATAAATGAAATTAGATCAATATTTGAAACTGAAAATTAAGACCTCAAAACTTCAAATTTAAGATTATTTGATGACTTTTAGGGCTTATTAGTAAATATATAATTATAAAATATCAGGCTTAATTTATGAATATACAAAAATATTCATAAGATATCAGGCTTTATCTATAAATGCTTCTTAAGGACCTGTGGACATTAAAATATAACTAACTCAATAGGCAGGCAATGTTGGAACAGAGCACTCCATGCAGGACACTGTCACTGACCTATTTTCACTTTCATCCTGCAGCCCTCAGCTTCCTCCCATTAGATTGGGATAGAGCAAGAACCAGAGAACAAAAGTTGGATAAATATCTGCAGACTGTAGTGATCAGTACATTACAGGTACAGGGGCTGAATTTAAGACTTCACAGACAGCTGTTTACCTGACATAAGCCTCCGTGCTGCTGGGCCCTTTGAGCTGATCCTCCATGAGATAGGTGTTGTGTGAGGAAGAGATGAAGTAGTGGCTGAGGGGATAGCTCATGTCCTGGTACACGTCTCTGTGATTTGAATTGTAGACCAAGGCCTCCGGTTGGTGCAGGTACATGAGGAAGCCATCTTTGGACAGTAGCTTCTTCCCCTTGGCTGAAGGAACACAAAGCCAGGCGTTTATCAAAAGGACAAAGGAGGACAAAGTGTCTGAGTTTGATACATGTACCATCCTCTCATAAGAGGATCTGAATTCCCCTGTGCTAATAAGAGTTCAAACCCTGAAAGGTTAGATCCCTATTGAGTTATCTGCTCCATAACTGGAAATATTGTGCAGATGCTTCACACCCACACTGATTCTGATTAACCTGAAATTTGACACAGGCTTTGAGACAGAACAGCTGTGATGCTCAAATACCAGGATTGAAAAGCACGGCTGCGTCACACCGAAACAAACACCTGTTATTTCAGATGATGTACTGACCGTTTTCATCCAGCTCGTACTTCTCGATAATCTTGTGCGCGTCAACCAGTGTGGCTTTCTCTCTCTGTTCTTTCATCAGGAAGTCCACCAGGTTCTCAGGACTCATAAAGCCTGTAGATTTGGCGTACTCTCCATAGATCACGTCGATTTCCTCCCGATGGGTCAGCAGGTCATAGAAGTGTTCAATCTCCGCTCCAGACAGGTATCCAGACTTGGATGTGTCACATTTCTGCATGATGGAGATGTAATATGAAAAAAGTCTTAATCTTAATCTCCTAGAGCCACTAAAGAGACATTAAATACAATATTTATTTTTGCAAAATTTGTCAAAACATTACTTCAGTTAAGGTGAGAGGGCTTAAAACATAATTCGCATTTAAATCACTACATCGATTACGTCAATTAACAGACCCTGCAGCAGTGATTTGTCTGTTTTACAGCTTTGTGGGAAATGTACCATTGACTTCCATCATTAGGACCTATTACAAAGCTCCAAGGGCCTCACCTCAAAGAGCATCTCTGTGTAGACGTCATCCACTTCAATGTTGATCAGACGCAGGAAGTTCTTCACCTCGGACGGACTCATCTTGTCATCCTTGTTCTTGTCTGCTTTATTCAGGCAGGTGTAGATCCAACTGAAAAGTTTTCAATGTAAGGAATGGAAATGTGCAGTGGGGCTGCAACTCACGATTATTTTCAATCGTGGGTTAATTTCCCAGAGCTCAAAGTGCCTCTTTTGTTCAACCAGCAGTCCAAACCCAAGGACTCTTCGTTTACCATCTTTCATGACAAAGAAAAGCAGCAAATCCTCACATTCAATGACCTGGAAACAGCAAATGTTTGAATTTTTTGCTTGAAAAATGACTGAAACAATTAATTAAATATCAAAATACTAGGAAATTAATTTTCTTTTATCTCATCGTTGCAGCTCTAATGTGCAGATATGTGCGTGTTTAAACACGCTGCATATTATCTGGGCCTTTGAGGTAGCTATATCTAATAAATCAAGGTGTGCATCAGGGGCAGGGGGTTCCTAACCCTGAGATACCTGTTTGCTAACAGTTTTCACAGTTTAACCTCCATTATCATGATGAGGATACTGTTCTGTCTTCTGCTGGAGGCTGAGGTTGTTTCTGTTGTACATCATTTTCTCCAGGCTTTTGATCCACTGCCTGGCCTCCTCCTCTGAGCTGGCGATGAGGTCCAGGTTCTTGCGGCGGCTCTTGAACATGATGGAGAAGCAGCGGCCCTCCACCTGCTCCTCTGTGTTCTTCCTCAGGCCCTCCGACTGGCGGCCCAATCGCACCGCTGATATGTCATCGAGTGAAACTGAAGACAGGAGATGCAGGTGAAATTTTACACTATCAATTATAATGTAACAAAGGAACAAAATGTGTGACGTTTTGCTTAAAAAGTGCTGTTATAACTATATAACTTTGGGCATCTTGAGGCATCACAGACCAGCCTGCTTGGTGAACATAAGACCGCTGTTTGCAGTTTACTGACAACATGTCACAAGTTTCTGCTGAATCACTTCAGCGTGTTCAAACAGCTGCTCCTTACAGAAGTGTCGTCACCGCATGCACAGCTGTCCGACAAGCATAAACACATCACATCAGCCCTTTGACAGTCATCAAAATGTGACTACATGGGAACAGTTTATGGAGATAGTACAAGGCAAACCACTCCGCCACATACTATATAAAATCACTATCTTGATAAACACACCCACAAAACATATCACTGCTATCAGGAACAACCCTGTTTGTATGATAATACAAAGGTCGTTCATGCAGACAGATTTTTTTTATGGCTATGATCACTCCACGTTTATAATCCAACAAATAAAAGAAAACGCCCGACCCCAGACAAGATATTACAGATAATTTTAGGCGTGGGAACACTGATGTGTTGGATGATGTTAGGTAATAATTCTGTGTCTTAAGTGTCCAGCACAACACCAGACAGATGTGCAAGAGCTTTACAGGCGAGTCTCACACACATGCTTGTTGATTGCTTGGACAGCACTCACAGGTCGGGTTGGACTTGAAGAATTTCTTGGATTCGAGCCACATGGTCTTGCAGTCCTCCTGCAGTCTGAAGTAGCGGGTCTTCTTCCAGGACGAGGAGCGGACCTTGAGGAGGTCTCCCCCCTGCAGGAGGAACTGGAGGTCCGCATCGCCCTCCATCCCTGTGAAAACAGAAGAGCAGAGAGGACACATCCAACAGATTAACCCACTGAGCCTGAAACTTTACCCCTGCTCTCTTCCCTGACCTGCACCACTCATCTAAAAGACACACACGCCACGCAGGCAACCAAGACAAGCCCCTCTTTACACAGACGTTCAGCTGTCTGACCACGGATGATCCCGTGGGTCACTCATCTGCTACAACATATCGTTCAGATAAATGTAGTCGAGCCTACCGAGGATCTTTGCGTTCGTTTGTATGGCTTTCTGGGTTTTGGCATAGCGGAGTCGTTCCTGAGATCTGCTGAGCTCTGGTTGTCTTCGCAGGCATGACATGGTGCGCTGAGGTGCGGAAACACGACCAGACTGTGTTCACAAGGCGTCGGGACCTACCAGTGCGTTGGGAGGGCGTTTACCAGCCCAACTCAAAGTTCACGTCTCATCTCTGTCAGGAGTTTCTCAGGCTGTCAGCTGACAGCAGACACGTCCTCCAGCTACTACGACTAGCAAATGTTTACATACCTCGGCAAGAGGCGGCGGTTCGAGACCTCGTTGCGTTTTGTTGGTATACTGAAGTCGTTTCGCAGTTTGTTTCAGAGAAACGAGTTGACCAGTTTAAAACAGTTAGACCATTTCAGAGACTCCGTGTTACCCAGACAATGAAGCGAACTAACAGTTTGTGATGGTTAGTTATCTTAACGTAGCTAATTTAGCTGCTAGCATAATTAAATATAGCAATGCAGTAATTAGCTAGCAACAGAGTCACAATTTAAGTTATCTTATATGACTAAAGTTGGCGTATAACCACAGGATAAAACCACAAACATTTGTGGGGAATGTTTAGCTAATATAAGGTATGAAAAACAAAGTGAATGTAGTCTAACAACACATTTAGCTAATTAGATTTAAAAAAAGTTACAGGCTGCATTTAGTGCCAGATTTAGTCTTGACTCGTTGGCTCCATCTAGCGGCGACTTTACGATACTGTCAGATACTGTGATTTAAATAAACGTCATAAAGTCAGTTTTAAAAAACGTGTCATTGCTGTCCAACAGGTCAACAAACACCGTAACTATTGCTGCTAGGAGACAAATGTGGGCCTCACGGTGATGGCAGAGGGTCTGTTGGTCTTCTCTTGTTGACCGCAGGCTGTGCGCTCCTCAGGTTTCGTCAACACTTGTTTCTCTTTGCGCCAAGGTGAGACTCGGCTGGATGAAAGGAGCCACACCTTTTGAAAACGGAGCTCAAACATGCGACAGGTGGTCTTACAGTAAACATCAAGAGATAGTGAAGAAAAGCCTCACTTGAAATGTAAGACAAGTGAGTAAAAGCCCCTCCAGTTGGCTCACATGCCACCTTGGCCTGAGGATTATTTAATGTTGGACAGCTCTGGAGCTACATTACTCCCAAACGAATGCACAACCAAAATGTGTCTTACCGTCTTTCTTTTCGATCCCATTCGTTCCCATCGTTGCGGGAGTTTGTGTTTCTTCTCTACACAGTCAGGTCTCGTCTTTCGTTTTACTTGATGCCCCGTTTCACCTAAAGTTGCTCTTTGTTTCCATGTGCGCAGCCAGGTAAGAAAACGTCAGATTAAGGGTTGTTGAGGCGAGTGTGAGGCAAACGCTATTAAAGAAGGCGTCGACACAGGTGGGTCTCCTCTCGCACTGCGACTTGTGGCGGCTCTCCTGCAGGCTCCAACACCGGTTTGACAAGCTTGCCATGAAAACAGCACTGCTGATGTCACAACAGGGTAAGGTTACACCTTAACACAGGCTTATGCCATCAGGCATGGGACTGGTTAACGTACCCTTTGACTCAAAAGCCAACATCTAAAGCATGCCACCGTATGAATCGGCCACAATGAAATATGCTTCTTTAATTCACGTCTTTCATAATCCTGTTTTCTCAAACACTTCAGGGCCAATCCCTCACCTTGAGGAAACTCTAGATGTGAACAAACAGGGAGGGGACGTTCACCTGAGAAAACACCCATGAGGTTCAAAACACTGTAATCGAGTTTTGTAAGTAATATTCATGTCCATTGTTGACTTCTGCTAAAGCCTTTGTCAGTGTTTTTTCATGCGTGCACCTGTTCCTCATTTGAACACATAGTAAACATGATCAAGAAGGCTGGACAGCGGTGTTGGCTCGCTGCCCGTCCACATAGTTGACAGTGAGCTTGAGCATACTGGTTACACTGAATGGGACAGATGGAAGTTTTCTGCTTTCCTTTTCATGTGCAGCTTAGCCTTGGCAGGATAATAGCACTGCAATCACTGGTGCGTTGGGGCTCTTGTGGCTCTCAGCACTTCCCTTTCAGGCCTGGCTTACCCCTCGGCGCACTGTCAGCATCAGGATGAGTGAGCTTTAATGCAGTATCAGGGGGGTGGAGAGCTTCCGGGCAAGGGCCGACCACCTATCCACGAGGTTCAGGGAAACGTGCAGGGAAACAGAGTGCAGAGTTGTTTTTAGATTTGTGTAGTGGCTCTGGATGCATGTTTGAGAACAGAGGAAGTAGGGTTTTTTTCCATCAATGCACCATTAACTAACTGTTCACACGTGGTTTTTATTAAGTATAGAAACAAAACCATGCAAGAAGACATGCATTTTATCATGGTTGCACATTTTACACAGCTTCATCTCCACAAGAGTCATTTTGCCACAAGTGCTTTGCTCAAGAGAATCCTGTAGAACCCGAGTCTTACAAATTCCCTTCCTCTGGTCAGATTTTTTTCACCATTTCTGTCACTTCCTTTTAGCAATGCAAAGCATCTGCTCGTTGTACAAAAAGTGGATTTTTTTTCAGTGATACTTAAGTAACAACTGTTGTAACTGTACAACTGTGTCCTCATCCAGAGCTGGTGTGTGTGGGTGGTTGTACAAAATCATAGAGCAATGTGGTCATGATTCTTACATTAAATTACAGTTCTATTAAAATAACCCAGATTTCTATTAACAGAACTCCTGAGTGGAAAAAAAATTATGAATTATTAGCCATCCCAAGGAAAGTTGTAAAGGCAAACCTCTCGTGTTTGTTGTATTTTTTCATGTGTTTTCAGTCCAGGAAAAATCCTGTTGCAGTAGAGATGTGTATATTGCAAACCTGAAACTAACCTGTCAACTGTGACTCTACAACTTTTTAAACAGTGATTTTAAAGTGCACAGTGTCACATAAGACATTGATTCAGGTTCTCAGTCATCCAGCTCATGGTAATTCTAAGTGCTGAATCGTAGGCAACTGGACTTGTTTCAGTTTCTTGAGGACATTTCACCTCTCATCCAAAAGGCTTCCTCAGTTCTAACTAACTGGAGGGGAGGTTGTCCAGCTGTCCACTTACATCTGAAGGAGAAAAATCATTCCTTGAGGACAACAATGTAAACATCTTGGCCAGAGAAGACAGATGCTTTGAAAGAGGAGTAAAATAATCCATCTTCGTCAAACTCGAA
Organism: Lagodon rhomboides; assembly: GCA_039737535.1. NCBI lineage: Eukaryota > Metazoa > Chordata > Actinopteri > Spariformes > Sparidae > Lagodon > Lagodon rhomboides. The sequence goes on from CM077797.1 coordinate 7,464,196, forward strand.
CGGCAGTCTTTGGAGAGAGGAGTTCCCTCCCCAGACAGTTTAACAAGCATTCACATCTGGGCTCACCTAGCCCTAACATCCCACATGAAGGTCAGTCGGGTCAACAACCCATAAGTGGCCCAGCGAAGAAAGTCAGAACTGACACGTGACCTTAGCAACCCTGTAAGGACACTCCCACACATAGTTTAAAAGCCTGTAACTCCCCTTCAGTTAGTTAGAACTGAAGAAGCCTCTTGGCACATAAGACATTTCTTCGATTTAAAACACTGACAACAGAACAGAAAGTTGATTTAACTTATCTTGCTGTCAGGGATGTGTCTGTGCCTGTTGAACAAGCAGGAACAGGCACTGCTGTTTCATCACATAACATCATATCACATGCCAACATACCATACATAGTTTTGCTGCTTTCCCCCAAAACATCCCCACGTCTCAGGGCACTGTTTCACCGACAAAGATTACACAGCTCCTGGGTTACCAAAGGACACAGCCCAAACAACTTACACCGAGTTATGAATACTGTCTATTGATTTTTTTGCGCAGCACAAACGGTCCATCTGTTTTTCATGAAACTGTTGGGCAAGTTCCAAAGACTGAAAGATTAAAGTAGCATACAAACAAACTTTAACATGCTGTAGTCTGTCCACACTCCAGTTAATTCAATCTAAGTAGCCTCCATTCACTCAAAATACAGTATTCTTGAGCTTCTCTTAAACATGTCCATTTAATGCAACTTTATTTTTCTACTCCACTGCATCCACTGTATTTAGCAGCCTACTTTTACAAACAATATAGGCCTACAATGAGTTACACAGATGTATATACATCTGGTTTAGGTGGTGCAAAAATTAGCACCACCTCAACCAGCAACAACATCGAGACACTGCTTAGGTTATATTTCAATGCACTGATTATCATTCTGGTCACATTTTGAAGGCAGGACTAATTTTTGCCCAGTTTTTTTTTCTTGTGGTATTTCCTATTGTTTATAGGAAATTTAAATATCCATGTACATCGATTCCCCTCATCAGATCTATGCTGTACAGGAACAAAAGACTAGTAAGATAAAGTACTAAAAACTCACACTTTCAGTGCCTCAGCGCCCTCTATTGGGTTTGCTGTGCACAGTTTTAGATATGGGAGACATAGCTGCATTAGTTGCCCTTCTGTTCACATTGTTGTCTTTTGTATTGTTCCTTGGTATAGTAAATTGTTTATGATTGTTTATTCTTGCTTATTGTTTTTTTGGATGTGTGTGTACAAATTATATCCTTAATCTGCCCCCAGAGTCATCCTTTCTGGCCTTTTTGTAAAGTCAGCTTTATTTATATCACACCAAATTATAACATCAGTCTCTGTTTGTCTCTCAGGGCACTTTTAACATGAAGGTCTCGACTGTACATTCTTTCTATTTTGTATAATCAGTTAATTCTGCTAGTTAAACAAATTGCAAATCTTGGCACCAAGGTTAATTGCAAGGCAAAATAGTATTTGGGTGGAATCAACCTTTAAACTATACCAAATGAGTCACAAAGTATTATTTGGGTGAATAAACCTTCAAAAACTATAACAAGAAGTATTTAACTGCGGCCCGGAAAATGCAGCCTCCTCTACGGTAGGAGGCGCTGTGGCGAAAAACTAGGGTCCTGAAACTGCGGTCCTGAAAGTGCTGCCTCCCTGCTGCAGGAACGTAGTATTGTTGGACTTTGGTATAAACACAAAGTGTATCTCTGTGTTTATCCAAGACTAAAATATTTCGACTTCTGGCATTCCACTGTCCAATAACTATGAATTACATCTGCTGTTCAGCTCTCTAATTTTATGTCTTTTGGCAGACTTTGCCACACCAAAGATGGCGCCATCTTCGTGCCGTCTACTGAGCTCGTACGTAATACGATGCGTCAGTCGTGCGTAAAGTTGTGTTGACAGGAGCGGTAGGAGTTGTCAGCGGAACAGCAGCAGCCAGCATCATCGGAGCCGAATGGAGTAATCACAAAGATTATTATTATTCCAGACAGCGTTTCTGTTATCATTTAGAAGCACTGTTTACACCGATTAAACAACGACACCATGGCCGAAGACCAGTCCTCTCAATCCTGGTCAATCGACAGGGATGACTACGAACTCAATGAGGTGATAGGTGAGTAGCTTAGCTTGCTAATGTTAGCATTCTAGCCTCCCCTGACTCTACAGCGGTGTCGGCTGCCAACCGCCACTAGCCAACTAGCATAGCATGTCTGTAGCTAGTTAGCTAAGAGAAGGCCGGTTACAACCCGTAGCTGCATGGTGCAGGGAGGTTAACAGCTATGCAGAGTTTCCCTCCGGCAAGGCCAAGTTGATTTGTCTTAGTAATGTCTCTGTTAGTTGACCAGCTAAAGTGAAAGGGCTACTTAGCTTGAAGCTAAGCGGCTAGCCAAGGCAAGTTAGCCTATAGTGCGTGAAGAATCGTCAGTTGGAGAGGGTGGTGCTCTTTGCTGAAGGTATGACACGGATTACAGTGAGATACAGTTTGGTCTAGGTAACGTGACTGATGACTGTGAACCAAAGAAATGTTCTGAATTTGTATCTTAACTGCTGTTTTTTTCTATAATTCAATCAAATTTGGATATATGTAGCATATTAACGTATTTTGCAACACTATAGATTACATTAGTCCCCAATTTTAGAAACTAGTTCTTGTTCAAATTGAGCACCTTAAATTGCACACCAACAATGTAGTTCAGCTGTCATAATCTGACTGCTGTCTTCAAAAGTCAGAAGGTCTTTTGCTCCTCCAGAGTAATAGTTTCTCTCTTAATGTTGTCCGCCTCAGGGAGTGGAGCCACCGCAGTTGTCCAGGCAGCGTACTGCAAGCCGAGAAAGGAGAAGGTGGCCATTAAACGCATCAACCTGGAAAAGTGTCAAACTAGCATGGATGAACTCCTGGTAAGACACTTCAGCAATGTGTGGCCAAGGATCTGCAGTCCATATGTTCGTTATGTGTGTTTGCTAGGACTGGTGTGGGTGTGTGGGGTCAGATCAGTCAAGGACACATCAAGAGCTTGATACCACAACAACCACTAAGTGCTAGAGCTGGGTGAAATCAATAAGGCATGTCATAAAGACAAATTAAACATCAGGGCTCCTAAAACTGACATCAGGAGAAATGCTGAAATTTTTATGAAATATAATATGAGGTTTACTATGTAGAGTAGTAGATAACCTTGTATGTAAGCTTTGCTGTAATTAATCTGAGGAGTCTGTTGCAACATTTGAAAAATGCACTTTCTCCCCTTCAGTCACAGTCAGGTTCAATAGTGTAAAGAAAAAACACCAACTGCAGGTCAGAAACTCGGCTGAAGTGAGCTCCTCTAATCACCCAATGGACACAACTTACCCAATGCAATCTGCATTGAGTTGAAGTTTGTCTAAATGTCTTTTTTCCATTCAATTTTATACATGACAAATCAAGATAATTAATCAAATTGATGCAAAAATCCTGGAAACCTAATTCTTTCATAAATCATTCCTGATCATTGTTTCCCACAGGGCTCTATTAGAACAACAATTATTAAATAGATTGCCACTTAGGTACAATTTTCTATAATATTAAGGTCCTGAATTCACCAATGACTGCCCACAAGGTTAAAAATGGCTTGGCTTGGTTCAGTGGTGATGTAACCCAGGTTACTCCACTGTCTGGAGTCAAAGGCACTGTGTAATCCTGAATTAGGACCGGTCCATTCTAACAGGACAGGTTGATTGTGAGAAGAGAGCTATAGCAGGGACTCGGTTTATTAGATTAAGTTCAGTACGCCTGAGCTTCAGTTTGTCGCTGAATGTGTAAGTGTATGAGTGTAATGTATGCGTATTTAGACAGTGCTTTGCCTTGTCCTACACCATTTCTGCTTCAAGTGTGACCTTGTTTCCCACATTTTCTTCTCAATGCAGAAAGAGATCCAGGCTATGAGCCAGTGCCACCACCCAAACATTGTGTCTTATTACACTTCCTTTGTGGTGAAGGATGAACTGTGGCTGGTGATGAAGCTGCTCAGTGGTGGTAAGTACTGTGAAAAAGAAACTTTGCTTCTGACTTTTGCTAATTCTTATCTTCAACTCGACTTTGACTTGACTTTCTTTATCAAATGTCCTTACTTTTTATTTATATATTTATTTTTAATCTAAAATAAGCCTGGGTTTGAACTTTGACTGAATGTTTGGATTGAGTTGCCATGGAGCCAGTTGCCATATTCTGGCCCAGTAGGCTCAGTGTTTGTTTCTTGTTCCCAGAAATAAAAGGACATGTAGATATCTTGATTTAACGCTCAGATATTTTCAGATTTTTTGTTTAATACTACACAGCTAACACTCCTTGAGGAGCTTCTGTCAGAAATACAAAACAACTAGCAACCGGTGTATCTGTTTACAACCCAGCCATACAAACATTGAACAGAGAGGCCAATATCAGTTGGTTAAAATCATGAATAGTAATGCTACACGGATGCATGATGTTGTTATGAATCCCTTGAGCACTGATAGGCAATTTGTAACCAGCATGAGAGTGGCAGACTCTGCCAAAAACAATAAAGACTGCTGTACAAAGTGGCTATCACAGAATGTAAATACATTGGATGAAAAAATGCAGAATATTCTTTTGCTACTTTTATGCTAATTGTGAAAGCAAGGTCCTTTTTGGAAGTAGCAACTTTCACTTTGACAATTTACAAACAGCTAACAATCCATTCATAGACGAACAACAGACGTTAACACAAAAGCAATACTTTAGGCATATAATAGGTAAGTTCAGGTGCACTCTTCCTGGGCTCTTTGCTGATTTGCTTTTCCATGAGTGTGCCTCTGAGCACCTTTTTGTTAGCAGCTGAAGACAAGTGCACATCATCAATTTAAGACACACCTTCAAGCTGTTGTTTGAAGGTGTGTCTTCAAACTTGCCCTGTTCGAATGGAAATGCAAATCCTTGCTGTGCTTGGCTGACGTACCGAGTCAAACTGAGTCAACCGATCTAGCACATGTGCATGGAAAAGCCCTATTCTTGTTGGTGCAGTTTGCTGAGTTGTTTTGTTGAGCTGGGAAGGACACAACTGCTGGTTTTGTCTATGGTTCAAACCACCACCAGATAAAAGCCATTCAGTGTGTCGAACTGGAACTTCATTCATGTCCTGTCGGCATGTTGTGACAAGCCTCTGCCTGTCTCACAGGCTCAGTGTTGGACATCATCAAACATATCATCTCTCGTGGCGAGCACAAGTGCGGAGTTTTGGATGAGCCCAGCATCGCTTCCATCCTGAAAGAAGTCCTAGAGGGGCTTGAGTACCTTCATAAAAACGGGCAGATTCACAGGTGAGTTCTGATGTTGTCATCAGGCTGAAGGGCAATGCCTTGTTATGTCTATACATTGCTTTTGTGCAGTCCCACAGTACACTCCTGTCTCAGCTCACTCTGGCACTGAGCCTTCCATGTCTGCATATGAGCGTGTGGTTTGAACTGGACCTCGCTCCTTCAATATTTAATACAGTGAAAATGCATAATTGAGGAGGGTTGTTTTACATAAAAGTTGCTCGCAGGAACGATGTGACTGAACAGGAAGTTTTCTATACATCTTTATTTATTTAATTTTTCAGAAACGCTTCATGTTCCTAACAAACAGGTTTTCTTTAGTCACATTATTATGATTTTTAAGAGATTACATTTACTTTGAAAGCCGGTTTGGTTTTGTAACACTCTCTACAAAATAATAATGTAATAAATGAAAGAATCTAATAGAATTGTGATTTGATTTTCTAATATTTAAAATGCGTCTCATGTTACAGTCAGATCATGAGTGGACAGTACATTGGGTCGACAGAGAGCAGCTGCTGATTGAGCTCAGATGCCGTGGCGAACTCGCTAACACCTAATAAGGAAAGGGAGGGGGAGAGCGGCGGCTGAAGCAGAGTTAATCCACTCCTGTTCTTTGAGCATAGTTTGCAAACAGAAATCAGGAGGATTAGAAAGAGGCAGATCAAATGTGCAGCTTTAACTTGTTTGAGCACGAGCATAACGAGTGTTTGTTCATTTGCAGAGCCGCTACGCACAGCTTAACCATTCCTCTGTTAATTGTTTGACTTGTTTAAATTGTCCTTCTCTTCACATACAGGGACCTAAAAGCTGGAAATATTCTTCTTGGCGAAGATGGCTCAGTGCAAATTGCTGGTACAGTGTTTTCCCAGTGTTTTCACAGATTTTTCTTTATAGTTTTACGTCCCTCTGTAGACAGTAGACAATAGCAGTGTTACCATCAACTTATTGTTGCACATAGGTTTGCGTGAGTTAATGCGCATGATGGTTGATTGTAACATCTTTTCTGAATAAGTTCTGATATTACAAACATTACATTTTTGTTAAAGATGTGTTTTTTGCTGAAACACAGTTTTGTGCAACTAAATTGCATTTTCTTTTTCTTTTTTTGCTTTAAATGCGCTTCAATGCAACAATCCCATAGAAACAAAAGTACAGGCCTTTCTGCTGGAGACTAGTTTGTCAAAAAATATTTCAGTATCAAGTAATTAAAATATATTTTCTCTATTTTTATACCCCCTCTGTCACACTTTCCAAATCTCACACACTCGCTAGACTTTGGTGTGAGTGCCTTTCTAGCAGCAGGAGGAGACATGACGAGGAACAAGGTTCGGAAGACATTCGTGGGGACACCGTGCTGGATGGCCCCTGAGGTCATGGAGCAGGTGCGAGGCTTGTTTTGTAGTTGATAGCTTTCCGTCCCTGTTTTCTCCCCGTAATGCCTCACAACTCAGTGATGACAGGAAAACTTGAGCGCTTTGTTCACTTGGTTCTGTTTTTAATCGGCAGGTCCGCGGCTATGACTTCAAAGCAGACATCTGGAGTTTTGGGATAACAGCCATTGAACTGGCCACTGGGGCTGCACCATATCACAAATACCCACCGATGAAGGTAACTGCGTGTGCACTCACTGCATAACTGAATGATATGTAATAATAACAAAGTGAAGCTTCAATGATTTTGTCAAATTTAACTGACTGAAGCGGATGTTTGCATGTCTGTAGGTGCTGATGCTGACTTTGCAGAACGACCCTCCCTGTCTGGAGACCGGCATCACAGACAAGGAAATGGTGAAGAAGTATGGCAAGTCCTTCAGGAAGATGCTTTCCCTGTGTTTACAGAAAGATCCAGAAAAAAGGTCAGTTAATCCCCAAACCCTTTTTTTTCCTGACACCAGATTAGTTTGTTTTTCTTTCCATTAGATTCTGCTGTTGTGTAATGAGCATAATGAAGAGCCCTGTGTCTTCTTTCCTATTTAGGCCAACTGCAGCCGAGTTGCTGAAGCATAAATTCTTCACAAAAGCCAAAGTGAGCCTTACATCCCTATAATAAAAAATAAACCGTAGTATTTTTTGCATCTAAGATCCTGTAAGAAATGTTTGTCTTTCTTTTACAGAACAGCGAGTATTTGCAGGAGAGGCTCCTACATAAAGGGCCAACAATATCGGATCGATCTAAAAAGGTTTGCAAGTCATTACTAATGCACGCTGCCTGCCAGTGTTACCTAATGTATGCTAGGATACACCCTGTGAAAAGGATTTGCCAGAAAGACAATATTAAGTCTTACATCTTGTTAATGCATCGTGCAGGTGCGTCGTGTGCCTGGCTCGAGTGGCCGTCTCCATAAGACGGAGGACGGCGGTTGGGAGTGGAGTGACGATGAGCTGGATGAGGAGAGTGAGGAGGGCAAAGCTGCTGTGGCAGCTCTGCGGGTGAGACTCTGCATGCTGCCGTCTTCAAACAATCAAGTTGACTTTTAAAGGCCACTTCACTGTATTTCTCACTGAAATAGCACATGTTGCTCTAATGGCCAGCAGATGGTGCCGACGGACTGTTAATGTGAACATTTCTTAGCCAAGTTCACTTTTGGTGAGGCCTCCTGCCTCAATGCCACTGTAGTTCAAGTTTAGGTTACTTAACTAGATCAACTAAGCTACACCTGATTCCAAAGACTTGACCTTTTAAAACTGTTTTGTATGACCCAGAAACCAATTGTCTTTGTTGTATTATAAGCTCCATGTTGCTGTTGTTGGACTCAAGTAAAGATAAATGAATATTACATATAGGGGAAAACATACTGTAGATTCCATAGAAGATTAGAGTAAATTTGTGTGTAAACACAACAGAAAATAGGTGTTTCAGCTTGAAAGTTGATTTTGTATTCACACTGACTCGACTTAAAGGATGTGGCATGGCCACCGTTTGAAAAAGATTTGACAAGGTTTAACCTCTTCAGAGCAAAAGATGTAATAGTAGAATATGTAAAGTTCTGTCAGATGACACCTCTAATGAAAAACTGATAACTAGACCAGACTCCCGCTCAGATCGCCTGCTGTAATTATTCTCTCTGATGTGTGTTCACACTCAATTCACATCTTGGTGTGGGATTTTACTGCTTGTTGTATTAATTGTGATTTCATTAAGCTCTCTGTTTGAAGTCACCTTGTGTCAAATTCCTGTAATCCTACAATGCTCCATCAGTCATTGGGGGGATAAAAGGAGAATTGCATGACTTTAATCCTGACAATCTGTCATGTCCATCCTGCAGTCACCCAGAGTGAAGGACGGGTCCCAGAATCTGGAGGTGAGTGAGTTTATAGTGGACATGACCTGAACATCTTGATTTATCGTAATGCCTTGACAGAGTGATCTGCATGACTGTCCTACTGTATGTGTGTCCTCTTTTGTTTTTTTTCTATTCGTGTACAACTCAAAACAGCTGCTGATTTATTTGCATGTTCGTGTCTGTTAGCTGTTCACACCAGCAGATGGCTCCACAGGACATCTCCAGCCACCTGCTGTAGCGCACGAGAGCCCTGCGAATGTGGGCCAAACAGGAGAGGATGCTCCATCACAGGCTCCTGCTCAGACAGCGAGCCCTGCACATGCACCCACTGCTCAGGTAAAAAAAAAAAAAGGAAATAATTAAGAGGAGTCCTTATTAAAACAGGGAGAGGAATCGCTGCTCTGGTGCTGAATTTACGTGAAAGTTTAGATCAGGGTTTATGAGAAACATAACAAACCAATAACTCTGACTTTGTGTTGAAAAAGTTACAATTATACAAGGTACAGGTCCTTGATTAAATGCTCTTGTAGTTCATTCATATACTCCTCAGATGATCCCATTTACCAAGTTAGGTAGTTGCTCTTCTGACTTCAGTGTGTCCATGAGCTTTTAAGTTTTAATATGGAATCAATGTGAGCACGACAAAGATGTGTTGTTTAACACAGTTGCACCTATACATTACCTGTAACCACTGTGTATTGCTCTACCTTACTGTTTCAAGGTTAATGCTAATTAATAACTCTTTTAACTAGTCTAAGTCAACTAAAAGGGCACAATGCAATATCATATGTCAAGAGGAAAAAATTGATATGCAATATGTGAGTAGACCAAACATTTACTTTTGTCTGCCATGTTTCTGATCATATGATGCCAAAGTCAGCAAGTTGTGTAGTGACGTCTTTGCAGACTTTCCAGGTTGTTGACTTGGGAAGGCATTCATGTGAATTTTTCCATTCGAGGACTAATTTTTCAGATTATTCGGAGACCGCGTGAATGCATTATTACGTTCTCTTAACTTTTTTGACATTTGTTCCCCTGTAGGGGTTTAATCACCTATGGCGCTATAGAGCATTTTTTAATGATTTCTGTTGCATTTTTTTTCATACATCCCAGGGATGATTTCACATTTATTAGAAATGATACGTTTGATATGGGACAGTTTTAGCTAGTCTCATCTTGTATTATATATTTGTGTTTTGGTGTATAATTAGGCCTACTGCAAACTAATTTTGGTTCTCATTAGGTGTGTTTGTAAAGGTGCCGTGTGGAGATTTCCTCTAAACAAACTAGTGTTTACAGTCAACCAAACACCTTTTGTGAACCTTTTTAGGTCTAACAAACAACTTGATTTCCTTTCTCGTGTGCAGACACTCCACAGTGTGATGGGTGCTCAAAAACAGCTCAAACACACAGTGCAGCCTTAAGCTCCCCTTTCTGAAACCTTTCGTATGTGAAGCTGTGATTTTTATATTACAGGATCCAGCTGCAGCCAACACCAGTGTTCCCATCAGCCTCGTCCTGAGACTGAGGAATCCCAAGAAAGAACTCAATGACATCCGATTTGAGTTCATGTCCGGCAGAGGTGAGGGCGCGTCAACTAGCTTTTCGACTTTTGTCATGTTCAAGACTCTGTACTCGGGTCTAACTCTTTGGTTTTTCCTTTCTCTGTCTGTGCTCAGATTCTGCTGATGGAGTTTCTCAGGAGTTGGTCTCAGCGGGTCTGGTTGATGGGAGGGACTTAGTCATTGGTAAGTAGGAGATATAGCACTGTATGATGGGATAATAAACAAAAAGCTTTGCATTCTTGTTTTCACAGTCTGATTTTACTTCTGGGGTTAGTTTTTCTACATAACGGTATCTAACGCAAAGTAATGAGGGTTATGATTAATTACTCAACTCTGCAAGTTAAAGTGGGACAACTTTTCAACTGTCCCTCCCTCCTAGTGTTACAGATGACATTACTGTCACGGCATTAGCAGCATGGCTATCACTAATGTTCTGTCTACTATCCAAAGCAAAATCCCACTTTGACCTAAAGACCCTGCTCTCAGTGAAAAGGCAGTGTAAAACACCTGGTCCTGTTAAAAAGGAGGCAGGTTTTCTTTTTGAAGCGTCTCATGTCCTGGTGGTGAGGAGGAACACGTATCAACAGGGGAACAGACTTTGCCACAACACCGCCGCTCTCCATCGATTGAATTAGCGTCTGTTCACTCTTGTTTTTCCTCGGTTTCCATAACTCTCCCTCCTCACCTACTTTGCCTCCTCTGTCAGCGGGGTTTCTTTTTCTTTTGCAGTGGTAGAGTTAACCATAAGCGTTTTTTTAAAAAAATATAAACTCTTTCGGAAATAATGTTAAGTATATGTGTTACGTAACTGTGCTACACTATGCAAACCCGCTGGTACGCTATGATCTGAATACAACTGGTTCTTGCTTAGCTAGTCATCTGACATGATCCTCTCTCCTCCTTTTGTCATCTGTTTAGTCGCTGCCAATTTGCAAAAGATTGTTGATGATCCTCAAAATAACAAAAATGTGACTTTTAAATTGGTAAGTACACAGAAAATGGATTTCTTCTTTTGTATGATCAGCTATTGCTGTCATAGACGTGAAACGGAGATAGAACAGTGTGTGATGTTGTTCCCTCTCTTCCAGGCATCCGGCGTGGAAGAGTCTGAAATTCCTGATGATGTTAAACTCATTGGATTCGCGCAGCTCAGCATCAGTTAAGTCAAGCAGAGCCAGAAACAAAGGACAGAAATTGATGGTATTGCACAGCTGCATTGTAGTCAATTCCAAGTAACCACTACTGCCAAAGAGAGGAGGAGGAGGTGGAGGAAGATGATGAGGAGGCATGAAGCTGGCAGGGTGTGACACTACTGCAGGATGCATGAGGACCACGTTGAGAGGAGGCTCAGTTCATCACAGGAATCACACTTGAAATGTTTACAGTGCGCTTATACAGTAAATGGGAGAAGAGCTGCAATCAACTATATCAATTCCTGATTTCTTTTTCTTTTTTTTTCTTTTCCTTCCTCTTCATACATAAGCACAATCCAAACCATCTCCTGCCAGTACTGGAAGTGATTGCCTTTTTTTTTTCTTTTTAAATCAACTGTGCCACAAAACTCAAGAGTGTCGTGCCGCCTTCATACGGCACTTTATGATACACTGAAATTGAAAAGTGTAAATTCAGCCTTAGTCAAACTATGGGTTTTACCAGTGCGTTTGGTGAAAAATTGAGTCCATCTGTGATTATTAGGTGTATTTTTTGTATACCTATCCAAGAAATTTAAGAAAATCTCCCAGAACACTGATACAAAGAACTTATAAACACTCTGTAGCATAGTTTTAGTTTTGTAATCCAGTAAATTCAGATGGATTTTTACTTAAAATATAAGAAAATTACCAGATTCCTGTATAAGGCTACTCAATGTGGGTGGTGTGGTGGTTTTGTCAAAACAGAACCAAGAGTTTAGGCTCTGACTGCGCAACTGAAATTGATCATATATACACAAATCAACTGTAATTGCTTGGTCCCATGACTGCAGTTCCAACACTTTGTCAGATGGCGTTTTCCCGAGCTGTTCAAAGACAGGATTATTTTCACAGATTGCGACCTGCCTAATATTCTTATACTATGCAATAGATACTTCCTTTTCACCGTATGTGACCACTGGTTGCTGATAATATTTCTCTTGGGTTGAATAAAACCACTTTTTGTGCTTGTTCCTCACAGTGAGTTCACAAAGTCAACCAGCCAAACAAGCAGCGTTGGGAACCTGCAATGAGAATATACTTTAATTTTCACAAGCAGTCATCAAAGTGAAAATTTTAACACGCCAACAGACAGACCGGGGGTAATAATTGCTGTTTTCTATTTACCCTTATAAGAGTAATTTTGTCTGTTTACTGTTATCGATGTTACAGCTGGGAAGAATCCTGAATGCTGGCAATGAGAGTGAGCTCAGTCTGCTCGTGTTACAGGCTGACTGTTGATGAACTTCTGTGGAGGAGAGCACACTCAAAAGCTGAAAATGTTCTACCTAATTGAAATAAAGTTTAAAGGGGCAAATTACAAATTACAAAAGTAATAAATAGATTAAAGATAAATAAATAGATTGCTTCACCTGCCTCAAGTGATACTTAGCCCTGCAGATGGTTTTGGTATTATTTGCTGCTGTGTTGAGATGCTTGATTTTTTGCCACCAGCGCAGTACAATGGAGGTAAAGTCCCTAAAGAATGAATCCCACTGTATTTCTAGCGCAACCTGCAGGTCAAAATTTAAATTTATCTAGTACTTTGGTTTTTCACCAAATACCTGCAATACCATTATCGATCCCTTCGGCCTTAGCTGTACTTTGTGCTGACTTCTAACTAGCTAATGTTATCATGTTAACACAAATTAGCAGCCTGAAAAATGAAGCTAGCTTGGAAGGATCAGAAACTGCAGTTCCTGGAATGGCCACTTGAGGCTTGGCTCCAAAACAAGTCAGTCCCCAAAAGACCCCATGTTAAAATGTCCAATTTGACAGCAAAAATTAACACATGCACCGCTTGGTACACAAGCCAGATTTGGTCTCTAAAGCAAATTTTTCCATTCATGACAACTTTGTTTGAATTAACGTGTAAAGTTATGCTTAATTAAGGGCGAGGGCCCTCTGAATGACAACCAGAGCCCATGAGTAGAGACAGTTGTGACAACGGAAGTTCAAAATGCCAATCTCCAAGAAATTCTAGTCGGCAAATAAAGTGCATGAATACAGAGGTATAGAAGTGCGATTTTTGGCAGTTCGTAGTTAATACCTGATTTATTGATTGATTGATTTACAGTAATGGGCTACTAGTATTTGCAGCTAATTTCCGGAAACGATTGAGCGGCTCTCTGATCTGCTATCTCTTTAAAAAACAATGGTCCATTGGAGTAAATGAAAATCATGTTACTCTCTCTACTCAAGGACTCTGACGACAACCAGCCCAAAGTCATCTAGCTAGCGAAGATCCACCTGTGATCCACCTCTTTGCCCATTTTTAGATTAGTTGGGAATTAGCCGCTGCAACCCACTCAGAGCTTTAGAGTGGCCCTTCAGAAACCTATAGGTGACATCATGGAGACTACAGTGCATCCATGTTTTATATAGTTTATGATTAATACCCTTAATTGTGGATTTAAGCATTGTCACTCTGAACTAGTTGGCGTGCCTCACTCAATTCTCTGTGGTGCCTAAGTAAAGCCTCACAGAGCTGCTAGCTAGCACCACAAACAAAATTCCATTGTATTGATCTCGGCGAATAAAACCAAAACTATCGACATGTCTTGATACCACTAGAAGCAAACCTATCACATGTTGGGTGAAGTAACCCTTTAAACGTCTCCAGAGGCCAGTCATTACTTAATTTTTCGTCACTAGGCAAGCTGTTTTGACAGTACTGTAGTCTGTTTGCTTTCTAAACACTCACCAACGAATCACTGTCATCACTCCAAGTGTAGCTGTATGGTTGTTTTGTACCATGTGCAAAGGGCTTTGAAAGAGCTCCTAGTTCAGGTACTGATGTAAATGGTGTATGTAAAGATGTTGTAAATGTACGTATGATGGCAACTCCATGCACTGTCACACAAACATCATGAGGTTTGTATGTAATGATGTAGATGCATTGACTGTTTTAAGTGTACATGTCAGATAAAAGGAACATTTTACTTGTAAATATTGAGGCAAGCAGATTGAGACTCATCATGTTCAGTAGACAGAGTTGAATTTGTTTTGTAGTGTTTTCCCACTGTTGGCCTTCCTCAGAGCATCACTAATCATGCACAAATTATTTGTCAATTGGCACCTTATTGATCTGTTAACATGCGTGTTTTTGGAATTACACGGGGCTTGTGATCACACACTCTGTGCTTTGATGTCATGACGTGCATTTTTTCTCACACCTGTCCCAAGGGTAATGGTTGAAATGTCATTTTAATAAGACGGACGGCACAGATTACACCTCTCTCTTCCTGTGTGTGTGTGTATGTGTGTGTGTGATTTTGGTGATAAAATGATTGATCATCAAATGCTCAATGTCACTTAGAGTTTCTAAATTTCTCTCCCTTTTATTGTTTACTCATCAGAAAAGCATTCATTCTGCCTCTTTATGGGCTCACCTAATTATTAGTATTAATTTAATCTTTTGATTGGCAAGTACACATTTTCTTTTTTAAACCTTTTTTATTTACAGATCATTACGTATATTTTAAAAATATGATTGATTATGAAATATGTACATCAACAATGCATAATTTGAAGTGTAATATTTGTCATAACATACAAAAGAGATTCCTTGACATATATAGATTATTGGAAAATGTCGACACATGCAGATGATTTTTATTAGCTGAATAAAGTCACATGATGGAATTCAATGAGTGAAATTATGTGTAATGGCATTAAGCGTTGTGGCTGTAGACCACAACCAACTGGACACCCCTCGATTTGCCCTCCCCACATTGGCTGAGTGCAACATGGCGGACTTTGTGTACGAGGACCCGCTCTCTCTGTTGATATAAAAGGCTCATTATAAGGCAACAAAACACAAATATCAGTTTCAGGTGATTGTACACTAATGAAGACATAACTGATTTTCACAACAGATCCACATAAATCTTACAAACTGGACCTTTAAAGCTCAGTTTTCATTATTTCTTGCTTTAACAGGTCAGCTATTACTGAACAAGGTTTACATTTTGCCCTGACATGTGTATTGACCACACATTTAGTTACTGACTTAAGTCAGGTGGTTAAACATTTATTTTGACTATCATCTGAGATGTTGTAAGACCGACCCCCTGAGTTTGTTTCACACATCATCTGCTGTGTGAAAATGGTGGCTTTCGGAGAGATTCTCAGAACTATAGGAGAGTTTGGTCTCTTCCAGAAACTTCTCACTTTTGGCTTGGTCTTCCCAAATTTCTTATTCCCCGCCTTTTTCTGTAGTTTTCTATTTATCGAGTCGGATCCAGAGCGACACTGTAACACAGACTGGATCCTCAGGGCTGATCCTAACCTGACCACAGATGAGCAGCTGAACCTGACTCTGCCTCTCGAGGAGGATGGGACCTTCAGCAGGTGTCAGATGTTCGTCCCTGTGCACTGGGACATTGGTGCCATCAGGGAGTACGGACTCAATGAGACAACAAGGTGCATCAATGGATGGGTGTACAGCAAGACCCTGTATGAAGCCACCATAGTCACTGATGTAAGTCAAGTATGATGTGTGATCTGTCTCTTGTTCTTGGTATCACATGTGCTGACAGCTCTACTGATATTGACAGTGTTGTTTTCCAGTTTGATCTCGTCTGTGACAAGTCAACCATGGTTGAAGTTGTGCAGACTGTCTTCCTGTTTGGTGCGCTTGTTGGTTCATTCATCTTTGGACCTATAGCTGAATCGTAAGTGACTTAAGAAAAAGATATATTAGGTCATGTGCTTCACACTATTTGTTGACAGTCACCAACTCTCCAAACTCTAGGTATGGCCGCAGGAGAACCGTCCAGTTACCGGTCGTCCTTTCACTCATATTTCTCATAGTTGCTGGTGTGGCTCCAAATTTCTATATTTACATAGTGTCACAGTTCATAGTTGGAGTTGGACTCGGAGGATACAGGATCAACTCTGTTGTATTAGGTATGAAATCTGTTTATATTGCCAAGATTTCTTTGATTTTGAAATGGTCAAAAGCACAAGCATGTGGTTATCCTGTTTGTTCTAGCTTTGCAGTGATTTTGGTGTTCAAATTGTGTTTGTAGCTACCGAATGGATTGGGGTCACCCAAAGGTCCTTTGCCTCCTGTCTGACCCAGGTGTCTGCAGCACTTGGACAGTGTGCAGTGGCTGGTCTGGTCTATGCTATTCGTGACTGGAGAATAGCACAATATGTTTTGGCAGGAGGGCAGGCCTTTGTATTCTTGTACATATGGTATGTGTTGTTTATACCGGTACTCTTTTTTTCCTGACCTCACAGAGCTATATTTGTACATTAACACACTGCCTGGTTATACCTGGCCAAATCCGGTTTCTTCCCTTGTATCTTAGCTTCATAGGTCAAGTGTTACATCACATAATGAGATAATGCATAACCCTTCTAGTTACTCTGAAACCATATGTGATCAATCTTTTCAGGTGGATTCCTGAATCTGCGAGGTGGTTGCTTGGACAGGGAAGAACCGAAGAAGCACATAAGTTCATACGCAGAGTTGCAGCAATTAATAAAAAGAAAATCCCAGAGAATCTACTGGAGGAGGTTAGTCAGATTTGGTTTTAATTGCAGTAGATCAAATGAGACTTTAATGGTCCCTTTGGAAAACAGTTCATGGCCATGCTATTGGTTCTCTGAGATAGTACTGAGACGCAGCTTTCGGGCTAAATGCTAAAAGCAGTATGCTAACATGCTCACAATGAAAATGCTAACCATGTTGATTTTTCTTAGGCGTAATCTTTCCTGTGTTCGAACATATTATTATAACATTGTTATTGTTATAACATTTTCTGACTGACAGTAAACACAAAATACAAGTAAAGCTGCATCAGCTTTGAAGGAATTTGGTCATAAATGGGGTGAACCAAAACTGCCAAAATGTCTTTCATTATACAAATTAGGGGGTTGTCATTCAAAGTGTGTAAGTGAATAATTTGAGAAATATAACTGAAAATTAAACAGGAAAGTAAATGAATAGGGGAATTAATAAAAACTTAAATTAATACAGAAGCAAATTAAAACAGAAAAATCAATTCATGTCACATCTGATTAATTGATTAATACCTACATTTATTTTCAATATTATTTTTGGTGCATTACATAGAATATTTATTTATTTATTTACTGAAACATCTATTTATGTCTTTATTCATTTTAAATTTTGTCACTTTTTGAGTAATAGATAGCACTAGAATACAGGTCAGTGGATCAAACCATTACTGTATATATATTATATACTGTCTATGGATCAAACTTATTACAATATATCCTCTTGGGGCCATAAATGTCTGTATTTTCACAGCATTTTAGTATAGGCCATATTGTGAGTAAGCAGAACTCAGTTGGCTAAAAGTAATGGGATACATGGTTATTGACACATAAATGGCAGAAGTCATGTCACTAAAAGTCATGGATACAATGGTTCAAACATCCACCTTCTGCTGTGGTAGTAGTAACACTTGACCAAACTGACAGTAATATAGTTCAATGTATCAAAGTTTTATTGATTTATATAATTGGTAGTGTTAAATAACATCCGGTTTAAAATCTATTCAAATGAACACATTTGGACCATGATGGGTGGTATCGATGAAGTGGTCCTTGAAGGACTGCAGTGCGTAAGACAAAACTGGTTGGGAACCATTTAAAGATCTATTTAAAGAGCAACTGGTTGATAACAACCACCTGTTTTCTCTAACCCAAACCTCTAGATTAATTGTAACTCCTGCCTTTTTCATATAGTAATATAATACTAACTACCAACGGCAAAATTGCCATCAGCAGCCATATTTTACTGTATTAAAATCATACATTTACCCTTCAGGTAACTGGAGAACAAGAAGTCCACAGAGGAGGAATCAAATTAATATTTACCTCCAAAGTCCTGGTGAAATATATCTTCATTGTATCTTTTGCCTGGTAAGTTTGGATTGTAGTTTTTAATATGATTTAATACACATTTTGCATCACATTTGTCTTTTTTGTGGTTTGAAGGTTTTCGGTAAATCTAGGCTACTTCTGTCTTTCTCTGAACGTGGGTAAGTTTGGTCTGAGCATCTTCCTGGTTCAGTTGCTGTTTGGGATGTCAGAGATTCCAGCACATCTCCTCTGTATCTGGCTTCTGGAGTTGATCGGGAGAAAGAAATCCTTGCTATCAACCCTCCTGACAGGTGGTTTTGTTTGCCTCCTAACCCTGGCTTTCCCTCAAGGTGAATTTTCTGTCCTTAATTCTCAGTACTGATGATAAATTACTTCCAGTGTTTTAATATAATTTACTGTTAAAACTTTAATTCCAGACAGTGCTGTTGCTATCACAGCTCTTGTAACCACTGGAAAGTTCCTTTTGAACTGGTCTGCGTCAGTATGTCTCGTCTACATTCAGGAGTTGTTTCCCACCTCTGTCAGGTACGAAAAAAAATAAAAGTATTCAAAATGTATAATTATATATATTCTACATGTATACTGCATATATTTGCTCCACTCTCAGGCAAACAGCTGTTGCCTTGGGCTCCATAGCCTTCAGAGTAGCAAGTTTGCTGTCTCCATTGCTCAACATGTTGGCCACATACTACTGGTTCATACCCATCATAGTCTTCAGCAGCCTCGTGGTGGTCAGTGGAGCTCTTGTCCTCCTCCTTCCTGAGACCTGCAGAAAAGAGCTTCCAGATTCAACTGCTGAGGTCGAAGGCAACAGGTAAGCAAGCCGCTTGATTTACTGAGGAATTAGGGCAATATTGGCTCTCAGGGCTCAGATACAGGCTAACCAGGGCATCCATCAGCACTATTTATTCTAATCTGTTTTGGCAGTAGACCAGTGTCACGCTGGTCTCTATAAAAGGTCTTTATGGTGATCTGATGATTATTGACTCTCAAGCACTCACAACAATAACTGCAGGAAACTTCAGGAGAGTCAAATAGTTAAACCTTTTGGGAAATACTTTCTTGCGCAGAGTTAGGGAAGCAACCTGGCTCCTCTAAACCTCGCTGAGTAACCTGTTATGTCTAGTTCTTGTTTTATTTGTACATAAACAGGAACGTAAAAAATTGACGTACAATTTGAGGCCAATTTCAGTTGCGCCCTGCCAAGAAATAGTCCACTTTAGTTTTTGTACTTGTATAAATAGTTTTTTTATGCTTTAGAGGTGAAGGTAGGTGCATTTTCTAACCTTTATTCTAAGCCTAGCAAATTGGCTGTTAGTGGAAGCTTCATATTTAATGGACGGATATAAAAGAATCCGTCTGCTCATCAAAGTGATGAAGTGTATTTATCAACATCTAGAAGCATACATGAGCAGGGATAACAGAAACCATATTATGGACAGTGTTACAGTAAGGAGACATCTAGAGCTAATCTCCCTTCTTACTGTAAGTAAATCCTATTTACTAATGGCATACATTTTAGATCAGTTCAGCTAAAACGCTGCCAGAGCTGTCAGCAAAGCATACTTTAATATAATCTGTAAGTACTAACAGTCCGAGGGAAAATATGGAGGCAGTGGTAGTTGACGTTGTTGCTTTTACAATCAAAAGTGCCATATTGACCTAGTCTTTAATCATGGATAAATCCTCAACTGAAATCATCCAATTTAATTCTCACAACTTTATTCATCCCTGCAAGGGCAATTGTATATAGCAGCCTGTCATCTGACTAACGAATATACACACTATTTAAGTGTGAAGAAATAAAAACATTGTTTAGGTCATAAACTTAAAAATATATATGTTATATATAATATAATGGTACTGCATATGTTGTAATAAAAATATAAATTTACAAAAATATTTATATATAAAAAAGTAAAGTAATGAAATTTTAAAGGTGTTTCTGATAACATTCAGCCACTAATGTCATTTTTAATTTTTTTTTCACAAACAACTACCAAGACTCTTGATCTGCTCTTGATGCTGATAAAATGTGGATGCCACGTGATACCAGCAGCGTCATACTATTGGCTGATAGACCTTGTTAGAAGCTGGAACCAACCGTCAGACTTTTTACACGGACATAAACAAAACAATCATTTTGGACCTGACAAACACATCGTGATCATGTTTTTAAAGAAGAGACTTTTGTTTTGTACCTTTCTACAAGCTCTGTAGATGTATTATATTTTAAAAAACTAAAAAAGATTTGTCCACATAAAAACGTTATCAGCATGACTTTATGTAACTTATTTACTGGGTCTGGCAAAAATTATCAGCAACCATAATAACCAGTTTAATATTTATATTCATAGTTCAACCACTGTATATTTCTGATTCACTTGTCACAGTACTCATTGCCTTTCCCTGTGGTATTCTTACTTTAAGTAGTAATTATCATTTTGTTTTTGGGGGTTTTCTTTTTACATTTTGGGGTTTTACCAAAACTTCTGTTTTATTAAAACTGCTCATATATGAACTCACTAGCAATGACTGAGATAAGATAAAACATTTTACTCACATAGATAAAAGGTCGGGGTCAGAATTAAGTAATCTAAATGTTGTGTTCCTTTTCTTTATAGGACTTTAACCACCAAGAAAGCAGGAAGTGACTCCAACGTGGCTGAACACTACAGCAGCAAATCCACCAAACTATAGTCAGAATACTGTGTTTTTTAGCGCTTTTTGTTGTCTATGTACTGTCGAGTGGAATATTTTCTTTCTTTCCAAACCGACTTTGAATGTTAAAGCAGATAATTCAATAAATACACCCAAACATGCATTTGTTTTTCTTACTGTTTCCAGAAGATATGCCTTGACTACAGGGGAGGTTTCATATTCTAAAAGTTGGATGAATTATGCTGAATAATAGTGGGGCTGTTAAGCTCTTAAAATATGGACAATCTTGCTTTTTGTGAAAGAAGCATGAAACTTTAAGGGTTTGTTCTTGATGACCTAAGCTTTAATTTAAGACGTGGAGGCATTCTCACTTTGACCTCTGAGGTCAGCTAGAGTTCATTGACCTCTGTGATATGACATTTCTAGGCCTGAAATTATAAATGTGTGTATCTTAGGATCTAAATGTGATAGAAATGTAAACTAAAGATGTATTTCCATGTATCTGGGCATGAGGAACTCATTTATGCCATTGATAGCACTCTAAGAGGTCAACATCATTAAGTGCAGTGAAGGTTACTAGGAATGTGAGTGGCTTAAGGCGAGACACTATAGGTGAATAGGGTAAAAATTTAAATAATAGATATCACCATGAAACTTTCTCAGCTGATTACTCATATTAAGCTAAGAAAAAAATGTTTAAATATGCAAATGAAACCTTATCTCATTAAAAATGCGCTAATTTGCATACATTTTAAAAAACGAAATCAGAGCGTGTGATAAAGCCGGGCTCAAATTTTTTATTTTTATTTTATTGTCATATTAGATGGGAAAATAATTACAGAGGGGTTTATGGACACCTTCTACTTCTGTTATCCTGTAAATCAGAATATACTGTCAATAGCCAGAGTTTTTAGAAATAATCGTTTTCTGTGATAAAGTCAGGGTTTTTTTTTTTTTTGGCCTTTATATGGCTTTATTGATAGTATATAGCTGAAGATATGACAGGAAACAGGGTGAGAGAGAGTGGGAGTGACATGCAGCAAAGGGTCCCGGGCCGGGAGTCGAACCCGGGTCCGCTGCAGCAAGGACTTAGCCTCTGTACATGGGACACCCGCTCTACCAAGTGAGCTAAACGGCACCCCAGGATGGTTTTTTAAAGGTGAAGCTCATCAAAACCTGCCTCAGGTCAACCATGTCACAGGAACGCCTTACTGGTCTGGCCATCATCAGTATCAATCATACAGTTGCTCTTTTGGAGGGGGTGGGGGTGGGGCTAGGACCGCCACTGCTTGACTATTATAGTGACTGAAGAATCTCAACGGACATTTTAAGACTAAATCAGGCAGAAGTGCAGTGGAATTCCACATCTGACTGGGTAACAGCTTAATGATTTAAAAAAGTTGGTACACAGAGTTGTATTGCTGGGCTTGTCAGCAGGGGTGAAGGTGCACAGAATGATCTTGCAATTTGTTTTCTGACAACAAATCAGTTCAGTTTTGATCTAGTTCTTGAAACAAAAGTGGGATGCCAAAAGCAAATGAAAATCAAATCCGTTCAAAATTCAACCAAATACACAACTGCATTTGACAAGCTTTCACACATAAAATGTTCCATGTGAGGAATCCCTGTTATTTTCCTAAGCAGAGTGCCATATTGTTGGGAGGCTAGGCACCCTTCAAAAAGTGAATTGAACTCACCACAGGTGCCTAGCCTCCCAACAATATGGCACTCTGCTTAGGAAAATAACTAAACAAATGGTCAGAAAATCAACAAGTAATCAAATAACCAAGGCAGCAAACACCAAAGTAAAGTAAGGTAACCCAGTTGGTTTTAAACCCAAAACTAAAGACAAAAGGGCAAAACAATTGCAGAATGCAAACTAAATGGTTAAAAGGTTGACAAAACAGCAGTGTTATGGTGCAGGTGAACCCCCCCATGCACCAGCCAAACACAGAAAAGGCTCTGGTAACGGGCAAACAGGGATTCCTCACACGGACAGCCACAGCAGAGACAGAGCAGGAGGCAGGGGTAGAACAACGGCACACAGGCGCCATATAGCTTGGCGTTGATTAGTGAATTTGTTGTGGGGGGAGTTGCGCCAAGGCTGCATTCACCAGCACTACCCTAAGGGGAGTCTACCCCACCACAATCACATATGTTGAATGTGATTGTATGTGTCAGTCTGTGTATGATTCTCTTATATATCCATTAACTGTGGCTGGAGTTTTGACCTTTTCAGTTATTTACCTCCACGGTAGTCCTAGAATTTATGGGCAAGTTAAAAACAAGGAACTAAAAGAAAAAACTAAAATATGTCAGAAAACAAGGAACATTTTCCCTTTATTGTTTTGCTTCTCAGTCCTCTGCAGAGTCAAACATTATCAGACGTCAAACATATTATGTAACAGTTGCCCCTTGCATAAGAGCGCTGGCAGAAAAGTTTTGATGAGTCAGCATGTTGTAATAGCTCATGAAAATTCAGCATAACCCTGTAAGAGATAAGCAAAGTTGTATACACTGTCTGTAATAGTGGCTGTGCTAAAAGAATACTGACTTTTAAGTTAAAGTTGAAGTTAAAACACACACATGAATACTGTTGGGTTCGTAATAGATGGCATAGAGACACAGAAAAAGCTACGAGAGGGACATATATAGTTAAAGAATCCCAAAAGAAGCTGTTTTAATTAAAGGAAGTGTCCATTTAAATGCTGTGTCACCCCTCCTAAGAGATACACTCCAGGGTTTAAACATTAATGGACATTGTTTAAAGGTCATCCTTTTGCCAGCATCACCTAACTGAAAGTCAGCTCCCTGAACATGGCTGAGTTTGGAGAGATCCTCCGGGGTGTCGGAGAGTTTGGATTATTTCAGAAGGTCACCCTTTTTGCTCTTTGCTTCCCAAATGTTATTCTGCCTTTTCATTTTGCCAGTGTATTTTTTGTCCAGTCAGATCCAGAGCGACACTGTAACACAGACTGGATCCTCAGGGCTGATCCTAACCTGACCACAGATGAGCAGCTGAACCTGACTCTGCCCCGGGAGGAGGATGGGACCTTCAGCAGGTGTCGGATGTTCGTCCCTGTGGACTGGGACGTTGATACCATCAGGGAGTACGGACTCAATGAGACAACAGGGTGCCAGAATGGATGGGTGTACAGCAACATGCTGTATGAAGCCACCATAGTCACTGATGTAAGTGATAGGTTTGTCTCATGGCCATTTATGATACAAATATTAAATTATCTTCATAAAATTCTCCTTTTTTAACAATTTGGTTTAATGTTCCTACAGTTCGATCTAGTTTGTGATAAGGCCAGTTTGTTGGAAGTGGCACAAACAGTGTTGATGGCTGGCATTCTTGTTGGTTGTCTCTTATTTGGACCTTTTGCTGAATCGTAAGTAATCTTAAAAATGTACTCAATAAATTTTGTTTAAATCTAAACACAAAAGAGAAACACAAAATCACACCACATTAGCTGACCGGAGGGGTTTTATCTTTTACAGGTTTGGTCGTAAACGAGCAGCTCAGATTCCAGTCTTTGTGATGCTCATATTCACTGTAACAACTGGACTGTGTCCCAACTTCTATTTATATCTAGCGTCTCAGTTCATGGTGGGAATTGGCTATGGAGGCTTTCGACTGAATGGCGTCATATTAGGTACAGTATACGCAATCATCTTACATTTGAACAGGGGTTTTTTTTGTTTAATGTTTAATTTTCATTAACTTTTACAATATGCTGACTCATCAAAACTTTTCTGCCAGCGCTCTTATGCAAAGTGAAACTGTAAAATAATATGTCTGATGTCTGATAATGACTGAGTCTGCAGAGGACTTAAAAGGAACACATAAAGGAACATCACTAATTCTCTGACACGGTGTACTTTCTCAGACTACTGCGGAGGTAAATAATTGAAAAGGTCAAAACTCCAGCCACAGTTGTAAAAGAACAACTTTACTGTCAGACCAACGTGCTTCAGCTTGTGGCCTTCACTGGGGTCATCATAAAACACATTAAAAAGAAAAACCTGAAATAGAGCACCAGCCTGTGCTAGTCCAAAACTCGAGGGAGGGCTATTACGGTGATGAACTCTGGTTAACTGTCATTGATCTCCTGTTTCTAGCCACTGAATGGATCGGGGTGTCTAGGCGATCATGGGGAGCATGTGTGACTCAGCTATTTGGTGCAGTTGGGCAGTGTGTCCTCGCTGGTATGATCTACTTCATCCGAGACTGGAGACTGGCTCAGTTCATCACAGCTGCTCCGTTTGCAGTGATCTCTATTTACATATGGTGTGCTTAACCTTTTTTTTTTTTTTATTACATTCTCGTGCTTTAAAGGTAATTTATCCTTTATTCAAAAGTTTAACAGTCCATGTCTCTGACAGGTTTATTCCAGAGTCAGCCAGATGGTTGTTGGGCAGAGGAAGGATAGAAGAGGCTAAACAGCTGATTACCAAAGTGGCAGCCATCAACAACCGCCCTATTTCAGAGTCTCTGCTGGACAATGTACTTATCTTTCACATAACACTTCATTGTAACAATACTTCAATGGAATAATAGCAAACACATGGTGTACATACAGTATATATATGGTGAAAGATTGTTACATAAGAAAATGTCTGACATACAATGAACACCTGTACAGCATAATGCAATTCAATACAACAGCCCTGCTAGAAACTCAGCTGTGTAAAGTATGCTGTGTCAGAAAGATGGCTTGGAAACACAACAGTCAGTACTGGATTGCAGTAAGTTATTAAGGACAAATTACCAGAATGGCTTACTATACATGAAGAGTTAACACTATCTATATCTATATGCGTATATATCATCACCTCTCTGACAAAGTGTGAACAAAAACTACCTTTTGCACTAAATACCTTTTGCAAAGCTGTTGGATTACATGATTTGCTAGCATGCAAATGTTAGCATGATATTGTGTCAACTCCCTGTGCATTACAGATTGTTAAGAAAGAAACTGAGAAAAAGGGAGGCATAATAATTCTTATCCAATCACCTGTGCTTAGGAAGTATTTCTTTACGCTACTATTTGCATGGTAAGTTACATTTTACAATACAGAACACAGAGTCTATGAATAATGTGTGTAGATTCTTAAGTGCTAAAACATTTTACAAATGATATTTAAAATTTCTATTATTTAATGACTAATGCTTGTTTTCTTTTTGAAATCTGCAGGTTCTCACTGAATGTTGCCTACTACTGCCTTTCATTTAATGTGGGAAATTTTGGCTTGGACATCTTCCTGACGCAGCTCATGTTCGGTCTGACTGAGCTACCGGCTCATATACTTTGCATCTGGTTGTTAGAGGCACTGGGGAGAAAAATATCACTGATGGCAACACTTCTGTTTGGAGGATTCTTGTGCATATTAATCCTAGCTGTTCCTCAAGGTAAAAACTTCAGATGGTCTGGCTCAGATGGTGTTTCTCTGACTGTTGTCTACTTCCCCTGTTGACTGGGCATATATATGTTGGTTGGTTAGTCAGTGCAATGCTTCTGTTCACACTGAAATATCTCTGGATTGTCATAGAACCTGGCACAGACATTCATGGTACCTAGACGTTGTAATGATGTCAAGATACATCATTAGCCAGTGATTGTGGGTAATGCAGGCGCCAGGTTCTGATAAAGGCGATATCTTCTGCTGTATCAATTTTGAACATTCGTTTCTCCACTGTCCATAGTGACCCCAACAGTGTTATAGGAGTGCAATGCTAGACCAGTGGACTACTTTTTAAAACATGATGCCTACATTACCCATAATGCAACTAGGCACTAAGTGACATCACTGGAGGCAATTTATCAGATTACATGCAGCTTCCTCTGGAGCCACAAAAGGCTTTATACTACTTTTTCACATATGCAGTATCACTCCCCAAGACCCGTCAAGACACTTTAATGTGTAAAATTGGGGAAGTCACCCTTATAGCATAGTTATTGTGATCATGCAACCAAGCTGATGATAGCATTTACTCAAACTGTACCTAAGGTACAATCAAAATACCTAAGCTTGCAGTGGCAGAAGAATGGGTTGCCTCATTTTAGATTTACGTCCCAATACAGTAGTTTGTGTGTATCTGACTCTGTGTTTTTCTGTTCAAGGTAACGCTGTTGCTGTGACCGCATTAGTGACCTCAGGACGTTTTTTCATAAACTGGGCAGGGTCCGTATGTAATGTGTACGTTCAGGAGCTCTTCCCCACATCTTTTCGGTAAGCTGAGTCGCTCCATCTCACTGTATCAGTTGAAACACTTGCACTCGTGTTCAGATTATAAAAGTCACAACGTTTGTCAAATTAGTTGTGGGTTTAAGTACAACAATGGGTCAAGTATTACATGGAATCAAAGTAAAACAGTACCTGCCTCTGATTGGTTCTGACAACAGTTATCTTTCAAAATAAACTGTCTAGCCCAGCAATAAATATTAGGCTTGGTTCTTATTCTTGACCTATTTTAATTGAGAGAGAGGTCACATATGTACGTAGTGTATTAATTGTACTCTTACTTATCAAAACTGAAAGTTAATTAGATTCAATTAAGTTTTTCATTTTCATTGAGTTATGAAAAAAAAGGGCCATGCAGAAATACCTAAGCAAGCTGTGCATGTCTGAGCTGTGTGTGTTTCTTTTAAAGACAAACAGCCTCTGGGTTGGGCTCCATTGCAAGCAGAGCTGGTGGCTTGCTGTCTCCATTGCTCAACATGTTGGCCATGTACCACCAGTCCATACCCACCATAGTTTTAAGCAGCCTTTGTATGATCAGCGGAGCTCTCAGCTTCCTGCTTCCTGAGACCAGGAGAAAAGAGCTTCCTGATTCAACTGACGAGGCTGAGGGCAACAGGTAAGCAAAGTGTAAACCGAGGGCGTCTCTTGATAACACGTTGCATTACATATCAAAAGGTAACACAAGATGACACCCCAAAGTGGGAAACTATCCATCTGAACTAACATTTAACACTTTTTCCTCTTTCTCCAACAGCAACAAGGCCACCATGATGAAGCTAATTCAAGCAAACAAGCCTGCACAATGCAAATCTACCAGATTGTAGTCTGAGCACCTCCATGATTTACTTTATTTTTGTCGTGCATGAAATTTGCTGTAGCTATTCACTGTTTTCAGGACAAATCGTAATGTTTTGGTGAGCAGCAAATTTTTACTTGTAGAAAAAAATGTCAAGTTATCACTGGAAAATTGCCTTGAAATGTACCAGTACTTTCTTGCTTTCCATGTTGGACACTCATTTCCTCACAAATTTCTCACTCCAGTCACGTTTCAGCTTTACACACACGCTGTCTCCAAATGTTGTTATCCGATGGCTCTGGACGTTAAACTGTCATCATTCACATTCAAGGGGACAACCACTTTGTATTTAAAGTTAACGCTATATTTTCAGTCAGTGGGTTTTTGCAACACAATGCTGTTTTGTTTTTTTTAGCTTAAACTATCATTTTAAATAAATTATTATCAAGTATTAACTGTTTTGTGAGTCTTCTTTTAACTGACGTGTGATTGCCAAAGTTCCCAATAAAAACTGTTCACAGTGGTGTGTGTGGACTTCTCAGATGTATTGAAGCAGCACACATTAAATACCATTCTTACCAATACCTTACATTACCATTACTTTGAAAGACTATTTCTCAAAATGAACAATTTCAGTGAGTGATTGGTTTATTGTTAGAATATATTTTGTGAGAAAAATAAATAACTACATATACAGCACCCATGCTCTGGAGGCTCAAAGTTTACGCCGATGCACAACACACAATCTGTGAAACATTAAAAATCCCCTGTAAGTTTAATATCATTGGTCAGACTGTGAGTCTGAAGGAAAGGTGTGAAAATGAAGACCAAAGAGGATTCTGCGGACATTAGAGATGCACAAAAATCAGAAGAGCCCCTAGCTGCACACGGACAGAGCTCCATAAAGTGCATGAGTACGAGAGATCTCAGCACTGGAAATGCTTCAATTCTCCTTGTTTTTGTCATTTTCTGTGAAATTAAAAATTAACAAAGTTTACTACGCTATAATAAATAGACATCTTTTATGGGTTGGGTCAAATTTACCTCAGCAATACAAGGTAAGATAAGATAAGATAAAATAAGATAAGATAAGATACAATAAGATGTTCCTTTATTGATCCCCCTTGGGTAAAATTCACCAGTATTGCACTGGTGTCAAATGTGCAATGTGCAGGGTTCCTGAGATAATAAATAAGAACAGAACAAAAAACAATCAGTCTTCAAGTGACAGTGAAGTGTATGTTTGAGTCCTTAATCAGTGGAGAGAGGAGGTGTTGGGAGCTGTGGTGGTGGTGCTGTGTAGTCTGATCGCTCATGGTATGAAAGAGCCCCCCAGGTGCTTTGAGGGACGCGGTTGGATGAGTCTGTGGCTGAAAGTGCTCCTGAGTTGCCTCAGCTTGGGTGCAAAGAGGGTGAGAGGGATTGTCCATTATAGCTTGCAGCTTTCCTCTCATCCTCCTCTCCGTCACCGCCTCCACACTGTCCAGTTTCATCCCCACCACAGAACTGGCTTTCCAGCCAACCCCAATCAACCCTGACCAACAATAGGTTACAGTGTAAACCAAGTTTACACTTCAGACCTTCAACTAGGTTCAGGATCATAATACTTTATTGGTACTGTAGTATATTTGAACTTACAAGGAAATTTGGCCTGGTGGTTGCATGTTTTATTACAGACAGAAAGTTTGAAACTCCATGCAAACCAACACAAATTCTTGGAAAGATTCAATTACACAATTTGTAAATCGCTGATCAGTAAAAAAAATTCTGCAGCATCTACTCAACCTTTTTTTTGTTTCCTGTGCAATATAGTGCGATATTCTCCTGTTCCTGTTATAGCATTTATGAAGCACTTACAGTGCCTATAAAGAGTGTTGACCCCGTTGGATGATTTCCTCTTGCTTTTATAAATGGAATCATGGTCAATATAAAATGGATTTTATGACAAGAATAGAGATCTGTTTGTCTGTACAAAATAATTTTGTGAATAAAGTGTCTGGATACCCCAGTGAGTACAGTGGGATCAACACCTGGGCACTGAATGCTGTCGAGCCCTCAAAACTCAGTGTATGAGCTTGAAGGAGACTTGTAAAGGAAGCCAACAATAATCCAGGAAAAACTTTGAAGGAGATAGAGAGTTCAGTAACTGAGACCAGAGTGAAGGTGCACCAGTCACCCTAAGGCAGCTAAAAGAAAGAGGCATTGCTAAAGAAAAAACACATCAAAGCACATCTGGAGTTAGAAAACAAGCCAGATAAGACAGACCCCAACAAATGCTGCAATGCTGTTTTGCTGTGAAGCTCCAGAAATGTTTTGTGGACAAATTACATTCCATCAGCATGGGAGCGAGTTGACAATGACTACATCTATTGATGAACTTATCCTTTAAAGGAAGAATGGAAGGGGTGAAGTACAAGGAGACACTGCAATGCAAGAGAACCGGCTTCTGGCTGCTATAAAACGGAAACTTCGAAATGACCACAGATACAAGGCTCTTTTTTTTTTTTTTTTTTTTTTTACGATGACCAAAGTCCAAATCTCAACCCACTCAAGAATTTGTGGCTCTTGTGGTCACGTGAAAATTGTCGCTAACAGGTGTCATCCAACCAACCTAAACAACCTGGAGTCAATCTGCCAGGAAGAATTGGGGACACCAATCCCAAAAGCTGCTACATACTTACCCCAAAAGATTTAAACCTGTTACTGCACCAGGAGGCGGCTCTCTACCAAGGGTTGGCATTTTTTTTGCTTTTTGATTACCTTTAAAAGGTCTGCTGATGAATACTTGACCATATATGGGTTTGTAATAGAATGAATAAAAATGAAAAAGGTATGTGGAGGTATTTTTTGTGCGTCGAACAAATCTGGAAAAATTTTTGAAGGGGGCAGAATCATTTGGAAAGCCGTTGCTGGCACAGATTTAAGGATGTCCAGATGATACCCTGTAATTCATTCAAGGTGAGAGTAAAAAAAACATGAAAATCAAAACATTCTGGGATAGGCAGCAGACACTCAAGGTGATAATATAAGTCTTGCGCTATTCAGGTTGTCATCTCTGTGCCAAAAAAAAGCAGTTAGGTTAAACATTAATGGATATAGCCAACATGTGGTGCAGACTTTTTCAGATAGCACAAAGAAGGACGACCACTGTCGATATGGCTGATTTTGGAGAGATCCTGACGAGCATTGGAGAGTTTGGATTATTCCAGAAGCTCCTTCTCATTGCACTTTGCTTTCCAAACTGCTTTCAGTCCTTTTTCCTAGCAAGCCTTCTATTTATCGAGTCAGATCCAGAGCGACACTGTAACACAGACTGGATCCTCAGGACTGATCCTAACCTGACCACAGATGAGCAGCTGAACCTGACTCTGCCTCGCGAGGAGGACGGGACCTTCAGCAGGTGTCGGATGTTCGTCCCTGTGGACTGGGACATTGGGGACATCAGGGAGTACGGACTCAATGAAACAACAGGTTGTAACAATGGATGGGTGTACAGCAAGACCCTGTATGAAGCCACCATTGTCACTGATGTAAGTAATGAGCGTAGACAAGTGGAATTTCTTATTTATTTAATAACCTTGATGATTTCATTAAAAAATGTTTGATTTTGTCTGAACAGTTTGATCTAGTTTGTGATAAGGCCAACTTAGTGGAAGTGATACAAGCAGTGATGATGGCTGGTATCATCATTGGTTCCCTGGCATTTGGACCTTTTGCAGAGTCGTAAGTATATTTCGTACATTAACGTCAAGTCAATTTTATCTATACGGCCCAAATCACATTTGCCTCAAGGGGGTTCACAATCTGTAGAGCGTATGTCGAGCTCTATCCTTAGACTGGGATAACAGCTTGATTGAATTACGGATAGATTGCAAATTTGTGAAAAGAATGGTTCACGGAGGATGTCAAGCTTCCCAGTAAGTTTTATTTAAAAAATGTGGGTTTCAAAATTATGGGTTTGTGTTTTGTTTTTTTTTATCACTCGCTGCTGATCTCTGCCTCCCCCTGACAAATCTCCCGACACATAAAAATAATGTTAGCCCATGCTGCAATGTAGTTTTATAGCTTTATTGTATCATCAGTCAACATGAGGAGGCTATCGTTTTGCAAAAGCTGCAAAATCCCAATTATGTTCTGGTACTGCACTGATGCTTTGGACCTAGAAATGTCTCAACCTCTACCACACAAACACACAAATACCTAACAATTCAGCATTGTTACACTGGTTGTTATGCAGAATCCACTTGGTATTGTACACATAATGCTAATGCCCAGTTCTAGTGTGCATTGTCAAGTATTTGCTCTTATGTACATAAACATGATTTAGCTACCTCATAGCTTAGATGAACTATGGAGCTCATGGTTAAAGCTACAGTACTTCTGTTATTCTCTTCATTGTCACCCACATATCAGCAACTTTTCTTATTTAGTGTGTTCATCTCAAGAGAGGTGGTTCTTAATTGATACTATCTAGACTGTATAATTGTGTTCTTCTCTTTCTGTTGCAGGTTTGGTCGCAAACGAGCAACTCAAATTCCAATAGTAATGGTATCAATATTTGTTATAACAACAGCGCTCTGCCCCAATGTCTACTTATATTTAGTATCCCAATTCTTTGTGGGAATTGGAGGTGGAGGATATCGTGTCAACTGTGTTATACTCGGTATGTATTCTGTGTTTATACATGGTTAAGATAAGGTATGGAAGAGTCTAATAAATCAATGATTTCATCTTAAGGGTTAGGGTTAGGTTAGGTTAATGAAATAATTAGTAAGTCATCTAAATCATTGCAATTCGTTTTGGGGATCTTTCTTTTTTTCAAGTGTCTCCTAAACCAAATTCACAGAAACAAAAGTGCAAGCAAAAACTGTGTGCGTCTGCTCTAACATGACCTGCTAATGTGGATGTACATTTAGCAAACACATAGTTAGGTCTATTCTCTGTAAAACTTTACAATAAGGTTCACAAAAATGTCAGTAGTTACTGAGGAGCAATGAAGGAATGAATCAGGAACTACTTGACAGTTGATTAATTGTTTATGAGAAATTTCTGAAGAACTGTGATTTCAGAACTATATAGTGCATAATGATGAGTTACTAGAATTACTACATTAATGAATCGTTTGGTAATGATTAGTTCATAAATATCTGTGAATCAACTAACTGGCCAATTTCTTCATGAGTTGTTCCTGATTAACTATCAACTAGCTGTTGAGTGGCACGAACTACTGATGACTCATTAATTACCAATTACAGAATCAATGGTTACTCTTTTTGTGTACCTTCAAGTGAAGTGAAACATCATACTGAGTAGTGACCGAAGAGACTGCTTAATACTAATTACTTAATCCCTACTTACTCTTTGTACCCCCTGAAGTGAAACATCGTACTAAGTAGCTACTGAGTAGTCTCTCATTACCTAATGATTAGCCAGTGAGTATTTCCTGGGACTTTAAATCTTTCATGCCAATTGTTTTAATGTAATGCATGACATATTCTGTATGTGTGTAACTGCAGCCACTGAGTGGATCGGGGTGTCCAAAAGATCTTTTGGAGTATGTGTGACTCTGCTACTCGGTGCAGTTGGACAGTGCGTCCTCGCTGGTGTGATCTACCTCATCAGAGACTGGAGACTGGCTCAGCTAACCATAGCATCTGTGTCTGCAGTGATTGTCATTTACATATGGTGTGCATTGACTCCTTTTAATAGTCCTTTATTGTTTTATTTGAAAATTCAAGACTTTTTCATCTTTTCAGAATTTCTTCAATTCTATCAGGTTTATTCCAGAATCAGCCAGATGGCTGTTAACCAGAGGAAGGACAGAAGAGGCTAAACAGCTGATGGTCAAGGCAGCCGCCATCAACAAACGAACCGTTCCAGACTCCTTGCTGGAAGAGGTTCTGAAACTATAAGCTGCCATATATAGCATCTCTTCTGTGCTAACAAATATGTATGTCTCCATTATTTCTAAATTATGTTTAGATCAATTCAGAGTCCATCCACACAGGCTGTTTAGGTCACTGCATGTGACTGCAAAGGCCTCTTTTATTTAACTAATGGTTTGTCCATTGTTAGGATAACACTCAGACAATGTCCTGTATGAAATTTACTCAAAGCATGCTGGCATTTTAAGAATACCAATACAAGATTCAGCCTTTATGTGACATAAATAAGACAAGAACAATAGTAACTTTGTTAGAAATCATTTGAATTATACAATATTAAAAGTTTGACTGGTGAACTTCCCTTAGGCCGAGGTCCTCAACCCTGGAGTTAGCTTTGGCGTTGGTTTTTCGGCCTCCTAGCAATCCTACCACGAGACTGGTAGAGTCATCATCAGGTCCTCTATCTAAATGTTTCTCGACCTCTTTTAAGTTCCACAATGAACATGTGGTTGTTTACGCTCAAGAGTCAGTATATACTAATTAATTTGGATTAATATGTTATTGCCTATTATTATTATTATTATTTTTATTATGCCTATTTATTTAACCTAGTTTTTGAAAGGCGTAGTGTTTTCCTCATAACAAATGAATTACACCGCAACAGTTTGAGATTGTGTTTTTAGATGATCAGTTTTCAGTCAAATATAAATTACATGATGAAAAGTATGTGGGGTAAACATGTTTCACTGTTACATTAAATAATGTCTCTGCCACAGGTTTCAGTGAAAGACACTGCGAACAAAGAAGGCATAAAAACAATTTTCAGATCGTCTCTATTGACCAGATATTTCTTCATTGTGCTATTGTCATGGTAAGTAAGGCCAACATCTCTAAGCTATTCTTTTCACAAAGTGTAGCTGATATTTTAAACCTTGAAATGATTACAGTCCTCTATTAATACTGGACACTAGCATTATAACATTTGATTTATGATCATTTTTGCCGCACACATTCATTGCAATTGACTAAAAGCTGGCCTTTATAACCATTAAACTATTGCTAATGTACAAATAGCTAAGGTGGTTGGTTGGGCAGTAATTCAATGCTGCAGTCTGCAGAATAACTCACCAGTTGTCTCAGTCTTCTTCCACATTTCTTCTTCTCCAAACCTGGCTGCAATCATTTTCTATGTCTGTATGAATTCTTCCTCACATCTTTCCTTGACATAATGACCCATTTCAGAGTGAACTAATAAGATGTAACAGGTCGAACTTTGCATCACAGATTGTTTACTGTCTTATAAAGTATATATTATCCTTAGTGTACTCTAAAATAAAGTGTGACCATGAGATATTCAAGACAGACATAATTGCCTCCAGGTTCTGTCACTCCCATCTGCATCTGTAATACGGATGTTTAATTTTGTCTTTTCTTCTTGTTTTGAAGGTTTTCTTTGAACGTGTCCTACTACAGCCTGTACTTGGGTATGGGAAATTTTGGCTTGAGCATCTTTTTGATACAGCTCATGTACGGTGCTATTGAAATACCAGCTATTCTTCTCAACATGTGGCTGTTGGAGGTTTTCGGGAGAAGAATATTATTCATTTTCACCACTCTGAGCGGAGGACTCTGTTCCATACTTATCCTAGCTGTTTCCCAAGGTAAACCTTTGGGTTTGGTTAGGAAAATTTGATTTCATGTTTTTTGTCCTGTTTGCCAGGTCTAACTGTTCCGTTTTGTTTTTCAGGATACCCCACTGCTCTTACAGCTTTAGCTGTCGGAGCACGTTTTTTCCTGATCTGGAGTTGTTCTATATGTGGTGTTTTTGTCCAGGAGTTGTTTCCAACTTCTGTTCGGTGGGTATCAATCTTATGAGATGCATTTTAAATACACAGTAAATCACTTTATTAACCTACTCAGTGCCTTGACACATTCAGGCTCTGAGAGGTTAAAACAATCACAAGAATACATTAAAAGTATATTTTGTGTATTTTTCCAATAAGCAAATCTGCTGATTGACTGAATATGTGGACGTGATAACTGTTATGAGGGCCATCTTTCAGACAAACAGCCACAGCTTTCGGAAACATGTCAGCACGAGCAGGTGGATTAGTGGCGCCACTGCTCAGCATCCTGGACACGTACCACTGGGCCATACCCACCACAGTCTTCAGCAGCCTTACACTGGTCAGTGGAGTTCTCGGCTTCTTGCTTCCCGAGACCAGGAGAAAAGAGCTTCCTGAATCAGCCGACGAGGCCGAAGGCAACAGGTGACCTTGGATAATATGTTCCATCGTTAAAGAAAATAAGTTGTTGACAATGTAGATAAGTTGGCAATCTTAGATTTCACTATCTGCACCCTGATATCTCTCATCTCTACTTTGTCTTTCAGAAATGTGACCTCCGCAAGAAAAGACAGTGTTCCCTATCTGACATCAACAGAGTTGTAGACATGTGTCTGATGGTTTATTCTTCAAATATTCATGATGAATTTGCTTCAAACCATGCATCAATCATCACGTACTGTACATCAGTGCTCCCAACCTAAGGGTCAGAGGAGAAAAATATATTTGTTTTACAAGATAGTATCAATGATACCTCTCATTCTTCAAGTCTTTTTTCTAAAATACAAGATATTTGCGTTCATTGTCTATGTTAACTGTCAATAACTGAGTTTTGAAGTTTAGATAATATGCTGAGTCAGTGTTTTTTAACAGTACAACATAAGAATGCAAGTTATCCTATTATAAGTTGATCCCTTTTTGAATTTACCACTACATGTAGCCTTTCTCATCTCTCCCATGCCACACTTAGTATTACATTTACAGTTATCCATTTTTATCCCGAATCTGATGCCAGCAATTTTTGCCTAAAATCAGGATTGTACCATCCATCCAGCACTAGCTTCCAACTATGGATATCACTCCTAAAGTGAAACAAAACACTGAAGATAAACACACACAGCAATGCCCGAAATATGTGAATACAACTCAGTTAACTTCTAATATACTGAAACATATTGCGGCTCATACAACATGCACAATTGCCTACACACTAAAACACTAGTCATTGTTTTCCTGGTTGTACCACTACCTTGTATAAATAAAATGTATATTTTAAAACCTTAGTGCTCAAGCTTTACTTTCATTTTTTCACTTCAACGACAAAACTGAGATGTTGTTGGTTGAAATTTTTCAAAACACATGGCTCTGTGAAAACCTTTCCAACTTAAGAATTTATCATTTTCAAATGAGCAACATTTTTAAATCAGCTTATTCCTAGTTTTACATTGTCAGATATGTTGGACCCAACAGACAGATTTATTTCAAAAACATCAGAACTGAGATATTTCCGACATAAACATTTGCAGGCAAGGGCTCCAAGGGAACACCTGAATAACACTGAATTATTGGCTCAATAAGAGACAATATAGCAATCTAAAATCAGTGTATGTTGTGCAGACATGTGGTGCAGTCTTTCTAAAAGCAACACAATGTAATACAAGGAAAAGAGACAACATGGCCAATTGTTTTTTTAGTTTCTCAGGACATTGGAGAATTCTGACAGCCCACCTTCCATTCCAAATGTCAACTGATTTATGCAAGCCTTTTGATCCAGATAGTGACAGCTGGTGAGACAAAGGGCAATGACCTATTGGATACAAGAAGGTATCATTATTTTAGATGTGTTAAATTTTGTCATATCAAGCATGTTAGTCGATATGGGCATTTTTTGTGAGGTGACAGTGTTTAATTTATTCAGTTTCTTTTGAGTCCAGGTGGACATTTGTGCCAATTTGAAGAAATTCCTCCAGGCCAAAGCTGTATCTTGAGCAGAGGCATTAGAAAAAAAATGTGTAATAATTCAGAAATGCTTAATAATACCAGTTTGCCACACTGCAATTCACAAGTTGTTTAAATGGATACTCCCGCTACTGGTCTGGGATCAACATGTGCTGAACAGGGACCAGATGACTGCTGACAAATCAGCAAAAGCAAAGAAACCAGACCATGTGGATTTTGTAGTTTAGAAAACTTTAATTAAGCAACAAATTAGTCTTTCTTGGCAGCAGCCTTTCTCATGGCAGCCAGAACGTTGCTCAGCTCCTCTCTCTTTCTCTTGGCCCTGATGTGAGTTCCAATCTGGGGAAGAAACATAGCAACATTAGGCTGAATCCTTTCACCACCGTGTGAACTGAGGTTTCTATGTGCAGAGCTGTGGGATATGTGCAAAGCATCATGTCCACTAACGGGGGCACAATGCTTTACACCTGCTACAGTCTCAAGACAGTGACACCTTTCACTGCATCTGTAGGGCCAGATGAGTAAAACTATAGATACCAGAGTACAACTCTGTACATACAAGCTGCAAAATCAATTATATAATATTACCAAACGGGCAATATGGTTTTTGATAAGTGTGATATCAAAAACACAAAATTAAACTGTGGGAGAACAGTACTGTAATAAAACACTGTCGAGCTGCAGAAACACCCTGGTCTACAACTCTTGTTCTCCAGATATGAGAATGATAAACATGTCACATCATGATGATAGTTTTTCTTGGTGAAAATGAGGGTTGTGCAGCAGGGACAAACATTCCACACACAGTTGTGTGCATGTGCACAAGTCTACTTCCATATCTATCACAGATAAGAGACACCAAGTGAAAAATGCAACTGTGGCCGTTTTCCAGTTCACATTCACACTTGCACTCGCATTTTAAAGAGCTGAGAGAGAAATCCAAACTTACCCTCTTCTTGATAAACTTGAGGGCTCTCTTGTCCTTTGACACCTTCAGCAGCTCCATGGCTCGCCTCTCATATGGAGCAAAACCGCACACTTCACGGATCATGTCACGCACAAACTTGCTGTGCTTGGTCAGACGCTGCAATGGAATAACAAGATGTGGTAAGAAAAATTGAAAAGGTATAATTATCCAAAGTTTTCTAAACAGATAATAAACCAGACAAAGAATACTTTTATCACTATCTTGGTTTTCCCCCTACATGGCCAACACTTAAAGATCAGCCTTCAGAGCTAACATGTTGATAGTTTTACCACAATGCTTTATAATTTGTTGACACCAACACTGCTATAGTTACAGCTGTGAGACTGGCTGGATGTTTTTAAAGCAGCTAGTAGGAAAACGGAAAAAAACAGCAACATTCTGGCACTAGAAGATGCAGACTGACGACCTGTGGTTGCTCTTTTAACTGCCCGTCACTACAGTCAGTTTACAGCAGGTACTCACCCCGCGACGGCGGCTGTGTTTTGGAGCAGTCACATTCTTGGTGACTGGGTGGCCTTTGTTAAGGCCAACGGCCATGGGGTAGCGGATTCCCATTTCTGTAGAAGATCATAAAAAAAAATATATAACTTCAAACAATATTTTTAACACATAGTCTAGTCCACACAAATATTTTTGGAATACATATATAATTTTTAAACTTAAGTGAGCATTGCCAGTAAAGACAGCATTGTAAGCAGCCATTATGGTCTACATTTTCCATATCATCAGTGCCTGTTTGTCTCTATATCAAAATCTATTCAGGGAAGCATACCAACTCCAATACTACAATTTCATAACAAACGTCAGGTTGACACTTGCCAATAATGCTACGTACACTGACCGAAGTTGCCATCTGTCTCATTATTTCCATAACAAATCTCAGTTTCTGCCTGTCCTGTGACCGACTGAAGACTTTGAGCATCTTCACCTTGGAGTTTACCAATACAGCCATTTTTTAGCCAAATAAAATACTGTTTACAGGTCGACAAGGGACCAAAACACATAGAAAGGACTCTGTACATGTGAACATGGCCTAAATGGGGACATCACATCCCCTTTCAAACTGTCAGTCATTGTGACTATTGGTTGCTACACCTCTAACGTTAGCATCTACAGATGCTCGCATCTTCTCCTGGCTCAGTGCTGTTTGGAAACTCGGGCTGTCAGGCACTGAACAGCCACTGTTACAGCATTACTTTAAATAAATGCAATAACGAGCAATCGTCTGTGAACTATGACTGTGATGCAGCCATTTTGTTCCCACATGAAAGTGGGTCTTGTGAGCACAACAGAAGGAAACCTTCAGCTCAACAGTGGTCAGAGTGCACTGTAATAAAGCACTGAGTTATCTACTACTACCCGAGCTTATTTCCCGCTGATATAAGCTCGTCTCTGAACACAGCAGCGGGTGTAAAGCATGTATAAACACGTGTAATCTGTATGTTGTGTTTCCGTCAAAGCCACTTGCCGATGATATCCTACCTCCGGACAGGTTGGGTGCTAAAACTTCTCTAACATTTACTCTTGACGCGACTGAGCTTGCTCGTTTCTTATTTTTCTACAGACTGACAGGCGGTCTGTGGCTGTTAGCAACAACTCGTGTGGATTCCAGGAGCTTAGTAGTTGCAGCAGTGTGTTGAATGAACACAGGCAGAGACGCTGGCTAGCCACCGACGCGGCTACAAATGTCTAGATTTTATTTTATCGTATGGTTACAATACTGGACACAGATGTTAGGTGAAGTCTATAACCTTGATTCAACTCAGTTTATTCGGCAGAAATCGATGGATGGCGGAGATTATAAGTGGATTTAAGTTGATAGTTGTCAGCATCAATGTCTTACCTGCTGCTGTCTCTAATGGCGGTCGAGCCGGAAGGACTGTTTTCAGACCCGGAAACGATATATATATTTTTGATACTCGAACTGTGCCGCCAGCTGAACAGCGCCCCTGTCGGGCTGGAAGATGTTCTGGTAATTAATTATTTGCTGAGAATCGCTTGTTTTTCTACATTATTACAGACAGACGCATCATTCCAGTCATCACATATAGAGAAAGTGTGTCTCATGGCGGCCATCACTTTTCTTTTTGATATCTGTTATTGAGTAATTGAGTTATAGATATATAACTGTATTGTTTTAATGGTCGTATATATTCATCAAAATCTTAAAAACTATAAATGCTGACTATAATCATACAGCTCATTCAAAATGCCAAACACTAATTACCAGTTGTTTCCGTCCTTACTTGTTCAAACTCAACTGAAATAACAGTTTAAACACCTCAGAGAATAAAAGAGGCCTCAGGCGACCTCTAGTGTGTCGGGGAAAGATTGGAGCAGCTTGGAGAACTAGGAGGAAGAGGAAGATGACAAAGATGATCCTATATTTCAAATTAAATCCACACAATTCTGGTTTGAATGTGGCAGTATAGATCATAAGTTTAGAGTCTGAATTTGGGAGGCTGGGCTGTGAGTTTAGCCCAGTTTGAGCTCATTGGATAGACTTATGTGCCGTGTCTCCTATACTGATACAATCATTATGTCAGTGTAATACAAACCTCTTGAAGCCAAAAAAGTATATTTATTGTAGTCTTTTAAAAGTCATCACACACCAGTGTTTAAATTGATGCTGTGTAAGAGATATATTCATATGATAGGCAACAGCAATGTAATTTTCTGGCAGGTGTAAAAATAGCTATATCATATTCATCTAATGTATTTTTCCTTGAGTAAAATAAACCAATTTAACATTGTTCAAAGGCATTTTTACTTTTATCTGTACTGCACTAATACTATATTGTGCTGATTTTATCATTGTTTGCATTCACACCTTTCAAATTGTTGCATACATCAATATACCTTCACAAATACGTAATCACTCTATGTGCACCCTTATACAGATAAATTGAAAACGCTTTTGTATTGATTAATTTCATAAATTTAACCCAAGAGCACAATGGCAATAAAAACAATTATATACAATATAACTTACATGTTAAAGAGTAAACACTATGAGGATATGATATTTCCACATTTCATTATATCATTCTTTATATTATCTGATATTGCTTATCCATCCTTTGTCCTTGAAAAACAAGACCTCCCCAAGCACTGCCAGATGTTCACATCTACAGCTGTAGGCATTAGGATAATAAAATGGTATGCACAATGATTTCTCACCCTTTTCTTTTGTTTGTTCATGCTGCCTCATTTGACATTAACTTAGTTGTCATGCAATGAAAAAAAACATGGTAAAATCAACTGTTGACAATAAAATCATTGAAAATTATTCTGAAAATGTTCTAAAATGTTGAATAAAAATTAATTAAACTTTATTTTAAAAGGCTGCTCATACCAGATAACATCACTTTATAGAGTAATTAACTGAAACATATTAACATTTATTAAACTTTACCGTTTCCTACTCATCAGAATTAGTTTAAATCTGTATTTTACAGCCCAAGAGTGTCAAACAAAACTATAATAGCTACAATGACTGGATATTTACCAACTGTGCCACCTGAACACTAACCATTTCCCTTGTAATTGTCGCAACACATATTCAAACATACACAGCCTTTTTCAAGATAATTAATGATTTACGTGGCTGAAGCACTTTCAAACTAGCAAATTATTTGGAAGATTTTCAAAAAACTAGTAGAAGTTTAATTTCTCTTGCAAAGAGTTATTGGAGAAAATCAACAGTACTCTATTGTTAGTATTATAAATCTGAAGCTACCACCAGCAATTAGATTAGCTTAGCTCATTGCAACCGAACCAAACAATTTAGGTGTGATAGAATCTTAAGCAAGCGTATACCCCCAAATGCAAATCTATTTCCTTTAAGAACCTCAAAAAATAAAGGCCCGGCCTGGAGTTTAACTGTATGTGATGTTGGTATTTCCATTTATTTAAACTTCAAGGGGTCATCAAACAAAACTGCTTCAGTGCTCAAATTTGGAATTTTATTACAGATGAATTATTAATCAATACATTCAGAACACAGTATTTCCTGGTCAAATTACAACTATTATTACTCTTGATTCTTTGAGTTTTTAACAGTTTATTCATGAAAAATCACTTAAAAAACAGTTATTAGCAAACGTTAAGTCCTCTGCTTCTCTTCGTGTTATCTTTGAAAGAAAATCATGTCATGTCATGAAAAACATTAATTTTGCAGCTATAATATAAAAACACATACTGTATTTACCCCACAAATTTGAACCAAAGTACATCACAGATTGTGTTTGATACAAATTTCAAAATAAAAAGCAATGGTAAATGAAAACAATATTAGCTGTGGCTTTGATAAGTAATCAAATGTTAAGTGGTTATCAGATCAATTGAAATGCTTTTTAAAGACATCTTAAAGGCATACTATGTAGGATTTGTCAGTTCTGTTTGTAAACACATCTGTCAACATAAATTGTTGAGTCTCATTAGCAGATACAAATACAGATGCTTACAGGTGATGACTTCCCAACTTGAAATGTCGGCATTTACTGTAACGACCTGATAACGTGTCTCAACAATCAACTATCCTTCTCCACATTCGCCCCGGAACATCACAAACCAGGCAAAAATATTGAGGAAGACACCCTCACACACTTCTAGTGGGTCATTACTGCTGATCGAAAGAGTCTGCACATTGTTTTTTTTAGGAAAACCCTGCATAGTATACTGTAAATCTATGTGCCTTCATTTTTTTGTACATTCCAACTTTGTGTATTATTACCATGTAAACACAATCCTGAAATTACCCAAGTAAATCATCCATCCAGCTACTACTTGTGACAGTATTTTCTGCTGGTTGCTCTGTGCTGTCTGTGAAAAAATTCACATCACTTGGCTCAGACACTGGCAGCAACTGTGGCTCTGATGCAAAGATATCGTTGGCAAAAAGGTCTGTCTGAGCTGAAGGAGCAGCAGCAGAGGACATATCTGAACCAAAGAGATCATCCAGTGAGGTAGAAGTGCCTGAGGTGGATGAAAGCAACACATCTGTACTGTTTGAGATGTCACCAAGTCCAAAGAAGTCATTGGGAAATGCAGATGGTTGGTTTGTTGTTTGATCAGACACATTAACAGTAGGTGACTGAGTGAACAGAGCGTCGTTTGAGCTGAATATGTCGAAGTCAGTACCTGAGGTTTGATCCTCAATTTGATTTACGGATGCTGTCTCAGGGACAATAAGCTGATCGGTCATGCTGAGCACTACTTCATTTTCAGTTGGTATTGACTGAGAGTCAAGCAGGCTAAAAGTATCAACAGGAGCAGATGACAAAGCTGTGCTACTCAAAGAAGATGAAAATATATCAACAGGGGCGTTCACAAAAATCTCCTGAGAGTCAGACAGAGCAAAAAGATTAGAGGTATCTTGAGGAATTTCTTGATTGAGATCAAGAAGTCCTCCGCTGCCTCTTTCTTCTATGTCTGATGCATCAAGCAACTCATTTGGCTTTTGAGCAGATTCATCAGTATTTATCTGAATGGCCATAGGCTCAACAGAGGCTGAACTGACACTGTCCCCAAAAATGTCATCAATAATTGGAGCACTCAAAGCTTCACCTCCACTTGACTCCTCAGATTCTGAGCTGACTGACTGCAAAGTAATGGGAGGATCAATCACACATGGGCCTGTAGCCCCACTGCTTTGCAAATTTGATTCCTGATCATCTGTCGGATTCGCCTCAGTTTGTTCTAGAGCTCTAAAGCCATCTTGTGTTTCACTTGAAGTATTGAGCAGGTCGGATGGCTCTGAGGATGTGCTTACAGTCTCACTTTTGTTACCGTCCAGTGTGTTGGGCTCAGCACAATGTGACTCATCCTTTGTATGCTCCCAAACCTCTTGTTCCTGAAGTGGAACTTGAGACACATCGCCTTCTTTTTGCAACTCTTTCATAACGGCCTCCTTTACCTCCTCTGTCATTTTGTCATCAGTGTGTGCTTTCTCATTTCTTTCATCTTGCTTGGCCACTTTTGTTGTGTCCTCTACCTTCTCCGAGGATGACTGAAACAGTCTTCCTAAGAGTCCACCACCAGGTTTGACATCTGTTTTCTTGGCATTTTTTGGTTCAGTTTTGTTTGTTTTGTCATTTCCACCTG
The DNA here is from genome assembly GCA_039737535.1 of Lagodon rhomboides. NCBI lineage: Eukaryota > Metazoa > Chordata > Actinopteri > Spariformes > Sparidae > Lagodon > Lagodon rhomboides. The sequence goes on from CM077797.1 coordinate 7,508,922, forward strand.
TGCTACTCAAAGAAGATGAAAATATATCAACAGGGGCGTTCACAAAAATCTCCTGAGAGTCAGACAGAGCAAAAAGATTAGAGGTATCTTGAGGAAGTTCTTGATTGAGATCAAGAAGTCCTCCGCTGCCTCTTTCTTCTATGTCTGATGCATCAAGCAACTCATTTGGCTTTTGAGCAGATTCATCAGTATTTATCTGAATGGCCATAGGCTCAACAGAGGCTGAACTGACACTGTCCCCAAAAATGTCATCAATAACTGGAGCACTCAAAGCTTCACCTCCACTTGACTCCTCAGATTCTGAGCTGAGTGACTGCAAAGTAATGGGAGGATCAATCACACATGGACCTGTAGCCCCACTGCTTTGCAAATTTGATTTCTGATCATCTGTTGGATTCGCCTCAGTTTGTTCTAGAGCTCTAAAGTCATCTTGTGTTTCACTTGAAGTATTGAGCAGGTCGGATGGCTCTGAGGATGTGCTTACAGTCTCACTTTTGTTACCGTCCAGTGTGTTGGGCTCAGCACAATGTGACTCATCCTTTGTATGCTCCCAAACCTCTTGTTCCTGAAGTGGAACTTGAGACACATCGCCTTCTTTTTGCAACTCTTTCATAACGGCCTCCTTTACCTCCTCTGTCATTTTGTCATCAGTGTGTGCTTTCTCATTTCTTTCATCTTGCTTGGCCACTTTTGTTGTGTCCTCTACCTTCTCCGAGGATGACTGAAACAGTCTTCCTAAGAGTCCACCACCAGGTTTGACATCTGTTTTCTTGGCATCTTTTGGTTCAGTTTTGTTTGTTTTGTCATTTCCACCTGATGTGAAGAGCTTTGACAAAGGACTCTTCCCTTTGGACCAGGACCCCAGTTTGGCCTTTGTCTTTTCAGCCTGTATTGTAGAACCCTTCAGAGGATTTGTTCTTGCAACAGGCTTCCTCTGACTACCACCACTTTCTTGGTCACTGGATGATTCAGTCTGTTCACGATTTTTGTTACTTTCGAGGCTGGCCACCTCTCCGTTCATATGTTCTGCAGGACTACGTGCAGTACTTGGATTTTCTGATTTACACGGGTTGACAGAGTCTTTAGAGATGACTTGGGATATCTCAGGTAGCTCTTGTTTCACAACACTTTCAGTTTCAGTCAAACTCTGACTATCAAATGATTCCTCAACCTTGTCTACACCTCCATTCAAAACTGTTATATCAGTCTGTGAGATCTCTTGACTGCTCTCAACTTTAACATGGTTAAAAGTTGACTGGTTCGACATATTACTCTTATCTCCATGGCATTTGTATTCAGGGATTTCAAGGTACGCCTCACTTGCCTGACTCTGTTCTGTGCTGAACTCAAATGACGAATGATCAGAGTTATTTTTTTCACTGACATCTTTTGAATCCTTGGATCTATTTACTTTGTTTTGTTCAGTTTGATCTGAAAGCTGCATACAGTGCTGTTCATCTTTGGCTCCTGGGGGCAGTTGAGAGGATAAGTCATACTGACTAACATCAACATTTGAAGCAAACCGTACAGACTTCCTAGCTTTGTTTGGATAAGCGCCCAGCCTGTTAGATGTTGGACTGTAGTTTGTTTTTGAGCTGGGTGCAACATTTCTCTGCTCTGTTTTTAGGTTTGTGACAGTAATTCTCTTTTCATGGGAGAGCAAAGAAAAGTTACGCACTGTCGGAGAGATGTTGTCTCGGAAATGCCCTGCTTCGGTTGGATCACCCCTGGATTTTGTTTCCTCTGAGGGCAATCTTTCAGCTGAGTAATTACTTGTTGTCTTAAATCGTTCCTTGACCCCTGAAACAAAGGAGCTTGACAGTGTTTTCACTTTATCTTTCATTTCTCCACCATGTTTGATCTTTAATTGGTTGTTGTCTGAAAAGCTCATCCTATGAGTAGATGCTTTGCCAATGTCAGATATCTTATTTTTCACATATGTGGGCTGCTCTAGATTAACTCCTGTACTCTTCTTCTCTGGCGGCCAGCTTATTTTTAGTTTGCCCTTAACATGGGCACCACTTTTATATGTTGGCTCTTTTGCAGATGACTTTGGAACAAACACGCCATCAGAGGACTCTCTGGAGCCACCAGACTTGTTTAAGTTGCTTTTTATAATTTTGGGAGAAGACACGGCATCTGGCTCATCTGTGCCTTTATCTTTCTGAAGCCACTGGTCTTTATGCTGCTTGTGTCCAAATCCTTCATCATAATTTCCCTTTCTTTTAAAAAGCTGCTGGTAGTGAGACATGCAGTAGAACTCTCCATAAAGAGATGAGTAGTTGTGTAGGCTGCAATAAAGTAACACATAAACAAGTAAACAAATATTGTATGTATTAAGTATATTGTTTCATTTGTCAATTGGTGTTTTATTTGTGCTAGATCAGCTGCTGTGAATGATTTCAGTGCATTGATGATTTGAAATAATCACAACGTATCATCTCTGATAATGTTTTTGCTCAGCAATTCCAATATAAGAATTTCATTGTAATGAATTATAGTATTGATTAGTGTGAATATCCTCTTATTGTATTATGTTGATTTGAGTTGTTTTATCATGCTGTGAAACATATCTCACCTGAGCTTCTTCTCACAGTGTTTACAGCAGAAACAGTTCTTGTGCAGGATAAGTTTATTTGCCACCATTTTTTCCATCGGATAGACTGGTGTCAAACAGGCAGAACACATTTCCTTGGAGGGTGACTGGAACTATGATGATAAAATAGATTAAGTTTAACATAACTAGGATTTTGTGTAAAAAACATTTCAGGTCAACAACAGTAGGAGGTGGAAAGAGAGGACTTTTGAAATCATGTTAGCTAGGAAGCTGGTAGCCTGGAGGTCAGAGCAACAGCTACATGGTTAAGTAGAGACCAAAAACTGCACACAAAGTGACGAAATGTGGAGACATTAAAGGTAAGAATGTGAATTAATTACAGTTACTCATTACCATGTAGAACTTCGGACTTGTAAAGTATCCAGGATTTTGCTAGCATGTTGTGATAAAAAAAACAAACGATGGCAGCTATCATTGGGTGGAAAGTATTTCTGTTGGCAATTAATAATGGGATTAATGGTTCCACACTTTGTGAAATACATAACTTCCTGGAGTCTCTCTTGTTGCTTAGCAACTGTTGAAGCCAAGAAGTAGACCAGTCTGACACATATCCCTCCTAGGATGGCAAGTTCCTGGTTTTGCGCCTTAATTTTTGCATTTTGTTAAACCAACAAGATATAATGTGTAAATGTGTGTGCTTTAGAAACACTGGTAGATAGATTTTGTTATCTTTAGATTGATCCAGGCAACCTGCTTTATCTTGTTACCAGTCTTTGCGTTAAGGTAAGCTAGGCTAACTGCCGGATGGCTCATATCTAACAGGCAGACAAAACTTTGATGTGTAAACTAAATATGAACACCAAGAAGTGAATTAACATATTTCCCTTTTAAGCATAGTTACTAATTGTCTTTTCCAGAATAATTTAGAAAATGTCTGTAAGTAGTTTAAAAATTCTGTGACTGTGATCTAACCTGTTTGTAGCAACCTAGCATGCAACACCAATGGTTGTTGTTGTTGTGTGGTATGGTGAACATTAAACTAACTTCAGGTTTTAAATGTTGTGAAAATAATGAAATAATAATGAGGAACCAGTTTAAAGAATAGAAATCAGTTTTCACAATCACATTTTTTAACTGTTATTTATTTGACAATTTACACAAGTGAACAGAAAGTATCAACTATATGCTTCGCTTTAATAAAAGAACTTAACACTTTTATCATTTGGTTACAGTATAAAATCTATAAGACAATTTTTTTCAATTGAAATCAACATTTTCATGATTTCATAAGATCAATTTTGTCACTAACAAAATCTTTTCATGAAAACATAATGTAATAAATACACAAATTAAAAGAGTGGGAAATGCACTTTGTGTCGTCTTTAGTGCTTTTCCTTTGGTTGGCTAAATGTTACAAACACTGTCCCTTCCTCTTTGCCGTTTCTCTGCACTTTATCTTCAAAAGGGCGACCAGCTCTTCGAATTAATGGCGATGTCATAACTTCATATCTGGGTGGACTCCCAACTACTTCAAACAGTGCAGATGATTTACTGTCAGACTGTTTGGTGACAAATGTTGAAGTCACAGAAGAAACAAATACATTGCCAAAGCTGTCAGTCTCTTCGTATGTTTCACTGACAGTCTTTGTGCCGATTATTCCTGCGGGTTGCTCTGGAACACTTTTCACCTCCAGCACACTGACTTTGCGTTGTGGAAGGCTGTTACAAGACTCCTGTCCCGGATCACTATTTGCATCAAGGCAGCTTTGAGAATTGCCTTCTGTTTGGGGTTTAAACGTTGACATGGGGGACTTTGGCTGTTCTGCAGGCCTCCTGGCAGCTGAGTGAATGGAGATAAATGACGGGGAAGACTGGGAAGAGGACTGTCTGATGAGTGGCTTCGTCTGCACTTGCCTGGGCATTTCTTGTTTAGAAGGACTTGAATCCAAAACTGTCTGTTTATTCACGTCAGATGGCTCCCTGATATGACCTGATTTGGCCTTGCTTGACCCAATACTTATTTTCCTGATGTTGTTGGCAGGTTGGAAGTTTTGGTCAGATTTTAAAGACTCATCAAACAGGCCTGACAACCCTGCGATGTCTGCCTCAGATTTCAGATTAGAGACGGAATACAAAGCTTTTTTAATTGTCTCTTCAATGTCAAGAAGTTTTGCTAACGTTTGTTCCTTCAGATCCATTATTTCTTTGCTTGCCTTTTCCAGATCTTCAAATGCAGTCTCGACTGAGGAGATGCTTTCTAGATCATCGTCCTGTGCCACTACTTCGACTTTCTTTTCCTCTGCTTTGCGTTGCTTTGCATTTCTACTTGGTGTGACCATCCAAGCAGGGACATTGTCATACAATGTCTTCAAGGAGCTAACATCTGCACTGCTGGTCTCTCCCTCTATCTCTTGCACTTGAGACAGGATTCCTTTGAGTTCCTCTCGTTTTCTCAAATTTTCAAAGATTTCCATTGCCGCCGTCACATTTCCTGTCATGATCTCCTCCTTGTGCACAGAAAGCCTTTGTCGTCTTTCATCTTCTGTCTCCTTCACTTTCTTCTCTCTTAAAACAACTTTATCCTCAGGTTTGGGTTCCTTTTCATTGCGATCATTTTGCTGTACATGGCATGCATGAACCAGACTTATATTTGACATTTGCTGTGTGTCATCAGTGTTGTGTTGTTTCGCCGGATATGGTTTGTGTTGCTGAGCAGTGGTCTTGTTGGTTTCTTTATGCTCACTAACATTACCATTTATTACTTTTACCTTCTTGGACAACAAAGGGGCTTTTTTGTTTCGAGTCTCACTGTCCTTTCTTTCAAAGTTCTGCAGAGCAGCCCGCAAGCTCATGTTCATTTCATGTTTACCCTCCTCTGCGTATTTCTCCATGCACATTTGTATCTCCTCAGCTGCATTGATTTTCTGTATTACATTTTTCTCCATTTCTACTTCAGTGCTGTTTGACGTCATTACTTGGCAGTCTGATTTGCTACCAGTAAATGGGGCTGTTTTCTTTGTCATCTTTTCCCAAGCCTTTGAGTTCATTGGTCGACTTTCAGTTGATTGATTTGAGTCTTGAACTGATTCATCAACACAGTTTTGGTGGTATGTTTCATGAAAGGTCTGTGGAATCACCACACTTTTTATGTTGTCTTTAATAGGACAAAAGACTTCAGGAGCAGCAGTTGGTAGAATACTTTGTTCCTCCACAACTACTGATTTTGTCCATTGTGGCTTTGGCAGTAAAGCTGGCTTCTGTGGTCTTTCACTTGTCTTTTGAGGGAGTGGAGGTGGGGTTACACTCTCAGACGTGGAGGATTTATAGTTTCCATTTACTACGGGGTTGGGTGATGAATTCTGTGCTGTTATGGATGGTTGTCCTTCACAGGTTACTGAAATTGAAGGAGACAATTTTGTGTCAGATGGAGGCATAGACACCACAACACACTGCTTGTGAACAGTCTTGCTCCTCCCTGAACAAGCCCTCCCTGAATTTCTGTATATCATTGCAGCCTTATAGTCTCCTTTAGATACATTTACACTAGACTTCTCAAGAGACTGCAGAGCCAATTGGACATTCCCTTTTACAATATCTTCTTTATCTAAGAGCTTCTGCTCTGTTGATGCACTCTGAAGAGACCTAATAGCTGCCTTCACATCTCCTCTGATAACTTCTTCTGTCTCATCTTCTGTTGTCTGACCATTACACTCACAACTTACAAAATGTGGCAGTGATTCTGGTGCACAATTACTGACAATAACTGCACTTTGTTGACAAGCCTCAAAGGAAACATGGCTTTCCTGATCTCTCTCTGCATCACTGACCTTTGGATTAGTCTTGGTTTGCTGGCATCTGGAGGAAGACGAACATGTAGATTGCATCACTGCTGAGGAGCTTTCCTCTTGTGCTGTGACATTCAGGTTGTATATTTTTCCAGGGACAATGACTTCACGCTCCACATGCATGCTTTGCTGCTTTGCCAGTTCAAGGGACTTTTTAGCTGCTTTCACATCTCCAGATAAAATGACCTCTTTTTGTAATTGGCTTCCTTCCAAGTCAGGACCTTGAACTGACAAGTCCATGTCATAGATGGTTCCAGGTTTAATGATCTCCCGCTCCACACACATGCTCTGTTGCTTAGCACGTTCTAATGACTGCATTGTTGCCTTGATGTCTCCTGCCACAATGTCCTCTTTTTCTACCATGATTGGTGGCTGTACTGAAAGTTGTTGTTTTGCTGTAAAGACATCGCCAGGGATTATTTCTTCTCTTGGAGCATTGTCAACACTGAAAGTGCACTCAGACGAAAACACTTTTTTGGTGTTCTTTACATCCCCTGGCAAAACATCTGAAATGGTTCGCTCAACCTGCTCTTTTTGCTGACAGAGACTTCTCTTTGCTCCCTTCACATCCCCCTGAACTATATCAATGTTCTCCTCAGCTGGAAGGCCATGATCAACTTCATCTCCTGATGCCTCAGTTTGAAGAGTTTTCAGATAGTGCAGATCTCCTTTCTCAATGCAGCTTTTGTACAAATTCACATTTCCCTTTTCATTTTCATCTACTCTACACGATGCTGCAGTCCTCTGACTATTGGCAGTAGCTAACAGATTTCCAATCGTAGACTTCACATCTCCCCTCTCTCTAACATGACTCTCAGTTCTGGTTCCACTGCAGATGAGTGAATAAACCGTCATCTCAGCTTGTCCCCCTGCAGTCTCTTGCATTATGATTCCTTTTTTCAAATCCTTATCTTGAACAAGCAAGTCATCGATCATCTGGGCAATGTTCTGTATTCTTTGATCCCTTTCAAGGTTGATAGTTGTGGCTGACTGGTAGACGGGAAGCTCTACTATTGTGGTATTCACTTTATCCTTCTCCACTTCTCTAAGGATACTTACTTGGGGCTTTAGGGTTGGTTTGAGTAGCAGTTGTAACATGATGTTCCTGATGTTACCCCCAAGAGACTCTTCTTTCTGGATTTGCACACCTTTGTTGCTTTCAAGCAGATATTTTGCCATATTAACATTTTTACTCTCATTTGCTTCTATTATGATGCCACTTGAGTGAACAAAACTCATTTGGTACAGATAGGACAGGGTGTCAGCAACACTGTTGGCAGTGATTTTGTCCAGTGGAGTGGTCTCAAAGAGCCAGGTAGTGCACTTCACATCAGCTTTCGGTATCTCCTCCTCAGGACCATGCACTGAGGTATCTCCAGACTCCTTAATTTTGTCCAGTGGCTGTGACTCAAACAGCCAAGTGCAGCGTTTGACATCTCCTTTCTGGTTATCTTCTCTGTGGACTGTTTTTAATGGGCCTTGCTCCTGAGGTTCCCCTTTCAGACTGTCAATGGTTTGATTCTCAAAGAGCCAGGTGGAGGTCCTGACATCACCATGCTGGACATCAGTGACACTAACCATTCGCACGAACTTGTTGCCAGACTGCTCAGATTCAAATATCTGTTTATTCAGCTGCACATTACTACTTCCCAAGTCTTCAATGACCTTGACAGAGGGCTCATCTCGGCTGGTAAGGGAGTCCAAAGGTTGAGTCTCAAACTTCCATCTGGCAGATTTGACATCTCCTTTCTTGACGTCTTCTTGAGTGACAGCTCGGATCACATAAACTTCATTCTCTGCCTTGATTGCGTCAAGGGGTTTTGTCTCAAACATCCACCTCGCTCCTCTTACATCAGCACTCATGACCTCCTCTTTCTTCACAGTTGTAACTTCATGAAACTGGCCCTCCTTGTCCCTGATGGCATACAGTGGCAGAGACTCAAACATCATTGTGCTTGACTTAACGTCAACATTGCTCACAGGCTGTTCCATGGAGTCTGCTTTCTGTTCAAGGGGTTGGTCATGGATTTTGTCCAGAGAGGATGTTTCAAATACAAACTTTTTGTTCTGTACATCACCACTCTTGGCATCAGTGTCTCTCTGAATGTCTGTATCATTTTTGTCCTTATTGATCAGGTTCATGGGGCAGTTCTCAAACATCCAGGTAAATGTGTGTACCGAACCTTTTTCGATGTGTTCATCTTGGTTCTGTTCATTAGATGCTGTTGTCGCCATTTCTGATCCTATTTCATCAAGGGACTGGGATTCAAAAAGTTCTTTGACTCGTGAAACATCTCCAGACTGAAAGTTGACCTGGCTGACACATCTCACATCGTGTTCAGAATTTGCATCCTTTCTTATCTTGTCCAAGGTTTCTGTTTCAAAAAGGTGTTTGACTGTTTGAACACCAACCTCCGATTTGACAGAATCCTGTATGGTGCTGCACAGCTTCAAATTGTACTCTTCGCCATCCTTAATACTGTCCAGAGGCTGTGATTCAAAAAGCCAAGTAATGGACTTGACATTGGTATTGTCAATGGCTTCTTTATCACTTGCGCTATCTGATTTGTCATACAAGATATCCAGTGGTTGTGTCTCAAATAACCATTTACAGGTCTTGACGTCGCCTTTATGAGGCTCCTCTACTACAGAGGAGTTGTGTTCTGTCTGGTTGAACTTGGAATGGATCCCATCGATTGTCTGGGTTTCAAAAAGCCACTTTGCCATCTTGACATCGCCCATTTTATCCTCCTGTCTGGTGATGCCTTTGATTACCTCAACATTTCCTTTACCCTCTGCAAGCTCATCTAAAGGCTTGGTCTCGAACATCCACTTATAGTTTTGGACCTTCCCTTTGATTAATTCTTCCCGGCTGACTGTTGTGACCTTATGGAGGTTTCCAGTGCTGTCCTTAATAGCATATAAAGGAGTTGTCTCAAACATTGCTTTGTTTCCTTTTACATTTCCTGATGCAACAGCCTTTTCCATCTCAACAATCTCCTCATCAGACTGGGTAATTTTGCTCAGAGGAATTGTTTCAAAAAGATGTTTGAATCCTTTAACGTCGCCCTTTTCGATCTCTTGTTCCTTGATTGAGATGTTCTTTTGAACACTGCAGCTCTCAAATATTTGTTTTTTGCCTTTTACTTCTCCTTGTTCATCAGCCGAAAGGGTAACTTTCTTCAGATGCCCAACTTCATAGCTATCATTAAGGGTCTCCATGGGTTGAGTTTCAAACAGCCACAGAGACGTCTTGACATCTCCTCCAATAATGTCTTCCTTTTCCAAAGACTTTTCTTCAGAGTCTCCTTTTAGTGCTGCCAAGGGTTGCATCTCAAAGAGCTTCCTCTTGTTGACGACATCTGCCTCTCCTGCGCATTCAGCCACAATTCCTTCAAACTTGTCCACTCCCACCACCTCTTGTATTGTGTCAATTGGCTGAGTTTCAAACATCCACCTCTTTTGGTCAACTCCCCCTCTGTGTCCCTCTTCCAGTGATATACCCCGAATTATTTTCACCCCTTCAGTTCCCTTATTAATCAGGTCCAAGGGCTGGGTTTCAAAAAGCCAGCGAGCAGTACTGATGTTGGTGCCGTTGATCTCCTCCCTGCAGATGGATTTAATCTCATGCATATTGCCACTGTTGTCCCTGATGGCACAGCAGGGTTCTGGCTGGAAAAGTTTCACAGTCTTCTGGATGTCTCCTTTCTGCTCCTGCAGCTCAGATCTCAGTTTGAGGAAGCTATGATCTTCTATAGAGTTGCAGCGCCCCAAGTCACTCAGTGTTTTAGACTCAAAAAGCAGCCGAGTCCCTCTCACGTCTCCTGGCTGGATGGATTCTCTCAGCACTGCTTCAACCAGTTCCCCTTCTTCTCTTTTTGATTGATTTAGGGAATCTAAGGGCTGGGTCTCAAACAGCCACATTGATGTTCTCACATCTCCTGCGACGGAGGTCTGTCTTCTAGCAGACATTTGTTGGGTGCTGTCAATATGCTCAAACATAGAGGAGGTGCCTCTGACGTCTCCTCCTTTCAACTCCTCCTCATACAGCAGCTTCTTGGTTGCATGAGGATCCCCAATATTGTCAAGAGTCCAATTCTCAAAGATCCACTTCATGGACTGCACTTCCCCCTGATAAGCTGCATCCGCTGCCTGAGAGTTTTCTGGCTGCACTGCCTTTAGTATATCATCATCCACAGCATCATCGAGACTTGCTCGTAGGTCTGGGTGGATGTGTTTAAAGAGCCTCTTCAGCTCACTTTTCTGCCGTTGCTGGTAGAACGTGGTGAATGTATCTTTAGGTGGAGGGACAGGGAGGCTAACTAATTCTGAAGGCCCTTCATAGTCAAGGGGTCTAGGTGGCACAGGAGGAGGTGGTGGGGGAGGCAGGTCATCTTCATCATGAGATTGTGAAACTGTGACTTTCCTGGCTGCTTCAGCCATCTTTAAATGAAAGACAGATGGGAGTAATATTGTCAGGTTTCAGTCATCAAAAACAGTATTAGTCAAGGTAAGTGCAAATATTAGAATGACATGCATGTTAGCAAGTGAAGCCATACTATACCTTTCTCTATGCTCGCTTGATGTTTTTCACTGCAAACCATCCTTTGTCACGCCAGGGTTAACAAAACACTTAACAGCTGTTAGTAAGCAGACATCAGTCTATACTGTAAGTGCACTAAGTTTTGTTACTACTACTACATTTGTGCCTCAATTTTCTTTACAGAAGCACCTGTAAATATGAATCTGCATTAAACCAGCATTCATTTACAAACTGTAAATATGACACTGATATATTGTCACCTGTTAAAGATGGCAACAAACTAAATGGCAACATTATTGTTTAATTGAAATTTGGTGACCTGACAAATGTACAACTAACTTTTAGTTCTGTTTTTGTTCTCCATCAGCTCCTGAGATAAATATCTGGCTCTTTATTTGTTAAATGCTACATTATGTTCACCACAGTGGGTATATTTTGAAGAAACGGTTGCCTGCAGTTGTAAACAACACCGACTTGAATGGTGTGGTTCAATCATAATACCAACGACGGAAAACCAAAACAATGAGCTCAAAGACACTGAAACACTCCATAGAGCTGAGGGAAACTTCAGTTGGTTGATAGCTTTCTATACGCTTGTCACAACGAGCGGCATATTTCATACAGACAGTGATAGTTATTTGATGCTGACAAAAATTGGTGCACAAAAATTGGGTGACTGTGTATATAAGGGCCTTTAACCCAAAAAGGATGGGAACAAACTCAGCACTTAATTACATATCATAATAACACTGATGGTCTGTCAGTATATGACAGATAGTTGTAATTTTTTTTGTCACAGAGTCAATAATTTACAGTTCATGCTAACATGTTAACATGGTTACAAGATATTCAGGTTATTAAGAGAAATGTGCACTTCTAAGGGTCGTCTGCTCTGAGTGTAACTCTGATCCATTCCCGTTGATGGCACTGTCCCTAACTTTTTCAAGCAATTCTTGACCTGATTATGCACAAAGTATAATATGACATGAAATACATATTACAATACATCATTATGTAGTATCTGTTGGCCATGGGAAAGGAATAGGGCACTCTGCTTAAAGCAGTTAAGTTGTTCTGATAGAGCTGCAACATTGACCGATTACTTGTCAGCTATTTTATTAATCATCGTCTGTTTTGATAATTGACTAACTGGTTTGAGTAATGTTGTTATTGAATATCTTGAGGTTGTGGCCAGACAATATATAGATATTTAAGAACGTCATCATTGACTTTGGAAGTTGCATATCCTATATTTTTCACAATTTTCTGACATTTCCTAGGCCAAAAAAACTAATAATAAATAAAAAAAGAAAATTGAGTTATTGACAATGAAATTCTTAAACTCTTTGATGTCATATTGTGTTGCTTCTTAAGTACTGGGTCAAAGTTTAACTGTGTCTTTGGTCATACAAGCAAAATAAAAGTCAGTTCCACAGCAAACCTACAAACAGCACCCACACAATGTAGTAAAGGAAAGGAAGAGAACTATACAGTACCTTACTGGTTTTAGCTGTTGTTCGTGGAGTACCAATGAATTCCTGTTGAAAAACAGAAACACAAAGTGTGATTTAGATCAGCTTGGATCATGCGTTTTGTAAATGTTTTCTGTAACAGTATATATCAGCACATGTGCTATTCATCTAAAGTATACAATAGATTTATTGTAAAATGTTGAGTCGCTCCAATTGTGACAGAGCATAGTGGTCATTCCCTATTGAAGCCCTTGACCTCGGTGTGTAGGGAGGAATGAGAGGCATGTCAGGAACTCACTGGCTGTGTCGAGCCTCCTGTGGAGTCGCTAGCTGCTGCTCTTGACAGATAGAGAGCTGATCTGTCTCTCACTGAGGAGGAGGTAGATATCCTGTCTCTGGATTGTCTTGCTGGGGTGCCCCCCTTAGTCAGTGCTGGACTACGTTTGTCATCTACAAATAGAAAAGACAAAATAAATCCAATATCTTCAGTCATATTATAAAATAAGTGCCCAATCAGATAACAATAACTGAAGTAAAATGAAATGTTAGTTTAGATTTGTTGACACACACTAAGTAGGACTCAGTAAGACTGTATCCCAAAATAAGCACAGCAGAGTGTGTCCAGTGTCAGCAACAACTTTAGTGATAACACTGCGTGTGTATGTTCATAGTGTGTGTATTTTTAGTGTTGTTGGAAACTGTTATCACCGTTGTAGCTTCCTGTTAACTTGTGGAAACTATTTATTCTCCACCCTGGCTTAAGTATGGCCTCCTAACCGTGATTTTAGGTATTATTTAAATGGAACTCTATGATTTTTTTTGTGCCAAAAACAAACATTGTAACAAATATATCAATTTACGAAGGCTTTGATCCCTGACAAAACAAATAGGCCCACACAGACTGCCTGCTGCCTGGGACCCTCACCAAACTGCATGCCATGGCCTGACCGTGACGCCAAAGAAGAAAAAAAAAATAACAGCAACTGCTAGCTCAGCTGGAGTGACACAGATTGTTTGCACATTGTTTGTGTGAGCTCTTTGCCATCAAACCATCAACACCTGACCAATGGAATGTGACTGCCTGCCCTCATGAAAAACATGGAAATGTTCTCAGCTCAGTGTGGCATTCATTCACCTGAAGCTGTTTCACCCTGCAGTAATACACCTCGTTTATCAATCAAGCTGATCAGTTTGAGTTATCAGCTGTAGATGTGATAAGTTCAGGAAATATTTCAACAACAACAGCACTGTGAACAATATGGCCAGAGGTCAACAGCCCAGTGTGCTGCCATCCAGCTGTAACTAATGTCCAGATTCGGACACACCTCCTCTTTTCACACACTAAGCCCTCGCAGCACAAAAGGATGGACCAGCAAGCTGGCGCCTCTCACGAGCCCGGACTTAAAGCATTTTCATAGATGGGTGAGCAGACAGAATGAGGCGACCGAGTGCCATGCGTGTCCTGTTGAAGTCCTCACCCACTAAACTGAGAGGTCAACTTCCATCACTTATCAGCACCCGCACACTCACACACACTGGTACGAATAGCTGGTTTTTAAAAGTGACTCAAACACATGAGGCCCCATGGATACCTGTCTCTGTGGTTCCCACACTTCTAAAGTATTTCTGCTGACATCTCTTTGATCTGGGCTCATTCTCCAGGAATGAAGAGGAGCTATTAGCGGCACAGTAATGTGGGGGGCGCTTTGGACCGCTGGCAGCTGTACAAATGGTGGTGAAATGCAGTTGGTATTTGTTCTTCACCACCACCACCACCACCACCACCTTCACCACCATCAGCTGTCAGCAATTGTGGCCACATTCGCAGACTGTAATGAAAACCAGCGTGCCAAAAGGCTGCTCATACAGGAGCACATCACGCCACTGTGAGTTACACCAATCAATAAAAGTTAAATCGTATTTTCCTATATTCTGCTTCTCAGTTGTTCATCATCATTCTTTTGATGATTGATTGGAGGAAAGCTAATGATTGAGTGTCCCTGTTGTCTGACCTCCCATTCCAGACATCTCAAGGGATAAAGGGCTGAAAATTGATAGCTACTTAAGACTTAATGAAGATGCCTGCAGCATAGTCACAACACTTTGTGACCTTGTTTGGCTCTGATATCGCTCACAAAGAAATAGCCATAAGAAGAGAGTAATGGAAAGCCTTGAGATCATCATGGTTTCTTCTTGTCTTTCTTTTTTAATTTTTTCGGTCAGTCTGTAATTTAAGAATTTATTCTAAGTATTTTTTTTTTCAATTAGTACTAATCAACTAATTAATTAGGTTACTTAAAATTTTCAAAACTGTTTCCCTTGGATAAAGCTGTAGCACATCCACTCCATTCCATGTTCATTCTGCTTATCAAACAAATTAGTATCACATCCACCTGAATAAAGGACTAGAATATGAATCAATTATTATACAGTGGCACTTTTTTTTTTGCATTAGTTACACATTTGTGTCAATTTCCTCTATTTCAATTAAGTCAGTACTCACTAAAATACCATCCGGCGTCGCTCTCTGTCACTTCCTCCGAGTATCTCCGCTGTGTTGGATAACTTAAGGCCCCTGTGATGTGGTGATGCAGCCTGTCTCCTCTCTCAGTGCTCCTCTCTGACTGAACTCTTTCTAGTCCTGTGGCCTCGGTGACAGCTGATTTTTATCAGAGTCCGCTGCCCCAGTGGAAGACTTTGGCTATTTTGGGAGGGTGGGCTGGCGGCGGCTGCTGCTGCTGGGCTGAGTCAATCACCTCTGTTAGTCACTGAGAGACTGGGGCACCCCTCCACCTCTCATTCCCAGAGCTACATTGTCACCCACTATAACGGGCACTGGGTGTGACCTGCAGTATGTGCGTCTGTGGGTGTTTGGTGTGCAACATAATTCAAAAAACCCCAATGGAAGGTCCTATTTTTTTAAAATGCCACACCGATAAGGCTGCTAAAGAGACTTTTTCATATAAGTGTCATAGATACTAATAAATTATGCTCTTAGACTGTAACATGATTTTCTTGCAGCTGAACAATAATTTCTGTCTGAAGTTCTAAAATGTTTGTGTCAGCTATGCTTACCATAGATGTCCTGTGTCTTAATCACACTAGACACATCACAGGGTCAAAGCGTGAGCTACGATACGTTGGAGTAATATCAGTTCCAGGACACAGAGGAGCATAGCTCAGAAGGCCAAGGTCTGCGTCATGGTCAGAGCCGTCAGTGACAGCCTCACTCCTATCTTAAGCATGTGTGCCAAACACATAGTTATGTATTTACTCTGCCACATCCTTGTCTTTATTTAGCTGTTTCCCTATGATTCCCAGGGCCAAAGGACACAGAGGTCAACGCTTACCAACTCTGCCAGGATTATCATTGTGACACCTTAAATCCCAGAAACCTTCAACCTGTCGTTTTTACTCTGTGGTAACTTAAGCTAGATTGATTGGATGTGCTGGGTGTGTGGGGATACTCTGGCATACATATTTCAAAGAACCGGCAGGAACATTATTTGCTCAAAGATCAGGGACAGAGGTCTTCTTTTTCGAAAAGTGTTCAATAGTTCTATAACGTGAGGACAACAGATTGTGAACTGGGGCACCAAAATACAAGTTATCTCATGCCATTGAGGGAACCTTGGCACCAATCCCGTCTGCCCTATCAGATCTCAGTGACTATAAACATGAAATCCAGCACCACTGCTCACCGTGTGAGTATCTGGATGCTCTGTCGTAAGACTCTGGCAGCCCATTCGTGGCCTTTCCTCGTTCCATCTGGGCGGTTCTCTGTGAATAAACAACACAGTGTTGTTATAACTGACACAACAAACTCACTGTTCTAGTGTCACTGTACACAATTTCTCTTTTTAATTGCCATGTTTGGGAAAGTGGACAACTACTGAGAGCTTAAAGGGGCACTATGTAGTTTTGGAGAGGAAATTCAAATTCAGAATTTTAAAATGTACAATATTAATGAGGTAATTACACAAACTCAATTATTTGTTTTTTTCCATAACTGAATAAACAAGCTGTTCTCAGAGGAAAATGAGGTCCCCAAAACACTGCCTGTAGCTGCAGAGGTGGCAGGTCCAGGAAACAGTAAAGTAAAACAGTTGTGTTGTCCTTTAAGGCCATTTTGTTTATTCAGTTGATTCAGTCATGAAAACAAAGACAGGTTTTTTTGGTTTTTGTTTGTTTAAGCATAAAAAACAGTCAATGAAGATCTTTCTCTTCTGAATAGAATTTCTTCCCTCAAACTACATCGTGCACCTTTAAAGGAATGGTTTGACATTTTGTGAAATAGGTTTTTTGGCTTTCTTTCCAAGAGTCAGATGAGAAGACTGACACCACTCTACGATAAAGAAAAGCTGCAGCCAACAGCTGGTTAGCTTAGATTAGCACAAAGCCTGGAAACAGAGGGAAACAGCTAGCATGGCTCTGTCCAAAGTTTCACAAACTCTCCCTGCCAGTAACCATTAAAGCATGCAACCCTCTCTTTCCAAAAAATACAAATAGTTGTTTTTACATTTCATTTCATGTACAGATTATATAAATGACATATTACGTATTCATTAGAGAGCTTTAAAGGTGTTGCTAGGTGGATTACGTTCCCTTTGGAGAGAGCCTGGCTAGCTATTTGCTCAGGTCTCCAGTCTTTCTGCTAAGCAAAGCTGAATACCTGCTGGCTCTAGCTTTGTATTTGCTTTACGGACACCAAATTAGAATTGAGCATCACATTTCACTCTCAACAAGAGGGTGAATAAATCAATTTCCCAAAATGTTGAACTGATCCTTTAAATACATGTGTGGCTGCACTTGGTTTTGTCCAGAGGTGCAGGTGTCATGTGTCTCTCTGAAGCATCTGTTTGGTTGTTTATGTTTATTGTCTGCTTCTATGAACTAAACGAATTGTTAACTGATATGTTTGGGACCTGGGCTGTCAGGTGTGTAAACACTTTGTACATCTGGTCACTTAATGCTTGAAAGCACCCAGATGAGCATTATGTGATGTAATGATGTTAATATTATGTGTAGGCGATTTGCCTCCTTGGGTTGCTTGGTGTTTTTGGCTCTATGATGTAATGAACCAAGGAATGCATCACTGAGCGCAGCCAGTGTAGTGAAATCTGGTAGGTGCATCATGCTGTAAAATAATAACACATGCACTAAACTCACACACCTGATTTGTTGTGTCCTTTAAAGGAGTGTTGTGACTTCTCCAGTCCTGCAGAGGGCAGTCTCTCCCGGTGTTCAGCCGCGGGCTGCTGTTGTAGTCTTGCTCCAGGGTGGCCTTGGACTCAAACAGGGCACGCAGAGCTTTGGTGCCTGTACATGCCCTCTGAGGGAGGAAGTCCATGGAGCGACTCCTGGACAGATTCGAGCTTCTTCCAGATTTCCACGGGGCCACATTTTCAAACTTGTTTTGATTCTCCCTGCTCTCCAGCTTTCTCCATCGACTGTCCACATAGCTTTCAGGCACCTGAAAATAAAGATAGATGTCTATATGTTTCGTTTTCAGACAGTTTGCTGTTTTAAAGGTGCGATTTCTTACAAATAGGACCTTTAAAGTCTGTAATGTTAATTACTGATGATAACAAAAAGAAAAAGATGCACTACCTGATGATTCTGCTCCACTTTTTCAATACTCCTTAGGTCATCAGAGCTTTGGTAACTGTTTGAACAAATTTATTGACACATTTATTGAGAATGACCCTGATGATTTAAATCCAACAATCAACTGGGAATCTGTGAGCCATAAAAGTGAATGAAACGTGCCCTTGGGCAAAACTTTTATTCCTCGTTTGCTACCTGAAGAGGACTGTACTGGCAAACTTCCAATGTGTGTAAAAGTGTAAACATGAGTATGAAAACTCAAGCATGCTCAGATTATTTGAACAGTATTCATAGCTGTATGTGAATGTGCATTTACAGTATATTGTGCAGAACTTACTGTTGCACCAGCTGAGACACAGACTTCTTCTCCCATCGGGTGGGAACTGGCATGGCCCATGACCTCTCCTGAACTCCAGAGAGACTCCTCAGGGACTGGGTCCTCCTTAGGCCAAAGGCCTCCATAGCAGTCCCTCTAACAGCAGCTAAAATAACTTAAAAAAATTAAAAAAAAATGTTTTACCTTAATTTAACAGCCTCAAAATCATTTTGATGGCACAGTGTCTTGTAATAGAGTGAGTGGTGTCTCTGTCTCAGCCACTCACTTGTTTCTGCACTATGTAACCTCAGTGAGACGGTAGGATGACAGCATTACATACAATTCATCCTCAGCACTTTGCTATAAAAAAACAGTTTGAAATGTATGACTTAAAGTCAGAATCCAACCTGATGTCATGCGTTAAGAATAACTTTTTTTTTATTGCTCAGAAATAGTCAATCTTCTCACTGATGGTCACTAATGCTTATTTATGTCATAAAGAGGGAACAGTATTGAAGCGAGACAGTTTCATAACCAGTCAATAGATCCTTGTGCTACGTTTAATTTTGTAACTTGTCCATGGTGAGCACACAACAGACTCACAAGATGCTTGTAATCACTATGGAACAACCACCTTCAATGGCCTTATTCACAAACAGCATCTGGTGTGTTAATGATCAAACGATTTGTAACTGATACTTCATGACTTGTAAAGGCTGAATCACAATTTATTTTTCTTCTCAATTCAACATTCTGATGAGAATTAAAGCATAGAGTTGAGGTTTGACTTCATGTGAGTTATTAGGTAACAGATTGTCACCCTGACAGTCATATGACTCTGTTAATGTTTATGAGCCCCAACTCAGACAGCAAACACGAATTTACACCTCCGTATGACTGTGTGCTACTGCACAATCGATGCATTATTATTTTGCTGCTAGAAGACTTGCTTGAGTCTCAAAAAAAGACATTTGTTCAAATTTTTGAACAGAGAAATTTGAAAAAAATACATATACTCCAAACTCCATAAGCTACCTAATCACACAAAAACACAGTTCTAACACTTTAAATGCTATTAAGGTTATGCCGCTCTGTCTGCAGATTTGAAAGAATATTCGATCCCATACCTGAGGAGAAGAAGCAGCAGTCATCTGTTCATCTCTGTCTCTGTGGCTCACTTGTGTTTTAGGAGCATCTCTCACAAGACACAGCAATTTCTAGCGGCCAAAGTCCTTTGGCACCTTGTGATTCGAGGCTTCCGGACAGGAGATGTATTACCATAACGTCACCTGATAAAATTCTCTGTCAGAGCTATAGAATTTTAGGACGTGTTTTTATTGTTTAAAGAAGATCGCAATGATAAAAAACATCTCTTGCTCCATAAACGCATGAAATTACTTGTTTCCAGTTTGATATTCGAATACTAGTGACAGTGATGAGTGTGATGCATTAAAAAACACTGAGAAAGCAGAGAGCAGACCTGTGTGTGCTGTGACAGCTGCTCCAGTCAGATGTCAGTGTTAAAATGCCTGGCATAGCTGCTCTGTTACTGTATCTCATGCCAAAACTCAGAGCAGCAGCATTTTATCTCCACCTCACATGCTCATCATAGCCACTGTATTACTGCAGCAGCAGTCACATTCATTCACCTCACACACCATTATTCCTCAGTGTGCTTAAACAGATGATAATGTGTCAAGTTGCTTCTGCTATTCTGCCAGTACAGGATGTGTCCAGAGCAGAGAAAAGCTGACGCTGCACGTAAACCTATGTAGCGCTCATTCCTGTTGATGATTACATCAACAGTCTGCCAGTGCTCAAAGGGTGGAGTTATAATTCTACCAAACTGTTGGCAAGCAAATTATATACACCAATAAACCAGGGAGAAACCAGTTTATAACCATCCTTTGACACAGGCAACATGAAGTAATCATTAACTGTCATCAAGAGTCACTACTGTACATTTTACAGCGCACATGTTACACTCAGAGTTACCTCAAATTATGATAATGAGAATTCAAGAATTCTCAAGAACACAGTTTTTTATGTTTCATCCCAAAATGTTGATGCACCGCCCCAACTGTTAACTAAGCCCCAAAATATTATTGTGTTATTTTACTTTGCAGTGGTGAAAATTAACTAAATGTGTTTCCTCAAGCACTGTACCTAACACAAATACTGTATGTTTTACTCCACTATATTTATTTGCGACTTTAATTACTTGTTACTTTGCAGATTTAGTTCAATATTACATAATCAGCAAATAAATGATGATGTATATTATATAAAACGTTATTGATCCCAATGGAGAAATTCACAAGCTACACAACAGGTAAATTATATATAGTAGTTAAACATCCTTTACCAGTATCAACATGAGTGATGAATACAATTATAATCCAATGATAAAATATATTTTACATAATTCTCAAATGGGCCATTCTGCACGAGTAGTTAGGTTTATTTTGATGCAAATACTTTTGTACTTTTATTTTAAATGCATAACTTTTACTTCTAACACAGTATTTCTACAGTGTGGTACTGCTATTTTTACTTTATTCTTTTACTTACTAGTATTTCTTTCAGCTGTGACAGTTTGGTCCCACACCCTTATGATTTTTTTTGTTTGTCACTAAGGCACAGTAATACTCACTTGCTCTCGCCCAGTGTTCCCAGTAAAAGATACCGTGTTAAAAGTGAAAAGTAACCAATAAAAATAATACTTAAGTAGAAGTCTTAAAGTATCTGATATTAAATGTAGGCTACTTAAGTATCAAAAGTAAAATTCTGGTGATAATTGTAATAATTATCCATCCAATAAATAATCCAAAAAGTACAAGTAAATGTAAATTATAAATATGTATATACGTTATACTACTGGTCAACAATTATAGGGTCTGATATTCAGCATTTTTTTGATAGTCCAAGTTCAGTTTGTTTTGTTTTGTCTTGTTTTATTTAATCTCAATAAAACCATTTAATTCAAAAATGTGATTCTTTGGCTCTGATGCAGAATGCAATATGTAAAGTAACTAATAACTGAAGTTTAACTTGTCACTAAAGTTATCAAATGTAGTGAGTAAAAAGTAAAATAGTGAAAATGGAAATACTTAAATGAAGTACAAATAAATACTTCAAATTTGTACTTAAGAACAGTTTGAGTAAATGTACTTAGTTACATTCCATCACTGCTCTTACCTAAAGCAGTTGTTTTTGTGTTCAGCAGGTTATTTATAAGAAAATGTGGTAGCTAATTTAAGCTAACTAGCTACTTTCCTTGGCTAGCTTACTATGCTAGCTTTGTTGGTTGTTATTTGTTGTTCATTTGTAATAAGGTTAAAATTGTCTCCATCATCAGTGTTTCACAGGAGAGAGCTGTTTTCAATGAAAAAGCTATAAAAAACAAAACAACAACAACAAAAAAATTACCTACCTCCTGAGCTTCAAGCATCAGACTGACAAAGTTAGCAACTAGCTAGGGGACATAGTGGAGCATTCAGCAGCTAAGATGGCGGCTGTGGCTCAGTAGATTCAGCATTTAAAGAGACAGATACTTCCCTTGAGAGCAAAAGACAGAGAAAAGGAGTGAAAATCAGATTGACATTTCTCATCTCGACAGAAACACAACTCCAAATGAATGCTAATGTTTCTCTGTAACTGATAGCAGTCATTGTGTTTCCCCTCTTTCTGCTGCCCTCCAGAGGCCAAAAGGGGCATTATTGCTGGTGTTGGCTTTAGTTGTTTTTACTGACATGCAAGATGTTATTGGAAAGATATAGACTGTATTTTGTTTGTGTTTGGCTGCCGGTTTTATATTTCGTATTCTTACAAGTCCTGTAGTCATATAAGGTTTATTATATTCCTCTCAACTGACCACATGCTTATCATGAACATTTACCATGTCGACCTCCAGTGGAGAATATGGTTCATTCATTCCCTCGCTGAGAGTTGATGTTTTCTAACCTCAGTGTCATTTAACAGCCAGGAGATGGCATCAGAGCAACACCCCCTCCAGTCCATAACAAATGTGGTTAAAGTGCATGATAAGTACTTGTTGACAGAGCATTTGTTGTTATACATATCAGTTGGCCAGGTGAGTGCACGTGCATCTGTAATGCTTGGCACAAACAAATGACGTGACAACTAACAGTGGAGTCAGACATCAGTGAGAGGAGAACTGTTGTGTTGTCAGCTTTTAATGCATGTGTTTTGCCAGCTGCAGTGGAAGAAGGGAGAGGCAATCAGTGAGTGACTGAGCATGTTGGGGAGGAAGGCGAGGAGGGAGGCGAGGAGGGGGGGGATGGGGAGTCAGACAGTCTCACCCACACAGAACAGTCAGTACTGGGCTGAACAGCTGAGAACAGAGCAGGTCTCCTTCCTTCTGCTGCTGCTGCTGTGTGCTCCTGCAAAAGCCTCACATGGAGCCACATGTGACAGCCAACACCAACAGCAGAGTACACTTCGCTGGAACTCGGAGAGCACAGGAGCTCCCGCTGCAGGGCTGACAACAAGCTGCAATCATTATCGGGACAACGGGGACACACACACTTCCTCCACACACACTCACTCACTCACAATGAAACAACAGAAACGTAAAGAGAAAGACATCTTTACTGCAAATCCTTTCAAGTAAAACGCCTTTTGTGTCCACATCGCCTCACACAGGCCGGTTTGTAAGTTTGTAAGAAAGGTCACCGCAGCTCTCTGGCTAATGTTGACAAGAGGTTCATTGTTGAAGGGGGAATGTCAAACCCAATCACACAGCTGCTTGGCTGTTACAGCGTGCACTGCTCACATGCAGTGACAGATAAGATCACTTCTGGTGAAAATCGTAGTTGTGTAACCTACTTTGCACTCTGAGCTGCAGCTTGTCTTTCTTTTGCAAAATTGCACTGAGGTTCCTTTTTGAGAACACGATGAGCGAACTTGCCCTCATAAAATAAATAAAAATAAAGTAAAACCTGATTGAAGATTAAGTAAAAATTACATTAATCATATTAGTTTAAAGTAAATACTGCCCATTGCCTTCAATACTACATTAGCATAGCAGCTTTGAGCCTGACTGTTCTTAGCAATGACAAGGCTGTTAAGGCAATGCATTTGAATTATACATGCAGTTCATCTCAGTCCATGCACATGCAGGTAACTCTCCATCATAGCATAAGTCTCTTTCATATCAATTTTTCAGCCTACACGTTGCACAGAGAGCACTTGGGCTACAGGATATTGTCGTCCGAGTGACTATGCTACAGAGATACGATACCACTCCTGGACTGGCCCCAGGATTAGGCAGCAGTACGCTTGGCACTTGGCCATCACCTGCCATTAGGGTGTCACAGGAAGTTCTCTGGTGTCACCCTCTGAACTGATCCCACTGCAAAGACAAAAGGATGGCAGTTGACACATCACTTAAGGCGCCACTGTTGTGAAACTTTACCCACAGTCTTTATCTGATGACATTTTCTGAGTGGAGAAAGTGAGATTGGCATCTTCTTGATAGAGGTTTGTCTCACAGTTTAGTTTAAAGGTCCTGGAAATAAATGTACTCAATCAGCTTCCTGCTGAGAAGTGGAAGTACATCCAACACAGAAAACAACTTCAATGCCAAAGTTTGAACAGTTTTTGTTAATTCACATGACAATTTATGTCCTTTATGATTTCTCATCTGTGCTCTTTTCATTCATTTGGAGCTGGTGAAGCCCAGTATGAAAAAGGTGATATCTTTTTTGCAACAACGACGGTTGTTGAGTGTAGTCAGGATAAAAATGTGAGTCAGTACAACAAAACTGATACAGGGGTCTGGAGACGATGTAGATCACGGAGCGGTTTGACACAAAGCTAGATCGTATTTTACTTTATTTACAACAACCTGCAACTTTCATGACTTGGAAACTTATCTTTCAAATTGACAAACATCATATGTGTCAAAATTTAAGCAGGACCAAAAATTATATGTCTTTCTCCATTCACTATCTAACAAGTTTTTCCAAAATGAGGTCCCATCAGATCCACTGGAAGGGGGGTGGTCACATTCACATGGCGGCCATTTTCCTCTAGGGAAAGAGTGCAAAGCTCAAATGTCGTATGGCTGTGTTCGTGCTTGCAGGTCAAATAAATGTAGGTTAACTGGCAAATTGTTGTCATTCAGCACTTTGTCATTGATCAGCGCTAGAAAGGACAATGGATCGTAAAAATCCAGAGGGACATCGGACCATATTTCAAGGTAAAACAACATATTTGATAATAATAATAATAATACATTTTATTTAAAGGCGCCTCTCTGGGCACTCGAGGACCACCGTACAATTGATGACCGATTAGCTTCCATTACATTAGCATCCACCCACCAGCTAGCTAACATAACCTTTTGATAGTGTCTCACAAGGTGTAAATTAACTCTAAAATAGCAACACACATTTTGGACACATTCATTTAAGCCTGGAACAAAAACACTGGATGCAATCAAACGGTAATGGGTTATCAAATATGCTATTTTACCTTGAACTATGGCCCAACGTCCCTCCAGGTTTCTACTATCTATCATCTTCCATCAGTTGAGGATCAATCGGGAAGTGGTAAAATGATAACAATTTCTCTGATTCCCCACATTTATACCCAGACACAGCAGCGTAAAATGATCCCAGCATTCAGGCTTCTAACCATTTCCGAGGGAAATGGCTGCCATATGAATATGGTCTACTGATAGACCACCACTGATCAGACCCCGCGATCTTTTCAAGTACACTGATGTTCAGTGACCCACCCTTCTCCTGCTAGCTCCCCTAATTACATACCTGCTTCAAGCAATCCACATCATTTTCACACACAAAGAAATGCCGTGTACTTCACTGCCTAAAATCTCTATACCGCAATCCTCAAAACAGACAATTGTATCATCAAATATACTAATGGCACCACAAACCTCTGTACTTCAAGATGGTGATGTGTGTACGGACAGCAAAGTTACCCACAGCACAAGGCAAGTAATGCTGCTGCTCATGCTACTTCCAACTTGCCCCAACTTTTCACAGTGAGTGAAGCACTGTGCTTCTTTATTTACCGCTACATGTGCCCCTACAGGGTTATTAAAAATGCCATATGTATAAAGATTAACTTATGCAAACATGGCTGGTCAGAAATCAAAAATAACAAATCCTAATCACAACTGAATCACATCAAAACATCTTTGAATTACAGATCAGATCTGGGACGTGTGATCGAGATGCTATCAAATGTCCTCCAGAACTAGTCGGCCCTGAGCAGCTGCAGCGGCTCTCTGCCCAAACAACACTCGGCAACCTTATGTTTTTTATTTAGATGGAGAGATCCCCCACAGAAGAACACATACTGTGCATTTAAAAATACATTTCAGGTGTTTTAATGCATATCATTCTTAAGGGCTGATGGAAACAGCATATTTTTAAAAAGACATCTCAGTTTTGCTCAACAGTTTGTTTGCTCCCTTGATGTGGTCTTTGCTTTTTTTAAACAAGTGGAAAAGCTTTTTTCAGAATAAGTTCTGATATAGCAAACATTTAACAATTGTCCTCAAGATTAGCTGTTTCTGCTCCGAAATTAGAAGAAGAAGAACAAGCTGTCTGCTGCTGGCGTCTTCCTGGATATTCCCATAAATTTCCCATTCCCAGATTAACTGCCACAGTCCCTTGCAGATTGCCAAGACGTCTGGTTTTGTGTCTTCCCCCTGATGAAACTACAATTTGCTTAGCCTAGTTTATTCGCTCCAAAGCGTTTGACGGAAATGCTCCTGTGCTAACCTCAGCACATGTTGCCCACGGTTTAAATTTTGGTTCTGCATTACATGCAACAATTTACATACAGCGGAGTCTGTGTGTGGCTGTGTGCATCGAATCATGCCCTACAGCCCACTAATAACTGTTAATAAACTCAACTTTGCTTGCTACGTTTTTTGGACATGGATATTTCAAGATAAAGAGAAAGGCTTTAGATCTGAGACCACGCTTTCCAGGGCTTTAATGCTGAACTCTGAACACTCTTTGCAAGTCTGAATTTAAAACAGCTCACGTCACCGCTTCAGACATAAGTACCAAAATCTGGTCGCTGAGTAAACCTGAAGTCAGAATAAAAGGAAAATGTTTAAAGTGAAGAACACCACTAACGTAAAAATGCAGTCACGGAGCTGATGGTGATGGTGATGATGATGATGATGACGATGATGATGAAGGCAATCATGATTCACCGCCTTTCCAGCCTCTGAAATAGAAACAGCTGGGCTATATTTGCCCTTGCGACCATGGTGACGAATGTCAAAATATGACATCAGAGGCTATGTAAAAAGGAGCCAACTCATGTGTACATGTGACATTTCAACCAGGGCGCTTGGGAATCAACAATTCAGAGAGAGAGATCGAGAGAATGTGGGAGTATAGTCTCCATTTCTCAATATCATGAGGGAGTTGATCATGTTCAGTTTTCTGCACTGAGCTGAGTTACTTTACTGCCTTTTTATCTCAGTCTGTTGTCAAGGAAGTATTTCTCAGCAACACCGTAGCGAGAGGCTCCATTTGGCACCTTACATTACTACCTGACTGGAAAGCAATAGCACACAGTCCAAAACTATACCTGATACTTCCTGTTATGCCCAGAGAAAACTGAGAGTGATCTTCAAAAGGAGAGGTAGATAGTACCCAGTGAATAGTGATAGTATTCCACAGAATGGAAGGAGGAACTGGGGCATAGTTTCACATGCCTGAAGCTTTGTCAAACTCTGTCAGTATAGCGCTGTATGTGGGCCATCGCTGGCACAGCTTGACTGAGAAAACAGGGCCACAAGAGCCAGTGGCAGCAACCTGAGAGGCTGCCAGAATGTAGGTTAACTATAAGTTATGTAATGCGGACTCTGGACCGCGGCGCAGTAATGGTTTACTCTCACTGTTCTTGGTAAGAGCAGAAATTAGATTTATCAGACACAGAGTTTGAGTGGAAACAGGTCTATAGTAATGACTGTTGGCAGTGGTGCAATATATTACTGCTTTATTGTCATTCACATAGTAAAGAGAGCAGGTTAGGAGTCTGGGTCAGATAGAGCAGACCAGGTCAGATGGCTGCATTGATAAATTGGAAAAAATACAGTAGATTGGGACAGAATGACTGTGTGTTTACTGCAAGTTAAAGCAGAAATATTAATTTTCCTCCATGACTCATCTCCTTCTCCGTTCGTGCCACATCAGTGTGGTCTGAGAAGATCCGGATCCACCTCCTGACTAATTTAAGCATATGACAGAGGCACACTGTGCGTGGTAACAGCCTGCAAAAGGAACAGGAAACTCCAACTGTATTGCACAAATTGTATTTTTGGACAGGCAGTGTGATTGTACTATAAATAGCCATGTAGCCTCATGTAGCACTTTCATCATGTGTTATTAGTAAGTCAGAGCGGTATCTCAGAGAGGGTACATAGAACTGGACCTGCAGAACATCAAATAGTATAAAAAGATCATTACACTTGTTAACAAAGAGTCCAAGTTTGAACATTACATAAAAGACACATCTTGGTTATTTATGAGCTGCTTCACTATTCCTAATTCCATCCATTCCCTCTGCGCTGTCTCCCTGGTGTTTACTCTACATGCAGGTCAGTGGAATAGAAATGCACACATGCACGAGAGCAATCTCATCTAAAGTGGGTCACTCTCTCATAACACACTTGGGGGCTGAGTTCTGGACAAGCAGTTCTTCCTTCGGCCACAATATTTCAGCGAACAGGTATATAGGTGTTCTTTCTTCAAACGGAAGCACTGATGTGTACCAACATTGGGTCAAAGCTCTGGAGTATTTTGGGCTTGTATGTCCTTCCGTTCATCTGTCTGTCCATCTGTTAATCTGTCGCTCTGTTTGTCTCTCTGAGCTTCATTTGCCGCCCAGTCGGGGACACAGAGTAGCCTATGATTATCTTTAAAAGCAGAGACACTGGAATGTTAATCCAGACGCTTTACTTTTTCTCACTCAGGATTTTCCCAAACAGCCCTGAGTTAACTGTTTGGATAGTTCACATTGAGCACATAGGACAACTTCAGTTTCTAATGCCAATAACAAGAAACAGAATAACATGAATAGAGGGATGTTACACCCAAATCCATAATCCGGCCCATCTACATCTTCTCCGCACTGCTGGGAGGATCCTGGAGTTTAGGAGTGTCTGACGTAAAACACCATCGCAGAGGCGCACCAGTGAGTCATATTACAGTGACGTAAGATGAATACCTGAAAGTAAGTGTCACCTTTAACAGGAATCTCATCATCACTTTTACAAGTTGTCTGAAGGCAAGTTACAGACACAAAAGACCAGACAGTCTATGGAAAAAAGCCCATGAAGAACTGAGTCTTATAAGAAACCAAATGTCAAATAATGAAATGTAATGACTGAATACTTATTGAGTATTTATTATTGAGAATTATATAGCAATAACTTTGTGGGTCAGAAAAAAAACAAAAAACAATTTGAATTGTCTTATTAAAATTTAAGAGAGGAGCTTAAACAACATGAATTCACATAGATGGTTTTCAATGTTAAAGATTTCGACCGTATCAATTTAGTTTTGCCGTGTTTAACTTTCTACATTAAGATTTTGGGTTAAAAATGCACAATTTGGTATTTCAGCAAAAAAGTACAACACATACAACAAAGTACAAGTCAACTATAATAACAATGCTACAGTGTCCACTATGAAAGTGTCAACAGTAGCTGAAACCTGTCATACTGTAAGGTATTCCCACTATTTTGACCACCCTCAAAAATATCGGTGAGTTACTTTGTTTCAATGGATAACAAAGTAGTCAATCTTCTAAGCAACATTTTAAACATGAGCACGTGTTTCTAGCTCGTTTATCATGCTGGTTGATTGCCCTCTGATAATCACCAGGTGGACGTTTAAAGGTTATTTATTTACCACCATATCACTGCTTGTCACAGTGCAGTGTGAACACAACAGACAGAGATCTGTGGGCAGTAGTGACAGCTCAGAGCGTCTCCTGCCTCTGCATGTGTCACTGTCTGCGTCAACAGAAGTCAGGGGAGCCACGGAGAGGAATACGTGAGGCGAGATGGTTCCGCTCCCATTCACTTCCGGCTTCGTTGGGCAGACGAGCTCGTGTTAGCCTGATAACCAGAGCAACCATTGGCACACATTAGCGAGACATGATCAGAATGAGGTATAAAGCTGTGTTTGTTTGTTTTTCCAAGCTGGTGTGCATTAAAAGTGGTTGGTTTGATCTTAACAAGCCAACTCACCTGATTTTTAGAACGAACGCCATGATCACAGTCTCAAGCTAGGTTTAATAATAGTGTGAATCACTAAAAAGCACTCTTTCGTGAAGTGGACTATCATGTACCTGTTAAACTACGAATAGCTTATATTTGACTTTTCCTACGGAATTGCTAGCCATCCCGACAGTTGTGCGCATGCGCGGGGGCTGAGTAGGCTGCACTATCTTGCTGCTGGCTGTCGTGTCTCTGGGAGCTCCCAGCCAGTCCTCTCATGTTCGCACTGGTACTACTGTGAAGCTTTACATAAACAGAGGGACACACACAGCTGGCTGGACCGCGGACAAGAGCCACAACTTCGTGTCAGCTTCAGCCTTCGTTTGTTATTATGCTGCCTTTTACTTCTTGGTGAGTAACTACCGAAAAACCCCTGTAATATTACTCCAACAGGGTTTCTGTTCGTATATACTGTGGTTCAGATAGTGACCTTATCGTATTTCTGCTTATCACTTCGAGTTACGTTTATCTAGAATCACGCAGCCTATAATACTGTGTAATGTGGGCAATTACCCGAGCGTGACTGTTAATTTTACTGTAAATGCTCTGTTTCACGAAGCTCCAGGGAGCCTTAATTTAGTACTAATGTTTAAACAAACTTCCCATCACAAAGATAAGGACTCCACTCAGTGTGTGAAGCAGCAGAGGAACTTTGCTGTGGTTTAAATGGGACTGTCAGTGTGTGTGTCTCTCTGTCGCGGACAGAGAGGGACAGAGTGTTGTCATTGTAGCTGACACGATCGCCGTGTGTCTCCGCCAGGGGTGAAGAGGTCAGCAGCCTAATGACTGTTGTTAGTCCGAACAGGAAACGACTCGTGCACTCCCTCCAGTGAAAAACCTGCCATGACATCCGCGCGACATTCCTGGAGGGATGCAAAGTGTGTTTGAACTCAGTGGGGAAGTGATTGTGAACTTATTCTGCGTCATGGCAGTTTGTTTTCCCCGATGGCGTCACTATAAAAATGTCCTACAATCTATTCTTATCTACTGTAGTATATTAATACAGTATAACCCCCCCCCACACACACACACACACACGCACACACATGCTTATTGTTTCACGTGAACGCGCACGTGGACTGTGTGCCTCTGCTGCTTTGAACCTTTAAATTATTGATGTGCTCTCAGTGGAAACCCACATGGACAGTAAGCTCTGTGCACACTGTCAGACATTAAATGTAATACATATGACATAACTGGGAGGAGAGCTAAAATACTACTACTGCAATGCAGCATTAATTAGATTAACTTTAGTTGAGGAATATTAAACACCATGCAGATGATTTCCAGCTGAGATGAATCCTTTCCTGTGCAGCAGAGGGTTGTACAGTGTAAACAGTGGAATGGCACAAGGATCCGTCTCTTGTTTAACCTCTTATTTTCTGACGGATCCAGGAAGTTCCTCACTCTGAGTGCACACGCGCACACACACACACACACACACACACAGATTGTGTCTAACTATTTGCTTGCTACAGACAATCAGAAACCTCTTTTCTTGTGGATCTAGCATAAGTGTGGATAACTGCAGGGCAACAGCAGAGATGAAGGTAGTCAGCGGTTTATATCGCGTTTTCTGACTAGGAGGAATGTCACTGCTTGGCCTGTGCGCTCTGTCTTTTTAGAAAGCACACATGCTGTACTGTTTTCCGTGGCTCGTGTGAGGTTGAACGTTCCCTACCCTCCTCTCTGGGATTTGAGGGGAGGTCAGTCTAAATCCTGGTCAGCTGCTTGTATTACTGTCACTTATTATTATTATTGAACCATGATGGATCTTGAGGTCAAACAGGTCTGATTTTGTTTGGAGCCAGAAAGAAGAGCAGAGGTTTCATGTGATTGTACTCAGTTTACAGACTTTCAAGATTTAAACCTGAGCGATTTGACGGCTTGGTATCATTCTTACTGCAGTAAAAAATATCTTGACCAAGCCAGAGCTGAAACAATTATGTTGTTTAGTTGATCTGCAGAAAATTAACCAGCAAAAATTAGGATATTTGATTTTTTAAGTCATTGCTTAAAGAAAAAGAAAAATTCCAAAATGCTCTGAGCTTCCCAAATGTGAAAATGCTTACTCTTTCATGGTATTCATTTTTCTTTTTCAATTCACCAAGTTGATAAATCAGTTTATACACACAGACGTGTATAACACACTATGTTGGACTAGATTAATAACAACACAGTAACACTACTCTCTATTAGAACATTTTCTCCTCCACTCAGTAGCTTCAAACAGCCCTGCTAAGGGTTTGTTACCCTGAAATCACTCATGTTTGGATTACTTTTCCATGTTCACATCCAAAAATAGCAGCCACTTGAACCAATACACCCCCCGGTCCTCAGCAGGCAGCCATTGGACAGTCCGTTTCCACGTATTCTTCACAAAAAACTTGAGGAATCATTGGAATGTTAATTACTCTGCGGGGAAAAGAAAAAGAGCTGTTGATTTTTTTTTTTTAACTCTCTCAAGTGCTCAGCTGGTTGTGAGCGAGCGTAGGACTTCAGTTCACATTTGTACTCTTACGAAGCATCAGCTTGCTGGATAATCACTATCAAGATGTAATTAGACTAAGCAAACTTGTGCCCTGAAACCGGCTCGACCGGCAGAGCTGCGACTTCCTACAGGAAAGAGCTCTCGTTCCTCCAGGTGTCATTGTCAAAAGATGTTTACATTTACAAGGAAACGCATCATTGGTGTAAGAGAATTGTCATCTCATTATTAAATCATCACATAATGTCTCATTTCATGTTCCTGGGTTAGGAATGCTGCTGTGCTGTGCGTTGCATGACATGTTTCCTGCCTCTTCCTGTACTGAACTGTGCATTTGTCGCCACGGTATGATAAATATTTAAACCAAGGTC
Source organism: Lagodon rhomboides (assembly GCA_039737535.1). NCBI lineage: Eukaryota > Metazoa > Chordata > Actinopteri > Spariformes > Sparidae > Lagodon > Lagodon rhomboides. Next base: position 7,541,420 of record CM077797.1, read on the forward strand.
CCTTTTTTTTTGTGTTCATGCAGAATGTATGTCAACCGCCACAGCCAAACAATGAGGGGCATCCTGAAGAGAAAGTTTACAGAGGTAGATGACTCCTCCTCCTCCTCCTCTCCTCCGTCCTCCCTCTCCTCCCCTGCCTCCTCCGAGTGGGAGTCCGACGGGGAGAGCGGCCCCTCTGACAGCCAGGACTTCACGCCTCACAGCCCGTCTTCACCCACCAGCTTACCCAGTAAGTTCAAACCCACGGCCAAATGTGTCTTCCTCTCTTTCAAATAATGCAAACCTCTTTATCTGTTCGTTTTCCCATCAGTGTTTTATAGGAGTGTCTTATCAGCCCGCCGCAGCACTGGCGTGAAGACGCTAACCTTAGGGCGGTACTTTATATTGCACATTGAACGACTCGCCTCTGGACTGTCTGTGTGATTGGGTGGAAGATGATTTGCCTGAGCAATAGGATGTTGTGGAATCAATTTGAATAGCAAGGTCTCTTTAAATAAGTCCTATCTAATGGCCTTATAAAGATAACACAAAGCTGCAGAGAGGCCACACAATGACAAAGTATACTTCAGTTGTTGTTGTTGTTGTTATACAGTCTAAAACCTTATGTGTAACAGCTTCAGGCTTGTTATTCTGAGCCCTTTACCAAGTTACAGTAGAGTCACGGTGCGAACAGTGCCCCAGTGTGGAGCTTTATAGACACACAGAGCAGCTGAGATGAGCTTTGTCAGCTGGCCTCGGTTGTTTACTGACTGTAGGAACAAGACTTCAGCTTCGGTTCTGTGTGAAGGTTAGATCATGTGGTGAAACCGTCAAACCAAACAGTAACCTGATGGATACTAAAGACTAAACCAGCAGAATGAGCCTACAGACTGTATGTTCTGGTAAACCTTCAGAGGACAGCTGTCAAACCCCGGTTTACTTCATTGCTCTTTGTACTGTTGTTGTGTCCACTGGTGCCATGGACCTATTACTTGGTATTTCCTGTGCACATGTACGTTAAACTCCTGACCCAAGTGACTGCAGTGAAGCACCTGAAGTGTGTCACCTAGTGGCCGCTCAGAGAGCTACAAAAGACAAATCAGACAGAGAGTTCAGGGCCTGTATTTATTGGGTTTCCAGGGCTGCGTTCTAATACTCAGAGTACCATTCCATTTAGGATGCCAGAAAAAGATTTAGTGTGTCCCCAACACATAGTATGTCAAATGCAGTATGACAAAAATACCAGGATGTTGTACTGCATCTGGTCGCATTTTGCAGTATGCAAGTCAGCATGCTTGTCTGGCTTTTCTGACCCAGAATCCTCAGTGCTGCAGAAGATATATCACAGTAACTGAGCTGCTGACAGAGCACAGGCTGATGAGTCATCAGTGCATATTAAAGCTACAAAGAAAAAAGTATGCGTTTTGGAACGAAGCATAGGAATACTATAAGTTTAATTCATATTTAGCGAGTAAAGTTTATCATGACCTATTTCGTTTTTTGTGGTTTTTGTGGTTTGGTGTATTAGACAGTGGCAACATATCACCATAGGTCATCATCGTGTCCAAATCCTTTCTGTAGTGTCTGTAATGTTTTTGGAAATAATAAACACCATCATGAAAGGAGCTCCCAAATATTAAAACCCCAAAATAATGTGAGCTGAAAAACAAACAAACAAACAAACAAAACAAAAATACCAGAACCTAATATTAGATTTTACCTGTTGTGAAGGAGCTGAGCTTTGGCATTTAGCCAAGGAAAAGTGCTCAAACATTATTTGGAGGGATAAGCATGTACAAAATTATTGTTATCAGTATCTGTTCAACCAGCTAACTTATCTCTATCCATACTAGGAGTGGGTTGAATGTGGGTGGGACAAACTAGGCGGTGTTAGTTTAAACCTGCTATATTTTTTTTTCATGAGAAAACTATTTACAGAAGAGACTCAGAATTGAAACAAGAGTACAATAACATAACATGTGTTCACAGTACATTGTTAAGGTCCTACTTGTTAATGCAGAGTATGGTCACTGTAAAACTGGACCTCACGGTTGTTTTCGTTGTGTCTTTCTCTAACACAACCAGTTTGCTCCATCCTGAAGAGGCCCAAGCTTGCCGGCACACAGAGCACCGTGCGCTTTGACCAGGTGACGGTGTTCAGTTTCCCACGCTGCCAAGGCTTCACCAGTGTGCCCAGCCACGGAGGCGCCACCCTGGGCATGACCCGGAGGCACAGCACCCTCCAAAGCTACACAGTGGCAGAGCATGCGTTGGAGCGACGGCACAGGCGCAGGGAGAGGCTCAGAGAGAGACTGAGACAAGAGAGGCTCAAGGCACTGAAACACAAAGTGAGTGCACTTCATTTCTACATTAGTCCGCATTGCTCGTCTACACAGCAGTCGTTTTAACCTCATCTGTTGTGTTGATTCCAGTTGATCACCAGCGGGGCCATCGATCAGAGAGAAGCAGACCAGCTCACGGTGGATCAGATCCCAGGTGGAGACACTGATGTCCACATCAGTGATGCTGAGCTGGAGGATGGGTGTTTCCTTCAGCCGTACTCCTCGCGGCAGCGCCAGGCTCTCCTGCAGGCAGCGGGGTGAAGCGCGTAGACCGCGAGGAGAAGAGGCAGCTTCACGCCCTGCGTCTGTCCAGGGCAGACTGTGGATGTGACTGCCAAGGCTTCTGTGAGCCAGAGACCTGCGCATGCAGTCTGGCAGGCATCAAGTGTCAGGTAAGACACTTATACTAAGAACTACTTTATTGGAATATTGCAGATAACTTTCTAATTTATCGGCCAAAAACACATTTTAGCGGCAGTCGTTTCTTAGTGATTATGAATACTAGTGTCAGTACTCCGTACAGTTCCCGCAGCACTGATTTGGACTTTCTTCTATCTTTTACACACAGGTTGACCGCTTAAGCTTCCCATGCGGCTGCAGTAAGGACGGCTGTGGAAACACTCAGGGGCGCATTGAGTTCAACTCCAGACGTGTGCAGACTCATTACATCCACACTGCCATGAGACTGGACCTGGAGAGGCGACTGCAAGATGAAACACTGAGCCAAGAGGACCAATCAGGACTTCCAGAGGACCTTCAAGAGTACGTGGATCAGGATGAGGCCGATGAGGTGCAGAGCACAGGACAAGACAAGAGCTGCCCCTTTGGGTTCACCATGGAGGAAGATGGTCTTCCTCTCACCATGCCCGCCACACCTGCCTTTCACTTCACCCCAGAGCGGCTGGTCGTGGAGGAGAACAGCTGCAGCAGCGACATGACCGAGTCCGTCTTGCTCCTCCTCGGACTCTGACACAGGAGGATGCCTAAATGCGAGTCAGAGTCTTCCTGAAGTCGATGGAGGTTTGTCACGTGCCCTCAACATCTGTGACAATGATAACTACTCAGCGTGCAGCCAGCTGGGGCACACAGGAGAACCACTGATGCAGCACAGCCACAGCACACCTACTGACAGTACGGGACCACTGACAGCCAACACATTCACAGACAATATGAGCAGGGCCTCGCTGACGGAATACCTCGATGAGAACGCAAACCAAGCCAGAGACTTCTTTGATGACGACTCTCTTGAGGGATTCCCCAAAACCCCCTCCCCCACTGTGGACTACTCCTCGGGCAGGTACATGGACCTGAGTCTCTCCTCGGACTCCGACCTCGAGTTCTTCGACAGCGACTACACCTCTGGACCTCTGCACAGCTCTTTCAAACTACACAGACCCTCGGACAGCTTTTTCCACATGCAGCTGTTCAGCTCTGTTGATCTGCCACAGTACGAGTCGAGCACCTACCTCCTGGAGTCTCTGATCGGCCTGACTGAATCGAGCCCAGAGCAGGGTTACGCAGTCAACGATACCCAGCTTTTATAGCTGATTTAAGGCAATCTAGTGACATTACAAGAAACTGTATAAGAGAATTTAATGTATAAAGCACTGCTTTTATGTATTTTTAAGAATATTTCAATGTACAAAGAATGATTGGTAAAATATTTTTTCTTAGCTGTATATTTTTCTATTGCCTCAAAATAATTTTGCCTTTGTTTCAGAGAAACTACACTTGAGTAATTAATATATGTCTTGTTTTTTATTTCCTGAACCTATATAATGATCTCTGACATGTTATTTAATGTCTTATACCATGGCCACAGAGAGTATTTGGATCGGTGGGAGGGCACATATTAGTTTCACTGCTCTTTGCAAGATAAAACTAATGTCTGGAAAAACCTGTCTAACTACAACTTCTCCTATTTTTGGAGTAGTTGGTCATTTTCATTTGAAAGGTCACAAATTTCCTATTTTAAATCTGGCCATGGTATAAGCGGGATAATCCACTTTGACACTTGCAGTAATGGAAACAACACCCCTCCATTTTCAACCTCTGGGTTGTGTTTTATTTTTTATTTTTTTAGAACTGCTGTTAATCATGGATTATCCTGTATAGGCCTAGAAGTAGAAAATATGGTTAGAATATTTCTGTACTGGAGTAATGAAAATAAACATTTGTATTTATTTATTTACTAGTTTCACATGAATTCAATGAGTGGTACTTTTCTATTCATCACCAGTGTCACATTATGTGTCGTTCAGTACAGTCTCCACTATCTCACTCACTCCAGTTGTTTGCTGCAAAGTCATTTTGATTCTTCATCGGAGAGAAACAGCACAGTGAGCCAGCAAGCACAATACCAAGACCCTGGAACTGGTTCCCTCTAAATGAAGTGTAGTCATGTCAAAGTGTCTGCTGGTAAAACAGTCAGTTCCTGGTTGATATGAATCTTCTGCCACTATTGAACCCATGGTACAGAATATTATCACATGTTTAAGGGCTTTACATCACCATTATATCATTACACTACATACATATAATAAAACAAAATGTTTTACCATAAAGGTAAATGTTATTAGTAGTGGCTCAATAGCACAACCTCATTATCCAGGATTGAAAGAAGATATTTAACTAAAGTAAAAGTAGAAATACCATGGTCTCAAATTTAAATGTATTTAATTACAAGTAAGCAGATTAAAACCTACATAATTAAAATCAGCAATATGTGCTTTCACAGCAGCAAAAGTACGCTTTATAGTGTTTCAAAGTTAAAAGATAGAGTGATGGGATGTAACAAAGTATATTTACTCAAGTGCTGTTCTTAAATATGATTTTACGATACTTGTACTTATACATGTTTTGGGCAAATATTGTATTTTTTTACGCCACTACATTTATTTGATAACTTTAGTTACTAGTTACTTTACAGATTGCATGCTGCAAGTAGTGCATTTTTAAAATTAATTTATTTTATATGGAAATAGATTTTAAAAAGAGGATTTCGATACCTGGAAAAATGCAGAAACTCTGATCCAATAATCAAATAAGTGGATAAGTCGTCAACCCATAGTACATAGTATGTACATACATACATACATACAATATATGTGTAATTTACTTTAACTTGTACTTTTGATACTAAAGTACATTTAGTATCAGATACTTTAATACTTTAATTCCAGCACTATTTGTATGGGTGACGTTTACCAAAGAAACAAACTAGGAAGTAACATAAATTGGAAATAGCCAAGTAAAATACAAATATGTTAAAATTATTACAGATGAAGCAGCTCTACCAGCATTTGTGTATGTGCGCATGCGTGTTTGCGTTCGATACCAGCGATGCTCGATAGTTTTGGACTGCAGACAAGATGGCTGCGGACTGTCAACCGTGATAATTCTCACACTCCTGCTATTTTCTAATAATATTAGCTAATATTTGAAAGCTCCTTGCAGAAATGGGTTTATCACAGAGTGCAGAAGTGTCCGAAGGAGGAACCTATGGATACCATGTGCACGGCGTAAGAATTATTCAGCTTTTTTTGTATTTGGAACAGCGTGTACTGCAGCTTATGATGAGATGTTACTGTATGCTAACACAGAGAGCTAGCTAAGTAGTTGATGCAAACCCACCGGCGGTAAAAGCTGATGAGGTGGCACTGTTTACCTTTTTATTCAAACGTGACACAATGCAAGGGGAACTTTATTTGTTCGTTTAAAAATAACGCTTGAATTCAAGCTTGTAACTTTTCGCAAACAAAATCTTACAACAGTCCTGAATCCACTGAGCTGTTTTATTTTAGTTTTTATGTTTTAACAAAGTCGTTGAATACAAGATGAGTGCCCTTAACTGTTAATGTAAAGCTGTTTAGCATGCGGACAAATTAAAGAGAAGTGAATATAAATAGATGAATCGCCTTACTGCAACATTTTCATGGTGTTGCAACAATTAGAATGACTGTACATTAATTTATATCAGAGCAGAAATTATTAATCGATTAACTGATTAATCGATCGAGAGAGTTAAGGGTTAGATATTAGTTATATTAGAGTTAATATATTTTTTTAGTTTTGGACCGTTGGTCAAACTAAAGAAGCATTTTTAACTATTAATTGAATAATCATTAATCTGTAATAATAAAAACAACCCATAGTTGAAGCTGATTACTGTAGTGATGCCACTGGTAAAAGACTATGGTTTAATGCTCCAAAAACTAAACTAGTTGTTCATTCATTGTTTAGTTTGTTTACAAGTTTTGAACATGTAACTGTAATTCTATTAAGGATGAAGCTTCCCAAGTAATTGAAATACTGGTGTTGTTTTTGACAGGTGCAGCCGAATTCCCCTGCAGAAGAGGCCGGACTGCAGCCCTTCTTTGACTTTATTCTGTCTCTGGACAACAGAAGACTTGTAAGTTCACTGGTTGTCGATTATAAGTAGAGTTAGAGAGTAGAGTTACCCACTGTTTTGACTCCTTTCATTACTGTTCACCAGAATGAGGAGAATGAGCTGCTCAAGGAGCTTCTGAAAGCCAACATGGAGAGAGCGGTGAAGATGGAGGTGTACAGCACGAAAACCACCAGAGTTCGTGAGCTGGAGGTGGTTCCCAGTAACATGTGGGGTGGACAGGGCCTGCTCGGTGCCAGTGTTCGCTTCTGCAGCTACCAAGGAGCCAACGAGAATGTCTGGCATGTTCTGGTGAGCTTCTTCATCAGTAACAAGGAAACCAAAGCAGATGACCTAACTCTCATTACCCCAATTTATTTGCTTTTCGTTTGCTAACAATTCCGTTCCTGTAGGATGTGGAAGCCAGTTCACCTGCTGCGCTGGCAGGGCTTCAGCCACACAGCGACTACATTGTTGGAGCAGATCAAGTGCTGCAAGATGTAAGATTCTTTATTGTCAGTGTTTGGCTCTGATATTTTTTAAGCTACAAATCCTGTCGCTGAATGGAGTATGTAGGAAGATGAGTTGTAGTCACATTCCGAGTTGTTCGTTTTCAGTCAGAAGACTTCTTCTCGCTGATTGAGGCCCATGAAGGGAAGCCCCTGAAGCTGCTGGTGTACAACACACAAACAGACGCCTGCAGGGAGGTGGTGGTCACACCAAATGGAGCGTGGGGTGGAGAGGGCAGGTACGCGACAATACAATGAAAGTATTCAGGGTGACTTACTGGAGAAAACCTCCCGCTTTTCACCTTTAATATGTTAATTGTTTTGCCTTTGGGCTATTCAAGATAACATTCACTCCTTTCCATTTCAATAAAGAACAAAACAGCTGGCCCATAACGACTGTGTTTGGTATCACTGGAGGTAAATGCTAAACAAAGAGAAAAGTGCATGCAGATCAATTCTCTTCAGTTCTGTCTTATGTTGTTCGGTTTATTCAAATAGATCAACCACTGAAATTAATTTAGAATAAAGCTTTTTTACATGACACAGTATTAATTTATGTTATTAAAAGAAATAAATGTTTAATGATGGTGTTATAAATGGTCTTAAAGTGTTCCAAAATGTTTGCTCTTAGTTTGGGTTGTGGCATTGGTTACGGCTACTTGCACCGGATCCCAGCACTTCCTGAAGCAGAGACAGCAAAGCCTCCCACCCCTGTTCCTGAGGAGGAACCGTCTCCAGAGCTGCCAACACATGGATTCACGGAGGTAAACCTGAATCCACATTTACTACGATCACGGCAGCAACTGATGAGTCATTTCAGCTAGTTCTTTCAGCATTATCATTTGTCTGTTTTGCTGCTACTGTAGCTAATGCTAACTTAATGTACTGCGACGTGAGATAAAATTATTGGTAGTAGCAGTTTTTTTTCTGTTTATGTTCCAGGCACCTTTGATGGCACCTTCAAGCCAAAGTGAAGATGTGTTGGACCTGGAGCAGGTCGCCCTGCAGGAAGCTCCTCTACCTCCACCTATCCAGAGAGTCATGGACCCAGGTCAGTTCAAATACACATACGGCTTTAGAGGATGTTAATATACTACATGTGTGTCTCTTTGGTGGGGATGGACATCAGTAGTACATCATTATCATCATTTGAGACTATATATCAATATCAAGGTATTTTGTCAAATGTTTTTGATTTTTTTATTTATATTTATTTTATTTGAAGACCATACTGCTCAGCCCTGCTCTTTTGCATCTCACTGTATACATAAAAGTCATCTTGTCCTGTGTTTGCTTTTCCAGGTTTCTCAGACTCTGAAGTGGCGGTGATGACCACTGACACTGCAGATTTGGTGGACAGACTGGAACTGTCCATGTCGTCCATCGACATGACCAACACCGCACTGGCTATGCACGAGGAGAAGGAAGGTGAAATCTCCGGTATTGGTAAGTAAGACCAGCAGCAGTTCATAACAGTTACTTGGCTTTTTTTTTTTTTTGGGAAAGAACATTGACTATGCTTGTATTTCCTGTCGTACAGAGGAGCTCGAGGACAGCGTGTTGCTGTCATCGTCAACAGAAAACCAGACTGACCCACAAGAGCTGAGCTCTCTGGTAGCCATGGACCTCACTTCGGCTCTGGCTTCCAATGACACTTTGTCAGATTCAGGCACCCCACCAGCTGAACCATCTCACCTGCTCACAGAGTCTACAGACGCACCCGTCTCTCTCTGTGAGTCTAGCAACAGCCCAAGCCCTCCTATGGGTGCATTGTCTCCCCTTGTAGAGTCCCCCGAGCCTCCTGCTGAACCCTCTGTTCCAGCTGAACCCTCTGTTCCAGCTGAAGACCCTCCCTGCCCATCTCCCGTCGATCTCCTCCAATCGTCCGCAGTGAACGAGGTGACGGTGGACGAGTCGCCAGCTCCAGACGTCGAGGATGAAACAGCGCCAGTGGAGGAGTCGGATGAGCTTCTAGATGTGGCTGATGCTCATCACTGCAGCCATGAGAGTGATGAGGAGGAACCAGAAGAGACACCTGTAGAGTAAGCTTGAATCAGGCCATAGAAATGCAAAGTGAAGTTGACAATCACTGGGGCTTTTTTTAAAAGAAAATAGTTGATAAAAAAAAACACGCTTGTCTGATTAGCTACACTACAGAAACCAGCTAAAGCATTAGCATATAAGTAAAAAACACTTTCAGGCACTGTCTGTAGGAAGATCCGATTTGTTTTATGTGTAAATTTAAAGTTACTGCTCATTTGTACGCCAAGAAGGTTTTAATGTGATGCTCCTGTGCTTGGTGCAAAGTTAGAGTTTACGGGTGACGAGACTTTGGAACACAAAAGTGATGAATACTTGAACACTTCCAAAGATAAACACATGCATTTACTACAGGAAAGCACAAGCTGCACCTTAATATCCAGAAACACTATCAGAGTTTTTGAAGCTACCAGACTGCTGGCAGCAAATCATGATTCACACAATACAGCTTTTAAAAACAGAGGACTTTTACTGTAGTACATGGTGTATTGGATTTTTAAGTGTTTTTAATATGCTATGAGGGAAATATTTGTCCACTTGTGCTGTGTGAAACCAGCCAGTACAAGTTTTTACATCAGTTTTGAAAAGCTCAGTATGTTTTAAAGGTGCACTCTGTAGTTTTGGGGAAAACATTTCAATCCGAAGAGAAAGATCTTCATTGACTGATTTTATTTTATACCTAAACTCAATACCTTTAACGACAACACAATTTTATCCCGTTTTACTTTGTTTATATTTGGCGGACCCTGACACCTTTCTCGCTTCAACAGTGTTCTGGGGACCTTATTTTCCTCTGAGAATGGCTTGTTTATTCAGTTAAGGAAAAAAAATTGTATTGTTACCTCATTAATATTGTAAATACTAAAATCCTGAGTCTGAATTTTTCTCCAAAACTACATAGTGCCCCTTTAAACACTCGTATGTATTCAGCCATGCAGTTTGGGATCTTTTTGAAAAGAGTTTTACTGCCTGTATTGTTGGAAATATGTCCCCATGTCTCCTTCAACACTCTTATTTTGTAATTTTGGTGATCTATGCAACAGTAGATGAGCACTGTGTACACCCAGTAGATGACAGACCTTTCATATAGAGTATGTAAGAAGTCTGGTAACAGTGATGCTGCTGTTGAGTTAATCGTTTTCTGTTTTTTTCTAGGGGGCTTCTCAATGTTTTTCACAGTCAAAGTAGGTGCTAGTATGTAAAATAAGGAAAAGTATTTTTGCAGATATTTTATCAAGTAATTGTATGTTTTATTAGGAATGAGTGGAGAGTCTTTTGATGAATGTGAAACGGGTGAATCTTTCGATGGTTAAACAATCATATCACTTGACTTAAAAAAAAAAAGAAAGAAGTTGTCCCTTGTTTTTCTTATTTCACACTCATCAGCTGAACACATTACAAACATCCACTTATAATCCTCATATCTGTCATTGTTAAACCATTCCAATTTATTTCTTCCAATGCCTAAAATATACATATTTCACAAATTATTACAACAAGGGATATTGCAGTGTTATGGCCCAATTTTGGTACCCATCGTGTTTTTTGGCCAATTAGAGCTCACTCGATGCATCCCCCACTATGGCGTTAAACACACTCGTCATGGCAAAAAGTAACGGCAGAAAATTTACAATGAGAGGATCTGTTGTTCTGCTTGGTGATACCAAGAGAGAAATGGGTATATCCATTTATTTCACTTTGGTGAATTTCCCACAGTGGTTGAATATTTATAAGTTTTCTTGGATGAGATTCCCCTTCAAGTTATATTCATGTTTCATTGAACTCCTATAGAATCTAAAATGAAATATACATTTGGAACAGCCCTCACTGTCATCAAAGTCACTGCTCATGACCCAAGCACAGAGCGAGTAAGCACAAGTTATTGTTAAAGATACATACCTTATAATATATAATTTCCCGATTGCTAAGATGACTTGGACGACTACTAACATTCTTAAACTGCAGATTCTGGGTTGTAGTGAATACAACAGATGCAATTTTTAACATCCAAGTCAAATTACCTTCATGATCATGAATGTGTGCTCTAGGGATTTGGAAAATATAACAGTTTGTTTTCAGTAAGCTGTACAACAACACAATAAAACTGCTGCAAAACCAAAAGTCACTTAAATCAAAAAATGTTGTACATATATTTACAAAAAAAAATGAACATTCAGTCCAATGAGAACAGCACAGCTAAACAGAAATGACAAAGACAAGTGCTTCTGTCAATGAGGTTCAAGCTCTGCGGTAATTAGATGTCTAAGCCGAGGTTAAGTTCAAGTTAAGATGACGACAGAACAGAGGAGGACTGTGACGCTACCCAGAGACCGAGTGTACTCCTAAACTGGTGATACAGCTGAGACAGGTGTGGTGTTTGTAGAACAAGGACAGTTTCTGGAATGTACTAGAACAAACAAACAGTCTACTACATCCATGTGCACACACACACACTCTTGGACACAAACATGTACTGTAACTCAGTCGCTTCAAAATAGAGATGCCAATCAGAAGGAAAGAATAAACATAGCAGTCAAAGAAAGAAAAGAAAAAAAAAGAAATTGGTGAGTGCTGGAGGAAACGGTCCGTTCTCTTAACTCATGTCAAACTGTAAAAAAGAAAAAAAAAAAAGAGAGAGAGAGAAAAGAAACACTACGGACCACTCTTTTCCCAGGTGTCTCTTGGCTGCTCCGGCCTGTTCTGGTCAGTTCCCTATGATACACCGTGAGCCACGTCCTCACAAATTTTACTGGATTCTCATTGATGCTGCGACTCTGGACCACACAATGGGGTTTTAGGGTACTACATGTCAGAGGTGGGTGGTGATTGGCAAATGACGAAAGTTCCCGTTTTAAAAATTGTGACTTTCACGTGGACTTCTGCCTATAGTGAAGCGTCAAGTCCCCTCCGCTCTTCCAGATAAAATGTTTAACTGTTCGCAGGTCCATGTTGGGATCTAGAACCTGGTGAAAAGATAAAAAAGTAAAAGGTTAATTCAATGAACAATGACTGAGAATGCACAAGCTTTAGTCAAAGTGTACACACAAAGACACCATGCGCACCTGGTCTTGACACATTAGTTCGATCTTCTCCTCGGCCAGCATTGCCATGTCCTCCTCCTTCTCCTGCTCCCCGGGCTTATCGTTGGCTGACGAGCTGGTGGTCTGAGACTCGTTGTCCAGGTTGATGATCTTCTCGTAGACGTGCTCCATCACCTTCCTCACCTGGAGCATGTCACTGGCCGAGAGGCGGTCCCTGCAGAACACACAGCAGGTAAAATCAGCTCTCAATAGGCAGGCAGCAACACAAATCTGCAGCATCCACGTCTGTGTAGATGCTCTGCTGACATCATCACATAATCAAAGGAAATACAATCAAGAGTAGACATGAAACTCACTTCTTTAGAGTTTTTGCACCAGAGGAAGAATGGGGCTGGAGGTAGAACGGGATTTTGTTGAACTTGGGCATATTTTTCTGGAATAGAAGAGGAAAGATAATACATGTGATCAAAAAATAATAATAGGAGGATCAAACTGTGAGTGCACATAATGTATCAAGGAGATGTTAAAGAATTTAAAAATAAAGTGGCATAGCCCTTTAAATCTTAACTCTGATTTTATGTAGGAAAAAAGCACAGGTGTAAATAATAATGACTATAATAATAATGATAATGGCTGAATTCCATTTAGTTGCTCTGGTTTCAGGATTGTGGTATTATTCATGCTGGCCCACTTGAATAGATCAAACCATCATTAATGTTCATAGTGACAACTGTGCTTTACCTACTTTGAATATGAAGCTAAAATGTCTGCTGTTACAAGGTCTACTGAAGTACTTCAGAATTACCTGTATTGTGTTCTTACACTGAAAAAGCACTATCTTTTACCCCCCAAAAAGTCCCTGCTCGGTAAGAGGGGCAGCGCCTTCCAGAAGTACAGGAACCTTGTGGGTAGGGTTTGCAGCGCTGACCATTTCTGATTGGTCGAGTACTTGCAGCACCGTATTTCCACTAACATCTTAAAAAATCTGCAGCTGCAAACCAGTTTGTTTTTGTTCATTGTGCTTCGACACATCAACGCGGAGTTAACAGATTAAAGCATATGGCAGATGGGCTGACAGTAAAACAGGCGTCACCTTTTCATTTATCAGCTGATTAATTTGCCTCATCCTTGCAGGTCTAAAGACTGCAGTGGTAACGCAGCAACGGGCTGAAGTAATCTTTAAATTCATTGAAAAGTAGTTCCTGGGAAAAAAATCTGGGTGCTTTAGGTAGATTAATTATAGAGGCTCAACTGACTCAATAATTAATATCATCTTTAACAACAGGAAAGAGCACTCTTTTGTGATGCTTAGCAACAAAAGCATTCATGATTTCCTATGTTAAGGTACAAGCTGGCAAACTGATAGTGTGGTAAAAGTATTTTGTTTGCTTCTCTGAGTAAAAAAAAGCTTACATATACACAAAAAGTAACACATATAGGTTATTACAAACACTCTCACATGATCCTCCAAATTGGAAATTATATTCTATTTCAGTTGTGATCAATTTGACTTCATCTTAAGCAAGTTGAAACTTGTACTCACATCTACAGTTATATCAATAACCCACTGTGGGACTGTCTCATTCAGCAGCATGGACTCGGTCTCTCCACCTGAATCTCTACATAGCAACCTGCAACACAAAACACAGGAGCAATTCAGAGGTGCAACAAATCATTCAACCATTAACATGCATGTTTATTACACTCATAAATTACATTACAAGGCCCACTGCAGCACTCTCAATTTACAATTAAAACCTGCACTGATAGGGATGTTAGTGTATCATTACCTAAATAGAGTTCTGCCTCCTGCTTCCCCAAAGATGACTGGCGTGTGTGGTGGCACTTGGAAATATCCATTTCCCTTCTGGACCCTGTTCTCCTGCTCTCCGTTCACTGAGGGCACAAGAACACAATCCAATTGTAAGACACAGAAAAACACAATGAATGGCGCTTTAGACACCCGGCGCTCATTTACAACAGCAGGAAATGATGTCAAGTGGAGCGATGAATACAAACACTGAAGTTCCCAGAGCATCACTGTAGAGGTTTGCTTGATTTAGTTTCATAAAAGTCTCGCAAAGCCAGACCTCTCTCCCCAGCACTGTGTCAGCGCTGGAGAAAGGTCTGGGTGCACCAATTATAATACTGGGATGAAAAACATGCTCATACCAATCACATTATGCTGAGCAGCTCTTAACCCCTGGATGCAGCGATGACGCTCTTTCAAAATAGTGTCGGGGAACACTTAGTTTGCAGGCGCAGAGGCAGTTGGCTAATTGGTAAGTGTTAGAGTAACTTGCCATTTTCAGTGTGTCAGCTAATAACTTGGAGGTTGTCGTCGTATGAAAACAATACACACAGATAGCGGAGGAATGGTAAATCAGACGAGTTTCATAAGGACGTAGCAGTGGCTGGTTCTCACCATGGTTCACTTCGTTCTCTTCCTCGTCCATGGGGTTGATGCGAGTTCTGGGCCAGAACTCCAGCAGAGCCTGGAGCAGCAATCCACCCAGGTTTACTGCAGAGATGACGTTAGCAAGTTAGCAGTTGTGAAATATACAGTTTGCTAGTTTTTTTCTTTAAAATGAATTAGGTCATATATCTTACACTTTGGGTCGGATCCATCAGAGCTTGAAAACCCAGCGTCCTTTGCAGACACCCAGGCAGCGAAGCAGTCACTCTCATCCAATGTGATGGTGAGCATCTATTCAAAGAGAAGAAGAGCGATGAGACTACTAACCAGTCGCCAGCAGCTGATGGATGAGAAGTTCTCGTGTTTCCAGGTTTGGACTCACCCCAGTTTTCAGATCTACAGAGAACCAGTTTGGCACATAGACCATCTTGAAGCGCTTTTTAATCTCTTCGTCAAACTCGACTTTCCCCAAGTCTTCACCCTTGCAAGCCTGAAGGTGAAATAACACATTGAGTTTAAACAGGGTTCCCCACCTTCTTAAACATTATACTCTCTCAAATTCAAGGACGCAGCACAGCATCGTTTGAGACACAGATCAAGGTCAATTACTGTACACAACACTGAGAATTTTCTCACAGACTTCCAACAACAGAACCAAACGTGAATTTATTCATTCAGTTATCTATTCATTCTAAAATGGAGATGTGAAAGCAGACAAAATAGCATTGTGAAAGTGAGGTTTATAGGGAAACGATGATGTCATTTTCCACAGCAAACTCTGATTTAAACCACAAGTATCACCAGGAGTAAACACTGATGATCCTCATCTAAATTTGCTGTGGTGTGACTTGTAAGAACATAATTTTACAAAAAAATGTCCTTACAAGTCATACAATCACACTGTAACATACCTAAAAACAAGTACAATTCTGGGTTTACCTTCAGGACGTCCCAAAAAGCCACATTGTTGTTGGTGTCTTTGGTGAGTATGTGTCTCTTGTCATTCAGAATGTGGCACTGGATGATACTGGCTCCTCCTGCAAACACAACACAGGATTATATTCTATAAAATGCCAGAGGACGAATCAGAAGATAGTGTTGTTAATATAAATAAACAACATAAATTTAATTTAATACATTGAAATGTTTACCCTTGATGACTTGCTCTGGCTGAGTGCACAGTGGTGTCAGAGGGGTCGTGCAGTCGTTGTCATACTCCCCTGATGATCTGAAGTTGTGCATTCCCTTTAGAGACTGCACACACAGGAAATAATCATCATTGCAGATTATGCTGGATTTTAATAATCACATCCTCACTCTTCCTTGCAGCAACAGCTGTGATTAATGTAATGCAATTATCTTTTGTGTATCACCCACATTATCACAAAGCTGCTTTAAATTCTTAGAAAAATTACACGAGGATTACGGCCAAATAGCATTAGGCGTGGCCAACACGCACAAGTCTCCATCTACACTGTTTCCCGGAGTCATTATGTTGTCAGTCGAGCAGTGATCTCAGAGGTGTCACGCATGCTTACCCATTTATTAACGGATGACTTGGTGGTGGAGACCCAGATTGCTGGAGGTGGGTCAGCAGATCTGTCCAGTTCCATCTGAGCAAAAGAGAAAGATGGCAAAAGGTTGAATGAATGCAAATGGTTTTGTTATCAGCACCGGAATCACTGAAGAGAGTACAGGGTTATTATTTAGAAGTTTTGGGTTTTTTTTTTAGAAATACAATAAAGTACAACTTTTATTACAATAAGCACTGTCACTGCTCAAAGGAAACAAAACAAAAGAATCGTGCATGTGAAATGAAAGAATGACTTAAACTTAAATAAGTACTCCAGTATTGACATCTACACCGTAAAGTGACACCAGTTAAAATCAATGGTCAATGTACGGACAACAAAATGCAGAGAAATTGTTATTTTTAAACTTGTTCATTATATTCTATAAACAAAACAGTAAATGTGTTCCAGGTTGGAGTGTGCTGGCTTCTTACTTTGAGCACCGGGGCCTTCTCCTCACAGATGAGAACACGGATGTCTGGGTTACGCAGGTCAGTGCAGTAGATCTTCTTGTCTCTGCCTCCAGAGTAGACGTGTGTGAAGGCCTCATTGACCTGCAGGGCCCAAACCCCTTCGTCGTGCACTCGGTAGGTGGCGATACACCTCTGCTGGCCGAGTGACCACAGGCGGATGGTCCCGTCTGAACTGCCTGACAGACACTGGAGAAGGACAGCAGGTTCAGATTTTAAAATTCCTCAGTTTAGCAGTGGCCACTGCAGTATATCTGAGATCTGTAAACTCACCTGAGTGCCATCTCGATTCAGCAGCAACGACTTGACATTGTCTGTGTGACCCTTTAGCTTCATCAGTTTTGCACATGTCCGAGGATCCCACACTCGCAGAACCTGAAGAAGTGATAAAAAGGGAGGACATGAAAATGAGCACTTCTTTACTACAATTTAAACGCACACTAGAACCAGATTACAGAGACTAAACAAGGCAAGGTAATATTTTAAGCAAAGCATTCATATGGTTTCAAAAGGGACTGAACACCTCTTGTAAACTCAGTTCACATTATTTTTTATGTCATCTAATTATTGTTCACACAGCCTCCAGGAAGTCTCTTATGAAAGTCTCAGAGAGGAGGGGTAAACAGAGAAACTTGGAGAGCTGGGTATTGTTTGAAGAAGGTTTGATACCGTTATCGACACCAATACCCTGACTTCAATACAAGTTCTTGAATGTTTCTTTTTCAATACCAATTATATGAAATCTTTTTTAACAAAAGATTACACTACACAACGAGTGGTGAGCCCCGTCTCTGGGCGTTACCCATTTCCTGCAGCCAATCACCAGCATTCTTAGATCTTGGCACAGCAGGTACACAGGCTTATTGGCTCGCTGACACTGATGAGATTAACTCCTTTGAGAGATATTGAAATTGGGAATGAAATGACAAGACATTTTTAGATACTCAATAGTATTGAGGCAATTTGGTTGGTGTCATTAAAGGATTAAAGTTACATACCCAACCCTAGAGACTCGTATGTGTCCTTTTCTCATTCTGGCGAATCTAAGGAGCACTTTGCCATGCCAAATTCTTCCCAAAACTGGCAATAACACTGGCTTCGTCTCATTATAATCTGTAATTTTTGGCTCTTCAGATCCTGCAATCTTGCAGTAAAGAAGACCCGTCAATATGCCAGCTTCGCTTTTATACAATAAACAAAACAACCTTTTTTGTACAGACGTCAATTCGTCTTTGTTACTACCTCCACTGTCGGCTTAAAGGGGGAACAACAATGTCTAGCCATTCCGTGTTTGTACGTTTTATCAAGAAGGGCGAAGCAGAATAACAGCGCAACATTTCTGCCTTGAACAGGCTGTGTTAAAGGGACTTTTGTGGAATCCAGACAACATGTAGAAATCAAGCTAAGACACAAACCCTCCACAATAATTCAAGATTATTTTGAGTTATTTTCTGTATATGCATTATCTGAGGACATTCTCAATCAAGCTGCAAGATGAACAAACGCCCCAGATAAAAAGTTAATATGACAGGTGTCATTTTTATCTAGTGTACTTAAACTAAAAGTGTGCATATATGTGTGTGTGCCACCCAAACCTTTTCTGTGGATCCAGATACGATGACTGTGCCCATCTGGTTCATAGCCAGACTGTAGATAGAGTCCTTGTTCCCACTCAGTGACGAGGCTGTTAGGGGAGACAAATCATAGTGAGTCTATAGGTACAGGATATACCCCAGAAAAACATATCAAACCACACCATATATGGACCAGAAACTGGCAAACAGAGACAAACAATACTTACTGGTGACAGTGTTGTTGGAAGCAGTGAGTGCCGTTAGTGTGTTCACATCCCAAAGAAAGATCTGCCGGTCCAGACCTGCGGATGCCACAAGCTCCTTGTCCTTAGCATAGGCCAGAGCTTTCACGTAGTCCTTGTGTGTTCGTAACGTTGACATACAAAATCCTTTGTGCGCATTCCATACTTTGACTGTTGTATCTGATGAGGCAGAGATCACTGAAACGGAAGACCGTGAAAAGTGTATCAGATCGATCTGTTGGCCAGAACACTAGAGATGCTAAAAAAATCCTTAACCCTGAATAACAAAAGCTGTCAGTAATTAAACTCACATGTTTTTCCATTGCAACAGAGAACTATGTCATTAACCCAGTCTGTGTGATGCTCCATCGAGGCAATGTATGGGTCCTGCTGCAATCACAGAAGAGAGAAATTAAGACAAATCCACTGCTGAATATATCAAAAGAGGATGCATATGACAACACAGCTGCACACCCATATTGGGAGTGTAATATTTCAATATAAATGGAGAATCTAAGAAGCTCTACTTTGTGCTGGTAGACGCTCCATATCCGGATGATCGAGTCCCGTCCAGCAGTGAAGAGTCGGTTCAGCGCAGGGTCTAGCTGGAGTGCATTCACCCCGTTTCGATTGTACTTCTCCACCTCATCTCTAATGACATAGGACACCTGAAATACAGAGGGGAGAGTGAGCAGTGAGGTCAGACTCTTATCTCGAACACATCTGTTTTTTCCCCACAAACACACCCACTTCCTACGGCACATTTCTCTGCTAACGATTAAGTTTCATGCACTTACGTTGAAAGGACACGCAGAGTCGGTTGATAAGATTATAAATGACAGATATTTTGGGAAATAATTTCCCGTAGGTTGATATTTACTATGGTCAAATTCGGTAGTTCTATCATGCTTTCTTTTGGTATTAGTGTATACTAGCAGACTGCACTACAGAACCAACGAGACACGTACGTTTTCCCAGCAAATAGACCGAGCCCAAAACCAGTGTAGCTTAGCTACCATCAACGCCGTGCTAGCATAAAAATGCTTCTAAGACAGCACATAAAATATTTGTGCTAACTGACGAGCTGTGTAGTTATGTCATAACGTATGCAACACGTACTTATATGATAACTGTTTAGAAAAACATGTAATGATTTTGACGCCAGCGTTAGCAGAAGACGCTAACAAGTAGCTAACGTGAGCTTAGCTAGCTAGATTAGCCGGCTTGAGTCATGACTCATAACAGCAACTCTGCCGTCTGCGGGCGGTTATTACTGTCCGTCAAGTATCCGTGAAGCACTTTTGAAAGCTGAGGACCCTAACGTGGCAGCTGACAGACACCTAGCATTAATGCAACTACTGTAATTTACCTGTACTTTTCTCCGCCCAGCAGCATTTTGCCTGTGATGCGTGGCCATCTTGCATGTTGACAGTCAATTCATGTGATGCTACATCCGGAAAAAAAGGCAACATATGCACCTGGGCTTTATGGGTAATGTGGTTTTCACTGTTTTCCAGAGGATTTGACCATGTACAGTAACAAGGGTGAGAGCATGGGAGACCAGAGAAATGCACAAAATGAAAGAAGGCATCTCAATTTAAACATTTAAATCATCAAAGGGTGGAGTTTGCCTTTACTGGGCAACTGCCTGCCAACAGTTGTTTTATGATGTTTAGGTACAAAACATTTGAACATACGTTTAGACACTGTCACATCACTTACAAAATACCATCAGGGCACTTCTTATACCACACAGAGTCAGACACACACAGGTAAACACAAAGCAGGTCTTTAGACCATTTGGCAGGGGGGCCAATGTGGGGGCCCGCCATCACGTTTGATTCTGCCAGATGTTTCAAGAAATAATAATAATAAAAAATAAATAAATTTTTCATCATCTGCACAGGTAGTCAGTCAATTAAGGAAATTTTGCATTTTAGCATTACAAATAATAAAAAAGGGGTTTGTGTTCCTGCTGAATAAAATGTGAGGAGCCCCAGTGGAACAATCCTGAGTCTAAAAGTAGCCTACTAGAATCAGATTTGATTGTATAGCAGAATGTAACTTTGGCTACCAGAACCACTTCATCGAGCATGACTTCAGGGCTGGATTATTATGAGATATGGTGCGGCTCTGTCATTCAGCAAAAATCCACTCCAAACCCAGCCTATTCTCACAAAAGTCAATCATTGGCCACTGGGGGGCGCAATATCACACCACCACTGTGTGTCGACTTGACCGCTCAGTAATCCAAACCCACCGTCCCTCAGCCCATTGGAAACACTCAATAAAATTGCTGACAGCTTGTGTTAAACTGCGTCCTTTTAGGGCTCATTTAAGTGCAACAGGTTTGGAGTCCACAGCGGGGGACTTCAGTGGTTCCTCTCTATAGGTGTCAGAAATGAAAACAGATATTGCTCAGCACATAGGCCTACTTAGCTGTCTGTAAACTGCAATACTGAGTCAAATGTGGTGTAACTCCATCATTAAAAGTCCTATTCTGTTGTTAAACTCCAAACAAGTTCATATAGCTCATCCTCAGACACTTAATGCAGACATCAGTCCATTTTAAAGAGGAGCAGAAGCAGCCTATTTTGTGCCACTTTACTGCCTAATTTAGGGTCAAGTCTTCCCCGCACGGAATGCTGGGTAAACACCGTGTCCTATAGGCCTACTGTGGGTAAATGGTCATACTGTGTTGTATGTGAGTGTGACACAGGGCAGCTATAGGAGGGCTAATCCCCTGCGCTCCGGCAGCATCCTCCCTCCCTCGTCCTCTTGCTCAAGGGCAAACCGAGGCGCGCCTCTCCCGCCGCTGCTGAAGACAGCGCAGCATCCTCTCCGCAGCTCGGCGGCGGCTCCGGGACATGTCCACCGTGGGATGACTACGGAAGAGCCAGTCGGATGGAAGGACAGAGGACAACTCGTGACAGCGTCCAAAATGTCCAATACTATAAGGCGACAGGCAGCTTGTGTAGAAGTCACTTTTGACCGCTAAACTTTGGATTGTGGTGAGGAGACGCACTTTCTTTCTGTCCTGCCCGCCGGACTGGAGGTCTTGGTCCATCATGAAGGCTAAACCTTGAGAGGGGGAGACATGGATTTTGCTCGGAGAGTTTGGCTGCTCCTTCTTCTAAAACCCGAAGAACTCAACTCTGGAAATTATGCTGTAAATCTCGGAGTTTCATATGTAAGTACTCCTGTAAGGATCTTTACACTTTTTTTTACTTTAAAGAGTAAAATGCTCGACGTTATTTGTAAGCTGCTTGGTTCTTTGCCTGTCTTTGTTTTCACTTTGAGTAAGGAAAGAAAAGTGGAGAACCTCTCCATACATTAAAAAACAAGAAGAAAAACAAGTTATAATTTTAAAAAAGTCATGGTTTTACAATCAAAAACAATATCATGACCTGTGTTACACAGTATACAAAAAAAGACTAATCTATAATAAGTGCATAAAGCGAAAATATCCATTCAGTGTTTTATTTTTGATTGTTGAGCATTAAAAGATTACTCTCGCTGAGGTCATTCACTTGCATTATCTCTCAAATCTGTTGATTTTGAGCAGTGACATACTTTGCTAGTGCACAGTTCAGTGTTTGATGGCGTCCCCAACTTATTGAAATGTGTTGAGTTACCCATTACATAATGATATGTGAGCCAGTGGTTACACATTTGAGATGAGTTTTTCCCCTTTTTCATCCGAAAACCTTCCTCATCTTCTTGTCTAATGTGGCTGATGTAACTCATGATTAGTTTTAAGATTTCCCCCGGTTTTTTGGAGCAGGATTTGAAGGAGCGTATAAGCGTGGATGTGAAGTCGCACAAAACAGAGCTCATAAGAATACGCTTTCATCAATCAATTCTTCACCCAAGTCGTGGTAGGAACCGCACCCAGGTGTCACTGTGGGGGGGACATACCTTCTGTAGCCTATGCATTTAAGCTATCTGATGCAATTACATTGAAAGGTTTTTGCAAAAGAAGTAGGTCATCAGTTCAGTCTGCGCAGGTTGGATCACAGTATGCAGCTCTGAGAGGGAACAGACACATAACACGGCCCTGTAAAGACACACATGATGTACAGTGAGACTGCTAGTTTGTGGTGGAGCTTTGCTGACTAAAGTTTTAATGTATTTCTGTCGTACCAAAGTTTGTCTGATCATACAAGTTAGCAGTTTGTTTAATTTGATGCCAAAAACAACATGTGACGATCATTTTTTACAACAGATGAGATAGTTTAGAGAGAAAAAAACAAAACTCAAAAACAGACCTAATGAACAATTGAAAAGACCTGGAATCTGTTTCATTTACACTTTGGAGAAGGTCGCATCATAAACCAAATTAATGAAACTGCTCATTTGAGATTATTTAGTCAATCCCCATGAGAGAATAAAATAGCGCTTGTTATGTTCTATACAAAATAACCTGTGACGGACTCAGTCCCATCATAAACCCAGAGAAACACAAACCTCAATGTGAGAGTTAAAGTAACAGAAAAGCACAACATTCAAGGTACATTTCTAATACAACCCTGATTCTAAAAAAGTTGTGTAAAATGTGCATTAAAAACTGAACGCAATCAGTGTTCCAGTGCCCGTGTAGTAATATCTTTATATAATCATGTGTTTCAAAAGTAATGAACATCGTCCCGGCCCTTGGCTGTAAATTACTGAGCATCCGACAACTTTCCTGGTCTTTTGTTGCCCCTGTCCTGAGTTTGTTTGTTTCAATTGATGATGAGGTAAAACATTAAATATGCTGTCTCTGTGATATGATGTCCAGAAAGATTAACAAATGACCATCATTCTGTTTTATTTATGTTCTACACAGCGTCCAGTTGTTTCACTGTTGTACACAAACCTTCATATGATTGTTTGTTTGCATAATCCTTTATTACATTAGGCAAAAGTTTTAATACATATTACATAATGACCTTAATGACGAAGAGCTGATTACACATGTTCTATTTTGAAAACACAAGCTGTAATTTTTGGATTTCCAGATATTAAGAAAAGACAATCCGGCAAAAAGTCAAATAAGAAAACACAACAACAGCAAATCGGACATTTTAAGCGATGCTTGTTTCCAAGTATCCAAAAATATTAAGTTTATAGAAATGAATATGGAGACGATTCTTTAGGGTAGTATATTAAATCCTAATCTCGTTTTGTGTCCATGAATAGTTAAAGGAAGATAATGGACATAAGACAAAATTTCAAGCTGGATATTTGACCCTCTCACACCAAAAGGACAAAATCTCACAAAGCTGGAGGCAGTTGAATTGACGCCACACGACACTGTGAGATGTGACGTCATGTGAGACTGTGGTCTCTTCCACACTAGTTCAGACCTGTAGTCACAGTTTTTACATGCATTTCCTGACAGCTTTCAAACTGTGTCATTTGTCATATGCAAAATCATTCATGACCAATCATGGCTCTGTTTGTTTTGTTTTCATTTTGACAGGCGAAAGTTTTCAAAGCTTCAGGAGCGAGCTATATCAGAGGCTCAATGCTAAAACTGATTAAGTAAAGATATTGCCTGAATTGACATCTTCAGGTCAGGATCTGTTACTTTTTTAATTCACTAGAAAAAAGTTGTGTTCCCTTTAGCGTGACAGAACCACCAGATGACGACTGTTGTATGCGCCACTTGTGAAATAAATGTGTAGTAATTACAAAGTGAAGTGCTGTATATTCCTTGTAATGCTCCCCTCCAGTTCTACTGCACATATGTGTGTAGCTAATGATTCTTTTTATTATCCATTATCTGCTCATTGTTTACAATTAATTAATTGTTACGTCTATAAAATGTAAAAGAAAATGTATTATCTTCTCAATTTTTCAGAGTCTTCAAAAAGTCTTCAATGTCTTCAATTGCAGCAAATGTTTAACATTTTTGCTGGAAAATTGGCTAATCTGCTTCATTGACTATGAACATTACATTACATCCCCTGTCAGTCGGCCTTTTCAGTCATATCAAAGTATCTTATAGGCAGCTCTACTGTCCTGCAGAGGAAGAGTCAGCAGTATGCATTGATGATAAGTGTATTGTCAAATTAAATAATCATGCCACCTTTTTAATGAACTGTCCAGTCCAGATGGTAGACACTCGTGGGACACATTGGAGGTAGCTGATCAATGAGAAAAAAGTATTATTCATGAATTCATGAAGCTGCTAAAGACATTCAAGCACTTAAAGCAGTCAGAATCAGTCAGGTCGGTGCATCGGCTGATATTATCTCATTGCAGGTTATCGTGTCCTGTGTATGCCAGTAGAGAAGCAACAAAATAAAATTACATAACATAAATACCAAATTATTTGAGGTCACCACCAGAGACAGAGAGCGACAAGTGGTCACACGCAAAAAATTAGCAGGGATCCATATAAATATGTGTTTTTTTTTAAAACCCAAAATATCGATAACAGTATTGCCCTCAGTATTAGACAGGCTATATTTCAAACCAGCAACATTTGCTGCTGAGGTCTTATCACAGTTACATTTCATCATCTCACTTCTCGTTCAGAGAATTTAAAACAGTAGTATTACAAAACACATGTTGCCAAGATGAGTCTGTGTGTGCGTGCGAGTCCATGGCTCCGCTCTGCTTTCAGTCTAATTATGATAATTATTTGCCGTGATGAGGACCATATCACATCTGGCGATTACGGGAATTAAATTTCATTCAACTAAATACTTCTCTCTCTGGTTTCTAATTCTTTACCACCATTTCCTAGCGTGCAACGATAAATTAATATAATTGATATACGCTTTGACTGCTTTGATCATAGCCATAGCTTCAGACTGTTCTGTGCAGAGGGACCGCTGTGGCAGTTTGTGGACGACTCATCTCATCCTGTTACATCCTGTCACATCCTGACAGAAATATCATTGCTTTGAACCTGTTTATCAGCTTTATGACGTTGCAAATGGACCTTAACCTATTTATTCTGATAGCAAATGGGAAAGCGCTGGATTGAGCGTGAGAGACGAGCTGATCTGAGATCAACCTGGGCCAAATAAGCAGATCAAGTGAAA
The DNA here is from genome assembly GCA_039737535.1 of Lagodon rhomboides. NCBI lineage: Eukaryota > Metazoa > Chordata > Actinopteri > Spariformes > Sparidae > Lagodon > Lagodon rhomboides. The sequence goes on from CM077797.1 coordinate 7,567,028, forward strand.
GCAGATAACTAGCGTCTGGCTGGACGTGTGAAGGGATCAATGCATTTCAGGACAGGAGGAGATGGAGAACTCGCAGCGCTTAGTCAATATGAAAAGGATACAATGGTATTTCTCTGTCAAAAGGGGAACATAGAAATGTAATCCTCTCTTTTGAAAGCTTTTTCAGTTATTAAAATATCAGACTCGGTCACTGGCTAAAATAGGGGGGTTGAACTTTTGGTCGTGGAAAGGCCTTTGGTATTGTTTTTATTTAGACAGTGGATTTGGTCCTGGATCAGATTACATAAAGGCAGATTTTCTTTATGCTTTGTTATAGTCCAGGAGAATAGTTTGCCAATAAAAAAAGCAAATGTGTGAATCCGTCCTTTTGATGAGTTAACTTAAACCCTCAACACTCAAAATTGGTCATAGCCATCGTCTGACATTATTAACATGGCAGTAAACCAGAATGGTATTCTTTACTTTCTGTTAAGTTTTTGTCTGATTACATGTTTGGTCAGATGAAATCAGCTGAGTGTGACTTTTATCTATTTGTAGGTTTTGGATTTTATTAAACGCTGCACGTGTCAAACATTTTAATCAAGGGATCAAATGACTGTGTAATTTGAAATGGGTCCCTTATCGTGATGAGTTGCCGTTCCACTCAGCTTTATGAGTTCTTGCATCTTTCAGCTAATAATTTAGTTTTTGTGGCCCACAATTTAAAGTTCCCCTCCAGACATTTTTCAAAGATGTATTTAAAATACTTTAGTTTGAATAATAATTTATGCCTAATACATTTTTTCCACAAAAAGTCATGTTATCTTGTTTAAATCCTTTAAATGACATCTGACAACTGTTTTTCATTTCCAGAGTTTAACTGTTTGACACGAGATGTCTCCTACGTCACTGTAAACTCTGCACATAACATCGTCCTACACAGTGAAAATCAACAACACATTTTTGATTGGACGGAGACTTTTTTGGTTTACAACAGCCCTCGTTTCGAGCAGCAGCAGGCAACAGCTTTCACTTAAAAGAAGCTAACACAGCTAACAGACAATCTTGGTGCATCTTTAAGGTTGTTGGCAGGTCGGTGTCCAGGCCCTGCAGTTTACGTTAGGTCAGCGGAGTCAAACAAGTGACCGCCATCCTAAATGAGTGCTGGTGAAAACCCCTGGTCATGGCTTCAGACTGTGGACTTAATCCCTATGACTCAGAACTATGGCTGCCCTAGTTTGACAGAGGCCGTTGGATAACAGGAAGCTGTGGTCAGTGGTAAGGGTAAAACATTTATATCATGGCTCTGGACTTTCCTCAGCGCTATCATCCAATCAGAAAATCAGAGGCAGCTTTTGACATAAGCCTCTACACAGTGTTTGTAGAAGAGAGAGCTGTAGCGATAAAGATGTCCACACTTGTGTCCTTGGTAAATACAGTGTAGTCCGTTATTTAATTGCAAAAGATAATATTTATTTATCTTTCTTGTCGCTTGGTAATGTGGTAATGATAAGTTGTTGTTTTTTTTCTGTGAATTTGACCTATTAGATCTTTGGAATATCCACTTTAGAGTAGGCTGTGAATATTCTCATCCATCCAGGTCATAGTTATCTCAAGGAAATTGAATCGAACGCAACTGGATTTGGTTTTTTGTCTTTTTTAGTCCAACAGTTGGACTAGTCCCAGCCTAGTCAAGCGAGCAGGAACTGATGAAGCCTCTTGGATGAGAGGTGAAACGTCTTCAAAGACAAAAAACCAAATCCAGTTGCATTCGATTCAATTTCCTTGAGACCACTTTAGAGTAGTTTTTACAGAACCACTTTTAGATTGTAAGTATGGGTTGAAGCCAGTGTGTGTGGAATTGAATCATTCTGATAAGTTCTATTTGCAGGAAAATGATACAATCCTGGTAAAAACTGGTGCAGTTCATATATCGCTTTCTTCTTGGTTTGGATTCCAGTCTTTTTATTCTACCAGCACTGGGAGGGTTAGGGTCAGAAAATTGCCCCAAAAGAGGCTTTAAAGCTACAGTGTTTGTAAAATAATAATAATAATAGGCTGTAGAAATTAGTTACAGTTACACATCAAGCAGACATGGAGCAATATTTGTATTTCCTTTAGAGTTCGTGTCAACCTGATGACCAGAAGTCATATATTCACTCTAGCTAGCTACCTCTGTTTTGGTCTCCACCTTCTCCTGAGGGATATATCTGGCTCTTTAGCTGCTAAATACTCCATCATGTTCTCCAGATAGCTGCTTGCTGTGTCTGTCTGCTATTTGGTGCTGGGCCTTTCTGAGCTTTTTCACTAAAAAAATAATCGTCCACTGTGGTCGGGAACTAAGCAGTGAAACTTACCGTAAACAATGAGCAGTGAAGAAGAACCAGGACATTTAGCTGGAAGACGCTATAAAGTTGAAGGAAAATCAGAGTTGGGTAGAAAATAAGTCAGTTTGTCTTGTCAGCTCGTCTTCGTCATGTTATCCATTAGGCTATTAATACAGAAATATAGAGTGCTGCAGGGATGACATATCTTTGTAGGCTAGTTAGGCTAGTCAAGTTAGCATCACCCTGGTTCCCCCGACAGAAAGCCTATAGGATTTTGGATTATTGCAGAAAATAAGCAAGCACAAGTTTATGATACTTGAACATTTTGTTCAGCAAGATAATCTTCACAAATAAACAGCACTTGTGTGATTTATGAAGCGTAAATGCGATAACCGGAAGAAAAAAAAGCTAAGGTTAGTCTATAAGCTAACTACATCACAATCACATGACTTCAATGACGCCACCACTAAGTGTCTTACTACACAATAATTATACATGCTTTACTATAAATTGATCAAACTACCAGTTGTAAAGTTAGAGTTACCCTACCGTAACCGTAACCATAACAGCCACAATAGGGAAGAGAAAAGTGGTTAACATGCTATGTAAATGTATGGTGCATGAACTGTGTGACCACCTCTCTAACTTTGTTGCAGACAAACTCAACCAACTCCAGTTTACCTATAAAGCAAAGCAAGTGTGTGAGGAGGCCTTCCCAACACTATCTGATGCTTTTACCAGACGTTTGGACTCATTTTTATTATTTCATTTTTTATGACACTTTGCTTAATGGCCTCTCTATACCAAGCTCAACCTAATACTGGCGCTATGGATCAAAAGCTTCCTGCAGGAGGCCACAAAATGTCGTGGGTCAATGGTTCGAAATTTGAAAGGACAATTTTGAGAGAAGGGTGACATCCAGGACACTCCGTTGTTCATCAAGCCTGTACGATTGAATTACATTACTTATTCTCTCTCACCTTCTTCCACTTCTGTCTTCACTCCCCTCTTCCCTGCCTTTAGCTGTAAGTAAATTCTAGTACAGGAGAATCAGGATGAAAAGATGGCAGCCATGCTGTTACCAACGGGTCCTGAGGGCTTGCGGCGGTTCACTCGCGAATCCTTGGCTGCAATGGAGCAGCGGATTGCGGAGGAGCAGGCAAAGAAAGCCAAGGGTTGCCATGACACTCACAGGAATGTCGAGCCACCCAAACCCAGGATCGACCTGGAGGCAGGCAAGCAGCTGCCTCGCATCTTCGGTGACATCCCTCCAGAACTTATCGGGATGCCACTGGAGGACATCGATCCATTTTACTACAAGAACCAGAGGGTGAGAGCTTCTTTGTTTGTGTTTGGTGGGTTGGACGGTGGTGGTTGTTTGTAAGCCTGTGCAACAAGTTTTTGTGAATTTAAAGCTTGGGTAGTAAAATTACTAATTACTAATACTATTAGCAATATATCCACCTAGTCATGCGCAATGAGCACACAGACAAAATGTAGGTAGGCAGGTGCCGAGCTAGACAGACAGGTGGGCTGTCCAATCATTTCCTCCAAGCTGAATGAAACGATTGATTGGTCTTATTAGAGGCATGCGACAACCACACCGGACAGCAGATTATTTTCCTGCGTTTTATTTATTAACTGCTATCGGGATGTTAAGAGATGGAGAGAACTGTGCCTGTGGTGTTTTGTTTTTTATCAGAGCTAATCACTTCGACTGAAAGATGATTGGAGGATTGTTTACTGGCAGAAAACATCATCAAGCTTTATTTGCACCCGGACAAATTTGTCAAAGTTAGACATACAGTACGAAGAAACTGCAGATTTTGTCCCCCGTCACGTACACTGAGTAGCAGGATTTAGAAGAAATCTTTGAATGGCCAGTATGCGCAGGAAAAATAATTATAGCAAGTAAAACCTGTTTTAATGCACATATGGGCACCTGATTAAGACAGACTTGAAATATTATGAACTCTTTCTTTACTACTAAAACTGAATGGTTTTCATTTCCAGAAACAGCTTCCACGCAACTCAAGTTTCAGCATCTTTAAATGCAGACGTGATTTCTTCTGAAGAAATAGTTTAATGGTGCTAGAGATGGTTCAGCCATTGACCTATGAGCAGTGTCTGTGATGCTGTTGTACTATTTTACTAATTCATGTTAAATTATTCTACAAAACTCTCATGTGGAACTCGTGAACATGATATGTCAGTGATACTCCCGATCAGGCAAGCCAGGGTTTTCACTGAATTCACCAAGTGGTGCTTTAGAGCAGCAAGCTGAGGCGAGAGGTGAGCGACCGCATCTCTTTAGATCTCTTTTGGATGCAGAAATAGGATTAGCAAGTTTTGATTTGCAGAGTAGATCAGGCCGCTGCCCCTTAATGGGCCGCTTATGGAGAGATGAAAAAGGACGTGGCAGTCATTCTCAGGGTCTCTTTGTTTTGGCATGTGATGCGCTGCTGGATGGGAGGATTATCCAAAGACGAAAAAATATTTAAATAAATGCCACATCTGTTGGGGAAAGGTTCAGCCCGCTTTGGAGTTGTCTCCATTATCTCGACTGGCCTCGCCCGTTGCGTGTATGTGCACTCACTGCTTTCTTGGAGGCAGAAGTGCTTATGGTGGGAGTTAACACAGATGGTAAACAGAGTGGTAGACTCAACAACGCAGCTATATAATCGGCCCTGCAGGGTAAAGAAAACAGCTGACCCGAGCTGCTGTCCAGTGTTTGGGAAATGTATCTATGCTCTGATGATTTGTTTCATTTGCAGAATGTGGATGATTATATTTTAAAAAATATGCTTTTTCTCACTATGATTTCTGTTTTTCTTTCTGTTTCCTTTGCAGACTTTTATAGTACTTAACAAAGGGAAGGCCATCTTCAGATTCAGTGCCACATCTGCACTTTACATACTTAGTCCATTTCACTTCCTCAGATCAATCGCCATAAAAGTTTTAGTCCATTCATATCCTTTTTGAAATACTCCTGTGATTGTTTGATGGAGAATCTACTCATGTCTGCTTGTTTAAGGGTGATATTAATGAGGGGAAATCCCTTTAAAACACAGAACTGTAATGAGGATATTCTAATACTTAATATTCAGGATTAGGTCTGAGGGTGACAAAACCACTTTCAGATATTATTGTGTTTGACAACCACTCCAGAAAGTGCTTCTCTTAAAAGTGAAAGATATTAATGTCAGTGTCCTGACATTTGTGATAACATGAAGATTAGACTGTGAATTAGGCAGCCAGCTGAGGACAAAACAGTAGTGAAAAGTCTCCACCAGAATGATAATTCGATGCTGTAAAAAGTCTAGGTCTCATACTGGCAGATAAGCCAATTTCTAATATTTACTGATTTCCCCCCGTAGGTTTCTATTGGATTCCCATTTTTGAAACAGCTTTGTAATGGTCCTCTCTGGCATTGCAAACCAAATCCCCTCATATCCCTCTTTTAATCTCTGAAATGAAATAAGAGCAAGGAGATTTCACATCATGTGACGGCTGCCTATTAGTTCTCAGACAGCCGATTTGTTCTTTACATGCGGGGGGGAATCTCTCCTCTGGAGCTCCTCTATGTTGTAGATGACAAAACATCTATTGATGAAATGACCTATTAAGTAACACCAATCAGCTGTCAGTGATTCTCTGCAACTGAGAATTCACTCAAATAACTGTAACTGACAACATTATGCTCTTACCTACATTATAGATTTTAGAGTCCTATTAGCAAGATGTTTTGATGATTATTGAAAGAGACTCAATTTACTTTTTTGATAATTATTCTGGTGATTTTCTAATGATAATTGAGTTCATGTTTTTTAAGTTAGCAGCTACCGGATCATATGTCAAAGCATCATACATCCATGAGGGAGAATGATATCACTCCCCTGATTTATTTATGTTTTGTATAATCTGCATTCAATGTACTTGTAATGCCGATGGCACGCACAGTAATGGTTTATACTAATGGGTAGACCTATATTTTATAGGATTACAAGAAAGATTGGGTCATTGTGTAACACATTGTTGGCATATCACAATATCTTGTTTGACTGTAAAACTGTAAATAACTGTTCCACAGTGTACGTCCCTTAACTTCTTCCCCACATTGTTTAGCCTGTTCATAATGTTCACTATATTGACCAACTGTTGCTTCATGGCCATGTCTGATCCGGCACCATGGACCAAGTACCTGGAGTAAGTACACACAGTATTTAAGTCTCAGACAGAAATTGAAACCGGGACTACATGTGGTCTAATTTCGGGCTGTGCTGGGGTCTGTTGTTTTGTCAGTTTAGTCAGGTTGATGAATCAGCTGACATGTAAGTACGTGATGCATGTTACATTTACTGCAGTCAGAGCGCCACATTGGCATGTTAGAAGAAAGCATGCAAGAAATTGGGCATGAAAATCGATATTTAAAAGTCTTCAGAATTATTGTGTTGTGCATGATGTGGAGGATGTTTTTCGTCATCAGTGGGTCTAAGGCTTTTTTAGCATGCAGCATGCTATCTGCATTGAAAGAGACTTTTTTTATTTGTTCATTTTCTTTTGCAACTTTAGAAATTGATTTATAATAAATGTGAAAAGAGAACCATGTGCCAATAGTTAGATGAATAGATTGATAGGACCCTATGTTTTTAATATGAAGATATAGCTGATAGACAGTTAGCTTAACTTAGCTTAAAGACTGAAAATGGGGGAAACAGCTAGCCTGGCACTGTCTGAAGGTAAAAGAAATATCTGAATTTTTCTCATGAATGTGAGGTTGCTTGACAGCTTTTGTGCGGAGTAGAGATATATTGCGTGTTTATTGTTTTAGAGGTGTTAGAATGCCAGACTGTTTCCTTGTTTCCAGTCTTTATGCTAAGCTAAGCTAACCTGCCGCTAACTATAGCTTTACTTTGGCTAAAATGAGTGTTGCTGTTCAAAGCAGTAGAATGTGCTCTTTCTGAATTAACAAACAGGTCAACAGTCAGGAAATAGATGAAAGATAAACGTCCCTATTAATATAATACAAATGTAGGACTTCTTGTGAAAGAGCTTGTCCACAGCAAGCCGACGTCCATTTAAGAGATGATGAGACAGGCTACTGTAGCAATATGCCAATGAAAATAAGTTATAGAAATGCAGGCTACTAGCTAGCAGTTAGCTAACCAATTTATGAATGGTCCAGTTTGGTGGTATGACTGTTTACGAATGCACCATTTGACTGTAACAGACCTGAAGTAAAAAAAACTGTTTTGCTTGTACGAAACTACAAAAGAAATTGCAATATGAACGAACCACTGCAAGTCTTTACCTGTTTTTCTGTTTTGTTTTTTTTTTGTTTTTTTTATTCTTAAATGTATATGTTATCTGTTGTGTACTACCCAGGCATCATATGTATCTTGTAGCATTTACTTATGTTGACCAGAATAATATATGTTCTCAGTCCTGTCCCGGGGCCCCCTGCCCTGCATGTTTTAGATGTTTCCCTGCACCAACACACCTGATTCAAATGATCAGCTGTGTGTTTCGACATTATTCATTATTTTTCATGCACATCTCTCAGTCCTCATTATTACTGATTGTGGTTTATTTTAATGCATGAAATGCATTTGTAACGTGTAGATTTGTAACGCACTAGATTCAGAGATAACCACATTTTCTTCTATTTTTCAGGTATACTTTCACTGCCATTTATACTTTCGAGTCGGCGATAAAGATATTTGCGAGAGGATTCTGTGTAGTGCCATTCACCTTCTTGAGAGATCCATGGAACTGGCTGGACTTCAGCGTCATTGTTATGGCGTATGTAACGAATTAATTTAAATTCTACTCATATCAGCAGTCAACCTTACCTGACATCCACTTTACATCAGCAGTGGCACAACCACCAGGGAAACTTCCAATGGAAGAAGGTCCACATTAACTGAGTTTTCACATTCTGACCTGGCGGACAGTTCTGACTGTCATGACAGGCAGATTAAGTAATTTTCAGTAATGTCAAAGTGACCGTGGTCATCCTGAGTGGAGATTTGAAGCACTATGAACATAAGCCTATTGTCGAGGTCAGAGATCTGTGTGCCATGACTGACTACACATGATGCAGGTGGCAGATTAGACCTAGGTGACCTCCTGATGCACTGATGCAGCATTGTCTGAGACCAATCATCTTGATAGGACATTTGCTTTGTTTGATAACAGCGTGACAAAATCCCTTTCACTGGGTGTGTACACGCTGAAAGCTGTCATTACCTTCAGCGATTAATTTGTTTTGACCAATTCCGGTTCAGTCAGCTAATTCTGACTAGCTCTGTAATTCATCTGCTGTAATCATTACTTTTATGACAAGACTTACTTGCATGTAAAAGGTGTTGCATGAAGTGATGAACCCACAGAGAATTATCGTCCGACTCTCGGTCGGCTCATTGGATGGTTTTAGCATCTTTCAGGTCATTGTTTTGGTTCTTCAAGCCGCAACTTTACGGGTTTGGTTGATTATTACTATTCTCATAACATTGCTTTTGGTAGCTATTTCAGCGAAAACGCTTACGCTCGAACATACACTGCCTGACTGCACTGACACTGCCCTGTAGCTCTCATTGGCCAGCTGGGGGACGTGTGTTAGCTGCTAGTTTGCTACGTTAATAAGCTATCTTTACTTTTTTTTGTCGAATTCACAATCATATAAATACATGCAAAATAGCCATCACGAACTTACCTCTGTCTAAAGAGGCTACCCAGCATGTAATTCTATATATTATTATAGATATATGTTAGATATTAATTACCTATATTCAGTAATTGTTACTGTGTGCTTTGTGCTAACATTAGCGGCTGAACAGGTCTGTTGCTGCTGCAGTGGCTCTGTTCTTTGGCTCAGAGGCTGTCTTTTTTGTGCTACTGAGTTAGCTAGCTGCTGAACAACTGGCTCAGCAGCTGTGTGCTGTGAGCGCAGCACATTGTTATCATAGCTAACCTTATCCAACATCCTCATGTCATATTTACATGGAAGAAAACACCTACCATTGTCATAATGAACAAACAACAAACATGGTTATCGAGCTAGTATGTTTGTATCGAAAACCTTTGGCTGTACTTTCTCTGGTTCACTTATAGCTTACTTATGTGCCTAGCCTTGTGAAAGACTAACAGGCAATGAGTGCCCACAAGGAAGGCCGGTAAATAGGGAGACAGACAGGCATCCTGTCCAACAATTTATACGGGCTTAACGAAACAATTTGACACTTTGATAAGAGGCCTACAACAGCCACAGATACTGGATATTTTTCTTTTATTTGTCAAAGCATTTGACAAACTTACCAGCGCTGCGTCTGCTGGTAAACAGGTAACTGCTAACAAGTTAGCCACATCAATGTATGTGTCAGTGTTATGTTCGCAGCTTGTATCCCTTACCCCTAATTGCCCCCCCCCAAAAAAAAAAATCAGTTAGCGTAGGTTCAAGTAAAGCCACTGACACATTTTAAAGTCATTCTATTTGTACATTGTTCAATGCAAGTGTACATGAATTTAAAGAACGACTGAAGGAAACATAGATGCTAAGCCAATAAAATGACCTTTATAAAGCCCATAATGCTATTTGATTGAAATGTATATTCAAAGACATGATAAACAAACCGTTAAGTATGTCTGAACGTTGACCCTGGTGATCTGTAATGCTTTCTTAATCCCCCCTGCAGACATTCATAAATCTCCCTCGTCTAATTCCAGATATGTGACAGAGTTTGTAGACCTTGGGAACGTCTCAGCATTAAGAACCTTCAGAGTACTAAGAGCACTGAAAACCATCTCAGTTATCCCAGGTAAGACTACTATCAGCTCAAACATCAGTGTCTATGTATCTACGCTTGTTCCCAGTCATGTTTGAATCTACTTTTTCCACATCACAGAAAACTTTATTTGTCTGTGTGTTACCCAAACTTCAAATATTGTGTTCCTGCCTCTTTCAAGGTCTGAAGACCATTGTCGGCGCCTTGATCCAGTCTGTGAAGAAGCTGGCCGACGTGATGATCCTGACCGTCTTCTGTCTCAGCGTGTTTGCCCTCATCGGCCTGCAGCTCTTCATGGGGATGCTGCGACAGAAGTGCATCCGCAGCCTCGCACACTGCATCAACTCCTCCTACAGCTCCAACGCTTCCTTCGTCTGCAATAACAGAACGTGGAGCTCCAGGATGGACTTCCTCAACAATGAAGGTCAGCCGAAAAAAAACAAAAAACATTAATACAGAGAAACATGTGTACAATTAATTCAGAGAAGTTCTTTAACTTCAATTTCCTCTTTCCTTAGATAATTTTTACAAAGTTGAAGGAGCAAAGGATGCCTTAATATGTGGATATGGAAATGATGCAGGGTGAGTATTTGTCCTGCTTACTGCTTGTTAATCATCTGCAGGCTGTTACATAATACCAAAGCATCGAATGGCTTTTGATCCCAGCCATGTCATGTGTGTAATTGGATACAGTAGCTTGTGCATCAGGCTTGGTGCAGATACTTTTTGCAGAACAAGAAAAAAAAAAAATCGAACAATGGACGATGATGATGATGATATTCTTAAGGCTTCATAATTTAGTCTGTGACTTAGGGGCGTGATGTATAGATCCTGTCAGAGGGAGGGGTGTGGCGTGAGACGGGCTGTGCACAAGACGACATGTGGTGTGGATAATCACCCCCGCTGCACTGGAGCCCTTTACTGAGAAACATGGAGTTGGCAGCTGGACAGAGGGGGGGTCTTTGGAGATTTCATCATCTCAAAAGCTCTATGACATGATTAGGTTAACGGGAGCGGAGCGGATCACCTCGGATTGATATTCTGGTATTGTTGAGAAGGGACGCTATACTGTACAAAGTTCTTTGCAAGAGACGCACTTTTGATTTCATTTGTAACCTCAATATACATGTAGACATGCATAGATGATGTTTTATCTGTAGAGTGATGGACTTTGTTCGCAATCAAAGGCACAGTGTGAAACCATCCAAATATTGCTACTCAGCCTGCGTACCGAATAATCCTATAAATCCAAATGCTCCTGAAACAAGCACAACAGGCTGACCCTGCCAATGCCAGGCCCGGTTCAAGGGTTATAGTGAACTAAATACCCATCTGTGTGAATCTGAAATCCTGCAGCTTCAACAAATGGCTTCCATTAGGTGCTCTTGTTAATGATACAAGATAATGGATGATAGCAAATAGCAAAAAATGGTGATATTAAGCTTTGGTGCAGATATCTTTTTTTCTTCTTACGTGTGTTGTTCATAAAAGAAGTGTATTTATATTGAACCTTTTTAGGTTCTATATCTTGGATATTGGATATGTATATATATATGTATGTATATATATATATGTATATATATATATATATATATATATATATATATGGTGTCCTTAAAAAAGTGTCCCCTGCCTCTTCACATCAGTGCTACACTCCTGTCCTGACTGTCATGACAAATGGTTGTAAGATCGGGTTGATGGGCTCCTTTAGACAGCAGTAAGAGATGTAGCATATTTGAAATGTCATTGTCTTACTGTGATTTGTTGTTTCAGAACGTTGTGTTTAAAGTGAAATTGCTGAATAGGCTACACAGCAGCTTTGTCTTCTCTCTTACCAAAAATGGTGGTTGTAGAAGAAGTGCAGCATTCCTCCGGTAATATTCGAATCACTGTCACAAAGAAAAGGCCTCAAGGCTAAAACTGAACCATTAAGTTAAAGCTTGTCAGCCTCTGACTGCATATTTATGTCAGATGTTTATACTGTGGGTTATAATGTCACAAGTTGACAAAACAGAGTGCCACAGCGCTGTAGCTTTCCTTTTCACTAACCAGTGAGTCAAAGATCATTAATGGTTATTGTGTTTCATAGTGAGCCTTTTTTATGACAAAAAGTTCTCCCTTTGGGCGAGCCCTGAGGCTCCTTATTGAAACATTTCATTAGAGATTTTAATGAGTTGATAGAAAAAGTTCATAGAAAAGTATGGACACAGCAGAGGTAGCTGCACAATTTTATTGGCATCAGACCACACAGCCAGACCTTTAATTTTTAATCTCCCTCTGTAACTTCTCCTCCAAAATCACAGGAACTTAATCTCCCAAGAAGTAAAATCTGATTCAGTGACTTGTGTTCAAGTGAAATGGGGGTACGTTTGAGGACATTCAGTAGGAAATGACATCATTAAACTCCTAAAAATAGTAGGTCAGTAAGGTCAGACAGCCGGCGGTACCCGTGTGACCTATCCAGCTGTGCTGGAGTTTACCTGCAAGGGGATTTTTCTAGATTTGTCCCCTGTTGTTTGTGTTATTGCCACAGCGCACTGTGAGCACATTGAGTCTTACTCAGTTTAATCTTTTGTTTCGGGGTGTATTAACGGCACTTTGGACAATAAGAGAACATGGAGGATTAAACCTTTTTATGAAATTTAAACTTTGCTTTGTCATCACTTTGTCAAGTTATAATGGTATTTTCTTCTTATGACTTTTTTTAATTTCCTTGTGGTTAGATTAATGTTAAATCAACAAGAAGGGCACGGGTTTATGACAGACTTGCCAGGTTATAGGTTATAGTAACCATAAGGTAGCTTATGTGTCTGCCGTCAGATTGATTGAGACAGCCTTTTGACTTCTGTGACATTTTAGATGCAACTTTCTGAGGCTGGCCGTGGAGACTGGCAAGATATTAAGCAGGTCAGGATGGGGGACGTAAAACATAGAGGATGCTTAATCTTTTGAGTGTATTCCAACAAGTAATCCCTGAGTAGATTTCCAAATTAAAGCTTTGGATACGTTATGATGACACACACAGTCACACACACATGGGTACACACACGCAGACATAAGTGGGCACATATGCACACACATAAACACACACATATTCAAATGATATTTTCAGCCTAGATGGCTAACAAGTTTGTGAGAAATGATTTGCTCAAAGGTCCAAGTCGTTTCTCATGACGCCCGCTGTAGAGTTCAGGCAAATGCTTATCCCCTTACATCTTAAAGCCACTGTGCATTAAGGATTATGACTTTCAATTTTTGTGGCCGGATGTGGCCATGGAAGCCCACCGCCCCAGCACCGCCCACCAGGGAGGGAAAACACTTTGCTGCGATTGACAGATGTTCCCCTGCCGTTCTGTTACACAAACTGCAGGAAATTGATGGTACACGCTCAAGGATTCTACTTATAAATAATGTAAACATGTAGGCTAAGAGCTTTCAGAGAGCGCTTACACATCCTACACTTTGTTGTTTTGTTTAAAGGACCATGCCATAGTATTTGACCTTTTTTTTCTCCTTAACTACAGATTATTTATACTCTAAAATCTAGGTTGACTGTTTTCAAATGGATGCTGTTTATGTATTTGTTTATTTATTTATTTTTTATGTATTTTACTTGTAATTCCAGGAAGCCACTGATACCATGGCATTCATTTCTGTACAGTATGAAAGCAATGAGCAGGCTCTTGAAACTTGCTTCAGCTGTGGATTCCACCGCTGTGAACACAGATTGCATTTTGTTTGTGTGACAGTCATGGGCATAGGAAGCATTATGTGGATGGGACAGTTTCCACAGAGCTTTGGGGGTTCTCCCCTAGAACATTTTGTTAATAGAGTAGATGTAATTTAATGTGTTCTAGTGCCTTTTAACAGGTGGTTTGATAACTTATCTTGCTATATTAGCATGAGAAAAATTATCCATTTTGCAATTACATCCATAGAAAGGGCCCCAGAACATGTATTTTAATATGTTAAAAAAATAAAAACTTTGTAAATTGATTAAATGCCTAATATATAGCTCAAATATAAGCTAATATAGCTTTGTGGCATAGGCTCATGATATACTGTAATTTTTTGCCTAAAGATACGTATTTGCTAACATTATGAATATAAAATGACTTCCAAACATAGTTCTAATGAAATATCTACTTATGTAAAATGTCAACCAATGTACAGTAACAGTAAAAAGATTTAAAGATAATAATAAATGATAAATAAAAGCTTACAGCTAGAGCTCTTCTTTGCCTTTATAACCTTCATCTCCTTTTGTTTAGTTCACTTGTTCCTTCTTAACCCCTTTATTCCATCCCTTTCTTTCCCTCCCTCTGTTCTAGTCTGATTCCCCATCTTCCTTTCTTCTTTCCTGCCTTGTTTACTGTCTTTGTTACTGTTCTTTTACCAACACAATTTCATCATCCAAAAATCTAAATCTTTATGGCTAGGAATGATGAAGAGTACATGTGATTTGTAACTCAATTTGTAAATTGTGACTGAGAACCTTCATCAACATGTGATTTGTAGTTTTTTTAATTTATTTTTTTAAATTTTTCTTCTGGAGGAGGACTGTGTCTGATTGTGCCTCGTCAATACTTATGAATAATACACTGTAGAATGTGTTACTAATAATGAGGAGAAAGTTATACACTATGTGCAAAGACATCGGTGTGTGCACACACACACACACCCTGTCAAACACTACCCAGCCACCAGTGCTTCATGCTGGCTGTGGATGTTGTGGATGTATGGAGGCCGATCAGATCCCACAGCGAGTACATGTGGCGTAGCAGTTCTCCTTGAGGAGCGCTCACCCCGACTGCCCGAGTCTCCTGGGCAGTTACTATAGAAACCTCAGGGGCATTAGCCTGACAGGTGCCTTGTTTTCAGTCTACAGCAGCGCATAATTACAAGCCTCACACTGACAGGGTTGTTTAAGTGACAGCATTGGCCAGCAGTGTGGAAATAAGATTAGCAACCACAACATTAGATGTAGGGGTCCATCTGTGTGCATTGCATGTTCAGCACCATACGAAAGCACTGAGCTTTCCTTCATCACTGACTACTGGAAAGAGCAGTAGAAGGCTAATGTTTATGTGTCGAAAACTGCTCAGACTAGTTTTTATTGAGAACATTTAATCCAACATGACTTTCTGAACAACTGGTAGAATAATGATTAAAATAGAAAATTACTTTGCCGTGTGACTTATTTGTCAAGAAAGGGGTTTTGAGTTAAAATGTAAAGTTTTTAAGGTTAAATTTAGGCCGATTTCATACTTTCCATGCATCTGTTGTTTTTCCATTCATTTGATTGTAGTATATTATATGTTATTTATTTGTTTATTCGACAGGGATGGTGCACAGCTACTTAGCTGCATGAGTCTGATAACCAGTCAGAGATCAGACCCGCTCACAGAAATGTCTGGGCCCTTGAAGAGATCAGGGTCCTCCCCAAATCTGCTTTACAAAGTGAAAAATGTTGGTCATTACAATAATATTTGGGTCAAAAGCCCTTGTCGGCTTCCACTTCCCTTTTTCCTTGCTTTTCTGGCATCATGATGTATGTGCAGGTCAGGCACAGCAAGGAAATTCTCCTTAGCAAGTACTTAGGTTAGATCATCAATTTTATGTGGCAAGTAACGTGGCCGGCCGCCAATGGTGCACTTTTTGACGTGCAAGTTTTGACATTGTGTACAAACAAACGACTAGTACTATTTTCAGAGATGGGGTTTTTATATGTGACCCAACATTAAATAAATATTTATTTTTGTTATTTTGATAAAGAATGGTGAGTTGTTTGTTTCAAAAGTAAAATTTTGCTTTCATTGGGATGAACACGATGATCGCCGGCTTCTATGGTCCCCCATTGCGGCTTGGCCCCAGATAGCTTTCCCCTTTTCCCCCCTTATGGGCAATCATGAATTCAATCAATTAAAAAAAACTCTGAGGACATAAGGTAGGACATAAATTTGATAACCACATGGTAATGGTCAACTCCATTGCAATGTGTTCACAAAAGCTATACTGTGGTTAATGAGCCACAGTATATCTTGTTTTGTCATATAAAAGAGATGAACCGGTTGAGCAGTGCAGCAGAGGGAAAGAGGAGTCTGACAGGAAGATGTCGCTGGCCACACGCAGCCTCCTCCGTTCTCACTGCTGGATATTAGTGAGCATTCCTGCTCAGATGGCTGGATGGTGAGATCTACAGCTGTTCTCACAGCAGCGCTCTGCCGCCCAGCTGTTTCCAGGCCATTACGAAATTATTCTGCACTCAGATTGACATGGCAGTCCAGCTTGTTCTCAGCTGCTGGACTTAAATATTTGCTGTAATGCCACTATGCTGACAATGACGATCAGAGACGGAGGCATGAAGCAGAATTTCTCTTTTTTTTTTTTAACTGCAATTTGATATCCATCTGGCTCAGCATAATCCCTTTTGCTCCAGTGCATTTTAGTGCTGGAACAAATTTCAAGAGGCCTCTTCAGCTGAAATAATGGTGTTGATAGCAGTGTGTGTACTTACTGACTCATCCGCTTCTCTACCCTGTAGAGTCAAAGGCCACAGGGCTACATGTAGATACTGGAGATGTTTTTAACTCTGGTAAAACAGCCTGCACGCTAGCACGGCTATATCCGTCCCAGCTGCCTTTGATTTAATGTTGCCCAGCCTTTGTTTATCAGTATCGTCCCATAATCATTTTGTCTTCTTCTTTTCAATTGTTTGTCCATTACAGGAAGTGTCCAGACGGATTTGACTGCCTAAAAATAGGAAGGAATCCAAACTATGGCTACACCAGTTTTGATACCTTCGGCTGGGCTTTTCTGGCCCTCTTCCGACTCATGACACAAGACTACTGGGAAAAACTGTTTCACCAGGTGCAATATGGTGTTCCCCTTGAATGATAATCCATATTTTTAATCCCTTATTAACTTCAGTTGATCCACAAATACATAGTAGAACACAATAGTTTTACTCAATGCAATGTCAAATATTGAAACTTTCAGCTTGTGTACAAACTAAGTCATATTCTTCACATGCTTAGACTGGCCACAATTTGTACGGGTCATATTTTACTTACCTGGTTAATTTGGGAGTTACGGGTGATACAGTGACTTAACACTTCAGATTGTAGTCCATACCGGCAAGCAACATTAGCAGTCAAACAGAAATGGTTTAATTTGCAGTGATATTCAAAAATCTATAGTTTCAATCTTTCAGTCTTAAATAAAAAAATATCTATGTTTTCATTTTAACAAACGGTCAGGACACAATGGGAGAGGGGTTGCTTGTGACAAACCCACAGAAACTTATTCTTCAACTAAACAGTTGAACGCCTTGTTTTGATTTAGCAAAACAGAAGGAAGAAAAATGAAAGAAAACTCACCATCATTCACCTTGTTATCACCTTGCTAGTTCTGAGACTAGCAGGTTAACACTAATGGAAAACTCAGCAGCTAAAAAGCTAGAGAGAGATAATATACCGGTGTTGTCTTTATAGCTTGTTAAACTGCCTCCAAGTGGCATAAAACTCAATTAATACATCTTGAAATGGTTGTTTGGTGATATTCGTGAAGATACAGGCTCTCAACATAACTTGACAACTTGTTGCGTAAGGGCAACAAACACAAGCATGGGGGCACAAGATGAACAACTCGCAAGGCTAACCATAGTAGCGATACCATATGCATTGTTGAGTGTAAACAAAAGGGAGTGGTTATTACCCAGATATGTGAATAGTAAGTATAATTTTATAATGAACACCTATATTGGCTATTTCAGCTGCTGTCACTTTACTTTTGAGACTAAGGGATAAAACTCAGGATTTGTTTACCTCGATCTATCATCTGTTGATATCCATCTTTCAGAAATTAGAATTCAGAAACATGTGAAGTTGGTTGTACTGACTTCATGTCTGCTTTCCCAGACTCTGCGCTCAGCAGGGAAGACCTACATGGTTTTCTTTGTGCTCGTTATCTTCTTGGGCTCCTTCTACCTGGTCAACCTCATCCTGGCTGTAGTGGCCATGGCTTATGAGGAGCAGAATCAGGCAACCATCGCCGAGGCCTGGCAGAAGGAGAGGGAGTTTCAGCTGGCCATGGAGCACCTGCGCAGAGAGCAGAGAGTAAGTGCAGCAGTCAGCGAGGATTTCGTATTTTCACGTGTGCCTTCAACCTCAAACTAAAAATTGATATCCTGTAACGTCATTCCTTTCTGTGTCAAGTTGGCAGCAAAAAGACAAGCACAGGAGACGGACTCAGTGTTGTCCCCAGAGTTGTCTCCGTTTTGTCTGAAGGCAGGCAGCATACGTCGCAGCAGCAGCAGACGAAGGAGATCGCACAGGACGCTGTCAGAGGAAACAGGAGAGGAAGCTGCTGAAGAGAAGTTTGACCCACTGGATGAGCCGATGGTACATCACCCAACAATCACTGTCTGCACGTTTCCTCCAGTCTTTCATGTTCTTATTACAAACCACGGGCACTAATACATCCTCTTTGTTTCCGTAGCCTCCTCTGTCTCCCATTCCAGCCCACCCCCTGCTGGCCACGCTCTCCGCTCACCCCCTCAGCACCCGGAGAGGAAGCCAGGTCAGCATCTTCAGCGCTTTCCGGGCGCGCAACAACTCGGAGGCTGACTTTGGGGATGATGAGTACAGTGTTCACGGGGACGTCTTCAGGAGTCGCGCCAGTTCCACAGTAACGCCCTGGAAGAGAAGGACGGGCAGTGTGCGGAGCCACTGCTCTCAGATCTTCACCCCCAGCCTCAATGTCAACGGCCGGCTCAACATCTCCCTAGACCAGAATGGAGTGACCACTCTGGGCCTGCATACTCCCACCTCTATGCCTGCCTACAGCATGGAGAGGGTCAGGGAAGACACAGTGAGTGATACAATCCTGTGTGTGATTGAAATTCTGTGAAAAAGATGCAGTCTTAAGAGGTAAATCTGCTACTTTGTTTGGTTCCTGTTTCCCGACACATTTGTGACCTTGGGCGTGACTCATGAGAAAGAAACAGAGAGGCAAACCCGTCCACTTATACTAAATGTGGGTTACTCACATAAAAGAACATGTATGTGCTAACTTTGGTATAAAATGGTCTCATAATAACAATAATAATAATAATAATAACGTTGTAATGCCATGTTTCTACAGTAGCTCAGAGGGGACATACCAAGCCTTTTGCAAATTTTGCAGCAGTTTTTACGAGGGATATTCAGTTGGTTGCAATCTGCACCCTCACCCCTAGAAGCCACTAAATCTTACACACTACATCTTTAACTTTCCAATCTCCATTGATAACTCACCAAATGAAAAGAGAAGAAAGCCTTGTAGTTAATTTTTGGGTGTTTTCTGTTCACCAGAAGTCCACCAATGCAGAGGACACAATTCCCAGACATCTCCTCCAGCCTTCTCCGACAGTGACGGAGCCTCCTCCCGTGCAGAGGAAACGAGGACTGAGCTCAGTCAGCTTCCTCAGTGACGCCATGGATGGTGAGTCCTTTTGAATATTAAAGGAATCGTTATGACATTTTTACGACGCGATTTTACAAGTTCAAACCAGCTGCCGTTAAACTCAGTTAGCACAAACACTGATAATGGGGAAAGACCCTAGCAGCAGGAAGTGGTGACAGAAGTGTGAGGTACACTTTAGTTTTTTGTATGCATTTGGAGATATATTGTGCTCCTTAATGAGCTTTAGAGGTGCTGGTAGGCTGAAATTGACAGAGCCTGGCAAGCTGTTCTCCATGTGTCCAGTTGTTATGCAAAGCTAATTTAACTGGCTGCTGGCTGTAGCTTTATATTTACCGTACAGGCAGGAGAGTGGTATTAATCTTCTCATCAATCCCAGCCTGAAAGTAAACAAGCAAAGCACCCCAAATGTCAAACTTTTCTTTTAAAGACTGTTTTAGCTCTCACTATGTTGAGTCTCAGAGACCAATTACAGATTGAAGCTAGCATACAACTCAAGGCTGGGCTTCAGATTATGTCTACCGGTGTTTGATATGAAAAGAAAAGGCAACCACAGGTTCACATTTCAAACTGGAATTTGACGTAAAAGCCAGCAGATGAATGGTTCACTTGGGTGGGTCTTTTGCAGAGTTGGAGGAGTCGAGGCAAAAGTGCCATCCCTGCTGGTACACATTCGCCAAGAAGTACCTGATATGGGACCGCTGCCCCTGGTGGCTGCAGCTGAAGGACTGGGTGAAGTGCATGGTGATGGATCCTTTCCTGGATCTGGGCATCACCATATGCATCGTGCTGAACACCCTCTTCATGGCCCTGGAGCACTACCCCATGACCGACGAGTTCAACACCATGCTTTCAGTGGGCAATCTGGTAAGGGCTTTTTTACGATAGCGGTGGGCAGGTTTCCAGCGTGGCACACACTTTCTCTTAAGTGCTGCTGTTAGCAGTGGAGAGGGCTGAAAGCCTAAGTGAGAAGACAGCAAAGAGGAAAGACGAAGAGCATTCATTCAGATAATGTATTTCTATATCAGGCAGCTGTGTTTTTTATAGCCAGTGCTGTGTGGGACTGAGGGTCAAACAGGGCCATGTTGATCCTTTTTCAAGGGTTCTGCTTTAGACTATTTGTGATTATCCTTGGCAAGAGGAAGTATTTTTAGCAGGAGGTGGGACTGATTCCCTGATTTGTATTTTGTCATCTCCCCCTACTGGTAAATCATAGACTCTGCCAGTGTCTTCAAGTTTGAAAGCTCACTTAAAAGAAGACAAATGGAAGTAAAACTTCACAAAGTTGCTCATGTTTTTCAGTCCCGCATGTCTGTGTTTTGTTAGTTGGCTCTTAAAAGCCTTGAAATATTTCTAATGAACAGGTGATTAGTTTGTTGTGTTGCTCCAACAAAAGTATTTTTTACATTGTAAGGACATTTTGAAATATTCTTGATATTTTTGTATTTATTTGGTTTTATTATATTTGCTGGGTTTGGGACGTTTCTAGGCATCAGTGATTCTGGAGAAAGAGAGCTGATTGTTGAGTCCAGGTGGTCATTGTAACGCTTTGGGTTGATGGCTGGTCAACCAACAGCGTCAGTATTTGACGACCTGGGAATTATTTCGACTTTGAATGGTGTTTACAAACAACAACTGACAAATCCTGGATAGTGCGCCTTTATTTTTGCCCACTTTAAGGCAGCAGAACAACCTGTAAGAGACATCACTGACATATTATCATCTAACAAAGTTTTGAGAGGGAAACTGTTAGCGAACAATTGCCTATTCACACATCCAGCAAATACAGAGCAACATTAGCATTTGTTTGGAGCTGTGTTTGTTCACCTGATGAATTTATATTACCAACCCCTTGGGGAAATATCTCTTCAGCTGCTAATTGCTTCACAATGCCCGCCACCTAGTAGCTCATTGTGATAATCAGCTAAGCAGGGAGTGTACATAGTTTGTAAGAGCTCTTTCACTGAAAGCATTTGCCTGCT
The DNA here is from genome assembly GCA_039737535.1 of Lagodon rhomboides. NCBI lineage: Eukaryota > Metazoa > Chordata > Actinopteri > Spariformes > Sparidae > Lagodon > Lagodon rhomboides. Next base: position 7,588,562 of record CM077797.1, read on the forward strand.
AATGGAATCAAGGTAGATGAGAGACACGTTCATTGAGGGAAACTGTAGTATGAGGTGGTTATTATCTGAGGGTCAAATGGCATCGTTCATTTTACAATTGGGTCATTTGACCCATGTTCATATGAATATTGTGCAGTTTGAATTAAACATTTATTAAGAAATACAATATTCAATATTCAATTTGAGGATTCAGTTTCGGTACTTTTTCCACCTCTTAGGTGTTCACAGGGATCTTTACAGCTGAGATGGTGCTGAAGCTGATTGCCATGGATCCCTACTACTACTTCCAACAGGGCTGGAATATCTTTGACGGCGTCATTGTCTGCCTCAGTCTGATGGAGTTGGGTCTCTCCAATGTAGAGGGGCTGTCTGTCCTGCGATCTTTCAGACTGGTAACAGAAGTCTTTAACCTTCATTAGTTTTTGTTGACATTGCTTGCCTTTGTATTCCTTTAACAGATGCAACAAATCAAAGGTGACTGACATATGTGGCTTATGATGCATGTTTTATTATAGCAGATTAAGCAATTTATAACTTCTTCTTAACATTTCTTTATGTGTAAAAATGTTGTGTTTCTTTTTACATAAACGAACAATAACTAGTTCTATTGTTTGTACTGAAGGATGTTCAACAATTCAATCAGTCCAAAAAGTGAGGAAACACTCTGAGAGTATCAAACTGGCAAAGATATTACCAAAAGATTTCTGAAGTCTAGAACATCTTACAATCTAACACCAAACTTAAACACACAGTTTCTTGTAACGATGCATCATCATTTGATTTCTTCGCCTTATTCTCTTCATCAGTTACGAGTCTTCAAGCTGGCAAAATCCTGGCCGACTCTCAACACTCTCATCAAGATCATCGGCAACTCAGTGGGCGCCCTGGGAAACCTGACGCTGGTGTTGGCCATCATCGTATTCATCTTCGCCGTGGTGGGCATGCAGCTGTTTGGCAAGAACTACCAGGACTGTGTGTGTAAGATCTCCAATGACTGTCAGCTGCCGCGCTGGCACATGAAGGACTTCTTCCACTCCTTCCTGATTGTGTTCCGGGTGCTGTGCGGCGAATGGATCGAGACCATGTGGGATTGTATGGAAGTGGCCGGGCAGCCCCTCTGTATCCTGGTGTTCATGTTGGTCATGGTCATTGGGAACTTGGTGGTGAGTATTACATTTATATAACCTAAATGTCCATTAATTGAGTTAATAATAAAAAACAGCACATCTTTAGCATACAACATACAACAGTCCCCTTTGATTCAATCAAGCCTAATCCAATATCAAATAAAACATATTTAAATCCACTGCATCCAGATTTTCGTTTGGATCCGCATCAAATTGTACTCACTCATAGAAACCAGCCACCTACATACAGCTGATTTATTTCATCAAGATCCATGCAATATTCCCTGCCAAATGAACTAAAATGTGGAAAAATGCATAATTTCAGAATGTTAAAGAATGGATCAGTCCTTTTATCTGGATCTGCACCAAACGTTAAGGGGGTCTGTTCTGGGTACGGACCCATCCTCCATCCAAGTTTCATGAAAGTCCGTTGAGTAGTTGTGTAATGGTGCTGAAAAACCAACTAACCAACAAACGGACACGGGTTGAATCATAACCTCCTTGGCCGAGTTAAAAAGACAGAATATCAGCAGCCTTATCCTTTAACAGCACATAATAACAGGAAGTCGCCTAGAGAGAAATTCAATTGCACGTCAATGGAACCAAGTGTCACTGCTGTCAAATCCAAAGGATGATGTCATGAGTAATCAGGGATTATGTTGAACCAATCAGGATTCATGATTCCATATAATGAGGCTGGGACATCCTTTCACAGTCGTTGGAGGCTCGTTGATACATTTTGCAAGCTCAGATATCTGTGTAGCTGCAGTGGTTTGTGTGTTCCTCCTTAGGTGCTCTTTGTTGGTGCTTGTTGCTGAGAAAGTGGCATCATGCTAACTATTTTACAGATTAGCATTTGCAGACATCAAAACCGATCATGTCTGGACAACATATGAACCATGTGTTGTCCCTCCTAAGTAATATATGTATTATCTGTACGTGCTGTCGTGCAAGCAGCAGTCACACTCTGCACAAGGAGCGGCTTTCCCGCAGCCTCATGACCGACAGGGCTGAATGTTTTATCCGCTGCGAGTGAACTAAGCCTTATGAGTGAAATTGTGACCAAAGGACTGTACAAAGGATCAGCCAAGGCCACAGAGTGGTCTCGGTGTCAGTCCAGTCTTTTCAGATTCAGACTTTCACACAGGATCAAACACAGTTTGCACATCTGTGTACGTGTAGCTGTTTCTATAGAATATGGTTCATCTGTGTGACAGCTCTGTTTGTAAACAACTGCTGTCATAGAAAGGATACGTATATTCGTTAGCCCGCCCATATGGTGATTTGCTGTCCAGCTGTGTCCTGTAAGCAAACGTTAATGAGAGCAGATTAAAAAAAAATCCAGAAGCGCAGGCAGTCACAGCATTTATTCATGATTAGTGTAGAGTCATTTTCGAAACATATAAAACATGTCCACATGTTGTTGTTGTAGTCTGTTTCTGTAGCACTAATGACACTAAACATTTTGTATTTTTAATTATTATCATAATAATAATAATAATAATAATAATAATAATAATAATAATAATGATAACGACTTTTTGCCAGAATGCATTTTCAGGTTTGTTTGTTTTTTATTCTTTTTTCACTTAAGCCATGTTTAGACTCCTGACCCGACTGCAACATAAATTAGCTGGGGATATGTGTTATGTAAGTCCAAATAAGAAACAACTATGCCACTAGTGGCTTTTGCATTTTATGCTAAGCACAAATTAGAATAGTATTATACACTGAAATATGAGCATCATCTGCACTACAGTCAATTCAGCTCTGCCACATAACTGTTTTAAAAGCCTTTCAGGCTTAAAAAAAAATGCAGCAGGGCTTTGAGCATGGACTTTCTGTTGGATATGATTTAAACACCTGTTCCCAGCATGCCCTCTGTTCTCTTGGTCATTAAATACTAGTTTGTTCCACATTTAATCCTATGTTCTGATATTTATCTGTCATAAATCTTTTAAAAATCTTTTGTTATGACGGAAAAAAAGAGCAGCAGGTGCCTGCAGTAGAAGAGGCTGCAGTTTCAGGATTGCAATTCTGGGAACCTAGTCTTTGGCGATTTTGACCAAGTGCATTATTTGACCCCACCGAGGAGTCAGTTGAAATAATAGGATCATTTAAACTTAATTAAAATGGTAAAAATAATAAGTATGAAATAAACATTTACACTGACAACAGGAGGCTACTGCTGATTTAATGTCAAACTAACAGACAGATCAAACACATACATGCTTTTATCATCTTTTGAAGTTCATTTATTTGACTGGCTAGAGTGAATTATCACAGTCTTTAAGGTATTTTATGGTCTTGATAACACTAAATAAATATACCAATAGGCTAACAATTCATTTTGCAGCAAGATATCTAGGCTAATAGATGACTGTAACATTAGTGCCTTTAAGACTATTCCGATGAGCCAACATTACTCACATTTTAGTTAGCTAACACCAGCTTTTGAATTTAATTGAAATTGATTGAAGTCCATTCTGACGCTCTGCGCTAATGAGACCGTGGCTGATCAAAGAAGTAGAGCATGCTCTTTCTGTATCAAGTTAATGAAGGGGTCATTTGAGGTGCATGTTATGTTTAATGGTGAACATCAACAGCGTTAACCGCTAACGCATTATTTACCGCAAAATGTTCCCGTTTATAGCTTAAACATTAACCTACAACTCAACTCAAACAAGTAACGTTAGCTAAATATGTCTGCTTGTCGAAAGTAACGTTAGCTAAATAACTTTAACATTTCAGCACAACAATGACCAATACCTCCAAGCTTCAGAAAAACGAAAAAGTGCTTTTAGGCAAGTCTGGCTAACCAGCAGCCATCTTAGCAATGCCCAGGCCCCTGTCTTAATGAATTGGCAGAGAGCCATGACTTCACCTTCAATGGTCAACAGGACATAAAAACTATGCTTATAGAATTAACGCTGAAAATGTTTGGTGACTTTGCCCCTAAATAAAGTTTAAAACACTTCTAAAGCTTATCTAGGGGCTGAATTGAAAAAAAGCTATTTTACAGTTAGCATTAGCATTAGCATTAGCATAGAGCTGATAAAATCTTTTAGGCAACAATCCATTGTCAAGAAGTAGAAATTAAGAAATTAAGAGCCTGTAAAATTGAAGAAAATTTTAAAAATTACAAAGAATTTTAAATGTTAAATCTGCCATGGTTATTTTTGTAAACTGTGTCATGCTAGAATGCAAAGTTTGGCAGAAGTAACTACGGCAGCAGGGCTTAGCTAATGGTCAATGGCAAAAACGCCCGTCTACTTTATCTCTCGCACCATTATATCCTTTTAACCTGGTGGTTTCAATTAATTTCACACCTTCTTACCTCTTAATACAGCTTTAAATGATCATCATTTCGGTAGCCTTGACAAAAGATGAATGGTGAAATGACTTAAAGAGTGCATAGCCATTCTCTTGTTTATTTACAATAGCTGGATAAAGGCATCCCCGGTGACACGGTTACCTTGTCAGGGCAAAGACCGTCGTGTTCCTTATACAGTTTAATGGACAGAAACCTCCTCTGCACATGAATCGTGGAAAAGCTGTTTATCCAAGGGATTATCCAGGATGCTTAGGGGCGAGAAGGTCGAAGGGCATTCATCACTAATCATCTGCTCATGCTCCCCATCTCTGACTGGCTCAGTGGCTAAAGATGATCCTTACCAACTGTGCACGTCACGCATGCACAGGCAGTACACACACGTACACACACATGCTGCTTTGCAAAGATGTGCTTGATGCCGCTGCTCTCTAAGCTAGTAGACAGATTACTTGGGAGTTGGATGTTTGGAAACTTGAGTTCAGTGTAGCTGAAAGCGCCCAAAGCCATATGTGTCTGAGTATATCTGGGCAGATTTTCCTCCTGAATTTACAATGCAGGATTTTCCAGTGTTGACAAAATATGTGGGATATCATGTTGTGCATTAGGTGCGTGATCCTTTAGCTTAGACTAGGCAGTGATTTGTAAAGAAAGACGTAAATACAGCCTTTTCTGCCATTATCAGGCTGAATGGCTATAAGACGAAAGCAATACACTGATAATATCTCCAAAACAAATGTCATGTAAAGTAACATTTGTATTTCAACAGGTGTTGAATCTTTTTCTGGCCCTGCTGCTCAGCTCCTTCAGCTCAGACAACCTGTCTGCCCCAGATGAAGACGGCGATTTGAACAACATCCAGATCGCCATCGCCCGCATCAATACGGGTGTCTCCTGGCTCGTCACGCATATCGTAGACCTCTTCAACCGCGGCTTGAAACGTCGTGGAAAGCAGCAGGCCAAAGAGCCCGGTCACGGGGTTAAGCTGGTTGGAAATCACGTTGAAAGCAATGGGGGAATTATCGGACACTATGGAGAGAAATACACCATACCAGAGGAGGACAGCTACATGACAAACCCAAACTTGACTGTCATCGTTCCAATTGCACCTGGAGAGTCTGATGTGGAGTTTCTCGAGGAGGAGGAGATTTCTGAATCATCAGAGGATGAAGACAACAAAGTGAGTTTTGCACATCCAGAGATGTGATGGTTTAGGGTTTAGTTTATTTAGTTGGTTTATCCTTATGTGTCATACTGCAAAGAACACAGGTAGGACACAAGGAGCAGACAGGACAGAAGAACCGATGTGGCAACGCAGGACTGGGAAACTGACATAGAAACACAGACAAACTGACAAAGAGAGACACAGACTTAAATACACAAGGAAAGACTTATAATGGACAGGTGAAACTAATAGCGCAATCAAAAAGGGCAAGGAAAAAATACAAAGACAGGAAGTGTAAAAGATGAGCTGAAAAGTTTGAACATTTTGCACACAATCCAGAGGTGCACTTCAGTTTGGCAGGTGTTGATTCCTGAAACTTCCACAACTGCCTTACTTCACTTACTTGGGTGAAGCCAGAAGCATCCTTGCCCAAGTAAGAAGAGATATGTTAAAACATTATGGCTATTGTTTGATTTAATGGTTCTGTAATTTCCCAGTAATTCTAGGAGGTTTCTAGTAAATAAATAGGTATAGTGATTTGGTTCATGTCATAGGGTAAATAAGCTTTTCCTTGAAGCTCCATTCTAAACCGGATAAACATTCATTCATAAATACTGTTAGGTAACACTGGAAATTAATTGGAATGAATAAACTGGAATTGTCCTAAACAAACTACCATCTGTTTTCCCAATTAGAAGCAAATTACATAATATTTGTCAAGAAATTTCTAGGAAACTATGGACACATTAAAAAAAAGTGTTAAATTATGTAAAATGACTTGTTTGAATGGCTGATGTGTGGTCAGTTCAATCATAGAGTTAATTTTTAAAGCTTTACCTTTTTGCAAATACACAGTGTTTTGTTCTTGTTCTTTGAATCTCATTTACACTGTTGTCATAATATTAACATTACAAGGTTAAGAAGTACATTGGTAAATTGAACCAGGAGGAGGAACTACATGATTTTTTAGTAGCAGCTTGTCTCTTCTCTTTTTACCCAGAAAATGTTCTAGAAAGTTCTTTCAAAGAATTCACCAATTCAACAGTGTTTGTTTTGATTCTTAGTCTTAAGAGGAAAAACATTCACCAAGTTGAAGAATCTAATCAGTTTTCCAATCCGCCAACTCTAAGAGGACGGTGACGGGTGTGGGACATAACAGACAGAATAGAGGAGGGGGTGGGCTATGAAGGGGACGGCGATTCGGAGGCTTTCCGGAGACGTAAGCTGTTAATCTGTCAAGCAGACAAGGTGAACTCTGATGGACACTAATGCTATGGTGGGACAAATATAACTTGGGAATCCAGATGTTTTATTTAAGTCTGAACAAGTTATTGAGAGTTAACATCGTGCAATAAACATCTGGCGAAGTCAAACCTAAAAAAAGTATTTTTAGTCAGTCATCGCTGGTATTTGTTATCATTAGGAATTAGTTAGTTTCAGTGTCTTGTACCTCAGCTATTGTGCCATTTTTATCATGTTACGGACCTTTCTGTATGCCACAGTAGGGTGCTGCGTAGCTGACTCAGCCCCTTGCTGTGAATACTAATCTCAAACAGTTAGTCAGGCGAGTATCTGGATTGGTTTTCAAAAATGTGCACTTAACATGACAAGGACTTGTAATAAGAAGGCACGTGAAGAAGGAAGAGCACAGGCGGCGGTAATCATGGCTGAATTCATTTTAGCTGCTTCAGTTTCAGGGCCTCTGGTGCTGTGCATGATGATGACTCACTGTCGCACTGGCATTGCTTACTGGTTCTCTTAAAACAGAGCCATCGTTAATATTATTTGTATCACCTGTGCTTTTCCTGCTATGACACGTCAAAATGTCTGCTGTCAAAAAGGCCTATAATCGTAGGGACAGCATTAAAAGGCCTTACACACTGAAACATAGTTCATTCTGGTTTATTAGTCTTCTGTTCAAGTTGAAGGTGGGCAGAGCCATGCTAAAATCCATATACTAATACTGTTAATTAAATGTGTAATTTATCCCAGCCCTAACACAAGAGTGAGGGAGATGATTCCCTGAGGTCTAATTGGGTATAATGATTAATAACACCTGTGTGTTTGACATTTACAGAACTATAGTTATTATCTTTCTGGACAAAAGTAAGATAAAAAGATCCAGACCACTCTAAATTTAGTTCAGCTTAGCTTATTCTAGCACAAAGAATGGTAACAGTGGGAAACAGCTAGCCTGACTCTGTAATCAGGAAACATAATCCGCATCTCTGAAGCTCGCTAATAAACATTTTATAGCCTGTGTTGTTTGTTTAATCTGTACAAAAACTGAAGAAGAGAAAGATTTGAGTGTTTAAATTGGGGGTTATGTGCTGGACTATTTCTTGCCTGGAAACATTAAAGGGGCACTATGTAGTTTTGGAGAAGAAATTCAAACTTTATTTTAATTTTATTACCTACAATATCAATGAGGTAATAATATATAGGCCTACTTGGAAATGTTTATCTTTTTCATAACTGAATAAACAAGCTGTTGTCAGAGGAAAATAAGGTCCCCAGAACACTGTTTGAAGCTAGAAAGGTGGCAGGGTCCGCCAAATATAAACAAAGTAAATCAGTATAAAACTTTGTAGTTCTTTAAAGTTTGTTCAATTTGTTTATTCAGTTTGTTCAACAACAAAGAGAGTTTGTTTATATAGTTTGTGTAGGTGTATAAAAGTTGCCAATGAAGATCTTTCTCTTCTGATTAGAATTTCTTCCCCAAAACTACATAGTGCACCTTTAAGTCTTGCGGGGTTACACTGTGAGGATTTGGAGATATATCGTGTTCGTTGCTGAGCTTTAGAGGTGCTGGTAGTTGGACTTTGATACCTTTTGACAGAGCCAGGCTAGCTGTTTGTGCCACACTAAGCTAAGCTAACCGGCTGCTGGTCTTAGCTTAGCATATTTACAGTAATACATGAGAATGGTTTCGAGCCTCTCTAATCTAATTCTCAGCAAGAAACTGCATAATCATATTCCCTAAAATGTCCAAAACTCCTTCCTTTAAATTCCTCCTGTTTAAATAACAGAGAAGGAATGTGATTGGCTGAGAGAATCGATGTCATCGCCACCGTCTTCTTGCCTTACTCTAATTCGCCCTTCCTGTTTCTCCTGGATTCCTCTGGCTCTCGCTGTCCTGTGGGTATTTGTTGAGGTGGAGGGTGTGTCGCTCCTGTCCTCTCTGGCAGGCAGACAGCAGCAGGCCAGATGTGGAGCCAGGCCCTGCAGAGCAGATTATACTGACACAGCTGAGGAGAGCCAGGCAGGGCCAGGCTGAGCTGAGCGGGCTGCAGTCTGGCGCTCTCTCTCTCTCTCTCTCTCTCTCTCTCTCTCTCTCTCTCTCTCTTCCTCTTTCCCTGCCATGCTCCGCTCCACAACAAACCAGAATTAGGCTTCAGGGAAAATGGAGATGAAAAAAAAAAAAAAAAACCTCCTCCAGCCCTCCACCAGCTTAACTGGGCATCAGCAGCTGCTCGGCAATGAAGAAGGATGCATTTTACATGTGTAGAGCTTTAAATACACCCGAAAATGGCAAGATTGTGGGCATGAAGACGTTAGCTGTGAATTAATTTTCACCCACTATACAGTTTTTTAAACAGTAGATCACTTTAAAGCATAAAACAGCCTTTGTGCACATGTATCTCAGCTTCACACTCAGAATTATCACTAAGCTTGCTTTTTAATACGAGGTTGAATTACCAAAATGCCTTCAGTGCACAGTCTTCGGGCACTGAGACTGGAAGTGCTGGTAATCTGGTCTCCAGGTCGTGTGGATGCTCTTTAATGCTGGATTAGACTCCGTACTGGTTGATAGGATTGAAGCTGCACCTCTGTCCTATAATTCATGCAAAATATGTTGCTGTTGCAACACACGAAAATCTCATCAAAATTGTATTAAGGCTCTGAAGAGATTGAAAGGAAAGGCAGTACATCTAGGTGAGCCTGCTTTGATGGGATGAATCCAGACTGACTACAGGGCGGAAAAAATACATCTGCGATACTTGGAAACTTTTAAGCATATTGCACTTATGGCCACGCCCCAATCAGTGATGTCACGGCAGATGTTTAGCCTTGGACAGCTGATGGATAACACCTGCAAAACCCACCCGTACAACAAACTGTTGGTTATGTTATGAAGGTCTATTTTCTGTGCTTTACATGTGTCCAAGTGACTAGTTAAGTACATAATGGATCTCAGATCATAAGTAGGACATTGGTTGGTAACACTGATACTTCCCACTACGCAGGAGAAGATCAGCTTATCAGAGGGCAGCACGGTGGATCTGAGAAAGCCTGGAGAGGAGATGGACGACTTATCTGTGCTGGATGAAGAGAGTATGGAGCCGGAGGAATGCTTCCCAGAATGTGAGAATTAAGAGTCGTCAACGTTCATTGAAAAGTTATTTTTACTCCACAGCCGTGAGGTATAATCTGTGCTGGTTTGTCTCTGCCCTCCCACTCAGTCTGCTCGAGGCACTGTCAGTGTTGTAACATCGATACCAGCCGCGGTCTGGGTCAGGCCTGGTGGAGGCTGAGGAAGACCTGCTACCAGATCGTGGAGCACAGCTGGTTTGAGACTTTCATCATCTTCATGATCCTGCTCAGCAGTGGGGCTCTGGTACGGCTTCTAGATACTTTAAGATAAATAATGATAAGGAGACATGCTGTATTAATCCCTTTACAGAGAAACTCAGTTAAGATTCAGTTCAGTTACAACAGTGGTGTCGCACTCAGATACTGTTTGGGCGCCAAATCACACAAAGTGCCAATTTCTACATATTGTTGCTTTAATAATTAAATCTGATTAAAGTGTCAGCAGGAAATGTTGGGTCTGCATTGCATTGCATTAGCAGGTACGTAATGCTCCCAGATACAGCTGCAGGAGAGTAAACAGTTGAAAGTGAGATTAATAACAATGGGGTAGACAATTTAAATTCAGAGCAGGAATGGCAGACTCCGCCACTAACAAATCAACTTCTACGGGACTGAATGTGAATTTAAACAATAGGCTGCAAATAATAAAACATTTCTAGAAGTTGGATGGGAATTTCTGCTTTCTTCCGTTCAGTGTCTGGTATCTGTTCTGTGACTGAATACAGTGCCTGCAGTGTTTGCCCGAAGCTCGTTCATAAGATGAAGAACTTATTTCAGTACAGCCAATCAAATCTTTGCGTTAAACAAAAACGCCAGCATTGTATCATATCAGAGCAGACTTTCACCCTGACTGACGAGCCACAGACATTTAACAACAACCACATCAGCTCACATCATCAAGTCTTCTTCTTATCCAACCTGAACGCATCTTGTCCTGTACCTTACAGTTGCAATGCACTGTGGTGATGTTTTCTCAAACCGCTGTCGCTCCCCTGCTGCAGGCATTTGAAGATATCTACATAGAGAAGAGGAAAGTCGTAAAGGTGGTGCTGGAGTCTGCCGACAAGGTCTTCTCCTACATCTTTGTGCTGGAGATGTTCCTCAAGTGGATTGCGTATGGCTTCAAGAAATATTTCACCAACTACTGGTGCTGGCTTGACTTTCTCATCGTGGATGTAAGTGGATATGTAGCTGTAACTCACATGTTATGTCGCACTACATCAGAGGGCGCTGGTAATTAAAAATCCCATGTTGGGCACTCAGATTCAGTTGTAATCCCTCTAAGTGTGTCTGAACGTAGCGTTTTATGATTGTGGGATTTACAGCTTGGAAAGTGTCATATTATTCACAGGAAAGCACTTGACAATTCATTTATGCTTTTGCAATAACTGGCTAAGTTCTGGACCCAAATTTTATTAAAATGACCCCCACTTAAAACAGTCACTTTACTAGAAATATACGGATTGCTTAATCACACTCTAAACCGTTGTTTCACTGTAGAATTCACATTTGCTTTCATGCCAGGATTTTGCCAGATATACAAAGAAGTGCTCCATCGATCGGAGTCATGTTACACTTTCTGAGCGTCTTCATGCAAACTTCTGGGTAAAATAGATGTGGCTCTGTAGTGTGTAGACATTCGAAGCGCCCGAGGCGTGCAGCCCGAGGCCTGACTTGACCTCTGATTTCACCTGCTGTTACACAGATCTCCACAGACCGCTCTATTGTTAGGGTAAGTTGTAGTTAGCAGGTCCCAGGTGAGTATGGGGTCTGAGACTGGAAAACGTGCATCTGCATCACAAATGCTTCTGTGTTTCTTCACTCGTAAGTGCTTTCTGTTGTGATATCAAAAGCCACTGTCTTGTTTCTAAACAATTGCACTTCTTAGAAATGTGCTAAAATTTTTGTGCTGCTTGAAACAGTCATTCTTTGAATTGCCTACTTCAGGACCTTGGCTTTTATATCAAGAACAACTGCAGTGCCATGTACTTTTAGGTTTATCTACAGAAGATCTGGTGTTTATTATACAGCTTTTTAAACCTATAAATATGTTGCTTAACAGACATTATACTTATTGTTAATTAAGAAATGCGCCGGTTGAGTTTATGTCTAAACTGTGTGTTATTTGTCAGACCTGCCTCTGTTTCTCTCTATGAAAAGTGCCACCTTACTTTCCTTTACTATGATTTTTTTATTTCTCCGTCTGTACTTTCTTTGAGCCAAAAACTTCTCTTGTCCCAAAAATAAATAATTTTGAGTATCTTCTTTAGATATATTGGACAAACACATGTGTAAATAGACTTTTATAAAGAAATACAGACCATTGGGGCCTTATTGGTCCTAAATTGTTTTTAATAAACTTGGATCAATTGGATGCAAATTGGCAAACAAATTTGGCAAAGACAGATATACATTCTTTATAAAACTCACTCTATTTGATATATATACATATTGAATATGCATATATAGCTGAGTATGCATGCATGGACACATTTGTCTATATGTGCATACTTGTCTGTGTTTTGTCATCATCAATCATGACATGAATTTTCTTCCATTTTTTATCATGCCATTGTCATTCATAGCTGTCATCCACGGGTCATTCAACAGCGGAATACCATTTTGTTTTGTTCTGGATGTAGAATAGAGTGGAAGTCTAAATTTGCTAAAAAGATGACACAACAACCAAAACTAAATCGAAACCTCAAAAATTAAGTCATTGTGTTCCTAACTGTGGAATGTCCCAAAATACACAAAAACTATTGGCTCTTCAAATGTTTTCTACCTGTCTTTTATAACCTTTTTTATACTTTCTCTTTAAAAGTTATATAATTGCTCAAAAAATATGTGCAGTTCCTTGACTAATGTGTTGGTAGGACTATGTGATATTTCTTATTCAGTGCATTGTACAATATTTTTGATCTTTAAAATATATATATTGCTACCTTTCTCCCCAAATGTTTAAACATGAACAAGAATTGACTTACACTTTTAAATTTATACATGTCTTCCTGTACTTCATATAGGTGTCCTTGATAAGCCTGGTAGCAAATTCACTGGGATATTCTGACTTTGCTGCGATCAAGTCACTGAGGACCCTGCGGGCTTTGAGACCTCTCAGAGCTCTGTCCAGATTTGAGGGGATGCGGGTGAGAAAAAAAAAACTTTTCTGAGCTGATGTCGCACATCCACTTACATCAGTGATAATGCAGAGGTTCTGAGCAAATTGTATCAACAACTGTTGGACGGTTTTCCATAAAATTTGCTTCAGACATTATAGATCCCCTGACCTTTCCTCTAGCATAGCATCAGATAAAAAAATAAATTTGTCCAATAAACTAGTGACATTCCCATCAGCCTCAGCTGTACTTGGTGTTAAGTACTGATTAGCACATGTTAGCATAAACTACGCATAACAAATATTGTCGTACGTCAGCCTGCTCTTATTTGTGTCACTGTCAGCATGTTAGCATTTGTGTAAACATTAGCATTTAGCTTACTGTATTGTTGCACCTCAGTACAGAATCACAGAACTGCTAGCCCCAGAACATTGGCCATAGCCCCCGAAGGCTAAGGCTGCATTTGTAAATAGAATTTACATCATACACTTAAATGAGAATGTGGAAGTAGAACCTGGCCTTTCTGTATGAATTAGCGAACGTGCGATTGTAATGTAGGTTAATGTTTAACAGTTAAAATCAGTAACATTACCCAGTAATGCCATATTTACCAAAAAGTTTATGATTTTATCTGTTATGTTAAACCTACAACTCAACTCAAACAAGTTAGCTGAATATGTCTGTGTTAGCTAAATAACCTTAGCATTTCAACACAACGCGTCAATACCTCTAAGCTAACGTAAGAAAACCAAATTTGTCACTATGATTTGCATCCAAGCTTGTGTGTTGAACTATTTTGGCTAATTTACCCATCAGTCCCTGGTTTCCACATTAAGCTAGGATTGCCATTTCAGCTGTACATAAAACACTGACTTTGTCTCCTCAGACAGAGGGCCCTGTGTGGGCTCTGCCGCTCTGAGAGAGTGGCGCTCTGAATAACCGAACGGTTCATTCCAACAGGGCTCCTAACGGTCCAGTTTGTGTGGGATTGCACTCTGCTGCTTGTAGTGACTATGTACAAACACACCCTCAATCACTGTCAGATGATAGCATTATATTTTAAGTTGAAGGCACTCAGTCAACTAAACGCACACCGATGTTTGAATCCGCTTAAATCTGTTTAGTTAACACCTAAATTATTAGTCAAGCATTAGATCATGAGCTAAATAAGAACGAGCCTCATAATCAGACTAAAATGTAATTAATTTGTTAAAAAAACATCAAATATGTGGGCACCGATTCATATATATGAAGCCAGGCTAATAGACGATGTCAATGCTGTGTGACTAACCCGTATCTTTTTTGTTGCTCATCAGGTGGTGGTGAACGCTCTTATTGGAGCCATCCCCTCCATTATGAATGTGCTGCTCGTGTGTCTCATCTTCTGGCTCATCTTCAGCATCATGGGGGTCAACCTGTTCGCCGGCAAGTTCGGGAAGTGTGTGAACAGAACAGGCTTCATCCACAGCGTCTCTTTAGTCAACAACAAGTCAGAGTGCCTCTCTATGAATGACACCCAGTTCTACTGGACAAAAGTGAAGGTCAACTTCGACAACGTTGGACTGGGCTACCTTTCCCTTCTGCAAGTGGTGAGTTTTTTTCTGCTGCACCGTTTGGAGTTTGTCAGATCTGTCAAACACACTTTTAGGAATATGGAATATAATAATGCCAGCTTTGTTGACTTTGTTTTTCTGTAGATAAAGTCAATTATTCACAATACAATGCAGTGGCCAGACGGTAATGTTGTGTCATCTTATATTGTATTGTAGGCTACATTTAAAGGATGGATGGAAATAATGCATGCAGCTGTAGATTCAAGAGGAGTAAGTATATATTTTCTACTCCCAGGACCTACATCCTAAACATGTCACAGTAACCAGCTGACTTATAAAACTGTTTGGTTTCAGGTGGAGGAACAACCCATCAGAGAAATCAACCTCTACATGTACCTATACTTTGTCGTCTTCATCATATTCGGCTCCTTCTTCACCCTCAATCTTTTCATCGGTGTCATTATTGACAATTTCAATCAGCAGAAGAGAAAGATGAGTATTGTTTGACACTGATTTCAGGCCTATTTACTCGATATTTGCAAGTTATTCTGTGAATGTACAAGATGGATGCAACTTATTAGCCGATCAGGCTCAGTCACAAGTAATTACACAGTCATGGATTTCAGATATTTTACATTTTTCAATCTTCAGGGAAAACCAAATATGAGTATTTCTGTGAAAATACTAACTGACCCAGATTTGAGGGAAACTGCTTGTATTCGCCACTCTGTTGATCACTGATCGATTCCTTCTTCCATTTTTTCAATAAAAATAATGTTTTTTTTGTTGTTGTTTTCTTGCCTTTACTTAGGTGGACAGGATATCTTCATGACTGAAGAACAGAAAAAGTACTATAATGCTATGAAGAAATTAGGATCTAAAAAGCCTCAAAAACCAATACCAAGGCCAGGGGTAAAATAATAACACTAGAAAAACATATTTACAACATCCTTTATATATATATATATATATATATATATATATATATATATATATATATATATATATATATATATATATGTATATATATATATATATATATATACATATATATATATGTATATATGTGTGTGTGTGTGTATATGAACTCTTTCTTATTACATACACATTACATGTATGTATATTACATCATCCCTCCTGCTAAAATTCTCAATAATATTGTACTAATAGTGTTACATTCACTGACTGATTTGCTGTTTGTTTTTCACAGAACGTGCTCCAAGCCTTCTTCTTCGATCTCGTCTCAAAGCAAGCCTTTGACATCATGATCATGATGCTCATCATCATCAACATGATTACCATGATGGTGGAAACCGATGAGCAGTCGGATCGCATGGAGACCATCCTCAACAAGATCAACTTGGTCTTCATCGTGGTCTTCACCACCGAATGCCTGATCAAGATCATTGCCCTCCGCTGTTATTTCTTCACAGTTGCGTGGAACATCTTTGATTTCGTGGTGATAATTCTCTCCATTGTGGGTAAGTACAGACGAAAATAAGATACCTCAGAACCTATTACCTCTGCCAAGGGGATTATATATTTAGGTTGTTGTGTTTTTGTTAGAACCAATGGTTTATCTGTTGTTGAAGAATATTTTTTTTTAAAACATGGCTGGAAAGGTTTTTTTTAATTTTTATTTTTGCTTTTTTCTCATGGACTTATTTATATTGTTCAATGATAAAACCTGCCAGATGTATCCATGCGTATATACTGTATATCCAACATATTATGTTGTAAAATGGTTGCGGTTTGGTTAGTTTCAAGCACCAAAACTGCTTGGTTAGTTTAAGGAAAAGATCATGCTTTCAGTTCAAATAAAGGTGTGTGTTTGGTTGCATCACTTTTGTAACCAGCATTACGGTATTTACGCGAGTAAGCTCACTTACAAGCAGTAACGAAACATACCATAAACACATCAGCTTTGACACTTGGTCAAACAGGACTCCAACCTGAGTCACCCTGACCACACCCCTACTTGGACTTGTCTCGCTCTTCCCGCTCTAATACTACACTAAAGAGCGCCTCTGGAAATGATGCTAGAGGGGAAACTACAGCCTCATGCTAGGGCGGACTGACCAGGCTGTCCTACTTACCTTGTTGGGAGTGAGAACAGGCTCTTATTGATATAAATATACCTATTATCAACTGAGCCCTGGATAACTGCAGAGTCCAGTTGTTTTTTGTTTTTTCACTACTATCCCTGTCATGTTACACATTGTCATTTGATTGTTAATATAGACATGTTAATAATCATCATTATTATTGTGCAGTGGGATAACCCGTCCTTACCTTGTCTTTCTCTGTCTTTTCAGGAATCGTTCTTGCAGACATCATTGAGAAGTACTTTGTATCTCCAACCCTGTTTCGAGTCATCAGACTGGCGAGGATAGGACGTGTTCTTCGACTTATACGTGCAGCCAAAGGAATAAGGACTTTACTGTTTGCCTTAATGATGTCCATGCCAGCTCTGTTCAACATTGGCCTCCTGCTTTTCCTCGTCATGTTCATCTATGCTATCTTCGGTATGGCGAACTTTGCCTACGTGAAAAAACAAGACGGGGTTGACGACATGTTCAACTTTGAGACCTTTGGGAATAGTATAATCTGCCTTTTTCAGATCAGCACCTCGGCAGGTTGGGACAACCTCCTGAGTCCCATCATGGCCAGCTCCCCCGCCGAGTGTGACGTTAACTTTGTCAATACCGGCACTAACACCCGTGGAAACTGTGGCAGCCCCTCAGTGGGCATAGCTTTCTTTGTCAGTTACATAATCATCTCTTTCCTCATTGTGGTAAATATGTATATAGCTATCATTCTGGAGAACTTCAGCGTTGCCACAGAGGAGAGTACGGAGCCGCTGAGCGAGGATGACTTTGAAATGTTCTATGAGGTTTGGGAGAAGTTTGATTCTGAGGCCACACAGTTCATTGAGTTTTCCATGCTGTCGATTTTCGCTGACACTTTGTCGGAGCCGCTGCGCATAGCCAAGCCCAACATGGTCAAGCTGATCTCCATGGACCTTCCGATGGTCAGCGGGGATAGGATCCACTGCCTGGACATCCTGTTTGCCTTCACAAAGCGTGTCCTGGGAGAGTCAGGTGAGATGGACGCGCTCAAGCAGCAAATGGAGGAGAAGTTCATGCTGACCAACCCCTCCAAGGTTTCCCACGAGCCCATCACTTCCACTCTGCGCCGCAAACTGGAGGAGGTGTCGGCGATCATCATCCAGAGGTGTTACAGGAGGCATTTGGTGCGCCGGCAGATGAAGCAGGCGTCCTACCTCTACAGACAGATAAACTACGAGACTGTAGTGGATGTGGAGAGTGCTCCAGAAACAGAGGGCCTGATAGCCTCCATGATACAGCACTTTGGACCTGGGGGGTTGGAGGTTGAAGAGACAACAGAGGACATTCTATTGTCCTCACCACCATCTTACGAAAGTGTGACCAGGGCAGTCAGATCCATATCCAGAGACTCTGAACTCGGGGAGCCTGGTGAAAACTATGAGGAAACCTTTCTTTGAGACTCGACCGTGTGGAGAGTGTTTGTGTGGTTTGTGTCTGTTTTGTTTACAGCAGAGAATATAGATCAAAATAACTCATGGTCAAAGAGATGAACTTTTTTTTTTACATATATATTAGCAGATGCCGAGGAAATATGCTATATTTTTATGTAGATTGCAGCCTCTGTTTAAATTGAAGAACCCAGAAGTAAGTTTTGTTACAGTCACAGCCTCAATGAGAGGACTCTGAAGTTAAACTTGTCCTCACACCATCTTAAAAATGGACACTTGGCAGATAGAAAATGTTGTGATGTACTGATATACCTATATCACACATGAACAACAAGTAGGTTTACACGTATTGCACCTTTATTCACTCAAAACACCACAAGATCTGCAGTTTATTTAACATGAGCAGCTTTGTGAATGTTAAATTCTTATTTAAAATTATCATTAAAGGTGCAATATGTAAGAATAGGCCACCTGTCTCGAAACAAATAGGGAGTGGTACATAACCAGAATAACCGCTCACTGCTGCTAACTGTAGCTATCGTTAGCTAGTTCACTCAGTTACTTCAGTAAGCCGTGCAGCTAGCAGTACTGACTGGGAGCTTGGAGAGGTATGACAGGCAGAGGCTAGTTGGTAAGCAAGCTAACTTCACTAGATATCTCTGTAACACAATACTAGATGTCTTTGGCATAATGTAAAAATGTTATTCCAAACAAATTTCTTATGCATTGCACCTCAGTAAAACCTGCTGTCAGGAATGGCGTTCAGACATTATACAACTGTACAGTAAACACTCGCAAAGTGTTTCACAGGCCAATGACACTAGTCGTCATCTTGGACCTGTGCTATTTGTACAAGTTCAGTCATTTTGCCACTCTGAGAAATGCTAGCTTGCTAACAGGCTAACTAATTAGCTACGGTCAATGAGTATTCTTTCTTGCAGTTGACATAGTTTAATATGTGTTGGTTGCAAAAACTTCTCGGCACTTATACAGTGAAATTAATTTAAAAAATCTGTAGTGAGGCCACCTCGAGGTCACCTCAAGGTCGAAGATGAGAGAAATGCTAAAGGGACAAATACAGCCTGGTCCACCAAATAGACTGTATTCACACGGCTGCCATTTTCCTCTGACATCAGGTTCATACTGCTGTGCTTTTAGACTGAAAAGACAATGGATAGTGAAAGTCTGGAGGGACATCAGGCCACATTTCAGGATAAAACAAAATATTTTTTGATAACCCGTTAGCCTCTATCAGACAACAGCTACCACTAGCATTCAACCACTTCCTAGCTAACATTACTGTCTGATGGAGTTACACCATACAATAGGAAAAGCGTAAATTATATTAAAAAATATATATATCAACGCACATCTTTAACACATTTATTTAAGCCTGGAAGTGAAACATACTGAATGTATTAGCTAAACAGTAGCTAGGAAGTGACTGAACACTAATGTTAGCTAACTTAGCTAACATTAATGTTAGCTGAGTTATCAAATATGTTGTTTTACCCTGAAATATGACCCAATTTCCCTCCAGATTTGCACTGTCCATCATCTTTTCTGTTGCTGAAAACCAGAAGGGGGGAAATTATAACATCTGTCAGATTCTCTACATTACTACTTGCAACCTGGAAGGCAGCAGTGCAACATTATCCCAGCAAGCTTCCCACCTTGAACCTAGAAGAAAATGGCTGCCATATGAATGCAGTCTATTGACGAGGACAACAGAAGGGGACACAATACATATGTGATAGCCTGCAAAACAAAATAAAGCTTTACAAGAGGCCTCTAAAATAGTTATTTTCATTATCAAAAAAAATCTTAAGAGTTAGCTAATAAAAATAAATTCAGCTACATATTAGCAACATTTATTACATCAAACAGCATTTTAGAACAGATTTAAGTAGTTTTATATACGTATCTGTTTGTAACAAAAAATATTTATCAAAGAAATATATGCATGATCAATTTTCACATTTTCTACAAACACAAATTAATTTGTACAAATTTCCAGATTTTTTAATATAGAAACTAATTCCACTCTACAAGTGCTCGGAGGTTTTGAAGCACTTTTATAGCTGTGTGACTGTTTTGTTCAGCAACAAATTGTAGCCTCGCAGCTCATAAACCAGCAAACAGGACAACTTAAGGCAGAAGAATATTGACCAGCAAACAATTCCTACCAAATGTTATCAGCCAGCAACTATTCTGTAGCTAGCCGGCTGTATTGCCAACCAGTGACGACATGAGGGCCGCTATGAAGCTATTTAAATGCTTTCAACCAAAGCCAACGTTAGCTCATAAAATTCTTAGAATTTAAATTTTAACATTTTACTATTTAAAGTAAAAAAAATAAATAAATAAATAACTAATTGTAAACCACTATTGTGAAAAAAAAAATTCTAATGTTTGGAATTTCTTTATGTATGAGGTGTGCTCAATAAAATGATTCCTTCATATGCACATCAATTGAATGAAGTTGCTTTATATTACATGTGTTTATAGAGATTTGTCTTCTGGTTAAAATAGCTTCAAGTGTATTCAGGTTGTGACACACATGAGAAAAAGCACAATGTCTTCTTATCTTAATATTCAGTCTTCACTTTTACTAATATGAAAAGATATACTGTAATGTTTCTTATGTGAAAACGACACATTCTGATTATTTTGTCAAACATAGCACATTGCGAGTTTAACTTGTATCGATGTAACGATTACAAAGAAGGGCTGTGTGAACTGATAATCCCTGAATTATGTGCCTGATTTTGATTATTGTCCGCACACAATCTCTTGAGACCATTAAATTTGATCTGATGGATGTGGATTGGGAGAGCATGAATGCGCTGAAAGCTCATTTTGTATTTAACTGTGTAAAGAACTTTGAGGCTGTGTGATGTGTGTAAAGCTAATTTTTACCTATTTTTTGTAATGTATTTATATTGAAAGACCATTTCAGTGACTCTCATGTTGGCCATGATAAGATATGATCAAATTATAGAAATATACTGTGTTCATTTTTATATAAAAGACTTTCCTTGAGAACCTGATTGTCTGTATTGCATTTAGGTCGATCATTTCATGGATTGTTTTATGAAATGGGAATAAAACTCTTCCATATTTGTGAGTTTTGCAACTCTCAGTACAGTTTAAATAGATGAATGACAAAGTTTGTTTTTTTTGTCGACACATTTAACATTAATATATATGGTTTTGAAGATGCTTTGCTGTACTGAAACTAAAATTCAAAACTGAGCAGCGTCTCTCCATTTTCACATGAGGAACCAGTTAGCTGATTTGACCTCATTACAAGGCAGTGCGCCGTTAAATCTCTCTCTCTGAGTCCATGTGTATAAAAAAAAAAAATGGGACAGATGTGCAAACCTCTGCATCTCCACGGCTGTCTGTCCCTGTGAGTGTATTGCCCTTTAAAGCTTGAATTTGTTTATAAATGCCTCCACAAATGCAGTACAATCACATAAAACCCCTCAACAGTGTTGCCGGAATGGTCTGTTCTGATTAATGATTTCATCTCAGTGAAAAATGCTGGGGAGTGGAGGATCGTGCACAGAAAAAGAAAAATATTCAAGGTAATGCTGCTGCACGATTAACTGTCATAAAATCTAGTGTAGCCATGGAAAAAGTCAATAATTAATAGCGCAGAGCCATAAAAAATAATCAAACCAAAGAAACTGGAATTTCTGGCAACTGTGTGTCTTTTCCATCTCTAGCAGTGAGTTGTCTCACAGAAAAGGTTTGGATTTCAGCAACCAATTCAAGTTAATAGTTGCGCACTGCCACATTTTCAGTTTGGAAAAAAATCATCAAGGGTGCCAATTTGGACTTAGCCCCAAAGAGATTTCCTCTCTCTTGTCGGGGTGGTCAAATCCAACTCTGACCAGCTGGGATAGAGGGATAATCTGTGTGTAAAAAAAGAGAAAAAAAATCACTTGTTTTAATTACACACTCACAGACACACAAATGCACGCTCTCTCTCTCTCTCTCTCTCTCTCTCTCTCTCTCTCTCTCTCTCTCACACACACACACGTCCATACAGTACACATGTGGACAAACATGCATTAACACAACTACCACAAACACACACAAACAAACAAACACACACACACACACACATACACACACGCACTATTGCCATTCATCCTCATAATAGACAGATGCTTACTTTGAATTTAATTTTGGCTTGTGCGTAAAGTGCCAGAAAAATGTGACTTGACTGAATGTGACTTGGTAATTGATCTGATTTTTAAGCGTTTGGACATGTGGCGGAGATTAAAGCTTCATCAGAGAGAGCAAACATTTCTAAAAAGATTAAAAAGGCACTATGTCTAATTACAAAATGCACCAGCACACAGTAAAAAAAAAAAAAACAGCCATTACAACGTAATACATTACAAAATGTCTACATATAATGTGGACATGCTAAACTCTTATACAAAATACATTTGGTGAATTACATGTTCTATGTGTGCCTTTTATTCAGATGACATTAGTTAAACAGAGGTTATGAATCACATCATCGTCTACACGTCATCGGTCAAAGGGGTCAGAGAGAATGTAATGAATTTTTCAACATGAAAGTCTATGTGTATTTAAATCTTGTTTATTGAGAGAGTTAAACATGAACAAACCACTCACAGCTCATAGGTCCAGTTATTATAATTGTTTGTATTGTGATATTTGTGGTTGCGGTTTTTATGGAAGCCCATTCCTGACACGAAAACTAACTTCAAAAAATGTGTTAAATAAAAAAAAGTGATTTAAAAAGAGGAGACATTAAGCAAATCTTATTATCTCATAATTGTTTGACATCTACCAAACTTGAATTTTTTCAAAACTGCATTTTTTTTATAACCTTTTTTTTTAGATAAAAAAAGTCAAACTAGACAAGCAGCAGATAAAGAGTCATATCAGCATCATGTGCAGTAGTTTTGGGCCCCTTGGAAAAAAGTCACTCCAATATTCATTTCCTTTTAGGTCTCCACTAACTCCTGACGGAAATGTCTGTCTCTTTTGCTGCTAAATGCTCCACTATGTTTACTAGTTAACAAGTCTGCCATGTCTAGATTATGAAATATCATACCTACATATTTAAAAGAATTGAATTTATTAGAATTGTCGGGTAAAAAATATCTGTGTGTTCATCAGCTCAAGCAACATTTGATCTATTGTAATTATCAGGACAAAAAAGTCCCACACACTGTCCTCTTCACTTGCAATCAGGGAAATGTAATAACAACTGAAGGTCCGTGTACTGAAATGTTATAAAAGTGAAGAGGACATTGTGCAGGACTTTTTTTGTTCTGATGATTTCGACCATAAGCACCTGGTAATCCACATGTCAAAAGTTTTCCTCTGTGAATCCATTATTATAAAAATATAGATTTTAGTTGCTGTAAGCGTCATTGCTGTTTTAGCTAACTTCCGGTAGGTTTTGCAGTTACAATCCCCTCCTCTGTACGTCACCACATGAATGCGCAGTGCTAATCTTCAGACATGGCAGCAAACAGGAGGATCCTGCTCTCTGCACGCTGACAAGCAGACATGACCGCCTCTTTATGGAGCTCTCTGTCCTGATTGGATCAAGTGGGAAGGGATACCAGAAAATGTCTTTTCTCTTTTACTGCATGAGCAGGAGGAGGAGAGACACTCTATTAGTGATACAGTGATTACAGTTGGCATACAGAGCTATTTAACACAAAAGATATCACTTACAACAGCTTTAAGTCCAAACCTTACCAACTCAGTGAATCAAATCTTTTTGGCTTATGTTTATAATTTACAAGATTCCATTTTTTAAATTAAAGAATGAATCTATTTATTTATTTATTTATTTATTTATTTATTTATTAATATATACTTTACTTTTCCTGCCAGAAATGGGCTTCCATAGCTGTTTCTGTAACGGTATGTAATCTGGTAAAGCTGAAACAAAACGACTTCTTTTCACCATGTTATGTGACGTCATAAGGGCATATCACAGGGTGCTACCACACCCCAGAAAAAAAATACTTAAGGTAAACAGCACTTCAAAGGTCTCAAACACACACGTTTCTGGATGAAAAATACTGAGGACATGACTTTGTTATCTGCCCTGCACACCAGTTTCCCCCACCATTGCACAAAATGCTGTGTGTCATGTGATGGAAGAGCAATAACTTCAAACTTGCTATCTGGTGATTGGGCCACTACAGAAAGTTAACAAGCTTTTGCAAAAATCTGATTCAGACACATGTAGCCTTTCTCTTAGCTATGGTTTCAAATGATTATCCCGGTGCTGCTGGTTGGCTGTTGGTGGTGACGAAGTAAAAATCTAACTTGGCCTCACTAAAAGGGCTGCAAATCCACCCTCCCAACAAAAGAAAGAAAAAAAGAAAAGAAAATGAAAATAGAGAATAGCGGAGGATACAGCCTTTTTAGGTACAAGAGGGCCCTTCTGTCAGTAACCACACACTGCAGGGATTTAGCTTGAGTCATGGTGGCTAACACTGCCCAGATGGTCTGATGAGGCACTATCTAATTACTTTTCCCATAGTTCCTCTTTTTCTTACAGGGCCCTCCCTGTTTAGAAAAAGCCTTCACTGCCCCCATGAGGGGATTCATGCATGTACAGATCGGTCTGAAGGTCTGTCGAGATTTAGTTTGTTGGCACCTACTCTGACTGGTGTGTGAATGTGACAGACAAAAGGCTGCAAAGGACAACAAAGAGGATGACTGGAGAGCATGTCACAGAGATTTCGGAGGCCAGCACAAGCTGATAAGAATAAAGCAAAACGGACATATTTATGCACTCCATATTTACTTGAAATATTTTTTTTTTTAAAAAAGAGTAGGCCTATCATTCAGATATTTATGCATATTTGCTGATTCTATTCTGTATGCAATTTTCAGGTTTTACATCAGATACAACAGATACCAGGTAGCCTACATAGTAGTACATGATCGTATGTGCACAAGTATAGTTCAGAATTCATAATGAAGCTGGGAAAGAGAGATTTATTATTGTAGCCTATATGTAGTGCTACATTATGCCTTCAAATAATGCTAGTTTTATTTTATTCTTTATTCTATTTTCATGCTGAGCGAATAGTTTTATTTAGAGTAAGATTTTTTTTAGAGAGAGTATCAAAATAACGACATGACATGGAAATTGTGCATCTCGAAATATTACAGATGTGTTTGAGTGAACTGTTCAGTAGCAGACGCTGGGCGGCGCTAAAGCTACCGGATGTTGACGGAAATGCACCACACGAAGAAGTAGAGTCAGGAAGTTGTGTTCAGCTGCACTTGACAGCGAGAAACACGAAGGGAGGAGTTGGATTAGAAGTTCATTTGCCACAGTAGTCATTGCAGAAGGAAGAATATTTTGATTAAGAAACCTTCATCCGTGTCGATTCAACTGTTATAGCTCTTCGGGGGAGTAAAATGGGTAACGTTTTATAGTCTACTGTGCTCGTGTCGGTTTGTTTTGATGTGGTTAGCTTGACTGCTAACAACAACTTCTTAGCTTCTTTGACTTGTTAAACAGATAACAATTTAAATTCCTGAGAGTGTTTTAGATTGACACAACGCGGGGGGATAATGCATTCTTGCTTATGCTATATTGCTCTAATTTTGACCATGTAATAAACAGAAGAGTGAAGTTCCTCCCTTCGTTGAGAAACTGTGTTGTGCCTCAGCCTCAGTCTAGCCCAGAGTGTTATAACTAATAAACATACATAATAACGCACAACAAACTGTGAAACGGTGCCTCTCAAAATAAGTGGACAAAGACAAATTATGAGAAAATTAATAAACCTAAACGTCACTTTTTGATCACTTAATAGTTGAGCCTCTTTCTTTTTAATTTTTTTTAATTTTATGAACCAAGTTAAAATCCCACTGTGGATAACATCTATTTTTCAAGAGAGACTCGCACCAGAGGGCAGCATTAAAATAGTGAACACATCAGCAGGCTAAGAGGACTGTGACATACTCTATAACCAATTATAATATAGTAGTGGTAAATGCAGTCTTGCATGGTGTGCTTTTCATGACACAACTAAGTAGTAAGTGCAACTTTCTGCCAGTGATGTGGAGACTGTACTATATGGTATAAAGGCTTTATGTCTCTGGTCACCTCCTCCCCCCTGCAGAGGGTCCCCTGCCCCTGTCCTCACTGAGGCTCCTGGTTCCGCCTCTGCGGGTGATGTCAGCTGCGATGTGGAACGTGGTTTGTCTGAGGAACACAGAGCATTATGGGAAAGTGGAGGAGTTTGTGTCATTGGTCACTGAAGCCATCCCCGACATCTTTACAGACAGACAGATGAGACTGCTCACCTTGGGCTTAAGAGCAAAGGTAAGCGTTGTGTGGCAGCATACTGTTTCATTATCAGCAGGTATTAGTGTTAAAAAGTGGTTTATGTATCATGTCAAAATTACTTTGTATTGCTGATATTTGTCTGATTATGGGATTGCTATTTTCACAATCTTTGTTAGTGAACAGTGTTTTTGTTTTTTACCGTAATTTCACAGTATGTGCAAGAAAAAATATGGAGAGAGATTTTGGTTTTGTCTGAAGAAAGAAATAAATGCAATCAATACTTTTGTTTTGTCCTTAAAGGTATTATCCGTTATGTATTTGCCTTGAAAATGTATCAAATTGATTTTTTCTTGATCAGCTGGAACTTAAAACAACTAAAACAGAAATCCTGTAGTTTGTATACATTAAAAAAGAAGCAAAGATGATGGCACATGTAATGTCATATTTGTAGATAGTACTCAAAAGGGAGAAAGTAATATGAAAAGGGACGAGCTGGCAGTTGGATTTTATTGTTTGCAGTTCTTCACTGTGGTTGGGATTCTTGAGTTTTCTCACTTGTCAGTGACTCGTACTTAATGGCTTTTCCAGATGATGTTGCAGATGTTAAGTTCTGACCAGCCAGAGGATCTCAGAGAAGTCAAAACCTACATGAACAACTTGCTGCCATTAAGCTCAAAACAGGTGTGTGACTTCTTTGATCACGGACAAATAAATGTTGTCTTTTTATGAAGTGTTGTGCTTATTTTAAATGTTTATATGTGTATATGTTATTTGACAGGTTCATCCAGGACATGAAGCTCTTGAAGCCAACTTTGTACGGTTCGTTGAAAGACTCCTGGAGGACCCAAAAGAGAGAGAGCACTTCCTCAACGTGTGTGCCTTTTCCCCCATTGTCAGTTTTGACAAGGACATTTGACATTTGACAAAGGACCAGTTTGTTTGATTGTTAAATGATGCAGTAACATGAGGTCTTATATCCATGCTTGGGGTTAAAACGTTCCACTTCATATTTTACAGAATGTGTTTCCTGTGGAGTATGGACCTGACTTTGATACAGCTCTGGAGACTGTAATTTGTGAGTTCTTCACCCGACTGGAAGAATTGCTGCTTATACCAGACTTTAAACAGGTACGCAGAAGAACCTACGCCATAAAATTTACAGTTTACTCTTCATTTCCATAGATTGAATTACTGATTCAACTCCATCTAAATAAAAGTTTTGTTTGTTTGATAAAGACTGCAGTGTGGATCAGTGATGCACCATCTGTGCTAGAAGAGTACATGAAGCCTGAATCAAAAGCAGATGAACTCAAAGTACTGCTCAGAAGCAAAGCCCACAGTGGCAAAATGACCAAGATGGATACCAGTGGTAAGTCTGTCTGCTTGGGATACCAGCCAGGTTAAATGAGTATATTAATGCTAAAACAATCAGTCAAATGTTAATGAATCATTTAATCATAGAGTGAATTATCATGGTTGTATCCTTGATAGACTTGATAGCCTCGTCAGCCTATCTGGTTATAGTCTGTTAAAGGGGAAGTTCCCCAAAAATGAAAAAAATCAGTGATTATCTGCTCATCCCCATATGGATGGAAAGTCAGATGAAGTCTCATAGTCAACAAAACATATCTGGAGTGTCAAAGCAAAACAGCGTTAGCATTCTCCTAAACAACTGAAGTAGATTAAAGCTTGTCCAGTGTTACCCAAGTAAAGGGAAGCCAAGTGATCCCAAGTTGATTTGTAAAGACGTTATTTACACCCCCTTTTAAGACAAAATCTTCTGTAGCTAAATTCTTTTCAAATCCATTTGGGTTTGATTACACCAGACATGATGTTGAGATGTATGGAGCCATTTTTCAAGTCAATGTAAAGTAAATGGATATGTTTGGGTACTGGACAGTTGGTCAGACAAAATAAACAATTTAAAATTATGTGATTGACATTGTTCTCTACTTTCTGATATTTTTAGACAAAATTATTTATCAGTTAATTAAATAAATACTTGACAGTTTCATTGATAATGACAATAATTGTTAGCAGCAGCCCCAGAGCAGATATATCAAAACCACTTTTGCAAAGTAACACCTTTTAAATGGACAGAATGTAAAGTAATTCTAATTTTTCTTAAATTTCTCTTTCCCAACAGTGCGTTCTCCCTCAGAGCAGCGCCTCTTCTCGTCATTATCCATCCCTCCTTCACTGCGAGAGACCAACAGCAAAGATGTGGAATCTAACGCACAAACATTTGAAAACCAAGTAGAACACGAGGAGATTTTTCCTCACGAGGCAGAAGACATAGAGATACAGGATGCACAATGGCCATCTGAGGAGGAAACAAACATTCTGGACAGCAGCAGCACAGAACAAACAGCAGGTGGGAATCGCAGTAACAGCATCCCTGATGTTCACAGTGTGGAGGATGACCAAGCTTCAGCCACTTGCCAAGCTCCCTCAACATGTACTCAGAATCCTGCGTTGTCCAGTTCGATAAATGGTCCTCCACGGCAGAGAGTTGCACACAAATGCTCGCAGTGTGGAAAGTGCTTCATTTACCGCTATGAACTCCTGGAGCATCAGAGACTGCACACTGGAGAAAACCCTTACAAATGCTCTCAGTGTGGAAAGGCCTTTAGGAGGAGCTCTGACCTGTCAACTCACAGGCGCACACAGTGCATAAAAGCAGCCTATATTTGTATCAAATGTGGGAATAGCTTTCAGTCTATACAGGACAGACTTAGACACAGGTGTGTTCGGAACGTCCAGAAATTTGAGTGCTCTCAGTGCGGAAAAAGCTTTAAGAATATGCACGTGCTGGGTAAGCATGAGCTGACGCACACCCAGAATCGTATCTTAAAGTGCAGAATATGTGGGGAAATGTACCCTAGCATGAGCGACCTGAGATCCCACCAGAAGATCCATCCTCTTGAGTTGGCCAATCAGTGCATGCAGTGCGGGAAGTTTTTCAGCTCTGCTGCCAGTTTGACATCCCATGAGCTGCGTCACAGGCAAACAAAAACAGAGATTTGTGTGCGTTGTGGCAAAGCTTTCAAGAACAAACACGATCTGAAGCTTCACATGCGCAGTCACACAGGCGAGAGGCCATTTCAGTGCACATACTGTGGGAAACGTTTCTCAGTGTCAGGAAACCTGAACGTACACATAAGGATACACACCGGAGAGAAACCGTATCTGTGCTCGGACTGCGGCAAGGGTTTTGTTTCAGCCGGCGAGCTGCAGATTCACAGACGTACCCACACAGGAGAAAGGCCATACAAGTGCACTCTGTGTGAGAGAGGATTCACAATGGCGAGCAAATTGACACTTCACATGCGTGTTCACACCGGGGAGCGACCTTATGTCTGCTCTGAATGTGGGAAGGGTTTTTCCCGTAGCAGCGAACTGAAGAAACATACCATGAACCATACAGGGGTTCGACCCTTTGCCTGTCAGCTGTGTGCAAAGACGTACACATGTCACAATCACCTCAAGAGACACATGAAAACTCACAGTATAGTGCAAAGCCAATCTGTCTAAATCCATTGACTACCATGTGATTGGAGTTTTGGTTTCATGAAATGTTTAACAGATTTCTTACTCATCCTCTCTTGTGAGGACTATGTTTAAAACATATCTGGCTTTACTGACTGATTCCTCACCCTGCACTGAGAGTTCTGTTCTGAGTACAGCTTTTGGGACTGTTATTTAAGTGTATTACTTTTGCTCTCTGGAGTCATAAAACATATGTTAAAAGGGTTTCTAAGGAAACAACAAGCACACAATAAATCCCAACTAGGGCATGGAAGCAGCCTATTCGTTTGTTCCCGACACCAGCAGAACTTGTACTTGAAGCCAACATTAAACATTACATAACTGAGAACAAATGAATAAAGCTCTTGTAATCCTGATGTTTGTTTGTTTTTTCTAGATTTCATTCAAAGTAGAAATTATAATAATGACTTAATGAGTTATTTTTGGATGGCTGGATAGATGTTTTATGCATCCCACTCAGGTGCCAGGAAGGATACAGAGCAGCATGCACAGGGTGAAAAACTAAACTTTAACTTAAAATAGTCATATAAATAACTAAATAAATTAGTTAATAAAAGGTTACAGGACATGCTGCCGCTCAACACGTCGCAGAATATAGCAAATATGTATTCAAAACCTTTTCTCTTATAAGTATATGAACGCTTTTGAGGCATTAGAAATACGAGGGATATTAGCAAATACAGTTTATCAAGTTTAAAACGTTGATTTAAGATTTTGTCATTTGATTGCACCGGAGAGGCGGTGCACTTTATTGTGAGAGACGAGTGAATAGGAATCGCCTCATCCGGGCTGCCCCGTAACGCAAAACGAGCCTCGCTGTTCGACGCTGACACCGACTGGGCCCACGCTCCCCAGAATGAACAGCGTGTTTCAGGAAGAAGTTGGCGCCTGCGGCCCCGTATACGGTTAGCTAGCACGCTAACCGAAAGTATGAAAGATACGCCACAGTAATGATTTATCTGTCTATCGTTATTAAAGAATTCCACAATGAACGACATGGGTATGTATTAGCTCGCGAGGCTCGGCAAAACTGTATTTTTCGCTTCTTGTGCAGCTCCTCGAATAGCTAAAGCGAAAGATTAGCCGAGGCTCAACAGGCCTCGACTAATCCCTGGAACAAGAATTGTTTTCCCAAATAATACGCCGGTTTTTACCAGGCTACACCAGCGGCCTTTTAGCTAAAGGCTAACGCTTCGCCTTGTGCATGAACAGAAACGATACCCCGTCTTTAAAAATGTTTTTCTGTAGTCGAAGAGGTTTTATAAACATTGTTGAATTTGAATAAGATCATGGTTCATTCTAAAGTGACTACCGTTAGCTTACGGGTTAGCTGTTTGCGAACGTAAACTGTCCATTAGTGAGTACATTGCGACTCACTAACGTTATAACGTTATCTTCTTTGCCATTTGGCGTCGTGTAAAAACACTGGTTGTGTTTTAGCATTTCAGGACAGTCACATTTTATTTTACAGGTATTAACATGTAATGAGCTTTAGGAGCTAGACCTAAGTTATGTACACTAGCCCGCCCGGTGCTTTAGATTATGGCACCCTACAGGGCTGTATTTCAAACTGTGGGTTAACTAGTGCATCACAGGGATGGATACTGGAGGAAACTCAACCGTCCGTGTTGACTTCAGTGACTACTGATTTTAAAGTGAGATGCTGTAAATTACTAATAATGTAAGGCATTTCCAATCTCCAGTTAGCACTGGGGAATGTATTTCCCATCTTCCTAAAAATAAGTTATGCTGATAAAGACCTAGCATGAGTGACTTTCCAGATGACATGAATCCAATCTCTCAAACATCTCAACTTCCTCCTGTGGGCATGGGAAACAGATGTTACATTACACAAGATTCCTATTTTGTATTTAAGTGTGTTTATCCCAATCTAATTTCACTTTGCAGAATTCAGCGTCCCTCTGTCCTCGCTGGCTCTCCTGGTCCCACCACTTCGGCTGATGTCGGCAGTGATGTGGGAAGTGGTCCGCCAGCGAAACATAAAGCACTATGGGAAACTGGAGGAGTTTGTGTCCATGGTAACAGATGCAGTTCCTGAACTGATGAGTAAAAGAGAGGGGAGACTTCTCTCACTGGGCCTGAGAGCAAGGGTAAGTGTTTTTAAATGTGTAGATCCACCATATATAAATAAATAGACCCAAGAAAATGGTATCATGAAAACATTCAAATCATGAATTGAATTTCGCCTAGACAACTCTTGAACTGTTGCGTTCAGAACATCCAGAGGATCTCAAGGCCGTCGAGACCCACCTCAACCGGATCCGATCTTCTTGCATTGAGGAGGTGAGTGTTTTCATTGATTGGCTGTACAACAGAAACGATTTGTCAACTAATCCATTAAATGGCTACGGCTTTGATAATTAATTGATGACTTAATTCTAAAACAAAACTGCCAACTGGTTGATTGCTTCCTAATGGTTCTTATATGATAGTGAATTGGATATTGTTGAGTTTTTTGAGCTGTTAACATTTTTATTTGAAGACATCACCTCACGGTCTGATTCATGTTTGCTTCATATTTGTATCATATTTAATTTCCCTAAAATCATCTGACTGCCATGGTGTAATGTTTTTGCACCTAGACAAATGATCCTGTAATTGAAGCACCAGAGGCAAACTTTATGAAGCTGGTGCAGGGCCTCATTGAAGACACTGATGGCAGAGAACACTTCCTCAAGGTAAAATTAATGTTAAATTTCATTTATATGGAACGTGAATAATATGATCCAGCAAAATTTTTCCAAATCCATTCCCTAATCAAAATTGTGATGAAGAAAATTAAATGTATGAGAATAATGCCATCTGCTAAAGGTGTCTGGTTGTTTTGTTTTTTTCCCACCTGACAGAATGTATTTCCAGTCGAGTATGGCCCTGACTTTGACACAGCACTGGAGACTTTGGTTTGTGAATTCTTCACCAGGCTGGAGGAGCTGCTGCCGATACCAGATTTTAAACAGGTGCAAAGAGGATTTCTGAAGGATTAGAAAATAAAGTAAATTAATATATCCACTATCAATTTTTTTTTTTTTAAATGTCTAATTTTTGTGCTGCTCTTGTATAGACTGCATCCTGGATCAGTGCTTCCCCTTCTGTCCTAGAGGAGTACATGCAGTGTGTCTCAAACGGAGAAGATCTTAAATTTCTTCTCCAAAGCAAACAGTGCCACGGAAAATTAGCTAAGAGTAGCGTTGGTATGTATACCGTTTACATCTACTATGAACTCTGCAACATGAAGTGTATTAGTTTAATAAGAGAGAGACTGTTCCATTAATAAATTTGTCCTTGTATTTTCCCTGCAGCTCCGTTTCAGTCGGATGATCTTCTCATTCCCTCTCTGTGTCTCCCTCCATCGCTGGAAGTGGCCATCGCTTCCCACCCGAGTGCTTGTGATGATGAAAATAATGATGTTCCTCAGATTGTCATGTTCGATGAAGAACTGTCTACGAACCCTTCAACATCCGCTGACTTTCCAGAGTCTCCAAAAAGAACTGATATCTCATCATCTCCTCGCAGGAGGCAGCAGTCAGGGATGCATAAATGCCCCGAGTGTGACAAATGCTTCAAGCATCACTCTGTCCTCATCGAACACCAGAGAGTCCACACTGGGCTGCAGCCATACAACTGCTCCGAGTGTGGGAGAGCTTTCAGAACGGCCACTCTGTTGGCCGGTCACAGGCTAAGGAAATGCAAAAATGCTGCATACCTTTGCATTAAATGTGGGAACAGTTTTCCAACCTCACTGGAGAAATTCAGACACCACTGCCCAAAACGTGGCCGTAACTACGATTGCGGGCACTGTGGAAAGAGCTTTCAAAAGTCTAGCAGTTTAAAGGAACACCTGTTGACTCACGCCCAGAGCCGCCTGTTCAAGTGCAGTCATTGTGGGGTGGGTTTTTCAGGAATTGGTGACCTGAAATATCATCAGCAGGTAGATCATGATAAGCCATATCAGTGTAAGCAATGTGGAAAGAGCTTTATCTCCTCCAAGTGTCTGGTCAAGCATCAACAGCGGCACGAAGAGGTCGGTGATATGGAAACGGCCAAATTAATGACTGGAGGTAAACATAGGAAGAGTGGCTCAGCTCATCGGATTTCTTCCACATCCATGTCCTCGAGGAAAACATCTGTCAAGACCATCTACCAACGAGGACGAGTCACACATAACTGTCCACTGTGTGGAAGGAGCTTTAAGTATCGTTTTGAATTTCTTGAACACCAGAGGTTCCACACGGCAGTGAAGCCTTACAAATGCTCTCAGTGTGGTAAAGCCTTCCGCACAGAGGCTCACCTGTCCGGCCACAGGAAAAGAAAATGTAAGAATGCTGCCCACATTTGCACCAAGTGTGGGTGTAATTTCAGGTCTCTACATGAGCGGGTCAGACATCAGTGCGTCCAGCTACTGACAAAATACGAGTGTTCTCATTGTGGAAAGACCTTCAAGATGGCCCACCTGCTGAGGAACCATCAGATGAGTGAACACCAGCTCCCCTACAGCCCCAACCATCGCTTCAGGTGCAGATATTGCGATGAGACCTTCCCTGGCATCAGCGAGCTGAAGTACCATCAGAGAGTCGACCACGAGAAACCTTATCAGTGTCAGGAATGTGGCAAATGTTTCCTGTCAGAAAAATGCCTGACCAACCATGAGCTTCGCCATAACGATGACAGACCGGAGAGCTGCCTCGTGTGTGGCCGTGGCTTCAGGAACCGCTACGACTTGAAGCAGCACATGCGCACTCACACAGGAGAGCGGCCATATCAGTGTACTCACTGTTCACAGTGTTTCTCCACAGCAGGAGGACTGAGGAGTCACACCAGAGTTCACACCGGCGAGAAGCCGCACGTTTGCCCAGACTGCGGTAAGGCTTTCTCCCAGATGGGTGCGATGCGCACACACAGGCTCACCCACACAGGAGAGAGGCCGTTCAAGTGCACAGTGTGCGGCAAAGGCTTTACAATGGCACACAAGGTAACAGTTCACATGCGTGTGCATACAGGAGAGCGGCCGTACGTGTGCTCTCAGTGCGGGAAAGCCTTCTCAGATGGAAGTGTGCTGAAGCAGCATACGCTAAACCACTCAGGGGTGAGACCGTACCACTGCCAAATCTGTCCCAAGACCTACACCTGTCTGAACCACCTGAGGAGGCACCTGAAAAGCCACTCTAACATGAACTGAGTCAGGCTGGAAGTCAAACTGTTGAGTCTTGGATCACATTTTCCACATATACAGAGACACTGCATTTGGCAGTTAGGCCGCTAAAATTGCAACGGACCAACTAAACCAAGCAATACATGAAGGGTGAGACAATGATGCTGTACAGTTGCTGTTGAAATTGAAGTGAAAAGCTCAATTTCCTCTTCACTGTAAACTAAATATAGGCACATTAGCCAATTGGAGTGGGTTGACATTTTGGGAATTCCACTTAATCACTTTGTTGCTGAGCATTGGAAAGGATTGATATTGCTGTAATTTTTGTTTGTTCGTTCATAAGCTGGAACCCAGAGATGTTGCTCAACCCAAAGACTAAAAGCAGGAGGGGGCAGCTGGCCTGGCTCTGTCGAAAGGTTTTAGAAAATCTGCCCAAAGAAGAAATGATCTGGCACATATTAAACCAGTCTCTTTTTTTTACATTTTAGATGTTGTATTTTATAGAACAAACAAGATATCGTGCTAATTATTGACCTTTAGAGGTGCTGTGAATGGTCAGGTTGAGCCGTTTCCCTGGGTCCAGTCTTTATGCTGAGCTAATCAGTTGCTAGCTGTAGTTTCATATTGAAAAGAAAGTTTGAGAGGGGTATCAATCTTCACTTCTAGCTCAGAGCAAGAAAGTGAATAATTGTATTTCACAAAATGTTGAACCATTCCTTTAATTTAAGCACAATCAAATGGTCTATTGTTTTCTGTTATTTCCAACCAGACTATTCTTTGAGCAGTTTTTTTCTTCTTTCATCGTTTTCTTATGCATGAATATGTTTGGATGTTGACCTGGATATTATTTGGCTGAGGCATGTTCAGAAGCTGTATGTAATATTGGTGAAATTATATTTTTTGGAAAGGCCTCAGAAGTAATAGAAATGAACATGTTGGCTCTGTAAATATGCTGAAAGACAAACTGTTGTGAGAGTGCAAAGTTAAAATCACGACACCATTTATTTCAACACGACATAAATGTAGGCCTTCTATATCCTATGGTTTGACAACTTTGTGGATTTCAAATTAAATGACTTCGGTTATACTCTGTGACTCTTGACTGAATTTATTTAATGGGAGAGAATTACATTCGCTATCAGAATCTAATGTTTCACTAGATGGCAGTAGGGGACCATTAACCATTTTTCCCCCAGGCAGTACTGGCCATTACCATTAGGTATTGAAATCGATGTGAGGATCAGTCAGATGTTCTCCAGCAACTGGAGATTAGTTATATGCCGCCTGATTATTATTATTATGTTGTCTGAGGAGACTGGAGGTCTGAAGAGGCACTGCTGCAGCGGAAGTTGTTCAGGCCCATTTCCTGTCATTAACTTTATTTGGCGTGGTCAGAATCTTGATTAGCCTGCAATTTCCTGATGTTTTGGCCGGCGCCTCGCAGTATCTGTGAAGTCATTTTAAACCTTAACGAAGAGAATTCCCCCACTTTTTTCTCTCTTTTCCTTCTTAGTTCAGCTAACAGTGAAGTTTGATCTGGCCCACCACTGTTCCCAGTGCCTTGTAAGCTAACTTGGACCTCAGACAGATGAAGAAACACAGTATCGTAACAGGCACATGCAGATTAATCTCTTCCATCTGTGCTGCGCTGACTTTCGTGTTTTCACTGGAGGAGCGAAACTATTTTTCCCCCTAGTTTCTCCCTTGTTCCATTGCTTGTGTTTCATGTCATCCATGGTCACTTACGCATAGTAGCTTTTAGTCATAGTTTCTCAAACAAACAAAAATCCTTGCTGTTCACAGGGAGATCAACCCCCAAAGATGAACTGTCATGGTGGGTTAAATGCTGCAAGACATTAAACCACAAACTTTCAAACAAACAAAAAAAGAGAGTCAGGCTGGAGACACTGGTTGTACTCAGCACTATTCCTTCTTTCTCTGACTCACAAACGCTACTAATCTTCTCCAATGAGCGTCAGGATCCTGTGGAAACTCGTGCTACATCCTGCCTGCCAACAAGCTGCCGTGCCCAAGACATTATGCAGAACCTCTCCGCTTTAGGGTGCATGCAGGTTCTTTCAACATGTGGAGCTTTATCCTGACCTTTTTGAGGCCATACCCTGTGTTTGTGTCCTCGGGGAGGGAAGATAATGACCGCTCAGTGAGATAGTTCAGTGATCTCAATCTCACCTGCCGGCTTCAGTACAGTAAAAAAAAAAAAAAAATGGTGGTTTCTTCAAAACAAAGTAATTTTGGAAAACAAAAACAACCCCATCTGCTTGACTAATGAACCTTGACTTTAATGGAGTAATGTATTCCTGATGAAGGCTGCTATTGAGACATCTCAAAATGCATGCATCACAATTTATACACTTCCCACAGCTGCCAGAAATCCAGCAGATTTACTATGAGAGCTTGCTAATAAACACAGATCATTACCAGATGTCCCCCCCTCCCTCCTCTCCTCATCCCTTCCTTTCTCCCTTCTTTCCTTTCCTTTTCTTCCCTCCCTGCTTCTCCACAGAACTTTTTCTCTGAAACTGTGATCTCAGTGGAAACTCTGAGTCCAGGCCAGACCTTTCCCGCGCGCGCGCGCACACACAAACGCATGTCCACCCCCATCAACACCTTGCCAAACGAGCACTCCACGCCCACACCTCCGTGCCTCCTTCCATGGAAGTGCCTCACTGCACCCCGAAACTCTTTCCTGACTCCCCTCCAGGATCTGCCGATGGAAGGCACTAGATGGCACTGTGTCTCTTCCCGCTTCCGAGGAAAAAGGGAGTAAAATCCCCCCCCCTCCTCCTGAATTTATGTCCAGGTCTGGTCTGGACGCCGAAGTGAACCAGATGTATGAACCCCACCCACCCCCATCTTCCACGGAAAGCAGAGACTTTTTTTTTTTTTTACAGAGAGAAAATACAAAATGCTTCCAAGATGTGCGCCAGCTGCTTTTCATTAAGTTTGATGAAACGACGCCAGCGCGCATCTGAAAACTCACTGTTGCATTTCTTGATTTTCTACATTAAACGGGTCAGGAGGGGTTCCAGACCTGCATGAGTGAAGAAGAAAGCTACAGTATTCTCTCCTATCTGTCATGATACATGTTCTGAAATCATTCTAACACAACCCAACAGCAGTTTCTCTCATGCACTCTCTTTCCTGAGAAGAGACGACCTGTGTGTGTTGGACCACATCCGCAGTCAGCAGCTTTCTTGTTTATTTCAGTGAATCCAGGTCCCCTGCGGACCCCTTTTAAGGAAGCATGCATATCTGGGAATTTGTGTAAACTTTCGGCCGGTGCGCGTTCTCGTCTAGTCTAATTTATCGTCTTCCAGATAAAGCGCGTGAACTCCTCCTCCTCCTCCTCCTCCCCTTCATCCTCCTCCCTCGCCGTGCGCTCTGGTCCTCCTCTGCGCGCTCTGGGTCTCGCCTCGGACAAATTGCGGCGGAGCGCTGGATCACCGAAAGTTCGCCGAATCGGTGTAGAGGAAGCCTAGCGGGCTCGGGGCAAGGAGTGGTTCGGTGTTTGCCTTTCTGGGGATCGGGGTGTAGTATTTGTAAGGTTTTGGTTGTTTTTTTGGTTTTGTTTTTTGCGGTTCCACCATGGAGACTCTCCGAAGTCTCCTTGCGCTGCTGTGCGTTGTCACGGCTGGAGCGCAAACGCAGGATGTATTAGTCAAGTTTAGGGGTAAGTTTGCTGAAAATATGTTGCACTTCTCAAGAATGAGCTCCGATGTTTTTGCATGATGTTGCTTGTTGAGTGGTCTTTCTGTGTTTGAAATGACATACACTGAGGTGATGTTCGCTGCTAGAGTCAGTCCAGATGTTCGCAGTCTTTGGGTTACGTACTTCCAGAGGTCTTAGAAGCCTTGAGAATCAGCAGCACGGATGCATCAACTACTAAAAGTGAGATCAGAGGGTGACTGTAGCTTAGCCCAGCCTGAGCAGGCCCTTGTTTGGTCCCTTGGTTGTCTTAGAGGGCCTGGGTAGTAAGCATTGAGTGTGATGCAGACTAAGATCTGCCACTTCTGAAGGGGCAAGAACCAAAGCAAGAGATGCTATAGCCTATGTAGGTGCTATACTACAGGTGTTTATACAAACAGCCATGTTATGGGTCAGGCCTGCATCTGTCATAAACCTGTATAGAGATCAGGTCAGATCACACCCAGTGTGACGCACCCTGTGGTGCTCCAAGCAGCATCATGTTGGCCTCCAGAGCTGCAGCAGTGATACCTGTGCTAACATCACCTGACTTTCTGAGTGGATGGTTGATCATCAATGCATTTTAAATGTACACATATATCACTTTGAAGGATCCATTTAGCAGTTTTACGGTTGTTCAATGGATGACATTTGCTGACCGCCATCTTTTGTTTGTTTGTTTGTTTGTTTGTTTGTTTGTTTGTTTTGTGAGCAGAATGTCCAGCCGACCTGTTCTTTGTACTGGATACATCTGAGAGTGTCGCCCTCAGACAGAAAATTCCAGACTATTATATTGACCAGATCAAATCATTCACCAACGTCTTCATAGACCAACTCAGGGACTAGTAAGACTTGCACACACACACACACACGTCTTTACTAACAACGATGGAAAGATACTCTATTACAAATTAAAGTTCTGCATTTAAAATCTTCCTTAAAGAGTAATTCAGCCCCCCAAGTGGTTTAACACCACACCTTGCTGCAGTGATGCACAGGTGTACTCTGGGACACTGTGACATCACTGTTGGGTGGTGGTACATGTGCGATACAGCACACTTCTTACCACCCCCAACAAGTGTTTTCAGCCTGGTGTTAAGTTAATTTTTAAGTAAAAGTATTTTCAGCAAAATGTTGATAGTAAATGTATCAAATGTGTCAGTGTCATAATATTGTGACACATTAGTATTATATTGTTTGAGCTACTTATATAATGTTGGTTAGTTCAGTCTATAGCTACAAATAGGTCAACTCAACCTGTCTGACAAATTTACAGTAGTTTAAAGTAGAAAAAACACAGAAGTTCTAAGTATGGTGACATCAAAACTGTACTTAAGTGCAGTATTTGAGTAACTTAGTTACATTCTACAACTGCCTGTCTGTACCACGTTGAATATTAAAGGTGTTCTATATAGTTTTGGGGAAGACATTTTAAGATTTTACCTGACTGCTTTTTTCTTTTATGTCTAAACAAATTGAATAAATGCACTCTCTTTGTTTCATGACTGAATAAACTGAATAAACAAGCTGACCTTTAAGGACAACACAATTTATACTGTTTGACTTTAAAACAGTTTATATTTGGCGGACACTTCCACCTTTCTAGCCTCA
Source organism: Lagodon rhomboides (assembly GCA_039737535.1). NCBI lineage: Eukaryota > Metazoa > Chordata > Actinopteri > Spariformes > Sparidae > Lagodon > Lagodon rhomboides. The sequence continues at coordinate 7,629,103 of CM077797.1, forward strand.
AACAGTGTTCTTGGGACCTTATTTTCCTCTGAAAACAGCTTGATTATCAAGTCATGGGAAAACAAGTATTTCTCAATTTGTAATATTACCTCATTAATATTGTTAATATTAAAATTCCGAGTTTGAATTTTTTCTCCAAAACGACATGGTGGCCCTTTAATGTTGTGTTGACTTGATGGTTTCTGTTACTCTACTAAGCACCTCTATTTATGCAGCACCCACGATTGTGACCGCATCCTGACGTGGAACTCAGGAGCGCTGCACTACAGTGACGAAGTCATCCTTGTGCGAAATGTGAGTGACCTGGCCACTCAACGCCAGGCCCTGAAGAATGACATCAATGGCATCAAGTACATCGGCAAAGGCACATATACTGACTGTGCCATCAAGCAGGGTCTAGCTCAGCTGCTCTCTGGGTAATTATCACACACACTCACACACACATACACTTGATCAGATTAAGTATAGAAAGAGTGTCTTGATTTCGCAGTGTGTGTTCGTGTGTCTGCATACATACAGGGGCTCCCGCTACATCGAGAACAAGTACATCGTTGTGGTGACTGATGGTCATCCTATCACTGGTTACAAAGAGCCGTGTGGAGGCGTGCAGGAGGCCGCTAACGAAGCCAAGCAACACGGAGTCAAAGTGTTCGCTGTCGCCATCTCACCTGACCAGGAGGTACAAAACACACACACTTCTTTGCTTATATCACTGGTTTAAGAGGTGATGTCACATTCATCTCTGGAGCAGTCAGCAACCAATTTAACAACATTTGAATCACAGTCTGATAAATTCTAATTTTCTTTTATTATTTATGTTTAATAGAGAAGTATTTAAGATTGGGTTTCAGGGTTTTTACATTATATCTGAATACAGTAATTGCATACCCATTTGCACATTGACAGAGTTGTTGGTCTCTGTCCATAAAAGCTGTGGAATTATAGCCTCCTAGTGAGACTGAACCTTGAGAGATTGGAGACAAAATCCCAAGTCTTGTTGTCCAGTGCACAGGTTAAGAACACAAGGATTGACTTACCCACTAAAGATAACACCTTCATGCTAAAATACCCGCTTGATTTGGCAAACTCAGACTTCTGATCCCTAATATTAGCTACAAGCTGAAATTTGGAACATATTTTTTTACAGAAATTATCCTTTACCTTTAAGCTAAGTCTGACCTTTACCTTAGATCCAATTCTTAACCATCGAACAACTGTCAAGAGAAGTAAAGACCGATCTGTCTGTGTGCAGTGCTGCCGACACTGTTACTGTTTCTGACACTGCTTTGTTACCATGCTGTACTGAAAACAGACAACTAAGTAAACTTCACTGAGTTAAGTGAAAGTGAAATGAAGTGCCTTTAAGTGAAATAAAGTGAAGTAAAATCAAGTCAAGTCAAGTAAAGAGAAGTGAACTAACTCAAAGTTAAGTGCAGTAAAATGAAGTGAACTAAAGTACAGTAAAGTAAAATCAAGACAAGTGAGGTGAAGAAAAGTGAGGTAAAACAAAAAAGAAAGAAGGTGGTTTACAGAGAATAGAAGTAAAGTAAATTAATGTAAAGTGAAGTGTGGTAAAATTAAGGGATGTAAAGTAAAGGAATGTAAATCAAGTCAATTGAAGTGAAGTGAAGCATAGGGAAGTTAAGTTGTTTAAAATAAAGTGAGGCACAGTAAAGTAAAGAGAAGAGAAGATGTAAAGTGAAGTAAAAAATAAAGTTAAGTGAAGTATAGACAAAATGAAGTACCTCAAAGTAAGGTATGTTACAGTGAAGGGATGTGAAGTACAGTAAAGTCATGTGAAATGAAGAAAAATGAAGGGTCTTAAAGTAAAGGGATGTAAAAGTAAGGGAAGTGAAGAAAAGAGAACTGAAGAACCGTAAATTAAAGTTTAGTGCTGTAAAATTAAAGGAAGTACTATGGAGTAAAGTAGGGAGGGCAGCAAGGTCATTTAAAGTAAAGTGACATTATTAAGAGAAGTTAAGAAACTTTGAGTGAAGTGAAGTGGAGTGATGAAATGTCCAAAATCGTCATTGCCCATAAGATCTAAAAAATTAGGTGTTTGTGTGGATTGCTGCCAACAAACAAGAGTCATTTATAAAAACTGTATGAAATCTGTGGCTCAGCGACTGGAGTCGATGTATTGTACTGATGTACTGAGCCTCTTGTGGGAATAAATGAGGGTAATCTTGACAGAGGCCCTATGGAGATCTAACTATATAATCAGTCTGTTATTTCTAAAATATGTATTGTACTGTAGGTCCTTCTCTCAGGCATGTGATGATAATGATGATATTTGTGTTTGGTGTCTCACCAGGAAGCCAGGCTGTCGCTCATTGCCACAGACCCACACTACAGACAGAACTTCACTGCTGCTGATGAGTTCAGATCCACCCAGATGGGAACCATTGAAACCATCATCAATATAATCGTAAGTATCCTCCTGTCTTGTCTTGTCTTGTCTCCTCTCCTCTCCTCTCTTCTCCTCTCCTTTCCTCTCCTCTCTAATCATCTCTTCTCTTCTCTTCTCTTCTCTTCTCTTCTCTTTTCTCTTCTCTTCTCTTCTCTTCTCTTCTCTTCTCTTCTCTTGTATAAACAGATTTAAATGTTTGGATTTTGAACTGACATCTGTTTTTTTTCCACTTTTTCAGAAAAACGAGACGAGGGATACGGTACGTCTCCATGAGAAATCTTTGAAAGGGCATAGCTCTTTTTCTGTGTTTGCTTACTGCATTTACATTGGAAGGAGTAGGTACTTTGTAATTGTGTATATATAACTGTATTACAGATCCAGTAGATTAGAATTGGTCTCATTTAGTCCAACATGGCCTCAAAATGTTTTTATATCATATGTTTGTCGTGATATTTTTCATTCTTCCAACTCACTTAAAGTGAACTAAAGTATCTTAAAATACAATCACATGAAGAGAAGTAACTTAAAGAACAGTAAAAGTGACTTAAAGTACAATAATGTGAAGAAAGGTAACTTAAAGTGGAGTGAAGTAACTTAAAGTACAGTAAAGTCACTTAAAGTACAATAATGTGAAGTGAAGTAACTTAAAGTACAGTAAAGTCACTTAAAGTACAATAACATGAAGAGAAGTAGCTTAAAGTGAATTGAATTGAATGAAAAGGAATAGAAGTGAAGTAACTTATAGTAAATTTAAGTGAAGGAACATAAAGTGAAGTGAAGTAACTTATAGTACAATAATGTGAAGAGAAGTAACTTAAAGTAAATTTAAGTGAAGGAACTTAAAGTGAAGGGAAATAACTTATAGTACAGTCAAGTCACTTAAAGTACAATAACATGAAGAGAAGTAGCTTAAAGTGAATTGAATTGAATTAAAAGGAATAGAAGTGAGGTACCTTATAGTAAATTTTAGTGAAGGAACATAAAGTGAATTAAAGTAACTTTAAATGAAGTAAAGGAACTTAAAGTACAATAAAGTGAAATGAAGTGAAGTTAAGTAAGGTAAAGTTAAAAGAAGAAAAGTGAAGTAACGTAAAGTGAATTGAAGTAACTTAAGTGAAGTAATATAACTTAAAGTGAAGGAAAATGAAGTAACTTAAAGTGAAGTGAATTGAAGTAACTTAAAGTGAAGTGACGTAACTTAAAGTGAAGGAAAATAAAATTAACTAACGTGAAGTGAAATGAAACAAGGGAAAGTGAAGTAACTGAAAGTCCAGTGAAGTAACTTAAAGTGAAGTGAGGTACCTTAAAGTGAAGTGAGGTACCTTAAAGTGAAGGACAGTGAAGTAACTTAAAGTGAAGTGACGTAACTTAAAGTGAAGGAAAATAAAATTAACTAACTTAAAGTGAAGTGAGGTACCTTAAAGTGAAGTGAGGTACCTTAAAGTGAAATAACTTAAAGTGAAGTGAAGTGAAATGAAATAAAGTGAAGTGAAATTAAACAAGGGGAAGTGAAGTAACTTAAAGTACAGTGAAGTGAAGTTACATAAAGTGAATTGAAGTAACTTAAAGTGAAGTGAAGTGAAATGAAATAAAGTGAAGTGAAATTAAACAAGGGGAAGTGAAGTAACTTAAAGTACAGTGAAGTGAAGTTACATAAAGTGAATTTAAGTAACTTAAAGTGAAGTAACTTAAAGTGAAGTGAAGTAAAGTGAAGTCAAAAGAAGGAAAATTAAGTAACTTAAAGTGCAGTAAAGTGAAATGAAGTTACTTAAAATGCAGTGAAGTGAAAATGAAGTAACTAAAAGTGAATTTAAGTAACTTAAAGTACAGTGAAGTGAAAAGAAGTTAAGTAAGGTGAAGTGAAACGAGGCAAATTGAAGTAACTAAAAGTGTGTAATTCTTCCTGAATAGTCTTAAGAGAGAAGATATTTTAATTACTGAGACATCCCCACAGCAGAATTGTTTATTGAGACAAACGGTCATATATTGTTTATTTAGAGAAATAATTCTTACTAGAATGTAGTCAAAATGTTAAGAACGTTTGTTTTGTTGTTTTTTTCACCATCCTCTTGTTTGTCTGAGCTGCTGGCTTGGTCTTGTTACCGCTGGTCTCCACTGTCATGTAGACTCAGCTAAACTCTCTCACTCTCAGGAAACAAGGAGGGGTCAGGCTGGGCAGCTACAGGAAGTTGATATGAAGACATGCATGCCAACTGAGATTGCAGTGATATTCATGATCTTGCCTGCTTTTGTATTTCCAATAGAATTACTGCAGTTATATCTTAAATATTGAACATGTTTCCCAGTCCTGCTGTTACCTGACAGTCAAACATGGTGTTATTAAATTCAGTTGACACCAACTAACATTATTATTCAAGTATTTTACATGGGATCTGTCCAGTATCCATAGGGTCATTCCATGTTTCTAACTTAGATTTATCAAAACAACGTTTTTTATGCTTTGTTCATTATCTCTTTTCTTTTCTTTTTTTTTTTTCCAGTGTTGCTCTTTCGACTGCCATGTAAGTAAGCCATTTATTATCTTACTGTCAACATAAAGTCTTTGTCAGTTTTCTGTTCTAAACAATTATTTGACTGTTTGTGCTTATATTTATTTTGTCTGCAGGCTCCAGGAGGGCCTAAAGGACCAGATGGAGACCCTGGCCAGAAGGTGTGATGATATGATATGAAAACATTTGTCAGAAAACCGATGCAGCCTAATGCTCAAATATACACAACTTTCTACATCTTTTTTTTTTTTTTTGCCTCTCTGCAGGGAGAAACAGGTAGACCAGGGATGCCAGGAGAAAAAGGAGATATTGGTGACGTGGTAAGTCACTTCCGTCATCATCCTCATCCTCCACCACCACCACCACCAACACCGTCATCAATATGTGAACACGCATGCAATCGTGACATCTCTTTGGATTGATGGAGTCTTGATGGAGGTGTCATCCAGGTGGTCTAATATTTGTCTCTGTGTTACAGGGTAGCGTTGGAGATCCTGGTCCTCCTGGTTACAGTGGAATGAAGGTAGAGTGCACTTGACTAAACATAAGTGGTGTTCTTCATACTGGAACTCAACTAGACTAAAAGTTACAAGAGAGACTTTTTGGATGTGAGAAGTGAATCTTAAAGAGATTTCGCAGAAGCAGCATTAATGTGGTAATGGAGGACACCACACAATCACATTAGCTCTTGAGAATCTTTAAAAAAATTGTATCAGCCACTGACCAGTTTTGTTTGCTACCACCATCTCTCCTGCAAACTTGCTCATGTCACCTAATGATACCCTGACATGGGGCAAACATATACAGGAAAATGCATTTATTCCAACCAGAGAGAAACAATTAGATTATCTTTAAAAAAAAATTAAAAGACAAATCCTTATCCAACTTTTTATGTTCTCATGAATGTTTATGACCCAGAAACAGACTGACATAAGCAATTTGCAAATGTGAGGAAGTATTCATGACTTTTTATGATGACTCCTTCTCATTGATCACTTCACTGCTTGCGATGATGATCATTCTGGTGTGTGTGTTTCTTTTTCCAGGGAGACCGTGGCGGCAGAGGAGAAAAGGTACGATCAGAATGCGCAAATATAAATAGTAGACTTAAACAGTATTCAGCATTTGCTGTGTAACTTATTGGCATGGCCAACTAACACTGTGTGTTTTCTCTGCAGGGTGAAAGAGGACACAAAGGCTACAAGGTGAGTTTACCTAACCATTGTGTTCAGAGGGATGTCCTCCTATATGTGATAGCTCTGAAAGCTAATGTGGTTAATTCACTCACTCGTTCTATCTTCTTTATCTGCTCAGGGAGACAAAGGTCAAAGGGGAAGGGATGGAGTTGATGGGCGCAAGGTGAGTTTCAGACCCAAACATCCGAACAACACAACTCTGGCTTTCTGTCTGTTATATTGCTGAGTAGATCTGGTTGTTTGAAGACACGTCTCCCTGGTTTTCCTCTTTAGGGTGACGCTGGTTACCCCGGTCTTCCCGGCTGCAAAGGATCTCCCGGACCAGACGTGAGTTGTTTCTCTCAATCTTAGATTAATCCCACTGCAATGGTCCTGCATCATCTGGAGGTGCCATCACATTAACCTCACATATTTTAGACAGTTTGAATCACAACCAGATGAAACCTATCTATCTATCTATCTATCTATCTATCTATCTATCTATCTATCTATCTATCTATCTATCTATCTATCTATCTATCTATCTATCTATCTATCTATCTATCTATCTATCTATCTATCTATCTATCCTGGTGTCTTAAACTGTCTTTTACAGACACACACACTCAGATAGGCCACTTCCGTTTGTGCCTGAGGCTCAGCCACATTGTTTACAGATCAGCCATTAGCCACAGTTGCATGTTTAGGAACGTGGCTGTCGGCGCAGCACTGATCAACATCACGCCCTCAGTCTGGATCTGCGGGGGCGGGCGGACTGAGGCCCTTGGCTCTCAATCACTGATTCGTTTACATTCTCCGCTGTCAGACTGTTTAAATGAAGCCATATAGTCATACTATAAACACACACGCACACACACACACACACACACACACACACACACACACACACACATACCTATGCACAGTGTCCTCAAAGACTGAGCTTTGCAGTTTCAGCTGCTTTTGATCATACACTAAAACTGTGTCTGTGTTTTCTGCTTCCAGGGCTCGCAGGGAGAGCCTGGACCAAAGGGAGACCCAGGTCCTTATGGAGTGAAAGGAGGAAAAGTATGACGTAAAAAAAAAATTATTTGGGCAAGTGAAGATTTCAGATAACCTTTCGTTGGTCTGTAATGAGATATCGTGTGCCTATTTCAGGGAGATCCTGGAAGAGACGGCGAACCGGGAAGGCCTGGAAACAACGGCCCACTGGGACCCCAGGTGAATCAAAGAGATTGAAAGATTGATGACAAAACACAGATCTGTGCTAAGTGTTTGTCGCGAAACAGGAAAGAGGATACACATCTAAATATTTATGTTGTGACAGGGTGATCGTGGCCCTCCTGGAAACAACGGGGACAAAGGAGAGCGCGGTGATGATGTAAGTGATGAGGCTGCTGACAACGCCATCAAATGATCTACGTTGTGATCTTTAGCGGCCTGTCTCATATCCTTCTGTCATGTGTGTTTCAGGGCGCACCGGGACCGGATGGAGGTCGCGGCGACAGAGTACGTGGAATTAATATTACGCGAGAGTGTTTGTGTATGACAGCTGCCAAAATATGTGTTAACATTTGCGAAATCCCTTGTAGGGCACAGTTGGAGAGAAGGGCGAGCAAGGTTCCCGTGGAAACAGAGGTCCAAGAGGAGAGCCAGTAAGTGATGAATCTGATAAGGATGAGGAGGATGGAGGGAGGGAGGGAGGGAGGGAGGGACGAAGAGTAGCTGGCTGATTTCAGCACTTCCGCCGTAGAAATTCATGGGAAATGCAGTTTGGCTCATTGAGTCAACTGTAACCACAGTGCCCTTAATGGAACTTATACTGTTTTTATATGATCCCCCTGCGCTCCCACTGTTCTAACTTTGTTTAAAGCTTGGCTCTGTCTGCTGTACTTGTCTATTATCTCTTGGTTGCTTTGATACATTTGTTCTTTTCCTTGCCAGGGGGAGCCAGGACCCCGTGGAGAACAGGGGAGGGAGGGCTCAGCTGGCCCCAACGGAGACCCTGTAAGACACACTCAAATATAATCACGCACTTACACAGACACACACAGGAGCAGTAGTACATACAGTACAACTGCTCCTTAGCCTGTTGCTGAGTTTCGGGAGGCGGCACAAGTACGAACCACCCACTTCTCTCTCTGGCAGCATCCTTTTTTCCAGAGAACTTGTGCCAGAGTGCGCTTGCATGTGTGGGAATCCATACTCCATGTTGAGTGGTGGGTTATACTGTGCAGAGGTTTAAACAGAGGCGAAGCTGGCTGCAGCCCCAGAGCGCTGCCCACTCCCGCATGCTCCGTCTCCCCTCACTCGTTCTCAGTTTTTACTCCTCCCGGGAACATCGACACTCACTCTTTCCCCTCTGACTCAGTTCTTCTCTTCGTCCGCTCCAGCCAAAGCCTCAGTATGGTTTTTCTTAATAAGGCACCAGGCAGTGTAATAATAATAATACGTTACAAGCGTTAGTTGTGGTAACCTCCGTGATGTCAGAACTTTGAATGGTTCTTTTGTGCTGCCTGAGCTGAATGAATAGTAACTGAAGTGAAGACTACAGAAAACATGGAATAACTGACTTGTTAGACCTACCTCATCATACGCTCAGGAAAAAACGATATCCTAACACACAGTAATGTTCTCAACATCATAAAACACTTTTAAGCTGCAGTATGCTGTATTACATGTGTACGGCAGTTCGTTGTAACGTATCACCAATGTTTTTTTTCCAACTTTAACTTGAAATTAAAGAAGCGCTCTGAGATTTTGGCAAATATTGTTATCTTCTGTCTAGCCTGGAGTCAAAATTTCCACTGTGTGCATCCAGCGCGTAGATAGATTTAGCCTAGCTTAGCACACACAGGAAACAGGGGTGACATCCATTAATGCATTCAAATGTTTTGTTCCATTTCAGCAGTGTGCAAAGTCTTCACTGACTTCATGACTTCATTATGAGGACAGGGCTGCATTCAACAGCTGGACCCAGCTGTTGTTTGCCAGGAAATGGTGCCAATCCAAGTTTTCTATATCTACAAATGATGTGTCCAATGCACAATAAATCAGACAGCTTTAGAGATTTGGAAGAATGACTTTTTCACATTTGTCCAAGCTAACTTTTTTAACATATGCCTGATTTTCATGCGTCCAGTCTTTAAGCCAAGCAAGGTTTAAATGTCTAAGTCTCTCTTGATCTGATTCCAGACAAGTGTTTCTCCTTAGATGTTGGAGAGTTGCGTAAACATATTTAATATTCACTGTGGTGACACTTTAGCCTCAAAACAGGCTACTGGGAGGCTACACTCCACGATGCCGGCAGCAAATCTGGAGATTGCTCTCCGGAAATTTAACTCACTGAATTGAATCATAGTGAGATTCTAGGATCTTATTCTGACAGTGGCCATTTTGAATGTACCCAGCCTGTGACAAAGCAAAAAATGATTTCCGATACACAAATAAAATGAGTTGCGTCAGTGCATACTGCAGAACTGCAGAGTTTCCAAATCAACTAGTAACTAATGCTTCATATCACTGTTCCTAGACCTCATCGAGAACAATGTTAACAAAATCAATAAAAACGTAAAGAATTTGTCTTTAGAGGTCTGTAAGATGGGCTGAATTCCAGAGGTTTACATTCTTACCTTGCTGCAGGGATGTGGAAATGTACTCTCAGACTGTGACATCACTGTTGGGTGTGGTTTTAGGTCTGTTGGCCCTTGGGTGAGATCCAACAGTCCTTGAAACTGTCAGCCAGAGATGGTAGTAAAAAAATATTTTTGTCCTTGTTTTAATTTACACTTCATGTTAAGACATTTTCATCCAGGCTTCTTTTTCACAAGCCATCAAATCTGAACAGTTTGCCGATGTCAAAGACTCATGGGAGCTGTAGTGTAGAGTGTAAACAGAATGAAAACAGCCTGAGTGTGAGGTGGGTTGGCTGTTGTCAAAGTTTTTTTGCCAGTTTTTTTTTTTTCTTCTGCTGAGGTTGTTTTGTGTGACTGTTTCTGCTGAAGTGTTTTAACAGTGTCTCATTAACAACGGTGTTGTTTTCCAGGGCGAACCTGGCAGGGCTGGGGCTCCTGGCTACAGAGGAGATGAAGGCCCACCTGGACCAGAAGTGAGTCCCGCTCGACACACATATACATATACGCATGAACTCATGTATGCATACATAAGGGCCTGAAAACCTTTTTACTGTTCCTGAAGGGATCCTACTAGAAAACACAATTTAATTCCTTTAAATCTTTTGTATTTCTGTTTTTGTCTGACCTTGTCCCACTCATTTCACATGGGAGAGGCTCAGTTGGAAAACCGTTTTCATGAGCTTCCACGCACCAATCAGGATTAAGCAGCATTTAAATGAGAATTTGATTACAGTCTGGTCATTATTGTCTGGTCTCTGTAAATCAAACCTGTGTGGGTGTGTTTTTTTTAATTTAGTTTTTTATAGTGTTATAAGTCATGAATGTTTAAAGGGGCACTATGTATTTTTGTAGAAGAAATTCAAACTCAGAATTTTAATATTTGCAAAATTAATGAGGTAATAATACAAACTCATTAACTGTTAAACCCATAACTGAATAAACAAGCTGTTCACAGGGGACATAAATTCCCAGAACACTGTTTGAAGCTAGAATAGGTGGCAGGGTCTGCATAAAAAGTCGGTCAATGAAGATCTTTCTCTTCTGATTACAACTTCTTCCCCAAAAGCGACATAGTGGACCTTTCATGTTTTAAAAACAAGGTTTTTCTATGTTAGACTCAGAAGAAATAATGGGTAAAGATATTTTTTTTTAGCCAGGATTGCAGCTTATTTCATCATAAACATTAATTGTTGTTGAGACATACTACATACTAAGATTTTAAAGCCTCGACCTTAAGAGCTCCAACTCCAGCTGTGCAGCTCGAATTGTAACAGCGCTCCAAAAATCCATAAAAATGTGCAGTTTTCTGTATCGACCGTAATCAACACGCTGTTCTAATCATCAGTCATGTCCTATTCGAACTATTACCAACCATTACTTCAAACAGGACATTCATAATCACACATTTGAGGCAAACAGCTCGTAATAACCTGTAACAGATTTCAGTAACTGCTTGTTATGTAACAGTTAAAAGACGTGTTTTTGTTCATACACACAGACACACACAGACACATACGCACACAGACACATACGCACAATGTCTTAAAGAGATCCAAATGTTTTCACCAAACATTATGCCCTGTCACATTTCATATGTTTCTAATCTCATCATTCCTTTCATCTCCCAGGGACCCAAAGGACCACGAGGAATCAAGGGAGCTCCAGGAGACAGAGGCCCGTTGGGGGAGAGGGTGAGTGGGTGAGGGAGAGAGGGAGGGGAGACAGATGTGTGCCATCCGTCATATTCCCTGCCAAGAGATTTGTGGGTGCACGTGTATGCAGTTAGATCTGTAATTTTTTCTTTTTCTGAATTTCAGGGAGAAGATGGTGCCCCGGGAAATGGTACTGCAGGTTGCCATGGTTTCCAGGTATGAGTTAACACCAGTTAATACATGTATACGTCATAGTGGCTCCATGTAAATTTGTATATTCTGAACATTTATGTCTTTTTTTAGGGTTATCCTGGGACCCGCGGAGACCCTGGTGAGCCTGTAAGTGTTCTTTCAAATTTCTATTTGAACTTTTCTTTTTACATTTACACATCAACACTGAATATGAGTAGCCATGTTTGAAGTTCACTGCCAACAGTGTAAAATCAATTGTCATGCCCATGTGCCTTTTTGACCTCTTATATTTGTTGCGTGACCTTCAGGGCGGCAAGGGAACCCCCGGACCCAAAGGAGATGACGGAGAACCCGGAAATCCAGGCCCCGATGTGAGTCTGACTTTCTGACTTTTTTTTTTTTTTGGAGTAGCTCCTCGTTCTTGATCTCATTTTATCTTTCCTCTAGCCTCTCTTGGCAGAGCGCTGACAGGATGTGACTCACATGTGTCGATTTATGGGAACATTTACATATTTCTTTTTTATTGCTCTCTTTTAACACAGAAAAGTCTATAATAATAGATTTCTTCTTCTAATTTCTGTCTTTCATTTTGTTTTTCTGTGTTACCCCCCCACACACACACACATTCTTTACTTCCCTTATTTTTCTCAGTCCATCGCTCTCACACTCTCCTTCTGTTCTGCAGCTGGAAATGCTTTCTTAAGTAGATCTGAACACTTTTTATGTGTGTGTGTATGTGCGTGTGTCTTTGGGGAAGAGGGCTCTGAGCTGCTGCAGCTGTGTATATGTCGTTGTCAAGGATACCAGGAAATGAACAGAAACGATGAAGGGACAGCATTACTCTTTTGGCGTGTGCGCGAGTGAGTGTGCATGTGTGCCAGTGGTGCATGTGTGTGATCACCCGTGTCCATATAGCGTGCCAGTATTAACACTTTAACCCCTGGTTCAACTTGGTCGTGTTTACATTGAAATTATTGCATTTCCAAGGTCTGTGTTTCACGACATAAACATTTCTGCACATGTTTGTACTTTTCTCCCATCCGAACATCAGTGAAACCTGACCCCGGTCTCACAGTGAGCAGTCTCACATTGTAAGCTTCAGATTTACCGTGTCAGATCAGTTTACCACTAATCAAGACTTTGTGTTACCGTAGCACAGGGAGGGATTAGACACAGACGTGTAATTTAGCCAGTAACCCCACTGTTTACCTTCTAGTAACAGCAACATGCAGGAAACATCTCATAAACTCTGTACATTCTTCTACAGCTGTAATGAAGGACCATAATCCTCAGCTTTATTACATAGTGCCAAATCTCTAACTATAAACATGTATGATGTCATGATTCAGCTCAGAGGAAACAGTTTTGGATCCTTCACAAAAAACTTCAAGTGGCACCGTTGGCTTTTTTTAGACACATTCTCTTGCTGTAATAGAAACACTCAATGTCATATTGAAAAATTTTTATGTGGACAAATCATTTTCAAAAACATTTTAAAAGTCCTAGCGTATTGAGGTAAGCAATGTTAGCCAGGTAGTAGAGTTAGCGATGTTCGCTAGCTAGCGTTAGCGACATTAATGTTAGCTAGCGCTTGGGACGTTAGCTAGCTAGTGTGATAGATGTTGGCTGCAACAAACCGTCAAACACTCGAGGGGGCCGCTGATTCGAACCACAGCGATGTTTAAGTGTGACGTTTATGCAATGGTAGCTAAAACATACAAAATCACCCATATGGTCCGCTAACCGGCCCCACTTTTCATCCTCCTGCGATGTACTTTTATTGCAATATACTCTATGTTGCTTTGCTAGCAGTGTCTTTGACAATTTAAGAAATTTGCTCATTCGTTTTCTTGCCAAGAATTAGTTGAGAAGATTGATACCACCATCATATGGTAGATATGCAGCTACGGCCAACAACTGGCCAGTGTAGGGGTTCATTCATAAATTCAAATTAACATCATGGCTGTTCAACTATCATACTAGAGACTTAAAATTATCCTATTTTGGTTTCCACATTTAGTATCCATATTTTGTGATCACGATTGTGTCAGAAAAATGAATTAAAAGAAGACAGCACAGACCAACTACCAATGTAATCATTGTACATTATGGCATTTTTGGTATTATTGAGAGCATAATTATCATAAGAATAAGATAATTATCGTCCGTCTGGAAATACTGGTTCAAAGTAGTGTATGACTGTATGTATTAATGAACCAGTCAACACTCAGGAAAATGGAGGGAAAATAACTTTCCCATCCATATGAAGACTATTATTATACAAAATGTAGGGCCTCTTGTGCAAGGGCTTGTCGACAGGGCTGCCTATAGATCCTGCTAAATCCTGCACACTGGACCTCTAACAGACAGATATGAGAGTGGTAGCAATCTGAGTTTCTATCTCTCAGCAAGAAAGTGAATAAGCGCTTATCCCAAAATATCTAACTATCGCCTCAAACGACAATATCATTAATCTTTCCTCTGCTGCCATCCCATCAGTTGGTCCTTTATTAAAATACATAATAAGATGCCATATTTTGTCTATTTTGTCTCTTATAAAAGAGCCATTCATCAGTTTCTTTTTTCTCTTTTTAATAGGCTGTTATATATCCGTTTCCCTGAACAGTCACTTGTTTGTTCCCACATGTTTTACATTCGGGCGCTCACTGTTGTGGACAGGACAGCAGAAGAAACAGTTTCCACTTTAACTCAAAATCACGAGACATCAGACTGGCCAACGCCACTGGCTTCACTGTGATTTTTGACCAACTGGATTTTAAATGTGAATTGTTTGAATATTTTCACACTGCCCAGGCATGTACTCTTTGTTGTTGCCTGCACTTTCTCTGGCCAGAGGGGACAGGAGGTTACAGAGAGGGTTGTGTCAGGGAAGATAAAGGTGGAGACAGACTTTTTGACTTTTAACACCTCTTTAACTTTTGGCTAACATACTTTGGAATGATAATATACACATATCTAACAAGGTATGACACACAGTCACATCTGGCTGTGTCGTCAAGTATGACGCCATAAAATCAAGGTCAGGATGTGTGTGTGTGGGTGTGTGTGTGATTGTGTGGATGATATGGTCCATGTTCTTTACATCAGAGTGTTTGAAGTTGAGAATGCAGTAATTGGATCTGCATGTGTGTATGTGTGTGTGTGTGTGTGTGTGTGTGTGTGTGTGTGTGTGTGTGTGTGTGTGTGGTGTGTGTAAAAGCCAGGTGGTTGGCATTACCTTCTCTCTCTTTCGTTCTCCTTCTTATCTGTCCACTGTAGGTACATGGTTGTATCGCAGCAGCAAAATCTGTTTTGCCGTTTTGAAAGCCGTCTCTTGGGCATGACTCTAGTATGCCTGGTATCCTCCCTCAATGTGCAAATGTGCATTAATTTGTAAATCTCTGCAGCTGTCCGCAGTCTTCCTCAGACCAGAATGCAGATATTTCTTTGTAATGCGTGTGTCAGTAGTCTGTGGGAACGTGAACTTACAGATTGGACAATTTTCCTAAATTGATTTAGTGTGTAAGCTTGTTATTCTCCACACTTCTACCATCAGGGTCATAATTTCATATCAATCAGCAGCAGGTCAGAGTGCAGCAGCTGCAGGGGCCTTGGCTGCTCTCTCCACGCCAACTCATACTTGAAATGAATTTTGAGACTTTTCTCAGACTGGCTGCAGCCTTTGGATCTGTTTTGATATGCTGACTCCATTTCTAAACAAAGTCACTTGGTAACTACAACCACTAGATAAATTACATCTTCAATTTCACTCTAAAATGTAGTATATTTTTGTATAAAGTCTCAAGTCTAAATGCCATGGAAATACCATGGATGATGGAAATACTAAAGTACCAATACTTAAAATTTGTACACAGCACAGTACCCTTGTAGCCTTGTCTCTGTAATGACTCTTTGCTACTCTTAAAAAGCCACTGAGTTGTGAGAGTTATTAGAGACACATGCTTGAAAAATAGAAAATATATTGCTATTATGATATAAATTGTATATTATACAACAAGTAGTTCCGACCGAGCAATCTGATTGGTCAACAACACATTTTTGCCGTGCTCAAATCAGCATTACAGCACGCCTGACTCATTACTCAAAATATTACTCCGCCAAGTCTGTGACAACATTGTATCTCCATGGCAACATCGTAAGTGTCAGAGCTGGAGTAGGAAACGGCGGAAAAATTGGCTACAAAATGGATCGGTTTGTTGTTAATTTTGATTTATCTGGTGGTCTCAGTTGGGATGAATGGATGGAGGAGGATGAGAAGAACCAAATGACAAAAAAAGAAAGATTTGTGGTAAATAAAGTGATTAATCTGGAAGTTCTTTGTTCTTTATGATTAGATAATAATAAGATAAAAATGAAGTCCGAGCTGAGTATTTTATTATTTTAATTTTTTAAAAACATTATTTATTACTCATGAAAATAAATCACAAACCACCTGTCAGCTGCCAAAGTCACATTTATAGACTAAAGTGTCCCATTTTACCGAGAGGGCCGAGCCTTTTCCCTTCGGTGTGAGAGACACTATTGTGACCGCGGTGAAAATGGTTTTATAAAAAATATAAAAGAAAAAAAAATCAACATCTTTGTTATAACTTGGGCGATAAAAATAATCAATAAATCACTTTCTGTTTATCTGTTCAGTATTGATTTAGGTCAGGAAATTCCGAGACCACGATAAAACATTAACGTCAGCTCAGAGTTCACTCATCTGGGACTAGAAAATCCTTTCTGTTGCTAGGTCGTTACTATGGGTTGGATTGCTGTAGTGCAGGGTTTCTCAATTCCAGTCCTCGAGGACCACTACCACTGCCCTGCATGTTTTAGATGTGTCCCTCCTCCACCACACCTGATCCAAATGAGTGGCTCGTTATCAGGCCACTGCAGAGCTTGATGACGAGCTGATCATTTGAATCAGGTGTGGTGGAGGAGGGACACATCTAAAACATGCAGGGCAGTGGTCCTCGAGGACTGGTGGTAACGACGTTCCATTACACATGAGTCTACTGACGTGACTGATTTTGTTTCAGTTATTTGTCAGACCCCATGTGTTTCTATGAAAACGCGACGCACACTCGCAAATACCTTTAAAATTTAAGAGCAAATTGTCCGTCAACATGGATATATTTTGATTATACATTTTATTTATTATTTATCACACTTCAGTGCTGCTTGCGGACCTGACCACATCACTGTCGTGCTCAAATGACGTTAAAGCACACCCTCAAGGGTAATATTGCTTAATTCTATGATAGACACATTTAACTATATCATACAGCCCTAGTGAACACACTGTAATCTTAACACGCTCTATCATTTTCTTTGGGGTATCCCAAGGCTATATATTAGGACCCTTACTTTTCTCACTGTAAATGCTCATATTTGGTAGCCCAGCATCGCCAGACCCAATATTGCAAATGTGTATTAATCTGAAATCTTTCTAAGGGGAGTTATCAACAGGCACAGACCAAAATTCCTCTATACACAGTTGCATAGACTTATAACCAATTAGAACAAAACCTGTGCTGTGGTGCTTAGCCACACATGTAAGTTTGGGGGATGCTTGCTCCGTTTTCAAGCAAAATAAATCGCAAAATAAATGGCAGCCTTTTCAGAAACGTTCTCAAATTACAGCTAAACAGCAACTACAACATGTGTCTTAAAATAATTGAGACAGGAAAAAGGGAACACAGTAACAAACTCTTGATTCATTTTTGATCAGCACTGCCTAGTTTTGACAGTTTGATCTGACTGTTGTGAGCCTGGTGGACCTTAAAGCTGACACAAACAAGTACACAGAAATATCCATCTGAATGGGAGGGTGGATAGAGTTTTGGTAACATCCTTCATGAATTTAAAGTGAATATCTGTTTTTATGCTGATGACACTCAGATTTATATTGCTATCTCACCAGAGTTCAGTTTGTTTTTCCAAGCTGAACTTTGTTGCAGGTGTCACCTGCGATTCCTCCCTCACTATCAAACAACACTTGAATGACATCCTTGAGCTTTCTTCCAGCTGTTTCATTCAAATTTTTGGTTAGATGCGTGTTTTATTTCACACATCTATCATCCAGAATGGACTATGTTTTGTTCTCAGACCTTCCAAATTTCAGCATTACAACAGTAAAATTTAGCAAAAGTACAGCAGCAAGAATTCTTATCAAAAACACAAATGTATGAACATATCAAACCAATTTAGTTTTCACTTCAGAAATAAATTGCTGCTTCATACTTACACTGCAACACTCTTTGTGGATTAGCATTGCCTTATTTGGCAGAAGTCCTCAGTATTTATATTTATTTATGTTCGGATCACAGACTTTACTTACCCAAAGATAAATAAGCAAGCAATCTGTGAAGGAACAACAAGTTTTCCTACCATTCTTCACTTTTATGGATTAAACTACCATGCTCATGGAAATTATTACACATCACTGCCAGACAGTGATTGATGTTTACAGCACTACATGTTGAACATGGATACTATATAAAACACTGTAATTGTATGTTTAACTATAACATGTGTTTCCATCCTGTAGTTTGAAAGAATACATCTATAGAAAATCTATACAGGTCTGTACAGGTTTGGGCCTCTCTCTTAATCTCCATTCTTTCTCTTTTTTCACAGAACAATGAATTAGGGCCTCCAGGACCTAAAGGAGCCAAAGGTCACAGAGGACCTGAGGGCAATTCGGTAAGAAAACCATGGCATGAGCAGTGGGTTTGTCTGCATGTGTACGCAAGTTTAAATGCTGGAGGGACTGCTGTCCACACATGCATAGCAGACCCCCGCCTCCAAACCTCTAACCTAATCTCGCAATCAAACGTAGTTTTGGGGTCATTTTACCTTTTCTTCTTAAAATATCTACAGTGGAAAGTGGCCCCGGTTTTGAGTAATGTTAGATTTTAATTGACAGATTTATAAAGCCACAGATATTACCCCTTAGCACATAAATGTATAGATGACCTATGTTAAGCAATATGCTGTACCAGTCTTTGGCTTCACAGGCAGCACTACTTGATCTTAGAACCAATTCATCATTGGTTTTGGATTTGTTGACACTAAATCTAGAAATATAGAACATCACCAGACATTTGATAAACTGGGCAAACAAGGACAAAGTGAACATCCCGTGCTGTGTAATTTCCCACCCGTGGTAGTCCCATAGACATCCAGTAACTGAATTAAAGTTAACTACAACACTCAAAAAGACACCAAACCGCATGTTAAGACATAAAAGATGGCATCATTTAGTTTGGTTTGCACTTTGTAGGAAAGATTAGAGTAATTCCCCTTCACAAACTGCCAACTGAAAGTTTGCGTTGTTGTATCATGTGAAGAGAGGAACAAAGATCGGATCTAAATATAACACTGTGCATGAAGACATGTTCTCCAAGGCCTCAAACTCTACCCTTTTACCCTTTTATACTTTCTTTACTTTCTGTCTCTCCTCCTCTTCCTCCCTTTCCTTTTCTCCTCTGGCTTGTGTCTCTGCTGCATACTTCTGTATGAAAAGTTTGCGTCATGTGTTTTCGAGACAGTTCCTCTCGTCTACAATTAACAGTTCTCTCTCTCTCTCTCTCTCTCTCTCTCTTTCTCTTTCTCTCTCTCTCGCGCGCAATGTGTGTGCGTTTTCCTGTGTGCACACATGCAAGCTACGCTGGCGTCTTTGTCGCAGAGAAGAATGCTCTTAAACTGATTTTAATGTCTGCTAAAACAAAACAGATGGTTTTCCTGCAGCCGAGCGAAAACACAAAACGCTGTGGCAACGGACTTTTGGAAGATTCACATGTTGTTGCAGAAAGATAGCAACGCACACAAATGTGTGGGTGTGGATGTGGGTTGAGTGACTGAGGGATTCTGGTTAGCAGTCAAAGAAGTAGTGGTTTTCCAAAGAATCACCACATGTTTTTACTTTTTTTTATATTCCAGTTAAAATAAAAAGGGATCCAGCTCTAGCTCATCTTGGAGTCAGAGCAGGTCAGCTTTTGTCTGGCCAGTTTTTATTTAAACAGATAAACACACCTATCAGTGGGATGAATTACTCATCCTCTAATCTTCTCCTCTCACTCATTCTCCCTCTCTCATCAGGGACCTCCAGGGCCTCCTGGACCACACGGAACTGATGTGAGTATAAAATAGAATTCAATCAGTCCATTTAATCTGGACCCTCGCCCTCTTTTTCACCACAGGACACGACGGCTAAGCACCATAGACTTAATTCCCCCTTGAGGCTGCACTGGTTCTGACTCAGAAACTGATACTGCTTGTTCAGTCCAAAGCCGCACACCCAATTTCCTGAACACAAAAACCTCTAGCCTTTCACCGACCAGACCTCTTAGTAAAAATATTGCCATTTTCATTTTTTTTTTCTCATGTTGGAGCAGCTTGAAACCGTCTATGGTCGTCTGGTTGTGTGCTGTGTTTGAGAGTTATGTAATGTGATTTAACTGTGCGTTGCCGTACTGTAACATGTCCTCCACCTCTCTCTTCAGGAATGTGAAATTTTAGATATCATCATGAAGCTCTGCTGTAAGTTCCACACTAAACTTCCACACTTAAACACATACTCACAAAGATGAAGCCACATGTGCTCTCTGCCCTTTTCAACTCAGTGCCTGATTAGCCAATCATGCCATCAAGCCCTGAACTATGTGATTGGTCATTAACTTTATTTGTGTCGTTTTATTTCATCTGTTTCATCTTCTCCTGATCACCTCACAGCTTGTTGTGGTAAGTTTGATCTAAATCTAACACACAGTCGTTATCGTAATTTTCTATGGCTATCATTAACCTTTGTGATTTTGTTTATGTGTGTGTTTTGTGTGTCTCAAGAGTGTAAGTGTGCAGCTCTGGACCTGGCATTCATTGTGGACAGCTCGGAGAGTATTGGTTCCACAAACTTCGCTCTTGCCAAAGACTTTATCATCACAGTCATAGACAGACTGGCCAAAGACCAGAAAGTCAAGGTAATGTCCTCTCAATTCACCCTTGGTTTTGACGTTGAATACACTTGATTTCGTGTTCATCTTCGGCCCTGCAGGATAACCCACACTGGCCTCTGTGGTTTGTGTTGTTTATTCAAAATGATACCAAAATGTTGCGGACACTGTTTCCAGAGCTGTTAGGAAATGCTCAAAAATAGAAAGTGTGAATGAAAGATGTTGTCTCTGGTTTTGGAACTTGCTTTCATGTTTCTCCAGTGACTCTCCTCTCTCAGTTTGGATATAATTAGTCAGGATGGGTGGGACGCAGAAATGTTGACAGAGGAAAACATACTCTCGTAGACACAACACACACAGACCAAAACACACGGTCACTATGCAACACTTTTCTTTCCAGTTTGCAGGTAATGAGTCCAGGGTGAGTGTCGTCCAGTACAGTGGACATCAAGCCCAAGAGTATGTCCAGCTGGGATTCAACGTCGACAGGCTCACCGACTTTAAACAGTGAGTTCAGATGCATGAAACCTGAGGCCTGCCTGCCTTGCTTTTCCCCTTACTCTATGACTGTGTACTAGTCATACAGTAATGACTCAGTATCACCACTGCTGCTGAGGTTTGTGATTACACCCCTCTCCAAAATCTCAACTTTTCATCAGTCACACTGCATTTGTAAGGAAGTCTGAACTGTTTCAGTAATGCAATAAGCTCATAACCCTCTCCAAGAACAAACTGTACAACCGCTAATTTGATAAGTCAATATTGGCTATTTTTATTTTGAACAGTTCCTGCTTACTGTCTAATTGAGGGTGAGGAGATAGATTAAGATACCGTTTAGCTCAATCAATCAAGTTGTTTATTTACATTTTTGTTCATGCTAAACCAAAAATGACACTAAAAGGATAGTATCACATCTGTGAATATTCGCTTTCTCTACTAGAGTGACATGATAAGAAAAATCATGTCGTCCGACAAAACAGCTAGCCTGACGCTCTCAGATAGTATCTTATTTGTTCAACCCGTGGACAAACAGAAATGTTAAAACAAAATTGTGTTCCGTTATGTGTAAAATTCTGAATACGCCTACAAGAAGTGCATCCATGCTAGTGTTTTCAGGGTATTTCGGTAAAAGATCAGTATCCACATTGAAATTCCTGAAAAACAGGAATACGACAAAATGTCTTCTTCTTCTCAGTCTTTGATGGGCCGGCAAACAACACAATGAAGTAAGAGTTTTCAAAGTGTATGCATATTTTATATATTTTGACAGAGGCATTTCTGCCTGCTCCCAGTCTCTGTGCTAAGAACAAAAAAACAGGTATCAATCCTCTCAGACAGAGCAGCAAATAATTGTTGTTCAGTTGGTTTTTTTTTGTTTTGTTTTTTTCTTAAATATATAAAATTTTCTATATCTATAACAGATTTCCGTGTCCTCAATTTTTGTCTTTGTGTGTGTGTACAGGAAGGTGAGAGACATGCGCTGGTTGGCCGAGGCCACGTACACAGGCGAGGCTCTTGACTACGCTCTGAAAACCACAATCCTGCGTATGCAGAAAGAGAACCGAGTTGTTCTGGTTCTCACCGATGGACGTTCCGATATTTCCAGGGACAAGACTCCCCTCGACGTCCTCTGCGGCAACAACCTCCAGGTCAGTGCAATACAGTACAATACGCCTCGTTAACCACACTCATAGGCCTTTAACTGATATAGGAAAAGTACCTGCTTACCTACAAACCTCTTTCCCTAACCCTAACCCTGTCTCCAGGTGGTTGGCCTAGGAGTGAAGGATTACTCAGGCCGTCAGCCCAACAAGGAACAGCTGCAGAACATTGTCTGTAGTAGTGACCCCAAACCAGGTGTCCCCATTGTCCTGGATAACTATGCTGCGCTGCTGGAAGACTCCTTCTTGCAGAATCTCACATCCATAATCTGTCAAAGTAAATACCACACCTAATTGGACATTTCCATCAATTGAATATGTTGTACCAACTCCAAATAAACTGACTTAACCCTTGTTGTTCTCTCATCCAGAGAAGAAGTGCCCAGACTACAAATGTCCCAGTAAGTCTGCTTTCACATTCTGTCTAAATTAGTTTGAAGTTCATTGAAATTACAATAATTCAACTGCTCAGACACAACACAGACCTAGGATGCACAGTAAATGAGAGTTGAAATAAAACATGAAACTACCAGCAATTTAAACGGCAAAATGTGCAAATTAATTGAAAATGTGTTAAAGCGATTTGGCTGTCCTGCACCTTGCTTTCTAGTGGTGGAAACAGCTATTGATCTTTGTACCTGTGTGTGTGTGTGTTACAGTCTCTTTCACCGAATCCGCCGATATTTTGATGATGATGGACAGCTCGGCCAGTGTGGGCCAGAAGAACTTTGAGACAAGCAAGACCTTTGTCCATCGATTGGCCGAGCGTTTCCTCACTGCAGAGAAGCCGGAGCGTGCGACTATCAGAGTGGGTCTGGGTCAGTACAGCCGAACCGCCCGCATCGAGCAGCCGCCAATTAACAATCTGACCGTGCTGTCTCGTCAAATTGAAGAGGTCGTCTTCCAGAATGATGGCACTAATGTGTCTAGGGCCTTGGAAGTTGCCGTTAGGGTTTTACGTGGCCGTGGGGACGCAGCGGGAGGCAAGAAGAAGCTGGTGTTGTTTTCTGATGGCAGGTCTCAGGCTGTCACCCAGGATGTGCTGGAGCAGCGCGTTCGCGAGGTGGCCGACGCCGGGGTGGAGGTCTATGTCATTTCTGTTGGCAGCCAAGTGAATGAGGCCAACCTACGCACGCTCGTGAGCAGGGGCAGGCCGATTGACGTCAACTACGCCCAGCGTCACCTGTTCCATGTGTCAGACTACTCCTCTCTGCTCCGCGGGGTCTTCCACCAAACCGTCTCCCGCAGGGTGTCCCTGCCCTGAACGCAGGGCCCTGAACAACAGGACCAACACGCTTAGATTTTTAGTCCCATTATGAATATTCAGTCTCACGCATTTACAATACACTGTGTTCGAGTTCTGTAAAAAAAATAAAATAAAATAAAAAAAGAACTAATGTCACCAAAAGACAGATGATTGTGTGGCAGACAAGTGGAAATGTCTTCATGAGATTCAGAGGCTTTTTTACCCTGAGTTAGGCCAACAAGGCACACCATCTCAGGCCGTGTACAATTTCCACCTCCTACGCTGGGATCATTAGACTCTAACCCAAGTGATGGTGCTAACCCAAACCATTAACAACCATTAACAAGGAGGCATTGCTGACTTGTAGGCACAGTTCAGGGTAAAAAAGTCCCTTGTCTAAAGAAGTTGCTTTGGTCCTGGAGAGCCGTCAGTGATTGCCACAACTAAAGTACATTTCTAGCTTTTAAATGCATTGTGCTGATTTCTACTCAGGTATTGTGCATCCCTGCATCATTTTCAGCTAGTCTGGACCTGTGTTCTGACTTACATCATCTAACTAGCGCGGGTTGATAATGGCTCATCAAGGCTACACTCTCCTGTCTCTCTAGGACCAGGGCTCCTGCCTTTTGAAGGATTTGTGTTAAGGGTTCAATGTGGACTCATTTTTTAAGCTCCTACCACTCTTTCAAGTAGTGTCGGATTTGTGAAGTCAAAATTTTCCATAGCCCTTAATGATCTCTTAACCTGGGAGGCTGGCACGTTTGGCCGATCATCTTCATTTTAAGTTTGGAAAAGGTCAGTTGAAAAAGGCCAAGGCATAATCCCAACTTGGTGAAAACTCGCATCCGACATCACTTGAAAGCTCTATTAGATCACCAAACACATACAAGGAAAACAGGATATGACACCAGCACTTCACCTGGTACTAATAGGGACACATCTGGACTCAACGTGTGTGATTCTGTCTGTGTGTGTATCTGCATGTGTGTATGTGTAAGCCCCTCTGTGTGTACATCAATTACATGTTCACGTGTGTGGGGCGATTTTTCATGTGTAGCCTTGAGCGATTGTTCCACAAACAGTTGTGCTGGGGTCACTGGTTCAGATGAACGAATGACTGAAACCTGTTCTGAGACGTCTCTGTCAAACATACACACACACACACACACACACACACACACACACACACACACACATACCTTTTTACTTCATCAGTGAAGAGGGAAAACATCTGTCACGGTTGATGGCTGGAAAAGTGACCTAATGGGACTCATGCTTTGAGCCCCTCACACCAAAACTCAGACAGAAATGACACACACACCTTCTACATTCCCTCAACTGTACCTTCCACACCTTCAGTTTTGTAGTCAGCAGTGACCCAGAGTCACTGTACTGTTGTTATCTGTGGTGCTATTAGACTTAGTGTATCAGCCTCTACCCATGTTGTTAAAGAAGATATTTTTACCTGAGGATACAAAACCTCAGTAGCGTTGTAAAAGCTCCCTCAATAAAGGTTGCTTCACCAAAGTGTTTCTGCTCACTTTTGTTCAAGCTCACACCGACTTGCAATCTGTAGCTTCCAAAGCCACTATACAACTTTGTGTTTTCATATGTTCATACGTAGATATACCTCCAGAGGTGGACAGAGTACACAACTTCACTACTTGAGTAAAAGTACAGATACTCCTTGTCAAATATTACACCAATACAAGTAAAAGTAGCTTAGTCAAAATATTACTTAAGTAAAGTACTAAAGTATTTGCTTAAAAAATTACTTGAGTAAAAGTATTTTAAAAATATCTCAGGAAATACAGGAAAGAAAAGTAGCTTTATTGTCATTATACAATACACTGATGCGATTCTTTGATATGAATTGTATAAAAAACATGAACAGAAAGTCAACTTAATCATTCGACTGCACTGCAACAGTTGCCATATTTTTAAACCGTATAAAAATTATGATACTACAAGCTCATACAGTTACGTTTAAAATGTTCATCTGCCATTTAACAAACATTAAGCTAGCTAACGTCAGTAGCTACTTTACATACTGCAACGTGCTTTTTCAGGTTGGAAGATGAGTTTTTGTAAGCCATGATATAATTTGTTCGCTGTAAGCACAACAAACATTTAATCTGAAACAAATCAGTTTTTGTGACAAAAATCTCAAACATGGGTTTGAGATAAGGCCACGGGTGCTCGGTGGGAGTTTCTCCATGTTTGTTTCTCCAGTTTCTTCCTCCATTGTATGGATTGTATAGCACGTAGTAGTACAAGTACGGCAATACGACTAAGACAAACCATACGCGAATCAGCAGAAACAGTTTATTTATTATATTATTATAAAAAAAAAAATGATATAAAAAAAAAATCCTCAGCTGACGTAAGTTCAAAAGTAGTGAGTAACGAGAGCATCAATAGAAATGTAGTGGAGTAAAAAGTACAATATTTGTCCTTCAAGTGTAGTGGAGTGAAAGTAAAAGTATCCCCCAAAAATAATACTCAAGTAAAGTACAGATACTCAAAAACTGTACTTAAGTACAGTACTCAAGTAAATTTACTTCGTTACTGTCCACCACTGTATACCTCTAAAGAGCCTCCTTTGACATAGATTCATTCTCTATGAAATTTAAACTCTGGGTGATTGCCCATGACTCTTACCTCATGACCTCTTACCCCTCAGCCAGTGTGTAATTTGTAGATTCTTAACACGGGGCAATGGGTTAGGGTTAGGCTTAGGGTTTGTGCTCAAAAAGTGTAGATATATTTGGAGTGAAGAGAGGGCACTTCACCACATTTTGTCCAATGCAAGGGCAGCGTACAGGGCACTTCATCATGTATTATCTTCTATAGGGGCATCCAAGAGAACACTTAAACAGTGTTTTTTTAAAACATGGTGGCAAAGAAGACGAGGTCGGGACCCCTGCATCAGCCCTGAGTCCACCAGTGCTAAATCTAAAGTGAAAAACTATATCTGTAGTCATGTCTCACCTAACATGTTTTGGTAAGGAGATGGTTTGCTTTGGTGTATTTTTAGCAGCACAGACTGAAATAGACTGATCATAGAAATATTAAAGAGATATTATAAGAACACTCCAGGCAGCATTGTGTCTCTATGGTCTTTGGACTTACGGACTTTTTTAACTACTTGTTGGTACTTACCTTATAGAGTATAGATACAATACAGCATGTAATTGAGTCTAAGAGAGAATATTAGAGATCCAAGACGAAACAGACAGAAGGACAGGACTGAGAGAAAAAGGCACAATTACAAATTCATCTGTTACTTCAGCACCACTCCCAATGCCATGGATTTATCATTACTGATATTCAGAGCCGTGGTCAGGACGATAGATTCTACTTGTACAAACGTCAGTCAGATAAAGGTCCAATGAGTCAGACTGACTAGACAAACATTATCAACTAAACAGTCCTCCTGCCCCTGCACTCTCTCTGATAGAGGGGGTGGAGACTGGTCATTTTGCTCACAAGGGGGATGAGATCCCCTCTCAAATCGCCTTCTGATTTAAGAGCCTTATAGTGATATGGGGCTAGGGATCACAACCCTCGAATACTCCCCTGACTTCTGATCCATAATCAAGTTAAAATTTTCATTTTTCCAATACTTTGCTTTATGACTGTACTTTGTATTTAGTCGTAATTAGCAACCCTTAGCATGCTTACACACTGAATATCAGTCTTTTAGCATTGTTATTGTGTGCATGTTAGCATGCTGATGTTAGCATTTAGCTCAAAGCTTAGCAGAGGGTTATGGTTATACAATACGATACGATTCGATACAATACAATTCGATACGATACGATACGATACGATACGATATGATACGAATACGATACGAAAAGATACGATACAAAATACTTTATTATCCACCAAGGGGAAACTGAGTGTCACCATACATATAAGTCAAACAAGTAGGGCAATAATAAAGAAGACATACACATCTCAAGGTAGACAAAATAAGAGGAGAGCACAGCACTACAGATAATTAATAGTATAAACCTCAATACAACTGTACCCTAACATAATCAACATTTTCATGGCTGGCATCATTCCACAGTACTCAGTTTGTTCACAGTTCAAGTCATCAACACCGTACTGTCATCAAACATCACCACTAAACACTATGGGGTCAGGTTTAGGGGTTAGAGTTAGGCTACTAAAGCTGGAGATGTAAGACTAGAGAGACCAGCAGGAGAAAGCTAAAATTTGAACATTTCCACCAACATGTTTTTGCTGTTACCTGCTCTTCACCCCTGGATGTACAGAAAATAAACAGTACATGCTCACATAAATGTTAAAGTGTCTTGCCAACTGTGGCTTGAGACGTGTGTTTTATAAAACATCTTCACAGTCTGACTGCAGCAGAATTTCAGTGGAACTGTCTAAGTTTGAGTTATTTTCTGGCTTTTTTTCCCTGTGGCTCTGATTTCGAGCCCCTGTGTGCCTTATTTTGTGGTTTTGCGCTGTATGTGTCTGGACTGTTTGATGCATCTCTTCGTGTATCAAAGTCATTTTTAATGGTTTTGTAGCCAAAATTGCATGTATCACATCATTGCACAGAGCCCATGTGCATGTATTTCTATGTGATTTGTGTGAATGTGGCTGTTTGTTTGTGTGTCGGGGGGCTGTTCCTCAGAAATTTGTCTTGGCTCCTCAGTAGTTCTTTGGAAACCATATTGCCTCCAACCTCCTGCCAGAGCAATCCGATGTGTCATTACCACCTTACAGACCCCAGCACAACCCTTTTCCAACGAAATTCACTGGTACTGACATGATTGACTGACCACATGCGTTCTTGGCTGCATGATCTTGCGCGTCTTAATGATGTACTGATGTAGCAATTCCCTGTGCTGGTGAGCAGGAGGCGGCTAGATGACATCACCTAAACCTAGCGCCACCTGCTCCACATCTCAGACTATCCCTCTCCGCTGCGTGGGGCCTTGCACCGAACTTCAGGGGCCCTGAACAAGGGGACCAACACGCTTAGAATTTTCGTCTCATTATGAATATTGGGTCTCACACATTTTCAATACACTGTGTTCAATTTCTTTAAAAAAAAATACAAATGGAAATGTCCTCATGAGATTTGCAGGAGTATTTTCACCCTGATTTAGTCCTTCCAAGGCACAACATCTCTGGCCATGTTCACCTCCCATGTATAGACCATTAGACGCTATAGACCCAACATAAAAAAGGAAAAAAACAAAAAGGTCACCAGCTTTAAGCGTTTTGGAAGCACTGCACAGGAAATAATAACCAACAATATATATATGATATATACGTATTATTGTTTGTAGTATTATGTATACATGCACAAATGCACAAAAGTATGGCAGTACATCATCTTCTTTTCTGCTTTACCTAAACAACAATTCTATGTCATTATGGTGCCGCAGATTGACAGCGTGACCTAAAGTGACCTTAATGCGAGTCCAAAGTCGAACCCTTTGTGTCAGCATGTACCTGCCTGCGCAGGTGACCTCCAGCAACACAGAGCCTGACCTCTGACCTCCCTTTTGAAAAGGGACAAGGAGAAGAATTCCTCCATCAGAGGTCAGAAGTGTATCACTACTCACATGTTTTTGTTGTAACCTGATCTTCAATACTGGAAGTGCAAAATTGCACAGTTCATAGTCACACAAATGTTTCATTGTCCTCCTGTCTGTGGCTCTAACAGAGACATGTGTTAGACAATAATTATTCACAGTCAGACTTCAGCAGAATTTCAGTGGAACTGTCGGTTTGAGTTGTTTTGCGGGCTTTTTTTCCCTTTGGTCCTGATTTTTGAGCCACTGTTTTGATCTCCGCTGTGTGCCTTCTTGAGTGTGTGCGTGTGTGCGTGTGTGTGTGTGTGTGTGTGTGTGTGTGTGTGTGCACGTCCATGCGCCGTGTGTCTCTGGACTGTTACATCCCAAGTCATTTTTGATGATTTGGAGCCACAACTGCACGTATCACATCATTCCACGTAGCTCTAGCCTGCATGTGTTTGCGTGCTTATTTGTGTGCATATGCATGGGTGTGCCCGCATGCATAGTGATGCACACATTACATTTAGTGTATGATTTACACCCTGTGTGCATGTATATGTGTGTGTGTGATTTGTGTGTGGTGTGGACCGTTCCTCAGAAATTTGTCTTGGCTCCTCTGTAGTTCTCCTGAAACCCAATTTCCTTCCTCCTCCTCGTGTGTTTTTTTTTTTCTGAAGCCAGAGCATTCAGGCCTCCCTCGACCCTCTTACAGACCTGAGCACAACCTTTTTCCACCGAAATTCACTGGTAGTGACCTAAGTTTTGCACATGGACTTGGTCCATGGACCATGCGCGTGGATGATGTGCGCGCAACCTCGTGTGCGTGTTCATGATCCACTGAGGTAACGACTCCCAGCTGCCTTGTCTGAACAGAGAGCACATCTGGAGAGAGGGAGGGGAAAAGATTCCAAAAAGAAGCGAAGGAAAAGAAGAGCGAATGTAAGCTTATCGTAGGTTTAATGTAATATCCTGTTCATTTGTTCTTAAATATAGCATTTCAGATTCAGGAGCTGCACTGGGAAACATCTGGAGGGGCAGTGTCACTCCCGTACATACACACAAACACACTGTCCGGTGAGATTAGACAAGCTTTAGAGCGGACGTTTCGCGGCAGATACCATGAGCGCGTATCTGCTCTTTGATTGTGCATGTTTGTGTGTTGGCGTTTGTGTGCACAAGCTTGATTTGCTTTCATGTTTCTATTGTGGCCTCCTCTCTGAGTCGTTTCTTGTGTTTTCCGCGGCTCAGCGAGAGAAAAGTCGCAGCGATGTTGGGAGACTTAAACTGTTTGCGATTCTGGAACTTATTATGCAGAAATCCCCCCAGACTGAAGTGCTCTTTTAGTCCATGTGAAAGAAATAAAAAAAAAAGAGTGAGAGAGTGTGTGTGAGACAGAGAGAGAGAGAGAGAGAGAGACTGGTTTACTCTGATTCGGGAGGGAGGTCATTCCTATTCTATGAGTCACTCTTTTAAGAGGGAACAGAACCCCCCCACCCTCACCCCCGCCTCCCTCCAGCTCCACATCTCTCCATCACATGTACACACACACACAAAGAGAAAGAGAGAGAGAGAGAGAGAGAGAGAGAGAGAGAGAGAGAGAGATTGCTCGACTCCTCTCTTTTTAAGGGAAAAACTCTTCCCTGGCCAAGAAGACAGAGAGAAGAGCTTCAGTGAGTTATAACTCTGGTCAGCAGCTGCCCTCCTCCTCCTCCTCCTCCTCCTCCTCCTCCTCCTCCTATTCTTATTCTTCTTTCTCATCAGCGCTTGGTCGCCATGGCAAAATGCTGACAGCTGTTTCACCTCCGGCCACCGCTAGACTAATCACAGCCCACTTCAGATAAAGTTAGTTTAAAAAGCACAAGCCTCTCAAAATTAAGAATTGTTTGTAATAAAAATAGATTTGTATCTGTGAATATATATATATCAGATCAGATCCACGTTCCCTACGTCAGTGGGGAAACTTCTACCTTGATGTCATGTCACATACTCCATACTCTCCCTCTCCCAGCTGATAGCCTATCATGTAACGGATGCAAAAGCCTGTCCCTGACATCGCCTCCTGTGTTCCAGCCTGGAGAACACATTAGTGGCAGTGTTGCTGCTTAATGCATTGGCAGCTCTGCAGGCCACACCAGAGGAGTCAAGCAAATTACATGTGCTGCATGTCGCTGCACATGTCACAGCGTCCCGGCAACAATAAAATGACGACGAAATATGCTTGACTTTGACTTTGTAAATGTGTCTGTGCGGATGTGTGCGCAACATTGTAGATCCTCTAAAGTGGAGACCTCCCACCCTGTTCACAAACACATGCAGATAGGCAAGCGGGGCAGCTGCATCACCTTTGGTTATAAACCTGGTGAGCAGACAGACTCACGGACAGCCTGTCATTGTTTACACCGAATGTAAACTTCTCTCACTCGGCCTACTAATTGCAACCAGACCACCACACACAAGCAAGAGCGTGTGTTTAGGAGTATGGGGGGCTCAAGTCTGCTCTTTATCCTCTTCTATTTCGTTCTGACTCACCATGTGGATGAGATCAACTGTAAAAGCCGCCTAAATGCTCTATTTGAGGGACATGAAAGCTCAGTGAGCCCCCAGGGTTACGCCATGTGTTCCGCTGAGGGCCACAGATATAAAATTGTCATATCTCCTGATACTAAACGCGCATTACAGTCTGTCTTGGGGGTTTAAGCTATATTTGATGGGTGGGGGGGTGTTCAGCACTCCAGCCGCGCTTTGTCATCTTCTTCTGCTGGCGCATGGCAGTAAAACTGGTACAATAGGCCACGCGTACACGCGCGCGTGCGTGCGTGAGTTCCTGCAGAGCCATGGCGCCTCCAAGTGGGCAGCAGGAACCACTGCTGGGGTGCGCCGTGCGCGCACAGGAGGAGGGATCAGAGCTTGTCGCTGGGGCTGGACCGGGACAG
This sequence comes from Lagodon rhomboides, assembly GCA_039737535.1. Lineage (NCBI taxonomy): Eukaryota > Metazoa > Chordata > Actinopteri > Spariformes > Sparidae > Lagodon > Lagodon rhomboides. Next base: position 7,661,026 of record CM077797.1, read on the forward strand.
GAGAGCGAACGGACGGCTCTTCTGCGGGAAGTAAACGCGCATCCAGGGCTTTACTTGCCATTTTTTCTCTTCCCATATCCCTCTTTTCTTTCTCGGCTTCCCCTCCTACTGAGATGAGGAGATAATCAACAGAGGATCAGCTGCTCACCAAGTTTTCAAATTGTTGGAAGAGTTCGGGTAAGCAGCACTTTTACGCACAGCAATGTGCCAGTGTCTCTTTCCTCTCAAGATCTCCCTCTTTCCTCTTGTGTGTCTCTGGTTCTCTCTCTCTCTCTCTCTCTCTTTGTCTTCCCGCATCCCTTAAAACTCCTTCTTATCAGCAGAAATGAGCGCCTTCTCTTGGCAAATCCAAACTCCTGCGCGGACGCACTTTTAATCAGCAACACCCACAAACTATTGCTCAAGAAAATCAGTCGCGCCGTTATCGCTATAGATTTTTTTTCTCTCATGTTATTCACCTTTGCATTGATGGAAAACTATGAGGACTCCCACTCACTCCTCTGGCGCGGACAGAGGCAGAGCAGTGGGAACATCTGCAGGAGCGACTCCTCCGCAGCTCCCAGCTGTGTGCGCGCTAGAGGGAGCCACAGCAGAGCGCGTGGCTCCCAGTCTGTTGGCTGGTGTGCACTTAAAATGTGTTTGAGAAGAAATATTGAAGACTTTGAAAATATTGTTTTCCCTCAGTGCAGCCGGATAGAGAAGCTGGAGGGAAGGTGTGAGATGACCTCACATTGAGTTAGATGTCATTTGTATTGCGCACTATCTGGGGGGAAAAATATCGAACATTAAGGTAAAATGGCTCTCCTGGCAGGATGACATTTCATCATAATGAAAATAATTTGCATTGGAAATTGTATTAATAATATTACAATAATTGTTAATAATTGAAATCTGCTGAGGATGTATCAGCTGATATTCTAACACATGCACAACATATACATAAACACATTTTTCTTTGCTATGATCCCTCAAATGTCACATTTGTGAGAAAGATACATACTTGATGGGGGCAGGAAATTTGACAGTTTGACGACTGCACTCAAAACAGTAAACTTAACTGGGAATTTAATAATCATAACCTACTCCAAGCCTCTTTTCTGTTTTATATTCCATTATTGAAAATAATCAATATCGGCACATACTGGACAACATTTTCGCAGATGCAGACATGTCTGTGACAAATTGGCCAACCAATATATATCGACTGGGCTCCTAGTATGAAGGAGTGCACAGGTGCTGGCAGGTCCAGTGGTGGACACTTGTTGGATTGGGATCTTTGGAGTTGATGGAGACTGATGGACAGACATGGACACAGAGAGAGCAGCTGTGGGCCTTGTTGACATGTTGCCACCAGCGTCAAACAGAGTTTACTGGGTGTGAGGGCAGTCGTCTTACAGGTGCCCTCCCTCCGCTCACAGGCAACAGAGCTGGAAGATTAACTGAGCACTCAGGGGCCCTGAAGGCCTCATATCATGTGTGTGTCACACTGTCTTTGTTTGTAATTCTTTAAGAATATGCAAACATGAGATGATAAGGGCACATGCATTTCCTGCATAGCTACCTGTCTTGTCCCAGTTTACATGCTGCATATTGCTTTCTACATTCGTTCTTATCCAAATTACAAACGAGGGTCCATCTGCTGGAGCCCAACACCTCCTGACGGTGTAATCCAGCTATGACAGTCAGTGAACGCAGGGTCACTGTGAGGTAAGGAAAAGCCTCTGGAGGGCAGCAAATTGTTGCCTTTTAAAATCTTGTGGTTTCCAAGCGACATGTGATCCCGGCTCTGTTCAATCAGCGGCCTGCTCTCTGCTGCCAGAGTCTGTTCCTTTCCTGTCAACACCACATTTATGTTTGTAGAATTCTTTACTTGACTTGATGATGTGCTCTGTTTAGATAATTCATTCAACTTTTTAGCTTTGGATCGAACAGGTTTTAGTTGATCAAACTGAGTCTCCTGAAAACTCTGGGCTGTATAGACCGAGTGGATCCGACTGAACTCACATTGATTTATTGCTGTAATCTGGCTGCTTCTAGGTTATTACATGACTAATGTATAACTAGGCAAACGTCAGCTTATGTTGAGATCGGTCACTCCTTCTTCCTTCTCTTGTTTCCATTACCTGCATTAAAAACAAGAAAGACGAGCCATGTTCAACTAATGTCATGGCTTTCAAACCTGTTACATAACTCTCTGGCGGCCATTTTGTTCCCCGAGCATTGATACCAGATGCAGAATCTAGATGGAGTTATTACTTCTTTTGCCATCAACTAACACTACTTGGCAACAATCACACAGCATGTGGAACAATAAGACAATTCCATATTATTAGACCACATCAAAGTAAAAGGCAATAACAATGCTGTTAAAATAAGTGCATAGTTTCTTGATTTAGGCCTTAAATTGTCTTTCCAGGTTCAGTGTTCCTCCTGTATTTCATGTCTTATACATTCTCAGCGAGTTCCGTTTTCAGTTTACTGATTTTGAGAAATAAACAAGGAGATTGTTGGCTCAGTTGTGTGTGTCTCGTGTTTGTGTGTGTCAGACAGGAGAAGAGGAAGATGCTGGGGTTAGAGGTCTTCGTGATCTGTCTTCTTTTCGGAGCCCTGACTCACGGCCAGGGGCCAGAGTGCTCGAGTAAGTGCCGTGAAACTGAAACCCAACTGGCTAATATGTCAACAAGTTGTAGTGACATTTCACACTGCTGATTTATATGCGTCGAAACTGTCCTTGGATGTTTTAATGAGTCTTTTTGCGTGTCCCCCTCCAGAGAAGAATGAATGTCCCATAGACGTGTACTTCACCATCGACACATCCGAGACCATCGCCCTGCAGGAGCCTCCACCTGGATCACTGGTGGAGAGCATCAAGGTTCCTTGTTTATCTGCAATTTTATCATTAAAAACTTCAACACAAAATCGCTCCGTTTTATAGTGTCATTATTTCGAAATGACACTCAACCAAGTCAGATGTATTCGCCATGTCGTATGATGTGTTGTGTCTTGTTGTTGTAGAAATTCACTACGCAGTTTGTCAACGAATTACGAGATGAGGAAATCAGAGGCGCTGTGCGGGTCAACTGGAACATCGGTGGACTGCACTTCTCCCAGGAACAGAGGGTGTTCAGTGCCATCGCACCCAGGGCTGATTTCATTAGTGTGAGTCCCACAAATACACATACACATGTACATAAAGAAAAAATAGTTTGCTCAGCTTGCATTTTTGTATCTGTTCAATATAAGTTTATTATAACTAATAAATGAATCACAAGTATTTGATAATTGAATCTATGGAGAGTAGAAAGCTGTAGCCCTTGGCGAACATTGCTGCTCAAATGACCACTTTTATCATGGGTGTGTTTTAGCTTACCACACTTGTAAAAGCTCCAGTGTGTAGGACTTAGGAGGATCTATTGGCAGAAATGAAATGTAATAATCATAATAACATTTTTATTTACTTTTATTTTACATGATTTTTTTTTCTCTCTCTCTTTTCTTTTTTTAAATTTGTTCGAAATAAATAAAGACAAAATATATATATATATATATATATAATCACCTGAAACTACTACCGTTACCGTGGAATACATTTTATATCAACAGGAGGAGTGGCTCCTCATCCTTACAGTCTGCCATGTTGCATCACCATGTGAGCCACGTAGCCCAGAATAGACACTTGCTCCAGAGAGGGACTTTTGCGTTTTTCACGTTTTCAGCAGCCGTCGTAAGGGAGGGTGAGGCGAAGGGTATTTTGTGGGTTGCAATTAGCAATCTCACCACCAGATGCCACTAAGTCCAATACACTGGACCTTTTAAACAACAACCAGACTAGGTCAATCTGATTTGGGGCCCTGGGACAAAAATCCCTACGTCCGAGAAATGTAACACTACTTAAGAAAAGGAACAAGCCTTTCACAACACTGTGTACTACAGAGCAGAAATTGCTGGTTCATGCAAGATGGGCGTATAGTCGTGTCTATGCAGTTGCAAGGCTACTGATTCGATTCTGACCAGGACCCTTGTTGCATGTCTCCACACCGCTTTTTGTGTCTTTTTGCCTTGTCAAATAAAGCCAAAATTCCTAAAAAGCATCATCTAAACAAAAGATAAACATATATTCAGGAGAAATAAACTACAAGTTGTTGTAGTATTTGCAAACTTAGCAAAGGGCTAGATGTATTGCTTATGTCAGTGTTAATAACAACTTGTTTATCATTTATTTTTATGAGCAAGAACGTTTTAAAATAATTTTTATACAAGATGCAGTATGTAAGAATTTTGAAAAATATATTATATTTCGAAACACATCAACAGAATGTGAAGGCAGAACCATTGTGACCTTATGTCTAAGCTGTCTTTGTGGTGTGTTGCAGAGATATCTACTGAATTAGCATGCTAACCAGCTAGCCCTGTGCCTGAAAACCTAGGTCCAAAGCTCCTGTGCAAGCGGTGTAAATGCCATCTACCCCCCTGGTTATCCAGCTAGCTGTAGTGCTAACATAATACAATTAGCAGCAGTTAGCAGTCACTCAGGTGATATGGCAGTATGAATTCAACAAGTAGCCAATTTATACATGTTGCACCTTGGATAAAAAATCATTCGAAGTTATTCAAAGTAGTTTTTTGTATATTCAAAGAATAGTCTGCTAGTTAAGGAGCGACACAGATCAGAAGATCAGCAACGCTCACATATAAGGTCACAGCCAGCAGCCAGATAGCTTAGCTTAGCTTAGCTTAGCTTAGCTTAGCTTAGCTTAGCTTAGCGCAAAGACTGGAAACAGAGGGAAGCAGCGAGCGTAAACAAAATCTGTCTGCACCTGTAAAGCTAGTTGGTTAACACGTTCTCTTGTTTGTTTAACAAAAACTAAAGTATATAAAATGAAGCAAATAAAAGTGTGTTACACTACTTCCTGACTGGGGGCAGTAACTTCCTGGAGTGTCCACTTGGTAACTGATCCTAGTCAAGAAGCACATAACCTCTGTAAAGCAAGAGGGTTCTTTTTTAGACTTCTGGATATGTATGGCATAAGTATTAGTGAAATCTAAAGGTTATGATCAATTAATCAAATTACCACTAACTTTTACAACAAAGTGAACTTGATCCTTTCAGGGGCCCCTGAATTTCCCATTCCTGACTGATGATCCAGCTTTTAACCAGCCATGTTCTGTTTATTTTGTTTCCAGCGTGTCAATGGAATCAATTACCTGGGTAAGGGCACCTACATCGACTGCGCCCTCACCAACATGACCCACGAAATGCTGCGCACAGCCTCAAACCCCAAGGCCCTCCGATTTGCTGTGGTCATCACTGACGGCCACGTGACTGGAAACCCGTGCGGGGGCATCAAAGTGGCAGCAGAGAGGGCTCGCGACGAGGGCATCCGGATGTTTGTGGTGGCCGCATCGAAAAACGTCGAAGAGACAGGGCTGAGGGAGATCGCCAACTCTCCAGCGACGGTCTACAGGCGGGACTTCATGGCTGTGGACCTTAGCCAGGGCAGAGCCATCATACACGATGCGACCATTAAACGCATCATCGCGACGATGGTAACACACTGACACACACACAGAGACACATGAAGCATGATCAGTGCCTCTCCTGCTCACACCTTGTCTCTTTTGTCTTCACAGAAACATTTGGCGTATGTAGAGGTAAGAATGGCCACAGGACCAATCATCAGAGACATCATAAAGATTTATGTTTCAGACTGTCATCACTGACTGTTCTTCATTTCCTTTGTAACGCAGTGTTACAGTGTGTCCTGTCTGGAGACACCAGGGCCTCACGGTCCTAAAGGCCACAGAGGGCAAAAAGTGAGCTTCAAACACACACACGCGCGCACACACACACACACACACACACACACACACACACACACACAGTATGTCATACTGGTCACTGTCATTCTCACTGATGTTTTTCCCTTTAACTTGTTGACTACAGGGAGCTAAAGGAGACAACGGCGATCCAGGTATCAAAGGAGAAAGAGGTCGCCCAGGAGACCCTGGTATTGAGGGTCCCATCGGTCAGCCCGGTATCAAAGTAAGACAGTGAAAATCCACCTATCTATCATTCACTATTCTCCATTAGGACAATAGGACAGATGTGAATTTTGTATGTGTTAACATTGCTCTGAATCATTCGTCTTTTCCCTTTCTCCTCTCTCCAGGGAGAACCAGGTCTTAAAGGCGAGAAGGTGAGGCATTATGTTCCTTTTGTTTGGATCAAGTTCATCAATGCAGAAATTAAAACTGTCTAAAAGGGTGAAATATTCAAGAAATTACTGGGTATGTAGAGGAATGATAATATTGATTGTGCATAAAATGACTGCCGATCTTCTGTCTGCCCGCAGGGAGAGCTTGGAGCTCAGGGGAAAAAGGTAAGGTTCTAATCATGATTTGATGCCGAATCTGTTAATTATCATGCATTTAATAAAGTCATTGCTCTTTCTCATCTAATTGTCTCCTCTCTTTGTCGTTAGGGAGTGGGTGGCATCCCAGGACGCAATGGAACAGATGGACAGAAGGTTGGTGCTGCAAAAAGGCTGAATTTTGAGATTTAGGGGACAAAATGCTACATAGAATTAAACCTGTTTCTATTCTAAAATTTCAAATAGTTGAAATTGTCTGTCTTATTTTGAAGCAATCTCAGATTTTGGCCTCCTTTGTAATGCAATTTTCTTTCCTTGTCTTCTTCTCCCTAGGGTAAAATTGGACGGATCGGCGCTCCCGGCTGCAAAGGAGACCCAGGAGACAGAGTAGGACATTCATTTTAATCTAAAGGTCCCATAATTTAGGTTCATACTTTTATTCAGGGTGGCTACCAGAAAATGTTTACATGCTTTAATGTGCCATGAACATATAATTTTTCTTATACTGTCCATTGCTGCAACACTTCTAGTCACCCTCCGTCTGAGCCCTCCGTTTTAGCTCCTGTCTCTTTAAGATCCCCCCGCCTACTGAAAAGCCCCGTCTGCTCTGATTGGTCAGGTCTTACATGCCTGAGCAAGCATCGCCCACCGTGTTTCTGCATCAGCTCTGCCCGTGTTTTTGTAACCATTGCAGTGCTGGGGTCATGGCTGAGGATGGTGACTGTACAGTTGTGACACCACCACCTTAGGGAAGTCTTTGCGGCTCGTTGAAGGCACAGTTTCTCAATACGTGCTGCGTTATTTTCTCTGTGGATTTAAATTTAAACCTGCTTTATGATCAAAAAAGAAACGGAGACCTAACTTTCTAATATAAGGGACCTTTAAAATTATTTGTACATCTTTATTGTGTTGTGTTATTGCCTATTTACGGTGTGTGAAATGCTTTGTAGGGTCCTGATGGTCACACCGGAGATGTCGGTGAACGCGGTCCTCCTGGAACTGATGGAGAGAAGGTTTGGTCTCGCTTTCACTTACAACAAAATCCATCAGCAATCCAACTCTGCCTAACTGTATGTGTGCATGTGTGCTTGTGTCCTGTCTCTAGGGGGATGCTGGCCGCCCTGGAAGAGCTGGTCCCCTTGGCCCATCTGGAGAGTCTGGACCCAAGGTAAACTGCAACACATGGACAGGGGTAGCTGCACTTACCAAGGGCAGATATTAGGTCTGAGGTCATGTTAAATGGTTTGACGATCATTGGAGGGGAAATGCTAACCTCTGGTGCTTCCCCCACAGGGAGAGAGAGGAAGTCCTGGATCACCTGGCGTCCCCGGACAGAAAGGAAACCCAGTAAGACTCATCACCACAGACAGAACATTCAACACACACTCATTTCATGTGTCATGTAGCTCACCTGTGTGTTGTGTTTCTTAGGGAACTGCTGGAGCTCCAGGAGGCAAAGGAGAGCTAGTAAGATTCATTTATTATCTAATGTTTCCATTCTCGCACGCATTTACCTCGTGTTGGTTTTCTAATTGTTCTTGCGTTGTAGGGGAGAAGAGGAGACTATGGGCCAAAAGGTAGTCAAGGGCCGGATGGACCTAAGGGAGACAAGGTATGAGTTAATCAACACATTGTCAAATATTTATTTTTGCTTCAGCTCAAATTATTTGTTTTATTGAGATCTATTACTCCACCGCTATGGGGGTCATCGCTGGTTTTGTGTTTCAGGGTGAAATGGGATCAGAGGGCTTGAGAGGACTTGCAGGAGAATCAGGAAACAAAGGAACGAAAGTAAGAAGAGACATATTATCAGTCATATCCTTTGTGTTATCGTATGAACACTATACACTATTGAACTCTTTAATCAGTCCCCTTTGTTGCACTTTTAGTCAACTTTCTCTCCTCTGAACAGGGAGACAACGGCCTGCCAGGCCCCAGGGGACCTCCAGGGGCATCAGGAGAGCCTGGGAAAAATGTAGGTTAAATGTCACATTTTGACATCATATAAAAAGTGTCTCAGAGATACCTCATGTAGCTGACATTAGCACTGCTTGTACTAAAGGGAACCAGAGGTGACCCCGGCGATGCTGGACCAAGAGGAGAATCTGGACAGGTTGGACCAAAGGTACGTATCACTGTGTGTGTGTGTGTGTTAGCATTGGACTGTGGACTGGACTGTTTTCAGGTATCTAGAAGCAGTTCTTTGTCTTGACTGTTTCTTTCATCTCCATTCAGGGAGACCCCGGAAGACCTGGCTTTAGCTATCCTGGGCCAAGAGGATCACCGGTAACGTACACTCCGCCTCTTTACATTTGCGGGCCGATGTGACACACTTGACCAACAAAGCTTTCTCTGCTGTTGTACAGGGTGAGAGAGGAGAGAAGGGCAACCGTGGACCTCGTGGCAGCAGAGGAGACTGTGGTCAGAAGGGTGGTCCTGGAGATAAAGGAACTCCGGGAGATGCAGTAAGTAACTCCTCACAGTTGGATGCATGCTGTCTCTGGAGCAAAAGATGTCTATACAGTGCAGTTACACAATGCTTATTTTTCTGCTTGTAACAGGGCGAGCCAGGACCACAGGGTGAACCTGGCCTAAGAGGGCCAAGAGGAGAGGGTGGGCGTGATGTAAGTACAAAAGAACTGCACTGTCAATAAGGAAAACCCACAAACAGGTGTTTTCCTAGTCACTGACATAGTGCAAACATTGGCACTATCTGGTAGCAGACCCAAACCAGAAAAAAGCTGGGAGGCAGGATGTGATATTGTGTGTTCTCTTCCCCTACAGGGAGATTCTGGACCTGAGGGAGACCCCGGCCTGACTGTAAGAACATCTAAACACTCTTTATCGCTGGAATATCAGCAGAAACACACAGAGGATGTGATGGATTTAATGATATAATGTTTCTTCCCTCAGGAATGTGATGTCATGAACTACATCAGGGAAACGTGCGGCTGTTGTGGTGGGTTTGGTTATCGCTGTGTTGCCATTCAGGATTTGACCCAGCTCTTAGAGGCTGTCAGGTTCACACCATTTGTGTTTTTGTCTGCAGACTGTGAGAAACGCTGTGGACCCCTGGACATTGTGTTTGTGATTGACAGCTCAGAGTCTGTGGGTCTGACTAACTTCACCCTGGAGAAGAATTTTGTCATCAACACCATCAACAGACTGGGATCCCTTGCCAAAGACCCCCAGGCAGATACAGGTAGACATGCATTTGTTCTTGCACATGTTCCCTTGCTTCCTAATGGACCATATTCACATGAGGGCCATTTTCTTCTGACATTGCACTCGGGGGGCCTCAAATGTCATAGTACAGTGTTCAGGTTGTCCCATAGATGTTGAAAATATGACAAATTATTATAATTTCACTGCCTACTAATTAATCAGCAACTGAAAAGACAATGGATAGTGAAAATCTGGAGGGACATAAGGCCATATTTCAAGGTAAAACAACATATTTGATGACCTATTAGCTAACGTTAATAAACAGCTAACATTAGCATTCAACCACTTCTGAGCCAACATAACCTTTTGATAGTGTTATAGGGTACGATAGGGAAGCAGTAAATTAATTCTAAAATACAGAGCATGCCCTGGATACATTCATTTAAGCCTGGAAGTGAAACACGCTCAATGTAGTCCAACAGTAATGTTAGCTAGGAAGTGGTTAAACACTAACGGACGCTAATGGTTTATCAAAGATGTTGTTTCATTCTGAAATATGCCCTGACGTCCCTCCAGATTTTCACTATCCATCATCTTTTCAGCTGCTGTGATGAAATGATAACTATTTGTCAGATTTTCTGCGTTTTATATGACGTCTAACATGGAACATAGCACCAGTAACATTATCCCAGCATATTAGCTTCCAACCCTGAGCGAATTGTTAAGCAAAATGGCCGCCATGTGAATATGGTCTACAACCATTTATTTTTATTTTATTCATGCTCTGATCAGTTTTAGGACCTTGGGCTATTGTACTTCCATAACATGTCTTTTTGTGTTCCATTTAGTTCAAATTTCTGTTCAGGAATGTATGCGAATTTGCAAATATTTGGATAAGAAATTTAGATAATGCCTCACATTTACATTTTTACATAAAATTTGCGAAAATATACAATATCTATTGGTTAAAACTTTTATCTTGGTCACAATTTTTCGAGAAATATCCACATCAGTGGCACTTACACCGACAGATATTATATGATCTATTCTGAATATTTATGTAAATTACCACATACCTCTGCCCAACAGTCCCCTCATATATACCAGCCACCTCAATATACATGATTTTTCATCAAGATCCATGCATTATACTCTGAAATTAAAAAAATTTAAAAACATAGATGTTGAAAAATGACCTATGCTATGATGTCAAAGTCAGTGAAAGATTTCCTAATCCATCCATTTTTCCCAATCTGCACCAAAAGTTAATGTCAACAAAACTTGATAAGATGGCTGCCAACTTTGTGTAAACACAGTTGTTTATGTTCCCAGGCACAAGAGTGGGAGTTGTTCAGTACAGTCACAGTGGAACGTTCCAGGCCATCCGACTTGACGACCCCAAGATTGATTCGCTGTCTGCTTTCAAGGTCTGCATATAGCTTTGAAGTGTATTTTTAGAGTGCAACACAGACTGTTTGTTCTTTTGTCTCCTTTGTCCAGATGTTTCTTAATGAATCAAGGCTGGTGTCTTGATCTGGTGTCAGATCAAACGTGTTGCATGCACGAGGCAGACTGGAGTCAGCACAGTTACATATGTGTGCATGTCTCTGTGACTTCATTGCCTTTTACCAATTGTAGTCAAAATCCCATAAAAAGACAACACCAACTATGAAATGATCCTGTTAAGAAGTCATTGTATTCAAAGCCTGTTACAGGTTACTTCTCTGTGCCATAGAGCTCAATTGTTCAAAAAAACACCTCCATTATTCTCTTTTATTCAGGATGCAGTGAAGCGATTGGAGTGGATCGCCGGCGGAACATGGACTCCCTCTGCTCTGAAGTATGCCTACGACAACCTGATTCGGGACAGCCGCAGAGCCAAAGCCAACGTCACTGTAGTTGTCATCACCGACGGACGCTTTGACCCCAGAGATGACGACTCGCTACTCACCTACCTCTGCACGTGCGTGACTCAGGGGCTGTATAATTTGATTCACAATTAGCAATTGTGGAGAAGGAAAAAGTTGTGTCTCATTGCTTGTGTTTGTACATGTGAGCAGTGATCCCAGTGTTGACGTGAGCGCCATCGGTATCGGAGACATGTTCGACCAGATCGAGGAGAATGAGAGTCTGAAGAGCATCGCCTGCCAGAAGGACGGCAGGGTGCTGGGCATGAGGCGCTTTGCGGACCTGGTGGCTGAGGAGTTCATCGACAAGATTGAGACCGTGCTCTGCCCAGGTACACTCACCATAGAAACACACAATATGTACAATAGGTAAATCTGGCGGCATTTGAGAATCTGTTTTTTTACTTTTCTCTCTGACGTTCTGTCTTTTTTTCTTGCTTTAGATCCAGTCGTCATATGCCCAGAATTACCTTGTAAATCAGGTAAGATTTCTAAATTGAATGTGTCTCCCAGTGTCCTCTTCTAAGATTATGCTGTTTCAGCTTTTAGGCCTGTGTAACCAGCATTATTAAAGGGACACTTTGTAAGATGTGGCCAGATTTTAAGTTTCAAACATTCAAAAAATGAACATGATGAACATTGTCAACAGAATGATAAAAACGACAGTTTTGACATTATGTCAAAGACATGTATTTGCTGTGTTGCAAAGATGTTGCAGAGACTGAAGTTAACATGCTATTCAGCTGGCCCCTGCCTGTCCTGCCTCTTAATACCACTTTGAACCTCAAGATAGTCTAATAGCCTCAGTATTTCAGCTGGGAGATGTAAGCGAGACATTTTAAGTTCTCTTAACCTACAAAATAGACTCAAAAAATGTGAAGAGAGGAAACACCAAACAAAAAAATACAACTATGCACCGTCTGAATTCAGGTTTCTCTCTGAACCAAACTTGCTTAATTGCCACTGTAACTCATCGTAAAACACTCCTCATTCAAACTCGATGTAAACAAAATAAAACACACCACAACAGTGTTGGTTTTCTTCTCTCTCTTGGTCCTCTGCCGGTTCATGCCTCTCCTGTCTCCGCATGCTGCATACATTTCATCCCCAGAGTCATGGTCCTGGTCAGAGCAGCTGTAAATCACCTCTGTGCTGTATTCTCAGTCGCTCTTGGAGGCTGTGCCTGTTGCCCACAAACAGGCAAACTCCAATCAGCTATTAGGGCCACTATCTCCACTGCTACCTAAGTTAATTGTAGCTAACAACATCCACGGATGCAGCAAAGAGCAGCGACTGTCCGTTACTTTGTTGATATGCTGCCACCTATACTTTTGGAGCTACCTTTGAATTCTGGCCACATTTTACAAATTTCACCTTGAAGGCGTCAAATGCTCCAAAGGAACTGCTTGTCGGATGGACAAACAGTGTCATATTTGAGGGAGATGTGTTAAATTTTGTATCGTTCCAAAACGGACAATTCATTTTGTGAGTCTTTACAAAATTTCGTCCCTCAGTTTTCATGCGTAAAATCCACGAATGCCTCTGACAAGAGAATGTCAGAAGTGTTTACCATTATCCCCATTTGTATGACTCAGCAAACCCCATACTTCTCTATGACAGCAGGCTTCTTTGCCCTGCCTCTAAGTGTCTCCATTCAGATCAGGTATAAACACTTTCACCTTAACCCTTAGATGCATAAGTGGGGTCAAAAATGACCCCAGAGGTTGTTATTCTTCAATATCTTTTAAATTAAAAGTTTGTATATTTTCATATTCCAGGTATTCCTCATAAAACATGTTTGTGACATGAGGCCATGTGCATTTTTTTTAAAAAAATCATTAATTTAAAGAAATTGCAGTTTTTGTATCACTACCCCACTCTTCCATAAGTGGGGTCAAAAATGACCCCAAGCATTTCTTATGGAATCTCATCAACTCTGACTGTCAGTAGGCATCCTACTTACACATGTCAGCAGTCTCAGCACCAAGGAGGTCATAACATATACATTTAAGTAATATCTTCATTTATGAACTCATTTTCCACATCCATGACTTTTCTGTGATAGAGTATAACGCTAGTTGTCATCAAATAAGCCCACTTTGTTGTTAGCTAAGTTAGCTAACAACAAAGTGGGCTTATTTGATGACAACTAGCGTTATACTCTATCACAGAAAAGTCATGGACTTGTGGACATGGACATGTGCCTATTAGTTAACTAACTGGTGTTAGCTAACTAGTAGGCACTAGTTAGCTAACTACAAAGTAATGTTATACTGTAATGTTAGCTAGTTTAACATTACTGCACACTAGTGTTACTAACAGTGTTAGCTAACACTAGTGTATTACTTGTGTATTACTATAAAGTAATGTTAGTACTTTAATGTTAGCTAGTTTAGTAAAGTAGCTAACATTGCTGCATTTGTTGTGTAGAGAGTGAAACTATATTTATAACTTCCTTGTAATAAAAGCTAACCCGTTAGGTAGCCTACTACACGATTATTGATTATTCAATGGTGTGTGTGTGTGTGTGTGTGTGTGTGTGTGTGAGGGTGTGTGTGTGTTTGTGTGTGTGTGTGTGTGTGAGTGAGAGAGAGAGAGCGAGCGAGTGTGCGTGTGTGTGTGTGTGTGTATTATGCGTGGACAGTGTTATGGTCCCCGGGCCTATGAATTCTCTGTTTGTCCTCTATAACATACAATTACAATACATAACAATAGTAACAGACAGACGGACACACAATGGATTTTGATACCTGATTGATTGATTGATTGTTTTTGATTGAATGTGAATAAAAAGTGTTAAATGAACAAGTTCTTTAATTAGATAACTCTTTTGTTGACCAAAATGTAATGAAAATCATCATCTTTAACCAAAATTTAAGAAATTTCTTAAGTTTACTGCAAAAACGCATTGATTCTAATTGGGGTCATTTTTGACCCCACTCATGGAAGAGTGTAGGTATTGGTAGGTCATGCATCTAAGGGTTAAGACACGTTCGGACAGCATTTTGTACCAACTAGTTCATTTGAAGCATACTGACGCCTTTGAGCTACATCAAGGATTAGATGCGTTTCGGCTTGAAATGAGGGCAATATGTCTTTTTTAAACAATTGTATCATTTCACCTCCTTTGCCATGATGCAGTTAATTAATGGTTCTGTAAACACTACACTTGCAATTTAGTGAAACTCGGTGTACCGTGGTCATCTTTGTTGGCTGTTATGATGCGCCGTGTCTGTGGGACCCCGCCCACAATGTTATTCCGCCCACTTGTTTCAGGAGGGGGCGTCACTGTGGGGCAAACCCCTTCCCCCTGGAAGCCACTGGCCGAGGAAGGCAGCCCCTCATTGGTCCCCACCTCTTTGGAGGGTGTGGCCAACCTGCTGAATGGCCTGAATGAGCAGCAGTATGGGGTTGGCGTTGCAACCATGGCGTACACCGCCCAGAGAGCCAAACTCGCCCAGGGAGCGGACAGGCACCAGTGGACCCAGCTGTTCATCGACTCTTTCAAATATGTCTATGGAGACATTATGGGAGACCCCGAGAAAGCCTTAGGACTCTGCTAATGCTATATGCTAACCATGCTACCTCGCCATTATGGACGCCAACAACTAATAAGCTTACTGCTGGACATAAAATAGGTTTTATTAAAACTGTGGGCATTTTTTAAAACTCTACAGTGCAATATACACCTGGGCTGATGCAAAAGAACCGCATGATATGAAGCTGGTCCTGTGCTAATATTTCAGAGCAGTCTTATGAACAGTTATTCAATATGTTGAGCCAAAATTCAAAGGTGGTTTCATGTTGCTTCCTCTCGCCAAAGATGATTTCTGATTAAATTGTACATGAAGCTGTTTCATAAGTATGTCTGTTATAAATATGATACATATCATTTCCTCCTCCTTAGTGGAGGAACGTTTTCCATTCACATGGAAAGCAGATGTCAGTCCATTTGTTGGAGGCTGACTTGTCTGTAGAGCCATTCATGTTGCTCCTGTATGGTGTACAGTGGCTCTTTGATGAGTCCTCATTTCCACTGTGAATCACGAGCTCACTGAATCACTCTGATGACATTTATTTAGCTGTTTTGCACATTTCCATGGTTACGGCCGTTATTGTGCTATGTGAATTACTCATGTTGGTGAAAAGGCCATGACATGTGGAAAATATCTGGTTTTATACATGCCACAGTATACTGTATATGAGTCAGAAGTTTGATGTAGGTGGATGTTTGGTTTATTGACTTGGCACTGACAATGAAGGAACTTTTTCCCATATTGGTGCATGGTTTTTTTTTGCATGTGGCTTGGCTTGTGAAGTAGGATGACTAGAGGAAAATGACTACAGAGCCGCAGATGTTATGGTATCATGTAAGCTCTGTGACTGCAACTTGCTGATGTGAAGTATGTTTTTTCAAATGAAATGTATTCGTGTTTTTTTGAAGTCATCTCAAAAGAATAAAATTGTAGAGCACACATTCAAAAAGTGATTTCTTGATAGGGCACTACTGATCTCAGAAGGTTTGAATGGCATCAGACAGATGGATTGCAGCTAGCATGTATGGAAGCAAACCTTTTCAACGTATGTTTTTTGCTGGCTTTGACATCTAAGCATCTGTGTTCCAGCTGTAGCTCACTCAACACCAGGTTTGAGTTAAAACTTTATATCTGTGTGTCTGTTCCAGAGCCTGCTGTGTCTAGCTGTGTTCAACGGCCAGTGGATGTGGTGTTCATGTTGGATGGTTCAGAGAGGATGGGACTGGAGAACCACCGCAGAGCCAAAGAGTTCATCGAGAACATAGCTCGCCGCCTCACCCTGGCCAAAAGCCAGACAGACGAAAGGAATGCCCGCTTTGCTCTGTTGCAGTACGGCAGCCCTACAGAACAGAGGGTGGAGTTCCCACTTACACACAATTTAACAGTGATCTCTGATTCACTGGCGGCGGTGAACTACATGGACTCCTCCTCTGCTCTGGGCAGCGCCATCATCCACGCTGTCAACAATGTGGTGATATCAGGGGTACATAAAAACACAAACACGAGTGTTGGATTTGTAGGCAGTTATCCAGCTAAGGAATAGTTTTACATTTTTGGAATTTGCATTCTTGAGCAAAATGAGAAGACTGATAACACTCTCATCTCATGAAATATGAGGCTAGAGCCAGCAGGCAATTAGTTTAAAGTTGCATGAAGACTGGAAACAAGAGGGAAAAGTAGCGTTAAAAGCTAACGTTAGCCTTTAAACAAACTACATCGCCGTCACAGTACTACTATAAATTGAGTTTCCTCCTGTTTGCTTAGCTAAGTTGATTGCCTGCTGGCTGTAGCTTCATATCTTCTGTACAGACATAAGCGGTGTCAATTTTAAAATCTACCTCTCAGCAAGAAAGCTGATCAACGTGTGTCCCAGAATGTCAAACTATTCCTTTACGCACAAAACTGAAGCCATTAGCTTAGTTTAGCATAAATATTGTAAGCAGGGGAAAACAGCTAGCCTGGTTCTTAAAAATAGGCCTCTATAATAACATCTCTAATTAACATATTGTACCTCGTTGTTTTATCTGTACACAAACAAAAATAACATTGACAATTTGGTGTTTTATTCACTGTTTTGTCCTGCTTATTGTCTTTATGCTATGCTAAGCTAAGCTGCTAAGTTAGCATGCTAACTTCCGGCATGGTTCAACACACAGATCGATCCTCTAATCTAAAAATAGGTGTATGCCCTTAACATTGCATTTTGTGTTTCCGGCAGGGACGCCGCTTGGCCCGTCGCAACGCTGAGCTGGCCTTTGTGTTCATCACTGACGGCATCACATCCAGCGAGCAGCTGGAGGAGGGCGTTAGCGCCATGAGGAGAGCAGAAGGCGTTCCCACGGTGATCGCCATAGGAACAGACACGGATGAAGAGGTGCTGCGGAAGGTGGCGCTCGGGGACATGTCGGCCGTCTTCAGAGGAGCTGACTACGCCACGCTGAATAAGGCCGCATTCTTTGAGCGCTTTGTCCGCTGGATATGCTAGTGAGGAACTCTGTACACCATAGAATTAGAATCCACAAAATGCATGAAGGGCCAGCTCCTTCACTGTACACGTAAACACACACAGACACATCAACAAGCCTCTGTGATCATTATCATTACTGGATGTAAGGCACTGACATGGCTACCTATCCAGTTGTTGTAGGTGAAGATTTATTTACAAAAGCAAAAAAACAATCCACGTAGGACCAACTGACACACACATAAAAACACATAGGAATGCAATATGATTTGTAACTTGGTTGTTCTATTCATTCTAAATCTATGGTCAGCACTTCCAACCAAAGACACTCAGTAGTATCCCAGAGGAGAGGTGTATGATTATTGAATGTGTATGGAAAAAAATTGTAGGCTTTATTTTGTTTTTATTTTGTACTGGTTCTCAGTTTGCAGAAAACTCTCTCTCTCTCTCTCTCTCTCTCTCTCTCTCTCTCTCTCTCTCTCTCTCTCTCTCTCTCTCTCTCTCTCTCTCTCTCTCTCTCTCTCTCTTCACAAAGTCAGTATTTACATTAATGGTGCTAAAGTAGAAATAAAGAACAAAGCCATCTGAGTGGTTCTGAAGACTTTTCTTACATCATGTTATGCTGTAATTATTGTAGTTTGTTCAGGGGATAAAAACATGTCTAGACATATCTTTTCCAGGGAGAACAAAAAAAATCACACATAGATGCCCCATACACAGCCACACTAGAGTCTCACACGCACGAGCACATGCAAACGCCAGAGTTTTATACATTGACAGGCAAACATGAAAGAGACCAATCTGTAAACACGAAGTCCAAATAAAATCTGATGTGGTGACCCCAACACTGTCTTTTGTGTTTGCAAGATACATAAATGTGTTATTATGTTTTTGAGTGTGTCATTAAATCACTGTGACTCTCAACTTTGATTTTAGTAAAGAAAAGACGTTGATTATCAACCTGCTGGAGATGTCAAGTTTCCAGATCACGCTGTATGCTGAATATTGGACCAGGATTGACTTCCAAGTGATTTGTGATGTCGCAAATATACACTTTCAGGAAATAATGTCAAAAACAGCCTTCTAGTGTCAAACTCTGCACATACATCATTCTACTCAGTGAAACTCAAACAATAAACCGTAAGAAGAAAATGAAAAACACAATTTTAATGGAGGGGGACTTTAATATTTAAACATTCCCCATGATAAAAGAAATTTGCTCCCAAATGATTTTAATCCCATAAAAGAAATTATCTCTTTGCTCCATGTCATCAGATGCACAAAAGGTTTTGTTTTTTTGCATCTGGCTCCCTCTACTGTACAGAGAAATACTAAGCAGCAAATTCAACAGTGTCTTCAGACTAATCTGTGACAGTATATCTTTTTATGTTTTTGTTTTGTACTTTTCTTATTTGACAGCTTTAGTTACTTGTTAATAAGCAGAATCAGATTATAAATACAAGATGTAATAAATTATGCAAAAAATCAACTGAGAAAAACATTATCATATATAAAAAGATCAAGATACCAAGTCAAGTTTTTGACCTTATCCGACCTTTACCAATTTCAGAAGGATGTCTGTTTCACTTTTGAAAATTGTCTTATTATTGTTTTTTTGCAACCCTGTTGTGTTATCTTATCCTGGGTTTATCCATCCCTGATCATCAAAAGCTGCCATGTCTATGTGGGGAGAAATATCTATGTGCAGAGTTGCAGCAAAACAAGCTCTACACTAAATGTTTCTCTAAAAGTGAGTATGTTTAAATTGTATTTCTTATCTTCTACATAATCTATTTATTGTTTGTTTTTGTAAAATATATTAATTCAATAATATGTGTATAATGTTATAATAATATAACATTCATGCCAGTAGAGCTCATTTGAGCTGAACTGAGTGTAGGGTATTGTAGTGTAATGTGCAGGTTGTTGTTTAGGCCTACACCAATAATTACTCATATTAAGTAAAATGATTAGGCTTAATGATTCATTATCCAAATTAATAGTAATTGTTGCGAGGCTGTTGCTCAGTTATCAACATTTTCACTTTTGTATTGCTTCTTTTACAAATCAAAATATGTGAATACGTCCTCCACCAGTGATACACGTCAGTAACCGACCGCACGCGTTGATGAGATTTGGCCATTCGAGGACACCGTAGGAGTAACGTGACATCAACATCCTGCAAAACGGAGTAGTTAGAATCACTGCTGAACGGTAAGTTATCTAAAATTATAAATATGATATGAATATTATCTAAATAAATAGTCAACTATCAATATACATATGACATATTGAGGAGTTAATAAAGTGTATTGTATCGGAGCAGGTGACTCGTCTCGTAGCCTGTCTCTTCAGGGTACTGCTACAGAAAATACAGCCTATTAAAAGTTGTATTTATGAACCCGTTTGTAATCTTGGTGTAGTCATATTTTAGGGTGGCGTGTGGCGTTTGGTTAATAGCCTACATTTGTTTTTGTTTGTTGATATCATTTAAAGTCGAAAAGTAGCCTATGCAGTTGAAAATGAGGGCTGGTTAACTCGGTTCAAAGGTCTCTCTAAAAATGATCAAACCAGAGGCTGTGTGACCTGGGGACAAGGTTTCCAGATAACACTGTGTAAAAAATACGAAATACTCCATTCCAAGTACTGCTTCAAAAATGTAAGGCTGTTAAATAAGTTAAGTATGTAGGTAAAATCAGAGAAAATGTGCTTAAAGTGTTAAAAGTACAAGTAGGCTATTACTATAGGCTACTGTTCTAGTTGGTTATGGTTGAGCTGCTTTTGAACTCTTTTTTGTATAGTAATGTAATGGCTACTTTCATTATAGATTAATCTGCTTTTCATTTTTCTCGATTAATTGATTGATTGATTGTTTTGTTTTGTTTTTAAATTCTGGAAATAGTGCACAATTATGTCATGGCCAAACCTAATAATAAATAAATAATAAAAACTATTAATTCTTCCTAAATGAACAATGACTTAATTACAGAGAGAGTGTGATAAACTAACTAATAATTTCAGCTGCACTTGTATCTACTGTACGTTAGTTGAACAAAAGCTCATACTTTTTAAGCACTTTTATGCAAAGATTTAATTTTCAAAATAACTAATAACTAAAGCTGTCATATATAAATGTAGTATAGTAAAACATACAATATTTCCCTTTTAATTACAGTGGAGTAGAAGTACAATGTAACAGAAAATGTAAATATGAGTACCTTAAAATTGTAGGTACAAAGTTAAGTAAAGTACTTGAGTAACTGTGAGTAATTGTGAGTAACTACATGAACTGGAAAAAGTACTGGTGTGTGTGCTGATGTGCTGGTATAATCTTTATATAACAAATATCATGTTTGTGTGTTTGTTATAGACAATAGAAGTCACTGTTGGACTAGTATGTGACATTAAAGCAGTCATGCACAAGAATTTAATTGGATGATCTGGTGTGTGTGTGTGTGTGTGTGTGTGTGTGTGTGCGTGTGTGCGTGTACGTGTACATGCTCCAGTGCTTGCATTATGGAGGGGGAGCCCATCTCCTCCCTGTGTACCCCTGCTCTGGTGGTGGATGTGGACATTGTGAAGAGGAACGCCCAGAGGATGATCGAGCGCTGTCAGAAGCTGGGGGTCCAGCTTCGGCCACACATGAAGACCCACAAAACTCTGTATGAAAAAACACATACGCACGCACATAAACATACAATAAATGAATACAGGTCAATCATATGTAAGGAGTACTGATATGTTCTGTGTGTGTGCCTTTTTGTTCATGTTTATAGTGAGTGTGCTGACATAATGACAGGCGGATCACGGCGATGCATCGTGGTTTCCACTCTGGCTGAAGCCTGTTTCTACGCCGACCATGGATTTGATGA
This sequence comes from Lagodon rhomboides, assembly GCA_039737535.1. NCBI lineage: Eukaryota > Metazoa > Chordata > Actinopteri > Spariformes > Sparidae > Lagodon > Lagodon rhomboides. The sequence goes on from CM077797.1 coordinate 7,682,341, forward strand.
CATCCTCTATGCGTACTCGCTTCCCTTTGATAAGGTTCTCTTAACTCACAACCCAAGAAGATTCATTCAATTTGTGCATGTTTTGGTTATGTAGTGCTGTCATAGTGGAAAAGTGACAAAATCAAGCTATAAACTCAATATGCATCCTAAAATACTCATGAACACTGGACGTTTTTCACAGAAGGTATTATGACATGTCACATTCGAATACCACAGGTGTAAATGAAGAAACTGAATGAGTTGCACTGAGATGCTTTCAGTTTCAGGGTCCTGGTATTGTGCATGCTGGATCACTGCAAACAAAGCCATCATTAATGTTATTAGTCGCACCTTTTCATACTGCTTTAGTACTCGATCCATTTCCTTTGCTGGAACTTTCCACATGGACTTTCGACGCATAAACATGGAGCTCACAGCTGCATATCATTCAAATAACTTGGAGGTGGTTGTGACCTTAAAAAAACAAAATATGTAATGACAAATGTATGAAATAACATTGCATGTTTTCAAAAGGTTAAATATTGATTCTGAATGACAATTATTATATAGAACATCCTGTACTGTCTACAGCAGTAGTGGCAGGAAGATCACAGGTGGAACTAATTGATGTGACTAATTAATGACTGCCCTGTATCTGACACAGCTGCACAGAATGCAGCATCATTAATGTTAGTCATTACACTGTGTTTTATTATTATGAATATCAAGTTTGGTACAGGTCGGTACAATTAATATCCTTTAACAAAATTTCCTGTTACTTTTTTACCCTTAACTAATTTGTTAGGTTGTAATCTCCCAACAATACTCCAAATACCAATTGCACTAACATCTGTGTGTGTGTGTGTTCATAGGTGGAGCGCTGTGCAGCCCTATCAGAGAGGCTGGATCTCTTCCAAATTTTATTGGATCATCCTCAGGCTCTGGAGCAGCTCAAAAAGAGACCGCTGAGGGACGGTCGGCTGTGGCACATCTGGCTCAAACTCGACTGTGGCAACGGGAGAGGTAAATAGGCGGGGAGATATGGACAGATATCGTCAGCTACTGAGCGGTGGAAGTCAAGCGTGTGTTGATCCTCTGTTTGTTCTTTGCCGTAGCTGGTGTCCTGCACTCAGAACCTGAGGCGCTCAGACTGGCTCAAGCCATCACTGAGACAGAGGGTGTGGAGCTGACAGGGGTGTACGCTCACTGTGGGAACACCTATAATTGCAGAGGAGTGGAGCAAATACAGGCTGTCGCTCAGGAAACCACCAACTTCACTCTGCAGTTCATGGAAAAGTATGACAAAAGTGAAAGTAAAGTAATGTCTGATGTTACCTGCCACATAGATGGTTAAAACAAGTAAAGCATTTTCTTAGATACATTTTAAAATACACTTGACTGGTGTGTAACAGTGGGGGTTTAGGGAAGTCATTTTTTCCCCCTCCTGACAATAACAAGTTCTCCCCTTCACAAAAATCTTGTTTTTTTGTGAGAGCTAGAGCTATAAAAGAGGGGAGAGTGAATATTAAGTGAATAAGAAAGGACTTTAAAATTCATGACACTTCAAAAGTGTAGGATTGCACAGTAACACTACTTAAATCTATCTTAATTACACTGTCTTTTTATATAATTAGCTTTAATACATTACAGCTGTTCTAATTAAAGGTGCAATGTGTAATTTCTTTTGTTGAAAATGATGTCAAAAAGTGTCGCTTGCAGTGACAAACTCAGATTTATCAGCTGACTCCCCTCCCCTCTAGTGTGTGAGTGTTTTAGTGTCTTTTAGCTCATTGTTCAACTTCAACTTGCAACTCAACTGTTCTGGTTCCCTCTCATCAGCCTAATTAATGAAAATGTACGTTTTATTTATGTTGTTTAGTCACTTTAACATCTCAGCAATCTAAGGAGTGAATAAGCAATCAGATTTATTTCTTATGAAATGCATATGAAATGCCTTGGTTAAAATAATTCTATATACTTCTCTTCTTTGCTTTCGGGCAGACTGAAGGCTGTTGGCATCACCTGTAAGTCCAGCATCGGCTCCACCCCTTCCTGTAGTCACCCAGTCAAAGACATGGCCCAGCTGAGCGAGGTGCATCCTGGAAACTATGGCTTCTATGGTGTGTGTATGGATGGATAGATGTACTTGTTTCAGTTAAAATGGGCTTAAAACAGAATCCTAAATTCAGCAGTGATGATGTTGCTGATGGATTTTAGACGTGCAGCAGTCTGTGATTGGCTCGTGCAGTCTGGAGGATGTGGCTGTGAGGGTGTTGACTAGAGTCATTGGACACTCTCCTCACAGGAACCAGCTGCTGATTGACTGTGGATGGACTGGACTAAGGTATCTTCATTAATATTATTTACACCATTTATAATTTGCAGAATTGATTTTCCTGGTTGCCATTTCAAAGTTGTCATAATCCTTACCTATTAATTCAGCACTACCTACACGACTCTTATTTGTATTATTTGCGTCAAACCCTTTTTTGCTCTCAGTCTAGATGGAGCTGGCAAACTTCCCACAGGATATGCTGTGATTGAAGGCCACTCAGACCTCAAGTAATGCCATTTCTTCTTGTCTCTAGTCTGAATGCTAAAGTTAAGTGTGCCTAAAGTTCTGATGAAAGATATTTCCCTCCAGGTTGTTGTCTATGACTCAGGAGCATGGCAGAGTGGAGCCCATTTCAGGACCGCTGGACTACAGCAAATACCCCCTGGGCTCTCTGCTCACACTGATCCCCTATCATGTTAGTGCTGTTCTATAAGGAGAGAAGCTTAACACTGTGTCAGTTTTATTGTGGCGCTCTGCTTTTGTGTGACCCTCTCTCTGTTGTTTTTTATAGTCCTGTGCAACTGCGATGATGCATCCTGTGTACCATGTGCACTCTGAGGGTCGTCTGCTGGGGAAGTGGACGCCGACACGCGGGTGGTGAACTGTGTGCTTAGAGGATTGACTTCTTGGAGCAACTCATGTCCCCTGTAGTTGATTTAATAAGTAGAGGATGACGATTAAATAACATGAAGTACTTTATGTAGACCTGTTCCCCAAATGTTTTTTGTGATATGAAGTGGGAAAAGAAATAAAAAAAGAAATACATACATTTATACTTTTAACTGATTAAATTCAAATTTTATAACTACAGTATGCTGTCTCATCATTTAAATGATATAATCTTACAGTGTTTTGAAATGAGTCTGTGTGTGAATGCAGGACCAGAACCAAGACAGAAGCAACAAATGCTGCCAAAGGCTGTCAGTATGTGGGTGCTGAACAATCACATAATATGATGCCAAAGTAAAAAAGTTAAATATATGTGCCAGTTTGATGATTAAACACAAATGATGATGATGCAGTCTGTGTGTGATATGAAGATCGTGGGTAACGACTCATGTCCATACAATATAATGAAAAGGACTCGATTTAAACCTTTTGCGTATGTATTTCACCCACAGACATTGTTTTAACATGTCTTTCAAAAGTGTTCACATATTCACATAAGTGTGTGCACTGGTGGTATACATTTGCCGATACCTTCCTTACACATTTGTAAAAATGATACGGCTTATAATGATAATAAGAATGAAAAATATAGTTTTTGTAATAACATCTTTGTGATATAACAGTAAAGTATAATGCAACTGTCATTATGATTGATTATAATTTAATGTTATTTGCTATTATTTTTATAACTGATAATCATGAAACAGTTTTTTATTAAGAAGTAAAACAATATACAAATGATTCAGGTAAAGAAATTGGAAGCACATATCATATAAGTAAAACATGTGTATGGAACTTATAGATATTGTAAGATATATACATGGAGAAAAAAACAGAAGTACAAAAAATATATAAACAAAATCACACAGAGGATTCAGGGAAAAGGCTTTCATAAACATCCAGATGTTCGACTGACTAAACTGATGGATTTAAGTTGCAGTTTCAGTTCTGAAGGATGATCATCAAGCTGTAGTCTCTGCCATGTGGTTGCGACCGACAGAGCGAGGTGCATCATGGGAGTTGTCGTTTTAACTGAGCTAGCGTTGTGATTCGCTATAATATGACCTTTCACTTGTCACGTGGTTTAAAAACTTCAGGAGGATGGCGCGGAAAGTTGTCACACCGCACGGCGTAGTTTTCAGTTCATGAAAGTTTTGTTTACATTTTTCTCCGGAGATACCGACATTATCAGGTAAGTCACCGCAGCTCAGATACAGCCGCTTGCTCTTCCTATTGTTTCTGGACTTTCAGTGTGCGGCCGCTGTCTCTTATAGCTGAATGTCCTCAGGGCTTCTCCACTTTACACCATACTGTCGGCTAACATGTCTTAGTTTAATGACTTTACAATGACTGCCAGAGAAAACCTACATTAAAAGTCCTGGTGAAGCACATAACGCAACGTTTCAAAGCTGTATGCGTTTGTAAAACCCTGCTTAGTATCTAGCTTTTAGCTAGCTACTGTCACTCTGTGACGTTATGATATATTTCCCTTCAGCCATGAGTGTGTTGGAGGTGAAGTTCATCGGTGATGGAGATGCTCTGGAGCACATCGTGGACAAACAGGAGGGTAAGGACAACAGATACTTTACTTCTCCTGCGTAGATATTTCTCTTTATGAGCATGTAGCTAACTAACTGCCTGTGTGTGTGTCTGACTGTCTGGGTGTGTGTGTGTGTGTGTGTGTGTGTGTGACTACAAGGTGTGCAGAGCAGCGGTGGGTCTGTTCAGAAGATGGTGACGTTCAAGGGCCCAGCAGGGCGACGGGCCAGAGAGGAGGCAGAACATGATGGGGATGAAAATGGACTCCTCGATGAGCAGAACTATATCCAAGCTCTGGGAACAGATTACACAGAAGGTGAGAGAGACAGTGGTAATTTGAGTACCTGTTTTGGCTGGTAAACTTTGCGTGTAGACTCCCTACCAGTTTTTGGTCCAGCTCTCTTTTGTATTTGAAAAGTTTTGTTGTTTTTTTGTTTTGTTTTTTAACTATTATTTATCCTATTGGAAAATAATGTAAAACAATACCAAGTTACCTCTTAGAACACACTGACACGGTCACCAGTTTATTAGGTACACGCAGGCAAAATGAATAGTCGAACGCAAACAGAACTGCAATAGATCCAATGTTTGTGAAGCTTATACTGCTTGTTCTTGGTGTTTTAGAAAACTGTTTTGGAGGAAATAGCTGCTGGTGTTGATTTGTTTTGCTTTTTAATCTGAGAGATGCTCATCATTGTTTATATAGTTCACTCCATTTACATCACCAAGAGTAGGCCTGTGAATATTCTCATTCATCCAGGTCATAGTTATCTCAAGGAAATTGAATCGAACGCAGGCTTCATCAGTTCCTGCTCGCTTGACTAGGCTGGGACTAGTCAAGCCTCTTGGATGAGAGGTGAAACGTCTTCAAGACAAAAACCAAATCCAGTTGCGTTCGATTCAATTTCCTTGAGATCACTAAGAGTATTTTGAGTGTATATTAATCGTATTGTCACGATTAAGCAGTGCTGCACAAAGTACCCAGAATATACATTTGAGTAAAAGTAAAGATATCCTGTTAACCCATACAAATAGTGCCTGATTAAAAGTCTTTTAGTATCTGATATTAAATTCGTAAGTATTACAAGTACAAGTAAGGTAAATTATACTTCTATTTACATGTATGTAAATCAGTGTTTTTTTTAAAAAAATCTGATTGCTGTTAAAATGTGTTACTTTGTTCTGATGTAGAATGCAATCTATAATCTTGTAACTTAAGTTATCAAATAAATGTAGTGAAGTAAAAAATACAATATCTGCCTCTAAAATGTAGTGGAGTGGCAGTATGAAGTAGTAGGAAATTGAAATACTCGAGGGAAGTACAACCACCTGAAAATTTTACTTAAGTACAATACTCAAGTAAGTTCCATCACTGTGATTGATCAATGCTGGAATAAAAATACCGGCTCCGGTTCCTCCTGGTGCATCTTGCTGTAGCACATGACCATTGTTCTTAGTACTGCTAAACATATCGAAATGATCATTTGATGTGGTTACACCTCAGTTACATCTTTTGTCTTGGTTCTACAGAAGATGAGGAGGGTATGTCCAGAGTGGCTGGATCCTCCATTTTCACCTTTCAGAAAGTCAAACGTGGACACAGCATGGCTCAGACTGGTGAGAGCCTCCCTTTTCCTGTGTCACACACATACACACGGCTCTCATGACATCAGCTGCATTTGTCAGATGATTTTATTAACATTTACTTATCAGGATATAAGACACTTTGTTTTTGTGTTTTTATAAATAGCAAGTGAGTTGGCTCGTACTCCTGGAAAAAGCGTGACTTTCAGCACAACCCCCAACGCTGAACCCTCCACCCCCACCCGAACAGGCCGCAGTGAGTTCAACACACCGTCTTTATATTTTTGTCTCTATTTACTTTGAACTAAGTCACCTTTTTCTCTCTGTCTCTCTCCGACTAGACAACAGAGGTGAAAGCAGGACACCCCAGAGGGTAAGAATAGAAGGAATTTGTTTGACTTACGATTTTTTTTTTGTGAACCTGTAGTTGTCTTCTCGGTGTAACCTCTGCTTTTTTTTACAACAGAGGAAGAAGGTTCAGTTTGTCTCCACAACACCTCACAGGCTCAGGAAGAGAATGACGAGTGAGTTGAACATGTTACAGTGAGAGTAGACTCTCTTGCAGTATTCTAGGTATATAAAGTTAGACTTCAGGTCTGATCTAAATTTGTGTGATACTTTCAGCGCCGAGCATCCGGTCAGACAGCGATAGTGAGCTGTCGCCCTCTGACTCTGGGGAGGATGAGGATGAAGATGGAGAGGAGGAAGAGCAGAAGGTCAAGAAAGAAGACAAGGAGAACTCAAAGACTCCGAGAACACCCAGTAAAGGTTTATCTGCCGCTCTCTACAAGACTCCTGCCAAGAAGAGCAAGAACACCTCTGAAGCGCCCGGTCAGCCCAGTATGATCGAGGAGTATTTTGAAGCTCATGGCAGCTCAAAGGTCTTGACGTCAGACCGCACCCTGGAGCGTTTGAACACCCCTAAACTTGACAGGGTCAGTATCTAACAACCAGTGTTCTGAATGTATTCAACGAGCTGTGTTCCTGTGCATTGAAGACCCTGATTTTTATGTTTCCAGGAGACGTTGGTCCAGCTTTTAGAAGGAAAGCCATCATGCTACTCAAAAGAGATCCAGCAGCTCCACAACAAACACAGAAAGCACTTTAGCAAATGGATGTTACAGTTACAGTAAGTGTGCTTTTTCCTTTATCTTTTATTTCCATGCTTTTTTTGTAATGTTTTAAAGTTAGTACAAGACATAAAGTGTCTCTGTGTTTGTGTAGGTTGGGATTCAGTGTGATGGTCTACGGTTTGGGAAGCAAAAAAGCTCTGCTGGAGGACTTTCGTGTGTCTCACTTGGGGCAAGAAATCCACCTCGTGGTCAATGGATTCTTCCCTTCCATCACTCTTAAATCAGTCAGTATACACACAAAAAATCAAACTTGGACCCATATAAGAGAGGTCATTGTATAAAGGCTGTGATATTTTTTTTTCTTGTCAACAAATTTCATAAAAGACAGAAAAAAACATCATTCCTACTAACAAGTGTTGTGTGTGTGTGTGTGTGTGTATAGTTCCATTGTTGCTCAACACTGTTGCACTGGGTCGTATTGGGAACACAGGCGCTGTCAATTGTTTTAACTCAATACCACAGTGTCCTGTTGAAAAAAACACACATCATAGTGTATTCATCGACAGCTGAAAATAGTTCCCAACAAATGCAATATATTCTGCAGTTTGAGTAACATTTTCCATAAACTGGTATTCAGCAATTTAAAGTGATTTAAAAAATAAAAACATATTTATGACCCAGTTCAAATATTTAAGTCTTATAGGAAGCAGTGGGCTTGGAGCTGAGAGCCACAGACAGGGTGTGGAAGTTAAAATGTTTTTAAGAGACAGACTAACACGTTGTTGGTTTTGGTCTTTTCATGAGATTCATTGACTTGTGGTGTAAAAAAAGAAACACTTTTGCAATACTGATGGAGGAAGATTTTCCTTTTTTTAAACTTGCATCTCTACCATACTGTGCTTTCATTACAGATCTTAAACACTCTGACATGTGAGGTTCTGGAGCATCAGGGAAGCTTCCGCACACCCTCAGACCAGATCCAGCACATCACTCAGACCCTTAAAGACAGTGAGTATGTTTGTCAGTCAGTTAATTTTGTTTTAAGCTTGTGTTTGATTTCCTGTGTTTTAAAATGAAAGCCTGTCCTTGCAGGCCCAGACCTTCATGTGTACATGCTGATACATAACATCGATGGACTAATGCTGCGAGGAGAGAAGACCCAGAGTGCACTGGGGCAGCTGGCCTCCCTGCCCAACCTGCACTTGGTGGCTTCTATAGACCACATAAACGGTCCATTGGGTGGGTGTTTGTAAGTGTGTGTACTGCCTTATTAACTATATTGAAATGTGTCCTTGTAGCTAAATCTTTCCCATGTGTTTCTCAGTGTGGGACCAGTTTCAACAGAGCCAGTTTAACTGGCTGTGGTGGGAGTGTGTGACGTTCCAGCACTACGCGGAGGAGACGTCATATGAAAACTCTCTCCTGGTGCAGCAGACTGGCGCTCTCGCTCTGTCCTCCCTTACACACGTGTTACGCAGCTTGACACCCAATGCAAGGTACCACATACAGGGGTGCTGTGGGTCCTTAGAAAGTCTCAAATCCAACAATCAGAATTTTAATTATGTCTTAAATAAGTTAGACGGGTCTTAAAAACTGATTTTTCTGAAGTTGCATTAACTTCAGTCTCTCTTTTAAATGGGTTTTTGGGAAAAAGTCGTATTGGTCACACTGTAGCAAAACTAGAAAGCCAACATTGGAACCAGTAGTCACTAATGCAAACTGTGCAGCCCAGTCAGAATTAATTGGAGCATACCCAGCCAGTGGGTGCAATGTGGTGTGTGGGCTAACATGAGGTCTCCTCTAATCAAATGAATAGCTACTCCTAAAAGTACTAAGGTAAAATGTATTGTCATTGTTAAGTGCAAGTCCAAACAGATCTGGCTTGAGAACATTTAGTGTCTGATGGAATCCTGTTAATCAGGAGCGGCAGATTTCACTAACGGAGACCTTACCTCAAAAGTTAATAAGGTCCCATTGGTGCTGATGTTGAACGAAAGTCTAATCTTTCTTTATGTACTTTGTCTAATTTAAAGGTCTTAAATTAAATTTTTCTGAAACCTGCAGAAACCTTGCACATACATCTCCATATTATCTGTTAGAGCCTTTGAGTGACTGATGAATTGTGTCCTTTCTTTTTCACAGAGGAATTTTCAAACTGCTGGTGAAATTTCAGCTGGAAAACAAAGATAACCCTTCATACACAGGTACACACAAACACACACACTCAAAACATCTAAATTGGGTAAGGATCATCTCCTGAATGTATGACTTGTTTTACTTTGTGATTGTAATGTTTTCTCATCACTCTGCGAAGGATTGTCGTTCCAAGATTTCTACCAGCGTTGTCGAGAGGCATTCCTGGTGAATTCTGACCTCACACTGAGGACTCAGCTGACTGAGTTCAGAGACCACAAACTGATCCGTACACGCAAGGTGGAGTCTTGTTTCAGTTTCAAAACCCTCACCACCATAATTCTCTACAGCCTCTGTCTTACTTACATTTATTCCCACGATTCTCCAGGGTGCAGATGGAGTGGAGTACTTGCTGGTTGCTGTGGAAGCAAGCACGCTGATGGATTTCCTGGAGAATGAGGAGGGTGACTGAGAAGTGAAGGCTTTGGACTTACATCACTTACACTTCACTAAGTGACTGACTTTACCAGAATATAGATAGATCCAGTTACATCTGAATTGCATAAAACATGAGCACAGTTTAACTTAATGGTTTAAATCTAATTATTGGTGAAATGTTTTGACTTGTCATAAATGCCCCATTGTAGCACTGTGCACATTCACATCTTGTGTTTTGATGTATACATGTTTTCAACCAACATCTGTAAATTAAAATCAACACTTGGAGTTAATGTATTGCAATTTCATCTCTTTACTTACAGAAATAGATTTAAATTTAGCAAAACATACATTCTTTTGTTCTTACAAGGCAGGTAGGCATGCTGCTATAAAAAAGAAAAGGAAGGAAAGCCAAGGATAGTATTCAGTACTGCTGCACATGTGAAAACTCTGACAAAAAAACAAGACAGGTCAGTGAGATTACATCACACATTATAATGCATATTGCAAAAAGAAGGTGACGGGTAGAAAAAGGGATGTGTTGGGATACCGTTTCTGATTCCCGAAGAATGGGGTTTGGGTTAAATATGTACAAAGTATGAAGCGAGGTGAGGTTTGGCCCGGAGTGCATGCTGGGAAATGTTTCAGTGTTGGATGTCAGCTGTCTTCTGTTTCTGCAATGAATCATTAAACATCTCCGAGTCCATTGTGTAAATCTGGAGTCTGTTCTGGGTAGCTGTGTGCACGACGCGAAGCTCCTCTTCATCCAAATCTCTCAGCAGAAGCAGAACTGCATCAAGAGTGTGTGTCTGGAAAATACAATTCAGCTGATCAGTTTCTAGGACAGAGTAACAGAAATATTGCAAGTATATTGCAATATTTGAAGTTTACTGCAACATTTAGAATATAAGAGATGAGAGGGCACCTTTTTGAATGATGATTTGTTCTCTCTGGTCGATGGAGAGGAAAGAGATGGGAACTTGTCTCTGGAGAGAGGCTTCATCCCCAACTCCTCCCTGATTTTGCTGGAACAATAAAAGAGAAAAGGGTTGTTTTTAATTTTTCCATCAGTTGTACGGATTATTTTCAACCACTGCATGCTCTGCTTTCTATAAATGTTGGTGTCAATCCACAGGGCTTACTTGGTCTCCTCCATGTTGTAGTTCAGCGGGTCATTCTCTGTCTCTGCATCTGGAAGTCCGTTGGTGGAGAGCTGGTTTTGGTGGCTACCTGGGGGGGTGGTGACCACTTCGCCCTCCATGAGAGCTAAAGCAATCTCATCCTCTGTCACAGCTGCAAACACACACATATGCCTCATTACAATCATTTCCAATCTCATGACAGAAATATTATTTTTGCAGAGTTTTACTCCCCCTCATCACAATAATTTGAATGCTTTTGTTCCGTTTGTGGGTGGAAGAAACTTCCAATCACAAAAACGCTGCCCACTAGCCTTGGTTGTCCAGCTTCTGCAGGCGAGGGAGGCAGCGCAGTACAGTGAGGCGATACTGGCTGGTTTCGCTTCCACAACAGGGGTTCTCAGCCAACCAGAGCACTCTAAGACGTGTCAACGGACGCAGATGAGAGAGCTCAGAGAGTGAGGGAATCAAGTTCCTCCTTAGGTAAAGCTCACACAGGGACAGACAGCCAGCCAGAGGAGAGAGAGACATGATGCTGTTGACACTGCAGAGAGAGAAAAGGAAGGATTCATTGATCAGCTCAAATGAATCAGTGCAAGTGTAACACTGGCATGTCAGAGTTAACAGTCACATGGCTCTGTGTGTGTGAATGTGTCAGAGATAGACAGCAAAGATTTAAGTAGACCAACCTCAGTGTCAGCACCTCAATGTTGGCCATTTGAGAGAAGATGGATATCTGAAAAGAGAGAGAGCATACGAGAACACTGATATCAGTGCATACATATATAAAAACAATTAAAAGAAGAGTAACAAAGTACATTTGTGAATGAATAGTGAATTCAGTGTCAGTCCAAATATGATATCCTTTAACTCTTTGACTACTTACATCAGTCAGGTTGCATCCCCTGCAGAAATGAAATGGAACATAACGTTACCACAAATAGAAGATACACAAAATAAGTAGTGTCAGTCATTATCCAGCGACGACCGCCAGCGTTTAAGCACAAAACCAACAGCCTTACTTGGAACTGTTGTGGTCATTTTAAACACTCACCAGCAGTTCAATTTCTTCACGCTTTCCAAGTCGGAGGCCTTAGCCTTAGCGAGAACCTGTTTCCGTGTTAGCTTCATAGCATATCATCTAACTCGGCTGTCAAAAAAGACTATTTTCAAAGCACTATATGCTCACAAACAACAAAGACCGCATTATGACAAGCGGAACGGACAAACATTTCAACTCAGCAGTGGGGATGTTGTCGTCCGCTACATGAACGCGCATGCGCGTATCCACTAAGCGTCCTTAGTTACAGTCATTTCCTGTATAATGATTTTGTATGTGAAGATTTGTTTGTTTGTTAAAAATATTCTACAGCAACGCAAATACTTTGCAAAAGCACTTACATGTTTATATTATTATTACTTATTATTATTGATAGTTGCATTTGTATGTAGCTGTACCCGTACTCAAAGTCCCACAATGCAGTGCCCCCGACTGGGTAAATCGCGCCTGCGCGGTAAGCAATCCCTCTTTGGACCTACGTCTCCACTGAAACCATGGTGAGACCTGAATGTCCCCTTGCTAATCCGTGTCAATCTGACATTTTCTGTGCTATAAATGATATAATCACATGTTTGGAGGCTTAGGGGTGTCCTTTATTGTCACACATGAGTGTTATTTGTATTGGTTTTGGGATTGTGATAGCAGCAAAAACGATGTTTTCATGTCCTATTGAGACAGTAATGGCTGCCACCATTGCTATACCCAGTCCCAGTACCGGGCGGGCGAGCTAACATTAGCTTGCTGTCGGCCGTTAAATTATAAGTTCCGCGCAAGTGTAGAGGGCCCATCGTTATTAAATTAATGTGAAGTGGCACTCTTCATTCCTTAACAGTATTCTCTCAAACCCGTCCGGGGTTGTAGAAATGGGTGAAGTAGCTAGGTGGCTACTTGTTAAGAGGAAGCTAGTGCAGGCTAACTGGTTATATGTCTGATGACAGTTCATTCGCCCCGGTTCTATGGGTTTTGCAACTGATTAGAGAAAAACGTGAATTGAATACTTATGGTGAGGTGACACGATGTGTTCCCTAGTATATTCGGCTGTCAGCATTTTATCTCCCGAGCCTCTTTGGCTTTGTGTGTGGGGTTATGCTGAGTGTCTGGACATCCTTTAAGAACTGTGTTGAAGAGACACGGTTTAGCACCTGTAGCAACAGTACTGATTTGAAGTGAAGTGACCGACATTCCAGTATTACATCTGCATCTCAACAGTCGTTACTGCTGTTAAACCCGTATCAACGCAGCAGATTGTAGAATTGTGTCTCACTGTGTGTTCATATTGTCCACAGGCCAAGCGCACCAAGAAGGTGGGGATCGTTGGTAAATATGGCACGCGTTATGGCGCGTCGCTGAGGAAGATGGTGAAGAAAATTGAAATCTCCCAGCACGCTAAATATACCTGCTCTTTCTGTGGAAAGGTGAGTACTACCCTGGGAATAACCAAAAGTCTATGCTCTAATTCATCATTTTGTGCAGATAGTCGTGTGCCCATTCAGTGTTTATACATATTTTGTATGTATATTTGAATGTTTTGAATACACCCCTGAGTTGTGTACGCCATCTTGACTGAATGTGTTTTTCAATTGTTATTAATGTGCTACAATTTTATATTTCAGACCAAGATGAAGAGGAGGGCTGTTGGTATCTGGCACTGTGGGTCCTGCAAGAAGACAGTGGCCGGAGGTGCTTGGACATACAAGTAAGTTTCTGTTTGCTTTGCTGTAGTTCTACCACCATGCTTTATTGGTCACCAAGACTGAACTTATTGCAGGGATATTATTTATTAATAACAAGTCAGTTTGGACTGAGGGCTATGTCTTCTGCTGTCACAAAATCTGAGGACTCCACTACCAACAAATGGATTTCTGACACCAGCACAGTGTAGTTTCACCTGCTGCTAGGGCCCTGTCTGCAGTTGTTTTCTTTTATAGTAAATGGTCAGAACTCAGAACGTACTGCACCTGCAAAAGCAGCAAGTGTTTTCTCTTAAGCTGGATGTCATTTCTTTCAATATTGTATAGTCCAGTAACGTTCATTACACCAACACGCCAATCTCGCATAGCAATACTGTCATACGTAAATTGATTTGCTATACGTTTACCAATTACTCAAGAATTGATTCGACCCACCCAGATATCCTCATTCAGTCTACATTTACAACATACCTACTCCCAGGCACCAGAGAAGAACCTCTGAACTATATAAGCTAGGTTGTGTAAATATGAAATTTGATCTCACATTATCTAAAAAGTACTTTGTTTGGGGCGCCATTTAGCTCAGTTGGTGGAGCGGGCGTCCCATGTGCAGAGGCTTTGTCCTCGCTGCAGCGGCCCCAGGTTCGGGTCCCGGCCTGGGACTCTTTGCTGCACGTCGCTTCCCCCCTCTCTCATCCTGTTTCCTGTCATGTCTTCAAGCTGTTCTATCAATGAAGTCATAAAGGCCAAAAAAATAATTAAAAAAAAAAGTACTTTGATATTTTGGGGGCTAATTTTTACATATCAGCTGCCACAATTGTCAATTTAGAAACTACAATTTGGATAAGGGTTCATGTCTGCCGTGAACTGTAAATTATCCGGTTTATAATTGATATAAAATGGCATTGCCCCACCGTAGTTATAAATATGATTGGATGGTTTGCCGATCTACCACAAATTAACATTACTTCATTAAACTGTTGGAGTGACCACAAAGCAACTCTGTAGTGATTTTCAAATTAAGTCAGCTGGTGACACGCATGAATGGTAATAAATCTGTTCGTGTGACTATGTAAAGCAACACTAAGGGTTTCAATTGTTTTTAGATAAGGAAAAGATGGTTCTTGTTGCACATATTTCTGGGGTTGTTGAAATGTGTTTTGATTGGAATCCCAGGCTGTGGCAGTATTTAAGCACACACCAATCACAACTAATTATTTTTATGTCTTTTACAGCACAACTTCCGCTGTCACAGTCAAGTCTGCGATCAGGAGACTGAAGGAATTGAAGGACCAGTAAACCAAGTGCGATGATCACTGGTGGATTTGGGACTTTTTTTTCTATAATTTAACCGATCTGGATATGGCCTCAACATCCAAAAATAAAGCAGTCTGGAGCGGAGTTTTTTGTTTGTGTCTTTGTTCATCTGGTTTATAATGTAGGAGTAAAATCTAAACTTGTGGCCTACAACTATAAGATTCACCAAATCTGCATTAACGAGTTGCACCATCAAAAGCAGTACTGCTGTCCTAATCAGTGCATGTCATGATGTTTCAACATAAAAGGTTCTCCTGGCCTGTTTTTTCTTAGCAGAAAAAACCCTACACCTATTTCTTAGAGCATAATAGTTGAATAACTTTCATATCAATGGGTGATCTCACTCTGATAATGGAGTTTGTTAGCAATTAAGTAAAAGCCTTTCAGTTTGAAATCCTCTGCTGCAGTGCCCTTTGCTTGTTTACATCCCTGCTTAAATTAAGGAACACTGTCTTGGAGCAGTGTTCTCATTTCACTGAGCTGACCAAAAAGTTGTGCATACTAACACTGACAGATAAATTAGCATACCTAAATGTCACTCATCTATCAATAGCTGTACATTAAACACAATGGCCAGTCACAAAGACTGCTGTGAAAATGGTCTATCACTGGAACTATATGTGGTTGGTGTGTAATATGTCATGTTGATGGACCGGAGACAAGCACCTAATATGCAGTTAATCAAGTTACAGTTGAGTGTGTCATTGATGGTGCTTACAATGCCAATGGTATTGCATCAAAGAAGTACAGAGGGTCTTCAGCAAAGGTGTAAGGAACACACTTCATTTTTTTTCCAAATCAAGGACATTATATACAAGTTTTGTTTATTTTTAATAGAAATGAGGGTGGTGTTTTTTTTTCTTCAAGCTTCACAGTTGTGGAAATTAAAAGTTGTACCAAAAAGTATTAATTATTGAAATCATTAAATAACCATGACTTAAGAGGTTACAATTTGCTGGCAGAAAGACGTTAAAATTGACAACTTTATATTTTATACAGAACACATTGTATTAACAACTACAGTCTACTATATGCATTGATAAAGGAACCTTCCTGAGAAGAGCAGCACAGATTATCACAGCAAAGACACCGACTGCCGTAAAGCGTCCAGCAGGGGGCGGAGTGTCGTGATTCTCCCTCCTCACCAGTGTCAAGAAACAAGTATGGCGGCGTCCAGTGTTTTCAGACCGGGCTTGTTCAACCAGAAAGTTGCAATAGTGACGGGTGGAGGGACGGGTATAGGTAAAGCTATCTCCGCGGAGCTGCTGGCGCTGGGTGAGTGAACTGTTGTATAGATCAAGACGTGTGTATTTGTCAAAGTGCGGAGGGTCTGAAGTGAACCGCAGCTGACTGACAACAAGAGCCAAGTGAACTTCGACACAGATAGCAGTGCTGTCGGACCAGCGATAAGGCTGCAACAGTACAGTGGTGGAGCAATGTGTGGTAACTGCTATCATGTTTGTAATATAAACATTTAAACAGAAAAGTAGAATAAAACAAACTGCGTCGCATTAAAGCAGACGAATCGTAACGATGGCACAGAATCTACTGCAGTCAAGCCCGCCGCAACTCCGAAAACCCCGATCAAACTAGCCCCTAGTTGTTTTGGGGTGCCTGTATATATTAGATATTACGGTAATGCAGTCCAAGAACAGAATTCAAAATAAAAGCACCGACCGTTGAACATAATTTGCAAGTTCACATGAATTAATTCAGTCAATCAGTCTGTTAATTGATTGATTAATTAATTGAACGATTAGTTAATTAATTAATTAATTAATTAATTGGGCATTTAAGGAATTAATTCGTTGATTATTTACTTAATTCATTTTACCATCCTAATTCTGATCACATTGAAGCCTGAGAAGATGGAGGCCATGACATTTCATCTGTGTGAATGATTAGTCCAACATGAAAATAAACACAATATCTTGAGCTTCTGATGAGGAATACCTCAAAAAAATACTAACAATATCTGACACTTTATTAAAAGGAAAATATTGACAATATCTGACACTTCAGAGGGCTTTAATTTTGAAATTCCACATCAGAACTTCCTGGTATTACATGAGTGACACTCTGGGATGGAGTACCATCACTCTGAACTGAAATTAGTCTGTAGTAGTTTTCCTTTAACGTAAAACTGAATTTGAGGGAAATATTATATTTGACTATTAAATGGGCTTTTATTTTGAAATTCCTCATCAGAATCTCAAGATATTGTGTTTAATTTCATGTTGGACTAATCATTCACACAGATGAAACGTCATGGCCTCCATCTTCTCAGGCTTCAATGTGATCAGAATTAGGATGGTAAAATGAATTAAGTAAATAATCAACGAATTAATTCCTTAAATGCCCAATTAATTAATTAATTAACTAATCGTTCAATTCAATCAATCAATTAACAGACTGACTGACTGAATTAATTCATGTGAACTTGCAAATTATGTTCATCGGTCAGTGCATTTATTTTGAATTCTGTTCTTGGACTGCATTACCGTAATATCTAATATATACAGGCACCACAAAACAACTGGGGGCTAGTTTGACCGGGGTTTTCGGAGTGGCGGCGGGCTTGATTGCAGTCAGAATCTGATGGGTAACATAATTTGATGCAACACCTGAGTGCAGCAGTCTGTTTCCCCCCTGGATTTCGGTACCTTTAGACTTATTTCAACCACTGAATGTGTCATAGCTGCATAAGTAACGAAGAGAAACTTTTTCATATATCGACCTGACGTGGCTTTAAAAACTACCAATGTTATAGAATGTTTCCTCACAGTGATATTCAGTGAAAGCCCCCAGTTGTTTCTTCACTCAGTGAGCACTGTCACCCATGTGAAGATCACACAAGAGCAAACACTGAGAGACATCATTCGCAATAATCACATCAAATTACTAAAAAATGACTATTCACCAGCCATCTCTCTTTTGCTTGCTGTCATGTCATGGCCAACAATTTTGTGCTCAGGCTGCAGCGTGGTGATCTCCAGCAGAAAGGCAGAGAGGTTGGAGGCAGCAGCTCAGGAGATGAGACAAAAAATCCCTCCCTCCAGCCCTGCATGTGTCACCCCTCTACCATGTAACATCCGAAATGAGGATGAGGTATGCCTGTACACACATTCATCCTCTGAAACTGCTTCATGTTTCCAGTGCACGCTTGCAAGATTTCACTGTGGCCCCCCTATGTGGCAGGTGAAGACCCTTGTGTCATCGGTGCTGAAGCAGTACGGCAGGATAGACTTCCTGGTGAACAATGGAGGAGGTCAGTTCAGCAGCCCTGCAGAGCACATGACATCTAAAGGCTGGAAAGCTGTGATAGACACCAACCTGACTGGAACCTTCCACTGCTGCAAAGAGGGTAAGAAGCAGACCGCTAGCACTGGCTCACTCTGTGTTTTTGAAAGCTCTCAGTATGATTGTTTGCTGTTCTTTCCACACAGTCTACACCGCGTGGATGAAGCAGCACGGAGGTGTGATCGTCAACATCATCGCTGACATGTGGAAAGGCTTCCCAGGCATGGCGTAAGAGGCACCGCCTTGAATTTACACTCACACACACTCTCTTGCTGTTTGTCCAAACACTGCTTGTCCTCTCCCTGACAGCCACACAGGAGCAGCGAGGTCAGCAGTCGACAACTTGACAAAGAGTCTGGCCATCGAGTGGGCTTCCTCAGGAGTCCGAGTCAACTCTGTTGCACCTGTAAGTACAGGTTATAAGTTCATGCAGAATCAATGTTTTGGGTCCTTAACTACATAGTCAAGCGTGTGCATTTGTTTTGTTGCAGGGCACAATCTTTTCCAAAACTGCGATGGAGAATTACAAAGAGTTCGGGCCACAGCTCTTCAAGATGTCTGTTCCCTTCAGCCCTGCAAAGAGGCTGGGAGTACCGGAAGAGGTGTGTTACATGCCACCCACAAGTCCTTGAGGAAAAGGAAAGGCACACATGAAACTCAGCAGCTTCGTCAGATTTAAATTGGGGTAACTCAACCGATTTCACACATTAAAGTGTGTTTACAGGTCTTGGGGAGTACGACTGCATATGTGAAAAAAGTGTGAAGCCTTTTGCTGCTCCTGAGGAAGCTGCATATAATCTCCCCAAGACCTGTAAAGACACGTTAATGTGTAAAACTGGTGGAGTTACCCTTTAACATGCAGCAAGTAATACATATGTCCCTCATCATATGTCTGAATTCGTGGCTATACCTTGCTAAAGTAAACACACAGGCATACAGTTTGTTATCAATCTCACAGTATCTGCTTATTTTAAATAAATCCCCAATTAAAGTGGTCTAATTGAAATACTTTACATTAAATTGCATGATAATAAGAAGTTAAACTGAACTGTTATCCTTAGTATTTAAGGACATCCTCTTATATGACATACTTATGTTGAGTTTAGACCGCATGGTTATGTATCATGGTTCACAGAGTTTATGAAAACCCCACTGTAACAAGTGTGAGATGATATTAAGAAGTGGTTGTGTTGGGTTGTGGTATGACGGGATGATCAGTGGGCATCAAGAGGGAGGCAGTCAAGCCGTTTAAGTTGTTCAAGAGCGATCAGTACACTCTGTGTTCTGTGTGTTAGTGGTTTGTTGCGGTGGGGAACTGTAGACTGTAGGGATTTTTATCTGTTTTTTTTTCTCTCTTGCGTGTCTTTGCTCAGATCTCATCAGCAGTGTGTTTCCTGCTCTCCCCCGCTGCCTCCTACATTTCTGGAGCCACTCTGAGAGTTGATGCAGGACAGAGTCTGTACCACTCCATGTGGGATATACCCGGTACATACATCTTGCTAATGCGTTCAAATAGTGCTTGGCAATATATCGATATTACATTGTGATATGACAGATGTGTTGTCCTTTCCTGTTTTTAAAGACTAATGTCATTTTCTGAACTTACCAGACTGTTCTGCTGGTTGTGATTTTTGTCTTACTCATTTTGTCATCATATCCACATTACTAATAGTCATCACCACAGTATTGTTACAATATCAATATCAAGATATTTGGAAAGAAATATATTGTGATCTTTGATTTTGTCACCTAATCCCAGTATTTATGAAAATACTTTGAAATATTGAGAGATATATCCTGTATCAAGAATAAAGGTCTCTACAGGTTATACTATATACCATGCCTTGTAGTATATTTAATTCATGTGGTGATTTGTGTGTTTGTCTCAGATCACAGTGCGTGGCCTGAAGCTCCAGAGGGGGAGAACCTGGACGCTCTGAAGGAACTGCTCAAACCACAAAGCAAACTCTGAAACCCTTTTTTGGAATAGTCTGAGCCCATTGCAGAAACACATACAAATGCTGTGCCAACAAGAATCATGGACGTTGAACTGCACGGGCACCACAAGGGAACATCACACCGTGTTGGCCTTGTTGTATTATGATGTGATTAATTATGTAAACAATGTACATAACTGTGTGTAATTAATAGCAACATGAATGTCGGATTAGATTCATAGAGTAGCAGCATAAAACATTTCCAATGCATTTTGTAATTTTGATTAAAAAAAAAGGTGAAGTGTAGAGCAGATAAATTATGTCTGCTCTAGGTTTTTGAAATAATAAATAAATAACACTAAACCATGGGTAAAAGTTTTTATTTGAGTACACAGTGACAGACCTCCGATAGACATGAAAATATAGCAAAATGTACAGTGTCGGAATTGTCTCTCTCCCTCAGAAATTCCCCATCCTTTAAATAATGAGTGAGAAACATTTCACACACCAACTTGACCATCATATGATTTGGACACAATGCCAACCGCAATAACGGGTGCTACTTGGGTGCTGGTTACACACTCGTAGGCTTTGCTGTCTATGCAGCTCAAGATGAAAAAAACTATCCATTCTCAAGCTTCTCAGAGCAGTCAGTTAAGAGTCATAGTTACCATTAACATCTCAATTAAACATGTTGCAAAACACATCTCCATATAATATATCATGGAATGTATTTTTCTTTCTTTTTCTTCATATTTATTATTGGAAGGAAAACATACAAATTATTTTAAAAATTAAAATCTTAATATAACGAAATTGAAATAAATTGCTTATAGTAATTATTAAAGGTGTATCTGTAGATGCAAAACGTCTTTTAGGTAGTCAACCAGAAGGCTGACAGTTGAATAAATTAGATGAAGATCTGAAGACATGAAGATAACAACTAGTGATCCTCATGATCCTTACATGTATGGACTCGTAGGAATTGTACATTAGTAAAACTGTGTCTTACTTTGTGTTGCTGAAATTGCTTCTTTTTTTACAGGTTATTCAATGAACAAACGGAAAGTACAAAATAACTGTTTTGTTTTACCATTATTTTTGGTACTCAAGTGAAATGTCAAAACGCACGCTTTGGTATTTTGTCCCGAATGCTTTCCCGTCATTTGCCGTAAAACAACCTCAACTGTCGCAAATAAGTCCAGCAGCAGAGGTCACAACAAACCACTCAGGTATAGTGATTGTTTGTAAAAATATCCTTAATTTCTGACGATAATTTTGTCGCTCTTTGACACTGGGTGACGACACAATCTTTACAAATGTGAAGGTGCAGCAAATGCGTCTTTGAACAAATGCTTTATTTTTCTAGCGAGTGAACGTAAGCTCGTTAGCTAGCGTAATGCTAGCCCTGGAAACGCTGTGTACGTTTTTGTCTTCTTTTACTCAACGATTGGATTTATTTTATATGAAGGGCTCATTTATTTTAATTTGACACGATAGGTAAGTAATCAATGACAATGATTGGATTAAGATAAGCAGTCAGTGATAATTTAAGGCAAGTGTCAAATGTTCAAAACGCTTCACACCAGTGAGCATTAGCAGGCTAATGTCATGAAGGCAGACACAAGTTAGTCTCTTTGGGTATTTTGGTAGGAAAAAAACCACATTTAACACACTGTCATTACATCAGTATTACTCTGCCAGGTCTTCCCTGTCAGTCAGTGTGGACCTGTGGTTTCAAAACATTACAAATTGTGATGTGGCATTTATTAACATATAAAAAGTGTACTTTATTCCCAAAATTGTCGCTTACCCTTCGTTGTATACAAGGTACAAAGACTAACAAAGATTTTAACTAGTATAATGTGGACAGTAAGCTGCCATGTGTCCTTGCCAGCACATTGACTCCCATAAGGACAGGTGCCAAACACCTCCACCTCACCATATAAGACATATTTTTTTTCATGTCTCTGCTGCTACCATGAGCAATAAAATGTATTAGGAAGTAAAATGAAGTTGTGTATCATTGCATGCGGATTGCAGCTTTATTATTTAGTGCATACCTAATGAGATGGTCATATAATAATCATTTTAATGCGTCAGCCAGGGTTTGTAGTCTTGATAATTTGGAAAAGGCTTAATTTTAACCATTATGTTTTCAAGGTTAGGAATATGTTTGAATCCGAATATAACTCTTAAATGAAAAATGCTCGATTTTAAACATAATCTGGTATCTAGTCTACACAGCCACTCATGTAAATCAAAAATCTTGTAAAGGGGCTCTGTGGAACTTCTGTGCTGTGCTGGAGGCTGGATCCGAGTCCTTCACAAATAAATTCACAGTCCAGCAGCATTAAACAACTTAAACATATCATCCACAGACTTGTATAGGCAACTGAGAGAGACAGGGAAGGTCTCATTTTACACATCATGTTACAGTCCACAACATGCTGTGGGTATAAAGAAATTCTGTAAACTTTATTTTCACAGTTGCAACAATTTAGACGTGACACTAAAGGATTTGAGAGTGTCGAAATGTTTTAGCTACCTCGAAGCTTAGTTTGTTTGCCTTCACATTAAAATGATTTTCACGTTATCTTTATTATCTGGACTCAACAAAAAGGAAAACCAAAGACTGAGAAGTTGTAACTAGGGTTCAGTCTGTGTTGTGGTTCAGGTATGGAAATGCAGCATATGAAATTAAAACCTTCCTTCTTTGTTAATTGGATGAAATATGTTTGGGCCAGGATCAAAGACCCTTTGTGGATTACAGACAAGCATTTTTTTTGTGTCTTCTATTTCCAATTTGCCTGAAACATTGCTGCTTATTTCTGCGTCTAATCACAGATGTATCTCATATTTTATAAAATAAAATGATGATCAGAGAGACACAAATTGAGGCTTCTACCAGTAAACTAAGTGGTAGTTACCATTTAAAATGACTGTCAACTTGCATATATCTGTATTTGCTCTAAGCATGGGAGGTGACCACGGCCACGGCAAGATGCCTATGCCAGACTGGCGGCAGTGGAAGACAGAGGGAACACCACTGGAGTTTACACAACAGAGGCTGGCAGCCAGGGGCCTCAAGGACCCCTGGGCACGGTCAGTAATTATATCCACACATGAAATATAAATTATATGTTTTTAATTCTTCTTCCTGACCTTGCCCTCTAATGTTCCCTCTTGCTGCTGTTCTCCTGTCTGCAGGAACGAGGCGTGGAGATACTCAGGTGGCTTTGCTCGGGCTGTCACTTTCTCCGAGGTGCTGCTGAGAGGCTTCAAGTGGGGCTTTGCTGCTTTTACTGTTGCTCTGGCTGTAGAGTACGCCATGTTCCCACCCAAGAAGGGTGGCCATCACTGATGTTAATCACTCTTCCTCAATGCCAGACTATAACGGAGTCTAATAATATTCTGTATTTTCTGTTCATTAAATGTTTTTTTTGATCACACTACAGCTTTTCTTATTATTGTGACACTTTTAAACCATAACCAGAAATACACATTTTCCTGTTACCTGTAGTGATATTTATCATCTAGATAGTTTTGGTGTGAGTTGCCAAGTCATGGGCAAGAGGCTAGCTAACAAAGCTAACTAACATTAAAGCTCAGCTGAGGAGCCCTGTTAAGAGTATGAGTTCAGTGGAAAGAAAAGAGTTCCAACATGAAACTGCTCACCAAAAGGTCTGTCGATTATCTTGAAGATGGTGGGTCATGATTTTAGAAAGATTTGTTGCTGTTCAGTATTTCTTTGAAGTGTCAGCTCTAGTTCCAATATATATAAAAACATTTTTTTTAAAAAGACATATCTTTGCCCAATATCTCCAAAACTCTGCAAGAGTAAGCACTACAAGAGGCAAAACGTTTTGCTGATTTTGGGGTGAACTTTCCCTTTAACATACAGTAGTACTGCTGAAATGAAGCTGAACATGTGGCACCACATTAGTCCTGCTTCCTCTTCCTGCCCAGTTTCCAGAGGCATAGCTTCAAGCATTTTACTGTTAGTATCACAAAAATCAGGACAACAGTAGTCAGCAGTGCTATTACATCCAGGCAGAAGTACTGGATCCAGTTGAGGTCATGGACGGCAGATCTGAGATGTTTTGCTCCTTTGTGCCGCATCACAAATTCTGTCCAGTAGACAGAAAGCTCAAGTGGATCAACTTCTCGGTCCTTATGGAGAGCTGACAGCTTCTGAATGTTCTCTTTGTACCTGGACATAAATTGAAACATACAACAAGAGACTTTGATTCCAAAACTTGTTTGATATTTTGATCATCGTGAGCAACAAGATTTAAGGAGCCTCTTTTTAACAGAACCAACACTGAGCGACCTCTGACCCCCCCTCACCTGGTGTCACTCAAGACATCCTTCAGTGCCTGAAGAAGGCTTTCTGTAGTGATGGAAACAATGTCCAACACCACTCCCACGCCTTTGCTCGCCATCTTCTGCGCATTGTCCGGCTGGTCCCCCGAGATTGGCACCATCACCATGGGAACAGCGTGACACAGTCCCTCAAAGAGACCGTGTGAGCCAGCATGGGTGATGAAAGCCCGAGCTCCAGGATGTGCTAACACACACAACACAAAGATATCAGATGGTATTGTATGTGACAGGTGGTCGGAGTGTGCCTCACTTCATGTGTGAGGATGTTTACAGACCTAGCAGGTCGTTCTGAGGCACCCATTCCATTATCTTCACATTTTCTGGGACACTGCCTGGAACCTGTCCAGTGTACCTCCATATTACCTGCAAAAACGGTTGTCAGCTATTGCTTTTTGATTATCACACTGATGTATGATTTGAAATGGTGAAATATATAATTCCTGAACCTTCTGTGGAATCTGACTGAAGGCTTCTAGGAAGATGGCGGTCGTCTCTTCAGGCATTTCTGCCACCATGGAACCCAGAGTGAACACTATGAACCCATGCTCTCCTGACACCCAGGGCTCCAAGTCCTGCAAACACACACCCATACACACATGGTGGGCCTGGAATTCATTTCTGGTTTTGTTCTATTGATCTCCCTCTATTGAAAGCAGTGAGACAAAGTGAGAGTAGAAGGAAGTAAAAGAAACTAATTGTTTTTCATCAAACTCAGAATCACATGGGCCTCACCTTAGAAAGAGGATTTCTCACGTTGCAGTTGATTCCACCAACAAGCACCATGTTGGGCATGAGAGGACGTGGGAACTCCAGTATGGTGTCAGTCCTGTTTAAACACAATATCACGATATCAATCTGAATAGGAGACAAAGACTCTGACATCTTTTTTTCTCTTAATGTGATTTAGTGGCATGAAACAATAAAAACAGTAAAAATTTCTTTTCACTTCACTTTTCACTAGTAATAGTATGTGTGTGTGTGTGTGAACTTCAGAACAGGACAGTCTAGGTCTATGTGTATGCTTCCCCCAAATATTACTACACAGTATAACCTTTGTACATGTTACCTCATCAGCCAGATATCAGACTCGGACAGCACTTCAGCTATGCCCACCTCCTCTCCCAGGAACTGGTAGGCTATGTTGTCAAAGTGCCAGTACAACAGTCGGCACATCAGTGGCTCCAGTAAAGCCACCTGTGGGTCAGAGGCATCACGGAAAACAATATATTTTAACGGCGCTCAAAGTGTGGAGACAGACACCGAGGGCTTCTGTTGTGTTCCTAAACTATTTCTGTAGAAGTATGTGACAGATAGAGAAACAAACGAAAAGTATGACGAGGTATCAGGTTAGTCAAAGCAAAATCTGTGATGAATGTATTAAAGGGGCACTGTGTCGTTTCGGAAACGAAATTCAAACTCAGAATTTTATTTTTTACAATATTAATGAGGGAATAATACAAAATCAAAAGTATTTATCTTTACCATAACTGAATAAACAAGCTGTTCTCAGAGGAAAATGAGGTCTCCAGACCACCGGTTGAAGCTAGAAAGGTGGCGGGGTCCGCCACGTTTAAACAAAGTCATGAAACTGTGTTGTCCTTTAAGGTCAGTTTGTTTATTTATTTCTTTGGGAATAAAAAATGTCTTCTGGTTGAAAGTTCTTCCCCAAAACTACATAACGCACCTTTAAAGTGGAGTAAAGTTTATTTTTTTCAGAATAAAAGAATCACAGCCACCCCTCATGCATATGTGGCTATGCGTACTCACCAAAGTGTTGACAGTCCTCTCCTTGAAGCTCATTTTATCCGTGTATCCGGTGAAGAAGCGAGGCACGTATGAGGGCGGCGAGGGGCAGCCTGCGGACTTCACGTCCATAAAACAAGGAATTCCCCTCAGCAGATTGATAGTGGGGAGACCTGAAAATGGTTTAGTGACGACCTGAGTAAATGTGCAGAAGAAGAAGAACAGAGACAATCCATGTGGCAGGGCTCACCTAATTTCCGAGCTATTAATGAGCCGGTGGGCACCATGGGGTCTGTTAGGACGGCGTCAAAGCCCTGCAGAGTGAAAAGGTACAACAGCAGAGTAGGAGAAAGAGGTGAATCTTAACTGAAACAGCACTTTTGGGATTTTAGGATCAAACTTCACATATACAGTACATATACAGAATATAATTCTCTCCACCTCACTAATTTTTTGGAACAAATATTGTACTTTTTACTTCACTTTATTTACTGATGCTTCAAATTCAAATTATGAATACAAATTATTTACATTGTTTGAAACCAAAATATAAAATCTGTTATGTTATGGCAGATAAAGTAATTAAGCTCCATCTCAACCAGCTATGACATTATAATGCTTACACGTTGCCTTAGATAATAATATGATCAGTCACAGGGTACTTTCTTTCTCATAAGTAAAGAGTTATTGCTTCTGTAAATACAGGGGGCTGTACACGGTAACATGAAGGGGTCACAGAATAATGCAATCCAACAGAGCAACAGCCCCAAAGAGTAGTTTAAGAGTAGTAGACAGTCTGATACTGATGTGCCTCATAAATTCAGTATAAAGTTCAAGGCTATTGTATTGGATTTTATTGGCTTCTACACATGATCCTGATCTTGTGTTCAAATCAGTCTTTGTAGGACTCACCTGCTGTGCCAGATGTGAGATGAGACTGTCATTGAACAGTAGGCTTTCAGCACCAGTGTGGATTAGGCCTGTAACCTTCTGGATTTGTGCGAAGCGCTTCTTTATCTTCTCTGTGAAAGATTGTGTTGATTTTTTCATCACATCCGTGTGTGAGGCCATGACAGAATCAATATAAGCCTTGTCGTAAGGAACAGGGTAAGTGACAGTCTCGTAGTGTTTCCCTGGACCCATCCGTATGCTGACCTCTGGTATCACAACGGTGACCCGGTGTCCACGTCGACCCATTTCTTGTGCGAGGGCCTTCACACCCACCCAGTGACTCCCATCCATGGGTATCACCAGCAACCTGCCCAAGAAACCGGAAGACGCAGTGCCACTTGCAGGAATGGTGTTGGAGCCTTCGTCCTCTTCTGTCTTCACATTCTTCTCTGGCCTGGAATTTTCTGCCGCGGACCTCCTTGTCTTATCCACAGCACCATTCACCTGCAGAAACATGTTTAGCAGCAGGAACACAAACACTGCTGCTTTCCACATTGTTCTCTTTCTTCTGTGTCAACAGCTCACTGAATCCAACACAGTGAGAAAGGTAGAGCACAGTGAGGAAGAACTGGACTACAAACATATGGAGGACCGACACTGACAAAATCAAAGTAAAAAAAGAATTAAAAATACTCACTAAATAAATGTATATAAATACACTAAAAAACTACAATGTCACTCACTCCTTTAATTCAATCAAACCTCATTCAGTATCAACCTCAACAGCCCTGTCACTTTAACCAAAACCATATTTTAAAGTCACCAGATAGAATCAGCAGTGGATTGTACTCACTCATAGATACCAACTAAATATGTATTCTTTTTAAATGGGGATCCATTAGTTCAATTAATTAATTAGTTTGGACTTTTGCTTCTATATGCTAATGAGGGGGCTGACATTAAACGTGTGTTATAAACTCAACTTCCGGCCATCAGTTGTTTGAGTGCCAGTGTTGCATTATGCATCAATATATTTATTTGTTTTTAGTGCATTAATTGGTATATTCATTTATTTGTTGAGTCATTTGTAAATTATATAATTTATACACACACACACACACACACACACACACATATATATATATATATATATATATATATATATATATAATTTTTTGAATGAATCTTTTTTTGCAGTTTTGGTCTTCCATATGATTGCGCCCTCTTTTTTTGTCCTGTAAAATACTCCTGTAAACCACTCCCACCTCCCAACCCCCTTCAGCTTCCTCTGTTTGAGTTGAAATTCCTCTGTGAATTAGCAGAGTTGCGTTCAAAGTCCTCACTGAAATACAAGTGACAATTGTAGTCCTAGATTGCAGGCTAGAGGTTAGACATTACTGATATGGGACTTTTAGTGATATTGTTACTGTAAAATTAAATTTACTGCCATACTGACCTAAAAGAAAGCACAATCACAGTTGCTACTGCATTTGGGGAAGAGTTCATCTGAGGAACCAGCTGTGTTTTGTAGAAGGGAAGAGATTTCCAGCAAAACATTTTTATCATTTATTTGGACACCCACAGATACAGCTGAGCCGGGTCACAAGCTGTAAGGCACTGGTCTGACTAAGTTGGTGGTTCCTGTTATTGGAGCTGTCACCTCCTAAAACATCAGTGTTTTGCAGCTGAGTTGCATTACTGTCAGTAAACAGGAATGTCCTTTTCAGTTCAACTTTATATCTCCATGTGTAATGTATATGGTGTAAATGAATAGTAGTTCCATTGATCCGATCTTATCTAACACAACAAATATGTAATTTGGACATACATTTACATGCAGAAAATATTAGATACCATATACCAGACACCATGAGTAATCACATCAAAATGAAAACATTCTTCATCAAACATGTTTTGAGGCTGCTGTTTGGATGTGCGGTCTTGTTCAAATGTTTTGTCCAGTTGATGGCATTTTCACCAACTATTTTTAAAATAAAAACAGTAGAAGAAGAATCCGGCTTCCCTCCCTTCCGGTCCCTTCCGCCCATGTCCACCGCACGCGCATCTTCAAGCAAGTTGTCCTCGAGCACAACAGGGCAGCCCGAGGTCCGCGAGCTCACTGCAGCACCAGCAACTTTATTAACAAGTAAGCGCCTCGCTGTCTCATATCGTTCACTGTTACCGTGACATGACATGTCTGTTAACTGTTTTTACTGACAGTGGCTAGAACCAGCAGACAAAGTAAGTTTTAAAGTCTTAGCCAAACGTTCCCTTAAATGGCGAAAAACTATCTCCGCGTTAATGTTGATCGGTAGCCTTCTGCCCGTTGTTTAATTCAGTCCTGTTAGCTTAACCAGGATGCTAAAACTCGCTAAACTACAGAAACAGTTAACGGATGACTACATTTTCGATGCGGGTGTGTTAAAGTTATTGCCGGATAGCCAGTGTCAAGGTTTCAAAACAACACGGACCGATGGTCCCCAGGTTCATCGTGATGATGAGATGGTGGATCATGATTTTCTGGAAGGATTTGTTGCTGTTGAGTTTTTAAAATGTATTTCTTTGGCGTATCAGCTCTAGTTCCATTATATATAAAACATTTTTTTAAAAAAGACATATCTTTGCCAAATATCTCCATAACTCAGCAAGAGTAAGCACTATAAGAGGCAAAAAGTGTTTCTGATTTTGGGGTGAACTCTCCCTTTAACATACAGTAGTACTGCTGAAATGAAGCTGAACATGTGGCACCACATTAGTCCTGCTTCCGCTTCCTGCCCAGTTTCCAGAGGCATAGCTTCAAGCATTTTACTGTCAGTATCACAAAAATCAGGACAACAGTAGTCAGCAGTGCTATTACATCCAGGCAGAAGTACTGGATCCAGTTGAGGTCGTGGACGGCAGATCTGAGATGTTTTGCTCCTTTGTGCCGCATCACAAATTCTGTCCAGTAGACAGAAAGCTCAAGTGGATCAACTTCTCGGTCCTTATGGAGAGCTGACAGCTTCTGAATGTTCTCTTTGTACCTGGACATAAATTGAAACATACAACAAGGAACTTTGATTCCAAAACTTGTTTGATATTTTGATCATCGTGAGCAACAAGATTTAAGGAGCCTCTTTTTAACAGAACCAACACTGAGCGACCTCTGACCCCCCTCACCTGGTGTCACTCAAGACATCCTTCAGTGCCTGAAGAAGGCTTTCTGTAGTGATGGAAACAATGTCCAACACCACTCCCACGCCTTTGCTTGCCATCTTCTGCGCGTTGTCCGACTGGTCCCCCGAGATTGGCACCATCACCATGGGAACAGCGTGACACAGTCCCTCAAAGAGACCGTGTGAGCCAGCATGGGTGATGAAAGCCCGAGCTCCAGGATGTGCTAACACACACAGCACAAAGATATCAGATGGTATTGTATGTGACAGGTGGTCGGAGTGTGCTTCACTTCATGTGTGAGGATGTTTACAGACCTAGCAGGTCGTTCTGAGGCACCCATTCCATTATCTTCACATTTTCTGGGACACTGCCTGGAACCTGTCCAGTGTACCTCCATATTACCTGCAAAAACGGTTGTCAGCTATTGCTTTTTGATTATCACACTGATGTATGATTTGAAATGGTGAAATATATAATTCCTGAACCTTCTGTGGAATCTGACTGAAGGCTTCTAGGAAGATGGCGGTCGTCTCTTCAGGCATTTCTGCCACCATGGAACCCAGAGTGAACACTATGAACCCATGCTCTCCTGACACCCAGGGCTCCAAGTCCTGCAAACACACACAAACACACACATATACACACATGGTGGGCCTGGAATTCATTTCTGGTTTTGTTCTATTGATCTCCCTCTATTGAAAGCAGTGAGACAAAGTGAGAGTAGAAGGAAGTAAAAGAAACTAATTGTTTTTCATCAAACTCAGAATCACATGGGCCTCACCTTAGAAAGAGGATTTCTCACGTTGCAGTTGATTCCACCAACAAGCACCATGTTGGGCGTGAGAGGGCGTGGGAACTCCAGTATGGTGTCAGTCCTGTTTAAACACAATATCACGATATCAATCTGAATAGGAGACAAAGACTCTGACATCATTTTTTCTCTCAATGTGATTTAGTGGCATGAAACAATAAAAACAGTAAAAATTTCTTTTCACTTCACTTTTCACTAGTAATAGTGTGTGTGTGTGTGAACTTCAGAACAGTCTAGATCTATGTGTATGCTTCCCCCAAATATTACTACACAGTATAACCTTTGTACATGTTACCTCATCAGCCAGATATCAGACTCGGACAGCACTTCAGCTATGCCCACCTCCTCTCCCAGGAACTGATAGGCTATGTTGTCAAAGTGCCAGTACAACAGTCGGCACATCAGTGGCTCCAGTAAAGCCACCTGTGGGTCAGAGGCATCACGGAAAACAATATATTTTAATGGCGCTCAAAGTGTGGAGACAGACACCGAGGGCTTCTTGTCACACCGCGGTGAGGGATGTCTTGTCTTGGGTTTTTTGTCTTGTCAATTTCCGGTTTTATTTTGAAAAGTAACTTTCCTCTCGTTCCAGGTCACTTGCCCTTCCTCCTGTGTCATGGTCTGACGTCATCCCTAATCCTTGATTGTTTCCACCTGTGTTCCCCTCCCCCATGTGTATATAGTCATTAGGCGCGTTTGTGATCAAGCATGCGCATGCATTTGCCTCGCATCACCGTGCATTCTGGGATTAAAAACGTCAGAAATGCTGGTGACAACTTCCCTTTGCGACATGTCACATGACTTTAAAATCTCGCGGAATCTCCAGGTTACCTCCTTCCGTTTGCTTTTCTGTGCAGATGGTCTGAAATAAGTGCGGACATAAGACACTCCCCTCAACGTTGCCCCAGTTGGTTAGAATTACCACGTGGAATTTCCCACGTGAGAAATGAAATACCTCCTTCCAAAGAGGCGTGCCCTCTCCCAAACTATGCTTAATAAAATTACACGACTTCGTGAACTTTCACTTCGTCACCCAATTTGTTATGAGGGAAAGGGGCTTCACACTGTTTTCAATGAAACTACAGCTGGCAAACTAAATCCCTTGGTTGACTTCCATTGTGATTACTTATCTATCTACACACCATTCGCTAATGTCTCTGACGTCAATGTAGTGGGTTGGCCATATTCTTTGTGCAAGGTCCGTGAAGTGCACCTGTGTCCGACTTTAGGTGGTGGGAACTTGACGAGTTTATGACGAGTTCCGGCGGATCCTCTCAAGTCTCGTGCATGCATATGCGCAAATGCATGCGATCACGAACGCAGCCTTTGTCTTCCCCTGTCTGCGTTGCCAGAGTATTTTCGTCGTCTCGTCAAGATATCTCCAGCCTTGTCCAAGTGTATCCAAGCCAAGTTAAGTTGTACGTTTTGTTTGTTCTGAATTTGTTTTCCTCTGTGTCAGAGTGATTTTTCGTTCATAGTTTTTTCTGGTTAGCTTTTTGTTTTCTTAAGATTAGAGATTTTTCATAGCCTTGTTTTCCTCCCTTGTTGGAGCGCTTTTGTTTGTAGTTTTGTAACAGAGATAGTGTAGATAATTTCATAGCCTGTGTGCTTTTCCTCTTCGGAGCGATTTTGTTTTCTTTCTTAAAATTTCATAGATATTCCTGATAAGATCAGCGTAGTTATTTTTTCCTCCTTCGGGAGTGTTTTTTGTTCGGTGTTCTTTTATTTTCATTAGTGTGTCTTCGGACCATAGAGATTTCACAGCCTGATTGTTTGTCACTACTGTCTCAGAGAAAACTGATTCGGAGAAATAAAGCCTGCCTTAACCGCTGCCACTCTGCATCTGAGTCCTTCTTTCCGCCACAGCCTGACAGTATACTCTGGCCAGTATGGACCCAGCAGAGGCAGAACGGCTGTTGGAGATCCTGCGCACCCAGGAAGCCCGTCTCCTTCACCAAGAGGAGTTTCAAACCGCCATGGCAGCCAACATGAGTCAGATCTCCACCCAGATTCATGAGCTCCTGGGCCAGCTCGGCCGGACGAGTGCAGCAGCTCCGACACCAACCACAGCCAGCGCCCCAGGACCGCCACCTCACGTCGGAGGTGCCACCTGCAAATTGGCCGCACCAACCCCGTACAACGGAGAACCGGGGTTATGTAAGACCTTCGTTGTGGACTGTTCTATTCACTTTGAATTATCACCTCACGCATTTCCCACCGAACGCTCTAAGGTGGCATTCATGATCTCCCATTTAACCGGCAGAGCCAAAGCCTGGGCTTCTGCTGAATGGAGCAGGGGAGCCACAGTCTGCGACACCCTCACGGGTTTTCAAGGGGCATTAAAAAAGACTTTCGACCCGGTGAGCTCCAGCAGAGAGGAAGCCCAGCAATTAAGCCATTTGAGACAAGGCAAGAACTCCATGTGTGATTATGCCATTCACTTCCGTACGCTAGCAGCAGAGAGCGGCTGGAACAATACGGCACTATACGACACATTTCTGAAAGGTTTGACACCCACGATCCAAGATCTGCTAGTGCCCCTGGATTTACCGTCTGATCTGGACGCCCTCATCGCACTCGCCATCCGAACCGACAACCGACAGAGGCAATTCCAACATCAGCGCGAGGCAACGCCACGGGAACCAGGAAGGACGACCACTACACCTGCATCAAAATGGCCGACGCAGCAACGATCACCACCCAGCACCCTGCCTCACCTCCAGGCAGTTTCTGAGAAAGAACCCATGCAACTGGGAAGAGCTAGACTGACTCCTGAGGAACGTCAGCGGCGGCTACAGGAGGGTCGGTGTTTCTACTGCGGTGAAACTGGTCATCTCGTCAGCTCCTGCCCAGCCAAGAAATCACAGGTGGTGAGTCAAACCGAGGCTTCTAAGTCTACTATACGCACTCTCACAAAAGTCAAGTTAAATGCTACTCATGCCATAGAAGCACTAATTGATTCTGGAGCTGACGAGAGCTTAATGGACTGGGGATTAGCCCACAAGTTAAATATTGAAAGTCAACCACTCGCTAATCCCATTCGCGCCAGGTCCCTCAATGGTAAAGAACTGTTTACCATCACACACACCAGCAAACCAGTAAACATGAGTATTGGACACCATCATGAAAAGCTACAGTTCCACCTATTCACCTCCACCTCTTCATCTCTGATATTGGGACAACCATGGCTTCTGTTACACAACCCACACATTGATTGGAGGACAGGAAAGATTACAGAGTGGGGGGAGAATTGCTCCAAGAATTGTATGGAGTCCTCGGATCAAGAGAAACCGAGTGCAGAAATCAACCTGTTTTCTACCCATCCCACCACAGACGCTGAAGAGCCGGACCTGATTTCAGTACCCCCCTGTTATCACCATATCAAAGCGGTATTCAGCAAATCTAAAGCTCTTTCTCTTCCTCCCCATCGTCCTTACGACTGTGCCATCGACTTAATCCCAGGGTCCACGATTCCCAAAGGCCGGCTGTATTCCATATCTGGACCGGGAAAAAGCAGCCATGAATGACTACATCACCGCGTCATTAAAAGCAGGACTGATCCGCCCTTCTTCCTCACCTGCCGGAGCGGGGTTCTTCTTCGTGGGAAAGAAGGATGGATCCCTCCGACCCTATATCGACTACAGCCAACTGAATGACATCACTATCAAGAACCGCTATCCACTCCCTGTCATGACGTCCGTATTCAACCAGCTACAACAAGCCAAGGTATTTACGAAATTAGACCTTCGCAACGCCTATCACTTGGTACGCATCAGAGAGGGGGACGAGTGGAAAACGGGATTTAACACCCCCAGCGGACACTACGAGTACTGTGTGATGCCTTTTGGGCTCACGAACGCACCCGCTGTGTTCCAGGCTATGATTAATGACGTTCTGAGAGACTTTCTAGACCACTTTGTGTATGTATATTTGGACGACATCTTGATATATTCACCCAACCTTGCTACGCACCAAAGCCATGTTAACCAGGTCCTTGAAAGATTGCTAGCTAACCAGCTGTATGTCAAAGCAGAGAAAAGTGTGTTTCATGCCGAAACTGTCTCGTTCCTGGGCTTCATTGTAGCCCCTGGAAGAGTACAGATGGACCCGGCTAAAGTTAGCGCTGTAGCCGATTGGCCCACTCCAGACAGCCGCAAGAAGGTTCAGCAATTCCTGGGATTTGCGAACTTTTATAGGCGGTTTGTCAGAGGCTTTAGCGCGATAGCTGCTCCTCTCCATGCCCTTACCTCCACTCAGGTGCAGTTTCGCTGGTCCTCAGAAGCAGAGAAGGCGTTCCAGGACCTCAAGCACCGGTTCACCACGGCCCCCATCCTCACTCTACCCGACCCGAAGCGCCAGTTCGTGGTGGAGGTCGACGCGTCCAATGAAGGAGTAGGAGCAGTTTTGTCGCAACGTTCGGAGCACAACGGCAAGATGCATCCCTGCGCCTTCCTGTCCAGACGATTGTCCAGAGCGGAGCGCAACTATGACGTCGGCAACCGTGAGCTATTGGCGGTAAAACTGGCGTTGGAGGAGTGGAGACATTGGCTAGAGGGGGCCGAACATCCCTTCATTGTCTGGACAGACCACAAAAATCTAGAGTTCATTAGAAAGGCCAAGAGGCTCAACTCTCGCCAGGCCAGGTGGGCGCTGTTCTTTAACCGCTTCTGTTTCACTCTCTCTTACAGGCCGGGATCTCGAAACGTCAAGCCCGACATCCTGTCACGCCTGTTCGATCCCGAGCCTGAGACCAAGCAACCAGAAACGATCCTTCCACTGAACTGTGTGGTTGGAGCGGTAACTTGGCCTATAGAAAACAAGGTAAAGCAAGCCAACGGTGGAGCCCCGTCACCTCCCGGTTGTCCTAATAACCGTCTCTTTGTCCCTGTTGAGCTGCGGTACTGTCACACCGCGGTGAGGGATGTCTTGTCTTGGGTTTTTTGTCTTGTCAATTTCCGGTTTTATTTTGAAAAGTAACTTTCCTCTCGTTCCAGGTCACTTGCCCTTCCTCCTGTGTCATGGTCTGACGTCATCCCTAATCCTTGATTGTTTCCACCTGTGTTCCCCTCCCCCATGTGTGTATATAGTCTTTGTCTTTCCCTGTCTGCGTTGCCAGAGTATTTTCGTCGTCTCGTCAAGATATCTCCAGCCTTGTCCAAGTGTATCCAAGCCAAGTTAAGTTGTACGTTTTTGTTTGTTCTGAATTTGTTTTCCTCTGTGTCAGAGTGATTTTTCGTTCATAGTTTTTTCTGGTTAGCTTTTTGTTTTCTTAAGATTAGAGATTTTTCATAGCCTTGTTTTCCTCCCTTGTTGGAGCGCTTTTGTTTGTAGTTTTGTAACAGAGATAGTGTAGATAATTTCATAGCCTGTGTGCTTTTCCTCTTCGGAGCGATTTTGTTTTCTTTCTTAAAATTTCATAGATATTCCTGATAAGATCAGCGTAGTTATTTTTTCCGCCTTCGGGAGTGTTTTTTGTTCGGTGTTCTTTTATTTTCATTAGTGTGTCTTCGGCCCATAGAGATTTCACAGCCTGATTGTTTGTCACTACTGTCTCAGAGAAAACTGATTCGGAGAAATAAAGCCTGCCTTAACCGCTGCCACTCTGCATCTGAGTCCTTCTTTCCGCCACAGCCTGACACTTCTGTTGTGTTCCTAAACTATTTCTGTAGAAGTATGTGACAGATAGAGAAACAAACGAAAAGTATGAAGAGGTATCAGGTTAGTCAACGCAAAATCTGTGATTGTATTAAAGGGGCACTGTGTCGTTTCGGAAACGAAATTCAAACTCAGAATTTTATTTTTTACAATATTAATGAGGGAATAATACAAACTCAAAAGTATTTATCTTTACCATAACTGAATAAGCAAGCTGTTCTCAGAGGAAAATGAGGTCTCCAGACCACCGGTTGAAGCTAGAAAGGTGGCAGGGTCCGCCACGTTTAAACAAAGTAATGAAACTGTGTTGTCCTTTAAGGTCAGTTTGTTTATTTATTTCTTTGGGCATAAAAAATGTCTTCTGGTTGAAAGTTCTTGCCCAAAACTACATAACGCACCTTTAAAGTGGAGTAAAGTTTATTTTTTTCAGAATGAAAGAATCACAGCCAGCCCTCATGCATATGTGGCTATGCGTACTCACCAAAGTGTTGACAGTCCTCTCCTTGAAGCTCATTTTATCCGTGTATCCGGTGAAGAAGCGAGGCACGTATGAGGGCGGCGAGGGGCAGCCTGCGGACTTCACGTCCATAAAACAAGGAATTCCCCTCAGCAGATTAATAGTGGGGAGACCTGAAAATGGTTTAGTGACGACCTGAGTAAATGTGTAGAAGAACAGAGACAATCCATGTGTGGCAGGGCTCACCTAATTTCCGAGCTATTAATGAGCCAGTGGGCACCACAGGGTCTGTTAGGATGGCGTCAAAGCCCTGCAGAGTGAAAAGGTACAACAGGAGAGTAGAAGAAAGAGGTGACACTTTTTGGGATTTTGGGATCAAACTTCACATACAGTACATTTACAGAATATAATTCTCTACACCTCAGTCATTTTTTGGAACAAATATTGTACTTTTTACTCCACTTTATTTACTGATGCTTCAAATTCAAATTATGAATTCAAATTATTTACACTGTTTGAAACCAAAATATAAAATCTGTTATGTTATGGCAGATAAAGTAGTTAAGCTCCATCTCAACCAGCTATGACATTACAATGCTTACACATTGTTGTATTACCAATTTCATAATGCCTTAGATAATAATATGATCAGTCACAGGGTACTTTCTTTCTCATAAGTAAAGAATAATTGCTTCTGTAAATACAGGGGGCTGTACACGGTAACATGAAGGGGTCACAGAATAATGCAATCCAACAGAGCAACAGCCCCAAAGAGTAGTTTAAGAGTAGTAGACAGTCTGATACTGATGTGCCTCATAAATTCAGTATAAAGTTCAAGGCTATTGTATTGGATTTTATTGGCTTCTACACATGATCCTGATCTTGTGTTCAAATCAGTCTTTGTAGGACTCACCTGCTGTGCCAGATGTGAGATGAGACTGTCATTGAACAGTAGGCTTTCAGCACCAGTGTGGATTAGGCCTGTAACCTTCTGGATTTGTGCGAAGCGCTTCTTTATCTTCTCTGTGAAAGATTGTGTTGATTTTTTCATCACATCCGTGTGTGAGGCCATGACAGAATCAATATAAGCCTTGTCGTAAGGAACAGGGTAAGTGACAGTCTCGTAGTGTTTCCCTGGACCCATCCGTATGCTGACCTCTGGTATCACAACGGTGACCCGGTGTCCACGTCGACCCATTTCTTGTGCGAGGGCCTTCACACCC
The DNA here is from genome assembly GCA_039737535.1 of Lagodon rhomboides. NCBI lineage: Eukaryota > Metazoa > Chordata > Actinopteri > Spariformes > Sparidae > Lagodon > Lagodon rhomboides. The sequence goes on from CM077797.1 coordinate 7,720,857, forward strand.
ACCCAGTGACTCCCATCCATGGGTATCACCAGCAACCTGCCCAAGAAACCGGAAGACGCAGTGCCACTTGCAGGAATGGTGTTGGAGCCTTCGTCCTCTTCTGTCTTCACATTCTTCTCTGGCCTGGAGTTTTCTGCCGCGGACCTCCTTGTCTTATCCACAGCACCATTCACCTGCAGAGAGAGGTTTAGCAGCAGGAACACAAACACTGCTGCTTTCCACATTGTTCTCTTTCTTCTGTGTCAACAGCTCACTGAATCCAACACAGTGAGAAAGGTAGAGCACAGTGAGGAAGAACTGGACTACAAACATATGGAGGACTGACACTGACAAAATCAAAGTAAAAAAAGAATTAAAAATACTCACTAAATAAATGTAAATACACTAAAAAACTACAATGTCACTCACTCCTTTAATTCAATCAAACCTGATTCAGTATCAACCTCAACAGCCCTGTCACTTTAACCATAACCATATTTTAAAGTCACCAGATAGGATCAGCAGTGGATTGTACTCACTCATAGATACCAGCCAACTAAATATGTATTTTATAAAATTGGGATCCATTAGTTCAATTAATTAATTAGTTTGGATTTTTGCTTCTATATGCTAATGAGGGGGCTGACATTAAACGTGTGTTATAAACTCAACTTTCGGCCATCAGTTGGTCGAGTGCCAGTGTTGCATTATGCATCAATATATTTATTTATTTTTAGTGCATTAATTGGTATATTCATTTATTTGTTGAGTCATTTGTATATTATATATATATATATATGTATAAATTATTTTTTGAATGAATCATTTTTTTGCAGTTTTGGTCTTCCATATGATTGCGCCCTCTTTTTTTGTCCTGTAAAATACTCCTGTAAACCACTCCCACCTCCCAACCCCCTTCAGCTTCCTCTGTTTGAGTTGAAATTCCTCTGTGAATTAGCAGAGTTGCGTTCAAAGTCCTCACTGAAATACAAGTGACAATTGTTATCTTAGATTGCAGGCTAGAGGTTAGACATTACTGATATGGGACTTTTAGTGGTATTGTTATTGTAAAATTAAATTTACTGCTACACTGACCTAAAAGAAAGCACAATCACAGTTGCTACTGCATTTGGGGAAGAGTTCATCTGAGGAACCAGCTGTGTTTTGTAGAAGGGAAGAGATTTCCAGCAAAACATTTTTATCATTTATTTGGACACCCACAGATACAGCTGAGCCGGGTCACAAGCTGTAAGGCATTGGTCTGACTAAGTTGTTGGTTCCTGTTGTTGGAGCTGTCACCTCCTAAAACATCAGTGTTTTGCAGCTGAGTTGCATTACTGTCAGTAAACGGGAATGTCCTTTTCAGTTCAACTTTATATCTCCATGTGCAATGTATATGGTGTAAATGAATAGTAGTTCCATTGATCCGATCTTATCTAACACAACAAATATGTAATTTGGACATACATTTACATGCAGAAAATATTAGATACCACATACCAAATACAATGAGTAATCACATCAAAATGAAAACATTCTTCATCAAACATGTTTTGAGGCTGCTGTTTGGATGTGCGGTGTCGTTCAAATGTTTTGCCCAGTTGATGGCGTTTTCACCAACTATTTTCAAAATAAAAACAGTAGAAGAAGAATCCGGCTTCCCTCCCTTCCGGTCCCTTCCGCCCATGTCCACCGCGCGCGCATCTTCAAGCAAGTTGTCCTCGAGCACAACAGGGCAGCCCGAGGTCCGCGAGCTCACTGCGGCACCAGCAACTTTATTAACAAGTAAGCGCCTCGCTGTCTCATATCGTTCACTGTTACCGTGACATGACATGTCTGTTAACTGTTTTTACTGACAGTGGCTAGAACCAGCAGACAAAGTAAGTTTTAAAGTCTTAGCCAAACGTTCCCTTAAATGGCGAAAAACTATCTCCGCGTTAATGTTGATCAGTAGCCTTCTGCCCGTTGTTTTATTTTGTTCTGTTAGCTTAACCAGGATGCTAAAACTCGCTAAACTACAGCAACAGTTAACGGATAACTACATTTTCGATGCGGGTGTGTTAAAGTTATTGTCGGATAACCAATGTCAAGGTTTCAAAACAACACGGACCGATGATCCCCAGGTTCATTGTGATGGTGAGATGGTGGGTTATGATTTTCTGGAAAGATTTGTTGTTGTTGAGTTTTTCAAATGTATTTTTTTGGAGTATCAGCTCTAGTTCCATTATATATGAAAACATTAAAAAAAAAGAAATATCTTTGCCAAATATCTCCATAACTCAGCAAGAGTAAGCACTATAAGAGGCAAAAAGTGTTTCTGATTTTGGGGTGAACTGTCCCTTTAACATACAGTAGTACTGCTGAAATGAAGCTGAACATGTGGCACCACATTAGTCCTGCTTCCGCTTCCTGCCCAGTTTCCAGAGGCATAGCTTCAAGCATTTTACTGTCAGTAGCACAAAAATCAGGACAACAGTAGTCAGCAGTGCTATTACATCCAGGCAGAAGTACTGGATCCAGTTGAGGTCGTGGACGGCAGATCTGAGATGTTTTGCTCCTTTGTGCCGCATCACAAATTCTGTCCAGTAGACAGAAAGCTCAAGTGGATCCATTTGTCGGTCGTTATGGAGAGCTGACAGCTTCTGAATGTTCTCTTTGTACCTGGACATAAATTGAAACATACAACATGGGAGTTTGATTCCAAAACTTGTTTGATATTTTGATCAACATGAGCAACAAGATTTAAGGAGCCTCTTTTTAACAGAACCAACACTGAGCGACCTCTGAGCCCCCTCACCTGGTGTCACTCAAGACATCCTTCAGTGCCTGAAGAAGGCTCTCTGTAGTGATGGAAACAATGTCCAACACCACTCCCACGCCTTTGCTCGCCATCTTCTGTGCGTTGTCCGGCTGGTCCCCATACAGTGGCACCATCACCATGGGAACAGCGTGACACAGTCCCTCAAAGAGACCGTGTGAGCCAGCATGGGTGATGAAAGCCCGAGCTCCAGGATGTGCTAACACACACAGCACAAAGATATCAGATGGTATTGTATGTGACAGGTGGTCGGAGTGTGCTTCACTTCATGTGTGAGGATGTTTACAGACCTAGCAGGTCGTTCTGAGGCACCCATTCCATTATCTTCACATTTTCTGGGACACTGCCTGGAAGCTGTCCAGTGTACCTCCATATTACCTGCAAAAACGGTTGTCAGCTATTGCTTTTTGATTATCACACTGGTGTATGATTTGAAATGGTGAAATGTATCATTCCTGAACCTTCTGTGGAATCTGTCTGAAGGCTTCTAGGAAGATGGCGGTCGTCTCTTCAGGCATTTCTGTCGCCACGGTGCCCAGAGTGAACACTATGAACCCATGCTCTCCTGACACCCAGGGCTCCAAGTCCTGCAAACACACACAAACACACACATATACACACATGGTGGGCCTGGAATTCATTTCTGGTTTTGTTCTATTGAAGTGAGAGTAGAAGGAAGTAAAAGAAACTAATTGTTTTTCATCAAACTCAGAATCACATGGGCCTCACCTTAGAAAGAGGATTTCTCACGTTGCAGTTGATTCCACCAACAAGCACCATGTTGGGCATGAGAGGACGTGGGAACTCCAGTATGGTGTCAGTCCTGTTTAAACACAACATCAAGATATCAATCTGAATAGGAGACAAAGACTCTGACATCTTTTTTCTCTCAATGTGATTTAGTGGCATGAAACAATAAGAACAGTAAAAATTTCTTTTCACTTCACGTTTCACTAGTAATTGTATGTGTGTGCGTGTGTGTTTGTGAACTTCAGAACAGTCTAGGTCTATGTGTATGCTTCCCCCAAATATCACTACACAGTATAACCTTTGTACATGTTACCTCATCAGCCAGATATCAGACTCGGACAGCACTTCAGCTATGCCCACCTCCTCTCCCAGGAACTGGTAGGCTATGTTGTCAAAGTGCCAGAACAGCAGTCGGCACATCAGTGGCTCCAGTAAAGCAACCTGTAGGTCAGAGGCATCACAGAACAATATATTTTAATGGCACTCAAACTGAAGCCAAAGTTTAACAAGGACATCATGACCTATGTGGTTAAGTGTGGAGACAGACACCGAGGGCTCTTTTGTGTTGTCTCTAAACTATTTCTGTAGAAGTATGTGACAGATAGAGAAACAAACGAAAAGTATGAAGAGGTATCAGGTTAGTCAACGCAAAATCTGTGGTTAATGTATTAAAGGGGCACTGTGTAGTTTTGGAGACGAAATTCAAACTCATAATTTAAATTTTTTACAATATTAATGAGGGAATAATACAAACTCAAAAGTATTTATCTTTACCATAACTGAATAAACAAGCTGTTCTCAGAGGAAAATTAGGTCTCCAGAACACTGTTTGAAGCTAGAAAGGTGGCGGGGTCCGCCACGTTTAAACAAAGTAATGAAACTGTGTTGTCCTTTAAGGTCAGTTTGTTTATTTATTTCTTTGGGCATAAAAAATGTCTTCTGGTTGAAAGTTCTTCCCCAAAACTACATAACGCACCTTTAAAGTGGAGTAAAGTTTATTTTTTTCAGAATAAAAGAATCACATGCATATGTGGCTATGCGTACTCACCAAAGTGTTGACAGTCCTCTCCTTGAAGCTCATTTTATCCGTGTATCCGCTGAACATGCGAGGCACGTATGAGGGCGGCGAGGGGCAGCCTGCGGACTTCATATCCAGAGAACAAGGAATTCCCCTCAGCAGATTGATAGTGGGGAGACCTGAAAATGGTTTAGTGACGCCCTGAGTAAATGTGCAGAAGAAGAAGAACAGAGACAATCCATGTGTGGCAGGGCTCACCTAATTTCCGAGCTATTAATGAGCCGGTGGGCACCATGGGGTCTGTTAGGACGGCGTCAAAGCCCTGCAGAGTGAAAAGGTACAACAGCAGAGTAGGAGAAAGAGGTGAATCTTAACTGAAACAGCACTTTTGGGATCAAACTTCACATATACAGTACATATACAGAATATAATTCTTTCCACCTCACTCATTTTTTGGAACAAATATTGTACTTTTTACTCCACTTTATTCACCGATGCTTCAAATTCAAATTATGAATTCAAATTATTTACATTGTTTGAAACCAAAATATAAAATCTGTTATGTTATGGCAGATAAAGTAATTAAGCTCCATCTCAACCAGCTATGACATTATAATGCTTACACGTTGCCTTAGATAATAATATGATCAGTCACAGGGTACTTTCTTTCTCATAAGTAAAGAATAATTGCTTCTGTAAATATAGGGGGCTGTACACGGTAACACGATCGGGTCACAGAATAATGCAATCCAATAGAGCATCAGCCCCAAAGAGTAGTTTAAGAGTAGTAGACAGTCTGATACTGATGTGCCTCATAAATTCAGTATAGAGTTCAAGGCTATTGTATTGGATTTTATTGGCTTCTACACATGATCCTGATCTTGTGTTCAAATCAGTCTTTGTAGGACTCACCTGCTGTGCCAGATGTGAGATGAGACTGTCATTGAACAGTAGGCTTTCAGCACCAGCGTGAATTAGGCCCGTAGCCTTCTGGATTTGGGCGAAGCGGTTCTTTATCTTCTCTGTGAAAGATTGTGTTGATCGTGACATCACATTCATGTGTGAGGCAATGACAGAATCAATATAAGCCTTGTCGTAAGGAACAGGGTAAGTGACAGTCTCGTAGTGTTTCCCTGGACCCATCCGTATGCTGACCTCTGGTATCACAACGGTGACCCGGTGTCCACGTCGACCCATTTCTTGTGCGAGGGCCTTCACACCCACCCAGTGACTCCCATCCATGGGTATCACCAGCAACCTGCCCAAGAAACCGGAAGACGCAGTGCCACTTGCAGGAATGGTGTTGGAGCCTTCGTCCTCTTCTGTCTTCACATTCTTCTCTGGCCTGGAGTTTTCTGCCGCGGACCTCCTTGTCTTATCCACAGCACCATTCACCTGCAGAAACATGTTTAGCAGCAGGAACACAAACACCGCTGCTTTCCACATTGTTCTCTTTCTTCTGTGTCAACAGCTCACTGAATCCAACACAGTGAGAAGGGCGGGACACAGTGAGGAAGTACTGCACTACAAACATATGGAGGACTGACACTGACAAAATCAAAGTAAATAAAGAATTAAAAATACTCGCTAAATAAATGTAAATACACTAAAAAACTACAATGTCACTCACTCCTTTAATTCAATCAAACCTCATTCAGTATCAACCTCAACAGCCCTGTCACTTTAACCAAAACCATATTTTGAAGTCACCAGATAGAATCAGCAGTGGATTGTACTCACTCATAGATACCAACTATGTATTTTTTTAATCGGGATCCATGCCTCTCCCCCCCAAAAAAATTCCTTACCTCAACATTTTCAAGGATCCATCTCTTTATCTTGATCTGCACCAAACATTAATGGGGGCTATTCTGGACCAAGACGCAGCCTTGTTCCAGGTTGCTTGGAAATCCATTCAGTAGTTCAGTGTAGTCTTGTTGACAAACCAACCAACAAGAAAACGAACACAAGTGAAAACCTAATATAAGGGTAGATATTAGAAATAAATCTAGGCATTTATTAATTTACAATTAATGTAATTACAATTACTATAATTAATAAAAATACAATTAGTTCAATCAATTAATTAGTTTGGATTTTTGCTTCTATACGCTAATGAGGGGGCTGACATTAAACGTGTGTTATAAGCTCAACTTTTGCCCATCAGTTATTCGAGTGCCAGTGTTGCATTATGCATCAATATATTTATTTAGTGCATTAATTGGTATATTCATTTATTTGTTGAGTCATTTGTACATATATATATATATAAATACATTTTTAAATAATAAATAAATAAATGTATTGAATGAATCATTTTTTTGCAGTTTTGGTCTTCCATATGATTGCGCCCTCTTTTTTTGTCCTGTAAAATACTCCTGTAAACCACTCCCACTTCCCAACCCCCCTTCAGCTTCTGCTGTTTGAGTTGAAATTCCTCTGTGAATTAGCAGAGTTGCATTTAAAGTCCTCACTGATATACAAGTGACAATTGTTATCTTAGATCGCAGGCTAGAGGTTAGACATTACTGATATGGGACTTTTAGTGATATTGTTACTGTAAAATTAAATTTATTGCTACACTGACCTAAAAGAAAGCACAATCACAGGTGCTACTGCATTTGGGGAAGAGTTCATCTGAGGAACCAGCTGTGTTTTGTAGAAGGGAAGAGACACCCACAGATACAGCTGACCCGGGTCACAAGCTGTAAGGAACTCGTCCGACTAAGTTGTTGGTTCTTGTTGTTGGAGCTTTCACCTCTTTAAACATCAGTGTTTTGCAACTGAGTTGCATTACTGTCAGTAAACAGGAATGCCCTTTTCAGTTCAACTTTATATCTCCATGTGTAATGTATATGGTGTTAATGAATAGTAGTTCCATTGGTCCGATCATACAGTCATGGACAAAAGTATTGGCACCCCTGGAACTTTTCCAGAAAATGCACCATTTCTCTGAGAAAAGTGTTGCAATTACAAATGTTTTGGTATACACATGTTTATTTCCTTTAAGTGCATTGGGACAACACAAAAAAGCAGAAGACAAAATCATTGGCACCCTATTAAAACTGTGGGTAAATATTTTAATTTCAAGCATGTGATCTTCGTTTAAACTCACCGCTGGCAAGTAACAGGTGCTGGCAATATAGAGATCGAAACTGAAGCCAGTTAGAGTGTATAAAAGTTGACTCAACCTTTGTGTTGTGTGCCTGTGTGTGCCACACCAAGCATGGAGAAGAGAAAGAAGAGCCGAGAATTGTCTGAGGACTTAAGAAGCAAAACAATGGAAAAATATCAACAATCTCAAGGTTACAAGTCAATCTCCAGAGATCTTAAAGTTCCTTTGTCAACTGTGCGAAATATAATCAAGAAGTTTATAACCCATGGAACCGTAGCAAATCTCCCTGGACGTGGACGGAAGAGAAAAATTGATGAAAGAATGCGACGCAGGATAGTTCAAATGGTGTATAAACAACCTTTGTCAAATTCCACACGAATTCAGGCTGTCCTGCAGACTCAGGGTGCAACGGTGTCAGCTCGAACCATACGTCGACATCTGAATGAGATGAAGTGCTATGGCAGGAGACCGAGGAGAACCCCACTTCTGACACAGAGACATAAAAAAGCCAGACTGCAGTTTGCAAGAACATACCTGAGTAAGCCTCAATCCTTCTGGGAGAATGTTCTGTGGACAGATGAGTCTAAGGTAGAGCTTTTTAGCAAAGCACGTCATTCTACTGTTTACAGAAAACAGAATGAGGATTACAAAGAAAAGAACACATACCTACGGTCGAATACGGTGGAAGTACAAAGATGTTTTAGGGTTGTTTTGCTACCTCTGGCACTGGGTGCATTCATTGTGTGCAAGGAATCATGAAATCTGGAGACTAACAAAAGATTTTGGCCCGTGACCCAAAACATACCTCACAAAGGAAATAGTTGGAGACAAAGCGCTGGAGAATTCTGAAGTGGCCAGCAATGAGTCCAAAAAAAAGAGTGGTCCAAAATTCCAGTTGAGAGGTGTAGGATACTTGTTGATGGTTATAGGAAGGGATTGGGTTCAGTTATTTTTTCCAAAGGGTGTGCAACCAAATATTAAATTGAGGAAGCTAATGATTTTGTCCGACCCAATTTTTGAGTTTTGTGTATCACGATGTCAAACTTGGCTTTTTTCTTCTGCTTTTTTGTGCTGTCCCAATGCACTTAAAGTAAATAAACATGTGTATACCAACACATTTGTAATTGCAACACCTTTCTGGGAGAAATGGTGCATTTTCTGGAAAAGTTGCAGGGGTGCCAATACTTTCGTCCATGACTGTATCTTACACAACTAATATTTAATTTGGACATTTATGTGCACAAAATATTAGATACCACGTACCAAATACAATGAGTAATCTCATCAAAATCAAAACATTCTTCATCAAACATGTTTTGAGGCTGCTGTTTGGATGTGCGGTGTTGTTCAAATGTTTTGTCCAGTTGATGGCGTTTTCACCAACTATTTTCAAAATAAAAACAGTAGAAGAAGAATCCGGCTTCCCTCTCTTCCGGTCCCTTCCGCCCATGTCCACCGCGCGCGCATCTTCAAGCAAGTTGTCCTCGAGCACAACAGGGCAGCCCGAGGTCCGCGAGCTCACTGCGGCACCAGCGACTTTATTAACAAGTAAGCGCCTCTCTGTCTGCTGGTTCTAGCCACTGTCAGTAAAAACAGTTAACAGACATGTCATGTCACGGTAACAGTGAACGATATGAGACGAAGTAAGTTTTAAAGTCTTAGCCAAACGTTCGCTTAAATGGCGAAAAACTATCTCCGCGTTAATGTTGATCGGTAGCCTTCTGCCCGTTGTTTAATTTAGTCCTGCTAGCTTAACCAGGATGCTAAAACTCCCTAAACTACAGCAACAGTTAACGGATAACTCCATTTTCGATGCGGGTGTGTTAAAGTTATTGTTGGATAACCAGTGTCAAGGTTTCAAAACAACACGGACCGATGATCCCCAGGTTCATCGTCGTATATCAGTAGTTTTGCCACTGATTTTAAGCTAGTTTGGAAATATTTACCATTGAATTGTTAGCTTAGTAGCTAAATCATAGAGTATTGTAAGGGATCTGCGTCATTACCTGTTATTCTAGAGAGGCCCTGTGTAAAAAACCTAGCTTAGATGAAGAAATGTTATGATATCAGTTGGTATTGTTGTTAAATCAAGCTGATTCCTCTATTACTTAAACTGCAGTTTAATAAAAAGGTATTGGCACACAGCAAACCTGTGGGGAAAGTGGTGCTTCAGCATAGTAGTGCTTGGCTTCTCAATACATGCAGAGTTTACAGAGAGTGATGTGAAAGGAAGGAGCCTATATCAGATACATTGGTATCGCCATAGGTTGACTGATATGAAACTGTTTAACTTTTATTTAGAGAATATAATGCAGAAAGAATGCTTGGGTTGATTTATAATATTATATTTCCACATAAGTTTATATTTAAATCATTTTAGAAAAGTTTATTGTTGAATTCTTTATTATCCTGCCCTGTCACATATATTTGTCACAAGTGTTTAATAGCCACATTTGAGGGATCATTCCAAAACTGTGTGTATATCAGCCGATGTATCATCGTCTATATTTTTTACTCCCTAAAATCAGTAATGGCTTTAGCCCCAAACCTGTCATAAATTTGTATTTTTCTTGTCTTTAAACTTCCAGGGTTGCGACTGATGGCTGGTACGAGTCAGATGGCTTGGAGTCTTTTATTCATACATCGTCTTTAAGGGTAAAGTATTATAGGTAAGTCAGTATAAGATCTTTCTAAAATGTTTTCAGATTGTGATTTCACTTTAATAGTGAAATAAGATTAAGCCACGTGTCTTAGTGATAACACCCACATAATGTATATTACAGGTATTCATTGTTTCTCTCTATCACAGGTCATTTGAGTATTGTCTCAAGTGGGAAATACCCATGTCTCCCAGGCGCTCCCCCAGAGTACCAAAGGCCTCCAAGAAGAGCTCCCAGAAAAGCGCCAGCCCTGTCAAAGAGGTTCAGCCGCAGAGGTTGAAGGGTAAAAGGCCAAAGAGAGGGCCAAAGAAGGCCAAAGTCGATTACAGCGTAGGTAATACAGATAAAGGGAGTGACCGTGATATCCTCGACATCATCAACGGTACAAACGCTGCGAGACGTGTTGCCAAGGAGGAAGAGAGGTTTGTAAAGGTGACTGATGAAGGAGTGGATGAGTCGGATGAAGACAGGTACTCTGTTGCTAGCAGTGTAGCTTCTGGTCCTTCTCTTCTACACAACACCACTGCCAAGAAATGGAGGCCTTCGAAGGGAGAGTGCTCAGCCTGCCGGAAGCTCTATCAGAAGGCTAAGAGGATGAAAGCACCAATTAAAAATAAACTCTTAGACAATGGTGAGTGCACAGACAGTGTAACGACTGTGGGGAAATTGGGTCGTTGCTAATTCAGCACAGAGGAAAACCTCAATGTTTTTTTTCACACTGGTGTTTTGAGGCCAAATAACTTCCACATTCACACGGTCTACACTCATCAATGGGCAGAGATGACTGCTAGCTGCAGTCCAGCGGGTTAGTCTGCTTTCACTGCTCAGATTCATCCTAACAAGTCCAACCTCTCTTTTTGGCTTGTTCTTCAGATCCCAAGTCCCTGACATGTGACCAGTGGGTCCTGATCAAGACCTGGAGACCGAGGAGGCTGCATAATGCAGGAGGGTAAGCCCGCATCAGCATGTGTAGTTACTGGCTTTAAAGGGATAGGTCACCCTAAAATCAATAAAACATATCCCCCTTACCTGTCCTGTATCACTGTTCATCCATATAGATTGTTCTGGTGCGAGTAGTCTGCCTTTTCACAAACATAATTGAACAAGACAACACTTGACTTGTGGTGATCAAAGTGCCATAAAGCATACATTTGAAAATCTCAACAACAGCGTCTTTTTCCAGAAATCACGACCCAGTTAAACACAAGCCTCACGACCATGAGTAGGCGCAGCTTCCCTCTGTGCAGTGATACATTTGGTGGGTGTGGTTCAGTAGTAGGAAAATAGTTCCTACATGAAACTGCTCACGAAAAAGTCTTTGGATTATCTTGAAAAACTGGGTCATGATTTCTGGAAGGCGACATTGCAGTTGAGCTTTTCAAATGTAGTTTTTGGCTGCAAGTGGCGTCTACTTCCATTGTGTTCGAGAAAGGAGAGACCTCTCTACAACCCATATCTCAAAAACTCAAACTCACACCAAAACAATCTAGATGGATAAATAGTAGTACAGGTAAGAGGAAAAATATTTGTTTTGGATTTTGGGGTGAACTGTACTTTAAGGTATAAAACCAGGAGGATGGCAAATTTGCATGCTGTCAGCATATTTTAACGACACCTCTCTTTTTTTAACAGGAAACTTTTGACCCATCTAAAACTTGTTGAGAAAAGACTCAAAGTCAAGAAAGGGGCAATGCGAACTAAGCAACGTGCTGGAGAGGGCAAACCATCAGTCTGCTCGAGGGCGCACACTTTCCTTCAGAGGCAATCTTTACACACAACACACATTCCCTGCAGTATCAAAGCAGACGCTGTAAATAGACTTGTTTACGCCAAAAACATCTTAAAAATGCTGCGTTTTTGTTTTAGGAACCTTCGACAGTGTGTCAGAGTTCCAGTGAAAAAAGAGAGGAAGAGGACAAGAGATGATTCTGAGGGTCCTCGCGTCGCAAAGCAGCAGCGTCTCCATGGCAGCAATCGCCGGCGGCACATCAGTTGTGACGACACCAGTGACGACAGTCTTCACCCATCCAGGGGTAGCAGTAGCAGTGCTGGTTTCGAGGGATTTAGTGAGCAAGACATGGAGTGTCTGATTCCCTCCAAAGTCCCCCTGGAAAAAACCACCAAGCCCAGAGAGGTCCCAACTAATAAGAAAGCACCAAAGAGGGGTGGGTTCAGGGAGTTGCTCGCCCAGTTGCGTGGCAACAGCAGCATGGTCGTCAGAGAAACGCGTTAGCCAGTTGACTCCCGACTTTTGTTTTTTAAGCCACCAGGCTTTTACTTGTGTTTTTCTCATACCAGTTTGTAAATACTTGTTGCCATTCAAGTGGAGTTGTATATAACTTTTTACAGAAGTGAAGGACATGTAACTCTATTTGAGTTTGTTGGCAAAGTTCTGCTGCAGTTTGCTGCATGCTGTACTTGCATGCTATTTATTTTTTCTTAAATTTCCAAATGGCGTTTATTTAAAGTTTTATACAACAGCATAACTGAATAAATGTGTGTTTCCTTAACATCATTGATGCTGTTTTTAGCCGTTTTAGAGATGCACAATAATATCTAGACGGTGCAGTGTCACCGTTTCGATTCCGAATAGAAAGCAGTCAAAATTAGCTTTCAGTTTTCATCATCAATTTCAAACGCAGTACCAATGATCACTTCAGTCAGTCATTCTTTATTTGTATAGTGCCAATTCACAACAAAAGTCATCTCATGTCACTTTCCAAACGGAGCAGGTCTAGATGCAGGTCTCATGCTCTTCAATTAAAAGACAAAAAAATGACACGGCTGGCGATTAAGATGGTCAACTGGCTTGTGCTTGAGGTAACTGTGACAGCATCGATGATGTTGGGTTATTATTATTTGTCAGAGATCCTTCATCAATTTGTTAGGGAAGAGGTTTACTTCAGACAGATTTGAGAGGCTGAACCGTGTGCTGTTGTCCCACAAGTCACTGAAGAAATTGAGTTTGTACTTGCATGCGAAAAATGAAGATGAGTTTAAGTGGCAGTGACGGTCAAATAGAAAATGATTATTTAATTTCCTCTTAGTGTAACTATTAAGGTGTGTTGGAAAAACTACAACAACCATAAAGATTAGCATAGTATATACATTTTGTCATGGGTTTTGTGACACTATCCCTCTACCCCTTCTTTATAAATAGAAAACACTGTTTACCTAAGGATATTAAAGGATACGTTTAATCAAAAATTAAAATTCAGTCATTATCTCCTCACTCCAATGCTGATGGAATGTTTGGTGAAAACCCTGAGATTCCGAATTTGATTTTGAGAAGACATTATTTACAACTTCAAAGCACGGTCAAGCTCGTGCACCTACTTCAGACGGTGTGCATGCTAACGCTTTAAGCTTAGCAGCTATTGTGAAGATTTCTGCTTCACATCTCTTCAAATCAATTTGGGATCTCAGGGCTTCCGGAGATATGAATTATGCCAGATGAGCTGTATGGTGCCATTTAATGTAATTTATTTAGTTGTTTTAAAACAAGTCCCCATCTACTTCAGTTGTTTAGGAGAACACTGCTACACTGTTTTGCCGTGAAGCTTCGGAAATGTTCTGTGGACTACACTTTACCCTTTTCAACTCATCCTTTAAATGAATGAATGAATGATTCCAGGTGGTAACTTGTTGAGAGGAGTTCTGTAAACTAGTTAAGAGATTAGACTCTGAAGTATTCTCAAAGAGTATGTGCTGTGTAGGACCCTTTCTCTAAAAGCCCACATGGTGGCGCCACTTAATAAAGGAATCAGCCCTCTGCCATTCAGTGTACCTTTATACAGAATACAGTTTGACTTGTCCTGTCAGGGAGAAGCACAGGCGTAATAAATAACATCAACGATCATAAAGTGTCCCAGTGAACGAGTACGTGCAGTCAGTAGAGCCGTGGAAGCAGTGCATCTAAATGAAATTCATCCTTTAACGAATGTGATAAGTTGCACCTGTGTTTTGTGCTCACAGTGTCAGCTTTAGGGGGAAAAAAGTTATCAGCAGCACAATCGATATTATTACTGTCAGTTCAGGTGTCTGTTCCAAGAAGCATTTTATCTGGATAACTTTTGTGAGGGGTGAACCAGGAATCGGTTGTTATTAGGGAGTGTTACACAGCAGTGTATTTTTGAGATGGTTGTGCTGATACCAGTGAATGTGGAGGAAGGGTGGGCAAAATGAGAAGGAGATAAGGCACTGAGAGTGTAGTCTTGAAGGTTTGACTGTGTTTTTTGGGGGGTGCAGCTGTTTACTTATGGGATTAATGTATTGGGAGAGGATGCCAAACCAGGAAAAGTGTCTGCTGACAGGCATCACACACGTGGATGTGGTCTGTGGAGTTTAGTTACAAGTTAACACACTGATTGCATTGAAATGTCATTCAAGTTAAATTGACAAATTAATGATTAAAATAATTGAATCACAGAATTTAATATTTAACGTTGACATTACTGGTTCCGATTCATGACGAGTTGAATTGAAAGACTAACCTGCGTGCCACTCCTGTCAACACAGCGTCCGGCCAATCAGAGCCCCAGCTGTCGCTCTGTGCTGCCGACACATCTTAAACCAAAACGGCCATGACATTGAAACTGTAAATGTTAAAGCAGGAAGCAAATGCTTTGTGAGAGGGTACTTGATTTAAAGATACATTATGTAACATTTCAGCATTAAATGTCGAAAAACAACAAGACTACAGCTGTGTACTAACATTATCCCAAATGTTCCCGACATGCCCAAACTCAGACAGATCCATTATTTCGTTCAAAGTAACGGTGCGTTTAATATGGTCGCTTGTAGCTTTAACTTCCAGGACAGAGTCATAGAGTGAGGAGGGAGGTTGGCGAACGTGTCTAAACCAAAACCTGATTAAAACTTTCATATATTACCTAATCAGTGAACATTTCTGCCTGAGTCACGTCAGATGGATTTTCATCAGCAGTGGTAGTTGTTTAACAATGAGAAGAACTCCCATGATCCCACACTACTTATGTTTTTTTAGTTTTGTTTAGTTTTGATTGAGAGTCCTAACTGCAGAAATGACATACTGTGTGTTTAAAAGTCTTAAAATGAATTTGCTTCTTCATTTGAAAGTTCAATTATTAATTATTTTAAAGACAGAATGAGGAAACAGAACTCTGAATTTGCTCATTTAAATTCAGTTTTGATTCATTAATGGGGCACTATGTAGTTTTGGAGAAGAAATTCAAACTCAGAATTTTAATATTTACAATATAAATGAGGTAATAATACAAACTCAGAAATATTTATTTTTCTTCAACTGAATGAACAAGCTGTTCTCAGAGGAAAGTAAGGTCTCCTGAACACTGTTTGAAGCCAGAAAGGTGGCAGGGTCCGCCACATATAAACAAAGTAAAACAGTATGAAATTGTGTTGTCCTTTAAGGTCAGTTTGTTTATTCAGTTTATTCAGATTAAAACATCTTCCCCAAAACTACACAGTGCACCTTCAATGTAAATTGGTTGATTTATTAATTGATTCCGTCAGACTGTGTTAAAATCCCGGGTCACATTCCACAATCTTTAAGTCCAGAGGGTTTCGCTCCTGCTCGTACTGGTGTCGAAACATTGCTGTTATTCTGCTCTCAGAAAGGCGCCACAGTAATATCACAAACACACATGGTTCATTGGCAGTGAACGATAAGAGGGAGTGTTACAGCTTTGCCCGAGCTGATAATCATCTCCCATTCACTTGCAGAATACCACGTTCACATTCTGCACCTCAACCCACCCCCACTCATACATGTTCGTACACATGCATCACATAAAGACAGTGACGCAGATACGACAAGTCTGTTCACACTCTGGTGGGAGCTGAAACTCCTGCGACTTGTCCTCATTCAACAGAGCGTGGAGTCCGCGGAGAGATACGCTCACATATTACACATTGTCTGATTCTCATCGGCCGGTGGTCTTTCCTATTGCCAATAGATCCTGATTATCACAAACCAGAGGTCTCAGGGGCAAAACACTTCAAGCAGTGCATGCACACACACACAGCACAGCATCCTGTGATAGAACCAGTATCAGCACCTGACACCTCGAAAACAGGAAAAACGTATCAGCAGGAACACAGATGTGTTGGAGTGTTTGGAGGAGGAGCGTGGACACAGCTATATAAGCGCTGTCGGCAGAAACCTCAACTCCACTCCGCTGAGGAAGGAGAGGGACTGCCTCCGTCATGTCATACTATGAGGTAAGCATCTTCATCATGTGTTCTGGATGGTTTTTGTCTTTCCTCCCTCACTCTGTGCCCTCAATCATCATCCTCTAACATCTGTCTACAGCATATCGTCCTGGACTATGACTTCAACGACACGGGCTCTGGCTCTGGCTCTGGTTCTGGTGACCTGGGGGCGGATTTTGAGGAGCCCTGTGATGTGGAGCACATAATGACGGCTGACCTTCAGCAGGTCTTCTTGCCTGTGGTCTACGCACTCATCTTCACCCTGGGCATCACCGGGAACGGCCTGGTCGTCATAGTGCTGGGCTGCCAGCGCAGGTGAGAGAATGAGTGGAGGGTTTTTGCGTTGGTAAGCTTCCGTTGAATCTCTTTGCATCCTTGTTAAGAACCAAAATGACTTGATTTGCTCTCCTGTGGTTGTGTGCAGGTCAAAGTGCAGCCTCACAGACCGGTATCGCCTCCACCTCTCAGCTGCTGATCTCCTCTTTGTTCTGGCGCTGCCCTTCTGGGCCGTGGACGCAGCTATGGGTGACTGGCGCTTCGGAGCGGCCACCTGCGTCGGCGTTCACGTTATCTACACGGTCAACCTGTACGGCAGCGTGCTCATCCTGGCCTTCATCAGCCTGGACCGCTACCTGGCAGTGGTCCGGGCCACGGACACCAACACTGGTGGACTGAGGCAGCTGCTGGCTCACAGACTGGTGTATGTGGGTGAGTGTCAGAAGGCTTTCTGTTGATCCGCAGATTTTTCTCTCCTTCCTCCCACAGTCCCTTACTTTTGTTTATCTTCTCTCCCTGCAGGTGCCTGGCTCCCTGCTGGCCTCCTGGCGGTGCCCGACTTGATATTCGCCCGGACTCAGGAGGGAGGAGAAGGCGCCACTCTGTGCGGGAGATTCTACCCAGAAGACAATGCTCCTCTCTGGGTTGCAGTCTTCCACCTGCAGCTGGTCCTGGTGGGTCTGGTGATCCCAGGCCTGGTCCTCCTGGTTTGCTACTGTGTCATCGTCACCAGGCTGACCCGAGGCCCTCTGGGGGGCCAGAGGCAGAAGCGGCGAGCCGTCAGGACCACCATTGCGTTGGTTCTCTGCTTCTTCGTGTGCTGGCTGCCTTACGGAGCGGGAATCTCCGTGGACGCTCTGCTGCGCCTGGAGGTCCTGCCACGCGGCTGCGGCCTGGAGGCCGTCCTGGGCGTGTGGCTGGCGGTGGCAGAGCCCATGGCATTTGCACACTGCTGCCTGAACCCTCTGCTGTACGCCTTCCTGGGGGCCGGGTTCAAGAGCTCGGCCCGCAGAGCGCTCACACTGAGCCGAGCCTCCAGTTTGAAGATTTTACCACGGAGGCGCCCGGGGGCCTCCACGACCACAGAGTCCGAGTCCTCCAGTTTACATTCCAGCTAGTGTTAACTTGAGCTGTATATATGTGTATATACTGTGAATACATATGTGTGTGTGTGTGTGTGTGTGTGAGGATGTTTACACAAAGTATCTGAGAGAGTAAGGAGCAGTCTGCTGGCCCACGACTCGTCTTCTCACTTCCTGGTTTCTCTTGTAAATACTGTTATGAAGTTTGCTTTCAGTTATTCTGTGTTTGTTGTCTACTGTTGCAGATGTTTGTAATAAAATATACAAAATAACCACATCGGTGAAAATGTTTTCTTTTCTGGTTTCTTGCTTCCTGAGTGAAACGGAGTGAATTCCTGCCTTGTGCTTTAATCACTCGACCACAGCTAACGCCACCACCACCGCGTCTCCTCCTCAGTGGGAGCGCACTTAGGCCCAAATTACACAAATAATTCTACCAAGTCGGCTAATGAGGTGGCAAACGAAGATGAAGGCGTTTCAGCTTTATCACAGAAAGCACATTTCAAAGGGACAGGAAAGGTGGAAAAGGAAAAACAACAGAATCAAATCTATTTTTTTTTTATTCAACAGCTGCCAACTATTGTCCGAAGCTGCTCTTTGCAAATACTGGCATTTTCCCCTGTTGTTTGGTGTGAGATGCTGGTTTACAGATAAAGATTGTTTGACAGAAGTGCTAAAATCAATTGGTATTGTGACAGCGTGTTCTCCTAATCTTTACCATCATCCTGTCTGCCTCTGTCCTGAGGCACTCAGCTGCCCGCCATCTGAATGCACCGGTCCGCAGCATTTCACGGTTCTGTCGAGAAATGAAACTGTGCCTTTTTGAAACGTGATGTGTGACGGCCAGGTGTGTCTGAGTCACACGCTCCAGTGTGTGTGTGTGTGTGTGTGTGTGGATGTGTGTGTGTCAGTGTTTTGGGGCAGCAGGTGAGATTTATGTTGATGATATAAACAGTTTGCTTCTTCTACGTAGAGAGAAGGGAGCACGGGGGGGTCAGGAGGTCCATTTTTCCAGTGCTTTAATGCACTCACACACACACACACACACACACACACACAAAGTGCTTCCCACATACTCTACTTCCACTTGGAAGTGGGAGAAACAGAAGCTGGAAGTTTGTTGTGTGTCCTGTTTCCTGGAGCGAAGAGGAGGAGGATGAAGAGGAGAGCTGTGAGAGAGGCTTAAAGGAAGAATACAGTAAGACAGGTTGGCTGTGTGTGAGTAACTGTGTGCATCAGTGTGACCGGATCCTGTCGTGTGTGTATGTGGCTTTATAAATACAGACATGTGTGTGAAATCAATATATTCACAGTCAATGTTGGAAAAAAAAAACATTCTTATTACCTTTTGTATATTTGGCCCTCTCTCTCCCTGTCTCTCTCTGTCCTTCACACACACACACACACACACATGAACACACACGCACGCACGCACACACACACGTACACATCGTCACACACTTCTCTTCTATTCATAGGGTATTCAAAACAGGAAAGACTTCCTGCAGCTCATTTTAGGAAAAACAAGCAGCTAAAACAATCAAACAGCCAGAGCAGCTCTGCACTCAGCAACACGGAGAGCCGCGACAAAGTACCTCAGTTTAACAACACGGAGAGCCTGCAGTGTGGCGGCGACGTGTAAACAGACAGTGATCTGGTAAGTGTTCAAAGTCTCGATGTTGTGAGCTCTTGTAAATGACACAGACAAATTCATGACCCAATAATAGATTTCCCCATATATTTATTCAAGTTTTGAGTTAGTTACATGTTTTATCAAACCGTACACCAAACTTGAGCCTCCAAATAGAAGCACCAAGAAGCAGAGTTCACACTAAAAAGTAATACTTGAGTAAAAGCAAAGATATCATGTTAAAAATATTACCTTGGTTCAAGTGAAAGTCACCCATACTGATAATATTTGAGTAAAAGTCTTGACAAACGTCCTCAAGTATCAAAAGTACAAGTAAAAGCAAATTATACATTTTTCCATTAATTCATATAGTATATTCGATGGGTCCACTGATTATCAGTTATGATGATTGCAGTAATCAGGCTCAGTCTTGATTTTATCTGATTGCTGATCAAATAAACTAATTAAAAACATGTGCTACTTTGACTCTGATGCAGCATGCAATCTGCAAAGTAACTGATGTTATCATATACAGTGAATATAGTGAAGTAAAAAGTGCAATAGTTTGGAGTATTTTGTCAGATGTTTATACATCTGTCTGTCTGTCTGTCAGTAGCCCTTTTCACACAGAGACTCCGCATTATCTCCACAGGGAATGCTCGCCAATCCTCCACATTTGTTTGTCAAGCAGATCCAAAAGTGCTGTAGATCCAAAAGAGTTGCGCCGATACACGTCATGACGTTGACATGTGTGTTTTTTTTCAACATGTTTCCCCTGGTGTCCACCTGGTGCCCGCCGACAGTTTATAATCATATGGATACAGTTACAATGTGTTGTGATTGAGATTTCATACATCGTGGAAAGTGTCAAAGTTACATTTTCCACTCTAAATGACATAATTACATAATGACCATCAGTAAACAGCGGACCTTGTCTGACTCTCTCACATGGGGTGAGATGCTGTTTTCTGGGGAAAAGTTCAATGAAGTCTCGGTCGGGAGGGCTGATCGTCGCAGTGGTTTAATTCAAGACAGTAACTACAACAACACAATAGTGGAGGGAGACAAAGACTTGGTGAGTTAAGGTTTTTTGCCGGGGACAGACGCTGTTTTTCGGGCAGAAATGTGACGAAGAGTCAGTAGGAAAGACAGGATGACAGACAGGATAACAGGCTTTTCCACGTATAACTGCAGTATTTTCTTCCTCATGTAAGTTGCCAAAAACACTATCAGGTGCCACATTACTGTTGTTTGGTATCATTGCATCAGAGCCGCAGCGAAACTTTCCCCTCTTGCCGCATCTGAAACTTTTGCACAGAGGACGATGCGGAGAATCGGCACATTATTCCCGAACTGGGATGGTCTTCATAGTCTGATAACCAAACAGATCCTTCACTAATCAAATAATAGAGAAATTACCCACAAAGCAAACTTAGGACCAAACAACAGTAATGTGGGTACTGGTAGTGTCAACTCACATGAGAAAAAAAATACTGCAGTTTCACGTGGAAAAGCCTCTGTCATCCTGTTTGCATCCTGTCTATCCTACCGACTCCTCGTCACGTTTCTGCACAGAAAGCAGCGTCTGTCCCCGGCAAAAAACAATAACTCATCAGGTGTTTGTCTCCTTTCACTATTGTGTTGTTGTAGTTCCTGTATTAAAAAAAAATCACTGCGACAGTCAGCCCTCCCAATCAGGTCAGCTAACACTTTTATCTGAGCAGCTACACTGAAGATTTCTGCTCTAAAAAGGATGTAAATAACACATTTTCAGATCAATTTAGGATCTCTGTATGGAGACACTTTGGGGGGTTTTCGCCTTTTTCGTTTACGTTTTAAAACAAGTCCCCCTCTACTTCAGCTGTTTTTAAGAATGCTGTGTTGCTGGGAAGCTCCTGAAAATGTTTTGTGGACTACACAACTTCACCTGACTTTCTATCGGCATGAGGGGGAGTAGATAATGACTGAATTTTCATTTTCAGGTGAACATTTCCTTTAATTTGGGGCCTTCAATGCTCACATTAATGGGTTTTCATTTTCTCTATGTGGGCTTTCCAATGGATATTGTTGGAAATCTATGATCAGCAGACACTCTATGACATTGTTGGGCCAGAAAGTGCTCCTTGGTTGTTTGGTCAGCATGTTTAACATAATTTTCCCTCTTGCATTGTCCTAGTGTTGGGTGTACTCTGTGCTGCACTGTGTATAGCCTATAAAGAGCAACAAGCCCTGCTCTGCTCATTCATGAACTTGAGCACCAGCACTTAAACCTCATTCACTGTTTCGTGTCAAGTCCAGTGTGCTGGAGTAACCCAGAAAAACAATGAGAATGTGTCACCATGTGAATACAAATACACAAGGAAATGACTCTCTTTAAACCATGGTTTCCCTCTCCTCTTTCATATCCTGCAGCTTGTAAGAGCGAACAGTTGCAACAAATCTGACACCAGCAGAGTTTTCATCTTCAAATTCTCTAATGTCAGTACCAGTGGTGAAACGTCGCTGCTTAAATGTATTGTTGAGCCGCTTTTACGCTGCTTCTGCCTCATAAGTAAATATGTATTGTAAAATATATATATATATATATATTTTTACACATGTAAATATAAAAATAAACCCCTCCTCACCAACATAGATGGCACTGATGCTCCGGGGGTGCATATGTGTGTGTGTGTGTGTGTGTTAGGCGTTTTAGTGTGTGTATGTGTGCGTGTGTGCCTACAGATGGTCAGGTTCCCTCATATTCAGACAGGCTGAGTTTCCTGCTGCTGAACAATCGTGGGAAAAGCAGAGGTCAAGACAAAAGGAGAAATAAAGACGGAGAGAAAGACTGGGCTGCATCCAAATGGCCCGCAATAACTTCCTGCTTTGTTCCTGGTGGATTAATACAATGTGACAGGTGAAACCAATAGCCTGCCGGGAGTGTTTGTATTGACCTCAGCAGGTGGAGACGTGAGAATGATGTGGGGACAGAAATAGAAATTAATGGAATAATGGAAAAGGAATCAGTGTTGGTCACAGATGGTCCTGTAGAGGCTGACTGCAGACTCCCCCCAATGCTCTCTCCTTTCTCTACACTTAAAGACAGACTCCTGCCCAGCCATCCATCCTATATAAACCCTGATGATTTTTAATACATTATTAAAAACACAGTATAATGTAGTTTTGAGTAGAAATAAGAGTTTTTTCAAGTGTTTCTTTATGTGTTTGTCAACAATAAAGCATCTACAACTGATGTAGATACAGATGATGATAATGTCATACAGTGTAAAGTAGCTGTAACCATAATTAAAGGCACAGTACAGAAACATTTTAGTTTAAAACGTCTTAAATGAATTAAAGTTATCAACAGAATGCAAAGAAATAACAGTTTTGATGTAACAATGTCATATATTGTTGCAGAGATATCTACTGAAGTTAGCATGCTAACCAGCTAGCCCTGGACTGTCGCAGGCCAACACTCCCCTGCTGCTCCGAGCTCCCAGTCTGGACTAAGCTAACTAGCTAATGACAACTACAGTTAGCAGCAGTTAACGGTTACTCTAGTGATATGCTGCCCCCTATTGGTTTGGAGTATGAATTCGACAGGTGGACACTTCTTACATACTGCACCTTTAATGATATATGAACAAACACACGTAAACAAATGGTGGTTATCAACTGTTGATAGACGTCAACTAACATGAACATTGTGGTCATGTTTAAAGTTGTTAACAAATGTTTTCAAAATGTTGAGTTTGAAAGCACGCAAAGAGCAGTTTCAGCAGTCTCGCAAAGCTTTCGGCAGCATCTCATGCCCTTCATCAGCTGGTATTTGCTCTGTTGTCACTGAGAAAGAAAACATTTTTAGAAATAAGCAAATGACTTAATATTTCACTATCAGAAAAATTATGAAATACTGTTTAAATATTTAATATAAAATGAAATCAATGAGTATTGGGATGCACATATGACTCTGATGATAGTGGACTGGTTCTACTTTTCCCAGCCATTATAACCACTAGTATTACTATGATGGTATGGTTAGGGTCTGTTCAATGAACAGCCTCCTCCAGTGGTCATTCAAACTCACTACACAACATTGTCAGTGGTTTTGGATCCAGTTGTGGTACACACTGAGTTACATGGAACGTGGTGCAGAATACAAACAAATTTTGTTTCAGAAAATCATCTTCATCTCTAGCTTCCTCCTACTGTAAGTGATGAGAGAGACAGAATATCTGGTGCACAGTGTTTCTTCCACCTTGCACACACTCTCATGTATTTTGTCCCTGAAGGCTTGAAACAAGCTTCAGAATGAAAGTCTCATTCTTCAGCAGCTGCTGTGGTCAGCTCAGATTGAGGACTGTAGCGATGACATGTTAATCCACAGCAAAGAAGTATCAAAACTGTAGAAATGTCTCAGATCCTTTGACAGCCCGCTCTACTACGCCACATGTGACACATATATTTTGGTCAAAATATGCAAAACATACATTGTTTCCAAACAACAAAACAGACCCCAATAAATTCCAATAAACTGAACACATTGCAGGCAGAGAAACATTCTGTTTTGTTTATGTGCTCTTTTGCCCGTTAGAATACATTGTAGTTGACGTGAACCCAATAACCGTAATAACAGCTGCTGTTCTCTTCTAACCAAACAACAACACTTGGGTGGATGGATCAGCCCGGTAAGAGTGGCTATCTGCAACAATCATCCCTCACTGGCTTCCCACTGACCTACACTGGTGGAGATGGATTTGACAGTATCTCTAGGTCAAGCTGAACTGACACAAATTTGTTCCAGAAACTACTGCCGACCATTTTTTTCTTAAAGCACCATTATGTAGAAATTAGCATTTTGTGTGATTTGTAATGTAGGTGCTAATTACAAACAAAACTCATTAGGTCATAACAATGTTATGTGTTGAAAACATGTACATTGAAGTAAACATGTATGTAACACTGTGCTCCTACCTTCCACTAACGTTACTAACAAGGGATAAGGGGGGCGGAGTGGCTGAGACAGAGACACCTTTCACCCTGTTAGAAGAATAGGAATATAAGAACACTAACGCCCTCTACAGGAAGGGACAGAGTCATCTCTATTTTCTGAGACGGCTGAGCTCCTTCAACATCTGCTGGACTATGCTCAGGATGTTTTATGAGTCTATGGTGGCCAGTGCTATCCTCTGTGCTGTTGTGTGCTGGGGCAGCAGGCTGAGGGTGGCGGACGCCAAAAGACTAAACAGACAGATCCGCAAGGCCAGGGACTTTTGTGGGAGTGGAGCTGGACTCTCTGACGGTCGTGTCAGAGAGGAGGATGCTGTTCTTGGACAATGGCTCCCATCCACTCCATGACGTGTTGGTCAGCCACAGGAGTACATTCAGCACTAGACGGATCCCACCAAGATGCACCACAGAGCGCCACAGGAAATCATTCCAGCCTGTGGCAATCAAACTGTTCAACTCCTCGCTCTGAGTGTCAGACACTCTGAGTCAATAAGAGGACTTTGGATGTTTTGTTTCTCTCTAATGTGCCATAATTAAGAAAAACAATGTGCAATAACCCATATATTTTCAACTTATTACTCTGTATATCTGGATATATTCTAGTAGAATGTACATTTCTTATATTTTTGTTGTTTTTACTTATATAAAGTTTTTATTATCTTTATTTTTATTATTTTTATTATTATTATAATTATTATTAATAATTATAATAATAATAATAATAATAATAATAATATCACTGTTGTTGTTATTAGTATTATAATAATATTTTTTTCTGCATATTCTGTACTTTAAATGGGAGCAGCTGTAACACAAGCAATTTCCCCCTTGGGATCAATAAAGTCTTTCTGATTCTGATTACAAGACACTCTGTCATCAAAATGATATTGAAGCTGTTATCTGAAGGTGAAAAAGCTACATAATATATATTTAAACCCGACTGTGTGCCTCTGCAGCCAAGAGGGTCTATTTTGTGTGCTTTTGAGTGTAAAACAAAAGAAAAACACACATGCACACACACACACACGCACACAATGCCCCAGTTAAGTTGTTGTAGCCTACAGTTGTGTCTTTTAATTGTTTTATTTTGAAAGGTTGTCATCAGCGGTATTTACCACGGTGAGAAAAAAACGAATTACTTGATCATGATGATATAAATAATCAAATATATCTGTATGGGAAGTCTTAGTGTGATATTGTATTGTGTGGAGTTTTACTGTTCATGCTTCTGAGTGTACAAAAATGAGTTTTCAGCGCCCTGCAGTGGCCGCAGTGAGGAACTACAACACTACGCTGCAATTGTGTCTTTCACACACACACGACTGATGTTACAGTTGTTATAGTATGTTATAATCAAACTAACAACGATATTGACAGGTTAATAATGATAATAATAATAATAATAATAATAATATGTTAATATAATGTCTGTATTATGTGTACTTTACGTCAAGTTAAAATGATGTACGACAAAGACAGAACAGAACAAATAAGCACTTTTTCAATGTTTTTCCCCTGAACTTTATTGTCTTGAAGCAGGAAACGTGCCGCGGGAAAGTGCAGAAGGACTCACGTCAGCTGCTCCTGATTGGTCACAAGCCAGAGGCCGTTTGCATGCTATCGCCGATTGGTCGAGAGCGGCGCGCCAAAGATCACGTGCCTCCCTTTTCGCGCGAAACTGTAGCTCCGTTGTGTCAGGACTCGAGCGTGCTGTGTGCGTGTGTCCGGAGAGCAGCGGTGCGGTTCTCTATCTTGCGGGACTTTCTGAATCTTTTGTCGCAGTTTGACGGTGTTTCAACATGGATGTTGCCACAACGACCGCGGAGAATGCCGGAGAGATCGTGAAGGACGAGTTGGCTGAGAAATGCCAGAAGTTATTCCAGGCTTTCTTGGAGGAGTAAGTCAGTCAGTCAGCCGGGCAGCAGCAGGCTTCATTGTGTTGTTGTCGGCCCCAGAACGCGCTGCACACGCACTGATATCCTCAGAATATTATTTAATGTAATCGGTATTTTCGAGGATCGGATGCTTTGTTGATCAATGCATTACAGTTTAATGATCCCTCTGTGTCCGTGTGCAGGTTCCAGACCGGGGACGGGGAGGTGAAGTATGTCCGGGAGGCCGAGGAGCTGATCCGGCCTGAGAGGAACACCCTGCTGGTGAGCTTCACGGACCTGGAGGGCTTCAACCAGGAGCTGGCCACCACCATCCAGGAGGAGTACTACAGGTGAGCTGACCCAACACCTTGTTACCTCCCACTACCTCACTGGTGAGGCCGGTACTCTGATATACAGTGGCGGAAGAAGTACTCAAGTCTCTCACTTAAGTAAAAGTAGCAGTAGCACAGTGAGAAAGTACTCCATTACAAGTGAAAGTCCTTCATTCAAAACTTTGAGTAAAAGTACAAAACTAATAGCATCAGCAAGTCCTCCATGTAGAATGACCCATTTCAGAGTTGGGAGGGTTACTTCAAAAATGTAATCCAGTACAGTTACTAAGTACCTGCCAAAAATGTTGCCAGGAACTTAATCCTAGTATCACAACATTAATGTATTGTCATCTAATTTTTACTGAATACATCTGACATCTGTTTACATTTGTTTTATATGACGTTACTTGATTTACAGTTACCTTTTTTTGTATCCTGATCATTTGGTCCTGCTACATGTCAGTCAATCAAACTTTATTTATACAGCACCTTTCAGACAGGTCAAAATGCAATTCAGAGTGCGTTACAAGTGACTGAACAAAAACATGGTATATTAGGAAAACAAAGACAGGTTTAGAGATCAATACACACCAATTGCAATAAAATGAATGATTAAAAATAAAAGATAGAAATGAAATATAGCAAGTAGAAGTTGATTAAAAAATGGGTATAGGATAATATAACAACAGTTGAATGTAAATCAAAATATATTTAAATATAGTAAAAAAAAAAAATATATAGGTATTATTGATAATATGAATTTGCAAACAACTGTAAAATACATATATTGGAGATACTGTCCGTGTCAGTGCATTAACAGCCATAGACAGACTGCTGTGGACTAACCTGAAGGGTTCTGTTTTCAGAGTTTACCCCTTCCTTTGTCGGGCGGTGCGCAACTTTGCTCGGGATCATGGGAACGTTCCCCTCAACAAAGAGTTCTACGTGGCCCTCGAGGATCTGCCCACCAGACACAAGTAAGACACATGACAAACATATTCTGTTTTCAGTTTATTTCAAATGACTTTTGTGAATATATATATATATAAGTGCAGTAGTCTCAGTGAAGTTTGAAATGTAAAGCCAGAGCAATATATCAAATCTGACCCCTTTCCTGTGTGTGACGTAGGATCCGTGAGCTGTCATCCATGCGCATCGGCAGCCTGGTGAGGATCAGTGGTCAGGTGGTGAGGACACACCCGGTCCACCCGGAACTGGTACGATATCTTGCAGTCGGCACGTGCATGAAAATAATGAGCGGTGTGAGGTGGCCGCCACACTGATGCATAAATGTAGTAATGTCGAACTTGTCTGATGATTGTTCCGCCCTTCTTTGTGGTTGCAGGTGAGCGGCACCTTCCTGTGCATGGACTGCCAGGGGATGATCAAAGACGTCCCCCAGCAGTTCAAATACTCCCCGCCCACCATCTGCAGGAACCCCGTCTGCAACAACCGCGCCCGCTTCCACCTCGACACGCACAAATCCAAGTTCATCGACTTCCAGAAGGTAACGGAGGGAGAGGATGCGTGAAAAGGGCTGCACCGATGGCAGCATTAGCCCGGCGTTGTCTGATTACGTCTGGTCTCTTAACGTTCAGGTGCGCATCCAGGAGACGCAGGCGGAGCTGCCCCGCGGTTCCATCCCGCGCTCGCTGGAGGTCGTGCTGAGGGCCGAGGCGGTGGAGACGGCTCAGGCCGGAGACCGCTGCGACTTCACCGGGACCCTCATCGTGGTGCCGGACGTCTCCCAGCTCCGCACTCCTGGTACGACTTTGAAGCCTCCAGTTGACCTAAGAAAGTCCTTCATCACATCATTTTAGTTGTTTTGTTTCATCGGACACCTCATTATTGTCCCCTCTGCAGGAGTTCGAGCAGAGACCAGCACCCGTATGGCCGGAGGACCACAGGGCTACGACTCTGAGGGTGTGAGGGGGCTGAAGGCTCTGGGAGTCCGAGAGCTTTCATACAGACTGGCTTTCCTGGCCTGCAACGTGGCCCCGACTAACCCGAGAGTAAGAGACTCACGCAAGCTAATCATATCATCATAGTCATCCCATCGATTATTTGTTTGGTCCATAAAATGTCAGAAAATTCTGACTGTGTTCCCAAGATGACGTCCTCAAATGTCTTGTTGGTATCCACCACCCAAAGATATTCAGTTTAATGTCAGGAAAAAATAAAACAGAAAATATTAGAAGCTGGAATCAGACAAGTTTTAACTCTTGTACATGAATAAAGCTCCAAACATGCTCATCTTTCAGTTACAAGTGAGAGTGTTTCCTCTGGTTGTAGTTTGGCGGTAAGGAGCTGCGGGAGGAGGAGCAGACCGCCGAGAGCATCAAGAGCCAGATGACGGAGAAGGAGTGGGAGAAAGTGTTCGAGATGAGCCAAGACAAGAACCTGTACCACAACCTGTGCACCAGCCTCTTCCCCACCATCCACGGTCAGTCTTTGAACACTTTCTCCAGCCGGGAAAGCTTTGTTGGAGCTGGGAATTTCTTTTTAGCTAAATGGTGAATTTTTGCTCGTGCAGGAAACGACGAGGTGAAGCGCGGCATCCTGCTGATGCTGTTCGGAGGCGTTCCCAAGACGACCATGGAGGGGACCTCGCTGAGAGGAGACGTCAACGTGTGCATCGTCGGAGACCCGAGCACTGCCAAGAGCCAGTTCCTCAAGTATGTGACGCAACGTAGAAAAGTTTCCTTCAACTTGATAGCGATTGTAGGACTGAATGACACGCGGAGCTGTCGGTCTGAATGGTGCTTTAAACGTGTGTGTTTGCAGGCACGTGGAGGAGTTCAGCCCCCGGGCGGTGTACACCAGCGGGAAGGCCAGCACGGCTGCAGGTCTGACGGCAGCTGTGGTCCGAGACGAAGAGTCCAACGAGTTCGTCATCGAGGCCGGAGCTCTGATGCTCGCCGACAACGTGAGTGTTACGAGCCACTGCTGGCGGCCACCTGAGTGTCATGAAGTGTATTCAGTGGTGTTCACCGCAGTGTTTTTTTTCTTTCTCCAGGGCGTGTGCTGCATCGACGAGTTTGACAAGATGGACCTCAAGGACCAGGTGGCCATCCATGAAGCCATGGAGCAGCAGACCATCAGCATCACCAAGGCTGGAGTCAAGGTAATGAAGGCCGGAGCAGCGTACAGTTAATTAAATTAAAGACTGATGTCACAAAAATGTGGTAACTTTTGTTCAGATAATTGTGGCAAACACGGAAAAGTGAAAGATCCAAACTAGCTCTGCATGGATTCTCGTAAAAGTACACCATTAATTAGTCAAGAAAAACTGTATTAATGCTCACGATGGACAAGAAAACAGCATTTTTACAGCATGACGTGCAAATCCACTGCAAGTAAAACAGTTCAGACTTCGATGCACTGTTATAAGAAGCCAAAATTCAGTTGCTATTACCCAGAAGGCTTTTCACTCCCCTCTGCAGGGTTCATACAGGTGCTGGAAATCCTCAAACACTTGAGTTTTGATGAGGCGTTTTCAAGGTTTTGAAAAGTGCTTTGATTTTTAAATCAAGCGCTTAAAGCTGCTTGAAATTGTAACTGCATTATTTTAATAATAAATTGTTTTATATTGGCTAAGGCGGGTTATAAAGAATTCTTAAGTCTATTTACTGGCAGGTGATTTCATTTTGAAATATGAAACACTGGCACCCAATTTTGATTGTCTGGTTGTTTCAAGTATTCTCTCTATTTCTAGTGAAATTTTTCACAAATCTTGTGCGGCAAACAGCATTATTCTCTCTCTTTTTCCAGCTAGGGACACAGAAATGTCCTCAGCGCAACACCTGATTTGTTTCACTTGTTTTGAGAAATTTAAAGGTGCTATATGTAATTTTTGTCCTTTTTAATCCTGATCACTTGTTCTCACCGCCGCCCTCACTGAAAATAAAAGCCTGTTTTCTCTAATGTTTAAATACTTAAATGTAAACTTGTGGCTTTAAAATACATTTAAGACTGGGCCTGTTGATAGAGCACCTTTCAAGTCATACACTATATGGAAAGAAAAGTGATTTAGCACTGCTGTAAGCTACTGGAAAAGCTTGAAATGTGCTTAAATTTGAAACTGGACGAGGTGTGGGAACCGCGTCTCTGCAGTAGCATAACCAGGCGTTGCCTCCGTCTTCTTCAGGCCACCCTGAACGCTCGCACATCCATCCTGGCTGCCGCCAACCCAGTCGGAGGGCGCTACGACCGCAGCAAGAGCCTGAAGCAGAACGTCAACCTGACCGCCCCCATCATGAGCCGCTTCGACCTGTTCTTCATCCTGGTGGACGACTGCAATGAGGTCTGTTAAAACTCGCTTCTGCGCTGATTATAAACTAAACATATTTTATAATCGTTCTTGCATTTATTCGACCTGGTCTAAAGCTGTGTGGGCGTCTGTCTGTCTCCCAGGTGACGGACTACGCCATCGCCAGACGCATCGTGGACCTGCACTCCCGCATAGAGGAGTCCGTGGACAGACTGTACACTCTGGATGAGATCCGCAGATACCTGCTCTTCGCGAGGCAGTTCAAACCTAAGGTGCGGGTCTGCCTGCGCTGGTTCTGCGTTCACATCGGGCCTGTGCGCTTGTGATCCGTATTAACCGCTGCACGTTCCCGTTTGTAGATCTCCAGCGAATCCGAAGAGTTCATCGTGGAGCAGTACAAGCGCCTGCGTCAGCGGGACAGCTCCGGGGGCGTGTCCAAGTCTGCCTGGAGGATAACGGTGCGACAGCTGGAGAGCATGATCCGCCTTTCAGAGGGCATGGCGCGCATGCACTGCTGTGACGAGGTGGGCGGCGAATGATATTGTAAAGTGACAAGTATTGTTTAGAAATGTAACCATCACAAGGTGTTACGTGATCCAGTGTTGACCTTTGCCTCTCTCTGTGTTTTCAGGTGCAGCCCAAACATGTGAAGGAAGCCTTCAGACTCTTAAACAAATCCATCATCAGAGTGGAGACGCCCGACATCAACCTGGAGCAGGAGGACGAAATGGAGGAGGAGGAGGAGGAGCAGCAGCAGGACGGTACTGACATATCTACACACTGAGATAAAATGTTACACAGTAGATCAACTGGCATCATAAGTTTTTAACTAATAAGAACTTGCGTATGCAGGAAACGCCGTCCCTAACGGAGTGAATGGAGTAAACGGCCATGTTAATGGCGTCAACGGACACGTCAATGGAATTAATGGTCACACCAACGGCGAGACTGGCAGCCAGCCCAAACCATCCCTCCGCCTGTCCTTCACCGAGTACAGACGCATCTCCAACCTGCTTGTGCTGCATTTGCGCAGGGCTGAGGATGGTAAGAGCGGTTCCTCTTCATACAACTGAAAAGTTTCCAGAATTGCTTTTTTTTTTTTAAATCATTCACTCCAATGTTCTTACCAATATTCTGTGTCGCAGCTGAGGAAGAGGCGGAGCTGAGGAAAAGTGCGGTGGTGAACTGGTACCTGAAGGAGATCGAGTCTGAGATCGACTCTGAGGAGGACTTGGTCAATAAGAAGGGTCTGATAGAGAAGGTCCTCCACAGGCTGGTGCACTATGTGAGTCCATCCTTCACAGAAACAAAGCTGAGTCGTTGTTATCCAAGTTTTGACAATAACTGACGAGGTGTGTGTGTGTTTCAACAGGATCACATCCTCATTGAGCTGTCCCAGGCGGGGCTGAAGGGCTCAGAGCCAGCGAGCACAGAAGAAGAAGCCGTTCTGGTCGTCAACCCCAACTACATCCTGGAAGATTAAACTCCTCGCTTCATCCATCTGTTCGTCGTTTTCTCCACCGCCCTTACAGCCTCCATCATTGCTGATGTTAAACCTCAACAATAAAGTAGATGTTCAAGGTCTTTCTGAATGCTCTTATGTAACACATACATAATAGTGGCACTGGAGATGTCATACCCCATGTTTTTGGAGTTTATTATGTGTACTGTACAAACAAATATGGGCTCTTTAAGGAAAAAAAATGTTTTTTAGGTCAAACTGACTTTTGTAAATAAGCTGCTCTCTTTGCTCCAGTTGTTTGCTGGCTTCTGTCTGTTCGTTTGGCTCTTAGCTTATGGAACCACCCTGAATTGCTGTTTCTCCATAACTGTATATTAAAGGCATGCATCGAGGCTTACTTGCCTCCATGGATTCAAGTTATATTGTATGTCTTTTTGTAAAATAATGATATGATGTGAAAAATGTTGGAACAATAAATAAACTGTTGACATAAACACACAACTGCTTGGTTTGTATACAATAAAGTAACAATAGTTGGCTGTGTCCTTACTAATCATTCCCCCAGTGTTGTATAGAGTCGCTACATCGATGTTGACCACTAGGCGGCAGCAGGCGGATGTGATTATAGCAGTACTGCGCATGCGCGACTGATGTTATTCAACAAACATGGCGGCACCCTACGTGACAGCAGTCAGGACAGCACTGAAAGGTAAAACACAGGTGTATTAATTTTACACCCTCTCTCAAAAGTCTGGGAGCCACAGTTAAACAAAATTAACATCGAAGTTACCTTCGGCTTGGCCTTTTACAGCGTAATGGACGTCAGGCTGTTATTTTGTCGGAACTTTGAATTACACAGATGACTTTCTCACGATGTGACCAGACTCAAGCACCAAGCTCCTCGCTAAGGTGACAAAAAATGTTTTTTTATGGAAGATTAAACGTGTTTATTTCTCTTAGGTGTGCACCTTTTTCCCGGTCGGTGGCTCCTCACGCGGGGGAGCCAGACCCCGGCAGTGTGTCAGTGTGTGCGGCTACATGTCTCCCCCGCTGCCTCCCTGTGCAGCAGGACAGACACACAGCGGAGCACCCAGCCACAGAACAGCACCCAGCCACAGAGACCAGCCGGGACCCACACTGAGCAGAGGAGAGCTGCGGAGGAAGAGGAGGAGGAGGAGGAACCCGAAGGTCCTGAATACATCCCCAGGAAAAAGGCGAAGAACCCCATGATGAATATTGGCTATGCCTGGTGAGTCTCCTGTCTTCATTCGTGTACATCTGTGTCTAACAACTAGGAAGGGTGTGTAGATTTTAAAAAAATGAGCGAAAACACCTCTAAACCCCACCTGTGTGAATGTACCTGGATTAATATGTCGCGTTTAAATACTGCGGTCAAGCCAGCCGTGGTTCGCGTTTGCTTGGTCAAATCAGCCGCACATTTTGTTCTAGTGCGTGAATCTTCTAAGATTTACGGTATTCGTGATAAAACCGCTCTGAAGAGCTGCTGGTAGTGACTGTGGGGCAGACTGCAGTCTCTCAGTCAGACCCATGAAACATACGATACTTTTACAGTAATTATTCCCGGGAGTGAGCTGAAGGTATCACGATGGTATCCTTCCGGATTTCAAAGTAAAGGACGACGTGAGAATTTTTATTTTTTTTTTGATTCATACACTGCTGAACTAAGTACTTCCTAGACTGCTTGCATGCATAATATGAAGTACTTTTACTGTGTACTTTTAGAGTAATACTAATAATACGAATACAAAATCCTGACCAGATCACAAGAATAAGGATATTTCGGCCAACTTTGATGTGCAATAAAAAAACTTGTTTTCCATAAATAGTCCAAGATATGTATACTACTGAACTAAGTACTTCATAGACTACTTGCATGTATAATATGAAGTACTCTTACTGTGTACTTTTCGAATAATACTTTGTCAAAATCCTTAACAGAGAAAAAGAATAAGGATATTTCGCCCAACTTTGAGGTGGAATAAAAAAATGTGTTTTCCATAAGTAGTCCAAGATTCATGTACTACTGAACTAAGTACTGCATAGACTACTTGCATGCATAATATGAAGTACTTTTACTGTGTTCTTTTCGAGTAATCCTGGGTCAAAATCCTGAACAGAGAAAAAGAATAAGGATATTTCGGCCAACTTTGAGGTGGAATAAAAAACTTATTTTCCATAAGTAGTCCAAGATTCATATACTACTGAACTAAGTACTTCATAGACTACTTGCATGTATAATATGAAGTACTCTTACTGTGTACTTTTCGAGTACACAGTGCTAGCACACTGCACTGTGAGCACTGCTCCTGGGGTACTACTTGAAAAAGTTTAATTTTCTGAATAACATGTGAAATAAAGATAAAAAAATATATATACCATTAAGAAATAAGTTTAGTGTTGTAGTGATTATGTAGAGCTTTAGGTCTCAAGGTAAAACCCATTGGTCTGCTGCTGGCTCATTTCCTCAGTCTGAATGTCTGATCTACTAAATTATTCATTCTTAGCGATCTATATTAAGTGCTCTTGTCTGCAGTGACAGCTGTTGTGCAGACACTGACAGCTAACATGTTCACAGACTGACAGAAAAACAATGCAAGTGTTTATATTCATGTGCGAGAAGTCATGTAGACACACAGCGTTGAGGGACACAGCAGATTGTTTACCCAACTCCAAATGTATAATGTACACCAAGGTACACCATACAGTCTTACACAGCACTCCTCCAAAACAATCCTACCTTCATGAAGATAATATTATCTACATTATAATCTCTACAATCATTTATAAAAAGGGGAGACAAAATATTTTGAAAAACAGGAACAACTGCTTGAAATATGGCCAGAAGGTCGATTCAACACCTTTTCAAAGTAGCTTTAACACAAACTTTAATGAGGAAATCATCTATGAACTCACTCTTGTGGGAATCTGCCATGTAATTTGGAAAGTTAAGATTCCACTGCATATTACCATACATAGCTACCATGTTTCACCAGACACGGTCACAGGAGTCATGTGATAGTAGTCCCATGCAAATTGACATCTCTGTGGTTTGGGGTAAGATTGGCTAAAGTGACGTTTAAACGCGATGACAGAGTTTAGCCACAAAGCATCCATTTGATCTAAATAATCTACAAATGTGTATTTATGCTTCTAACACATGCAAAAACTGCGCAATTCAATTCTAAACTATATTAATAATGTGGCTGCTGTTGAACAGACACTCCGCTTCTGAAACGTTTGTTACACAGAGCTTTGACATCACATCCAGGAGATATCGTCAGTAAATATGCAGCATGCAGGAGAGTAATTTCTAAATCACAAGAGGTCCACTGGTAATACTAGTCTCGTGTGAAAAAAGGGCATTAGTTACCTTATAATAGACTGTGTGTGAGTGTACAGGATGTGTTCAGTTGTGCCACTCCTTCACAGCAATTTGTGTTTCTAGAGAGGAAAGACTGGATGATCTAAACACAAGAGGAAACATGAGCACAGTAGATTACCATTAGCTCTCTAACCATGACTCAGCCACTTTTACCCTCGCCCTTTCCACTCCTTCTACACTACAATATGTTGATGGTTTTTCTTTGCTCATAATCAATAATGGATACTGTGTGCGTTGCCCACTGAGTAAAACAATAATTGATCTCTCCCCTCCAGGATGATAGGCCTCCCCTCTGGTATCATCG
Source organism: Lagodon rhomboides (assembly GCA_039737535.1). Lineage (NCBI taxonomy): Eukaryota > Metazoa > Chordata > Actinopteri > Spariformes > Sparidae > Lagodon > Lagodon rhomboides. The sequence continues at coordinate 7,757,035 of CM077797.1, forward strand.
GCTTCCTCCTGGCCAAGAGACAAGTGGACAAGAACCGACTGAAGCAGCTGAAGGTTCGACAGAGGATGAAAAGGTCAAACGAGGGGGAATATGAAGGCAGTCGCTACCGCCATGCTGCAGAAGAAGTTAAACTGGACCGATAGTGCTTTGACATATCATATCCTGAATGTCACTACTGAGGCGGTGTCTCATGCACTACAACCCAATGACTGATTACAGAAGGGGTGTCAACTTCACAAGCTTGAGTTTTAAAACATCCAAAACCTCTGAGACATTCAGAACTGGGTCACGATTCTTCTAAAGGCTAATGCGGATGGAAATCTGAGGGGGAATGGGCTTGTGACTGAGCCTTAAATCAAGACAGATGCTTTGTTTTTGCTCATGAACAAAGATGAATCATACTGATGGTGTTGACTGCTTCATTGAATCTGGAGGATGATCACATTTATTAGCAATGATGCTGATGTTATAAATATGATAGAGGAAATAAATATAAATGTATTTATAAATTTGTGAATATATAAAAAATAATCCTCACTGGTATATCTGCACATGAACCACATGAAAACTCACAAATACAAATCTTTATTTGATATGAAAAGACAAACAGACTCTCCTCATCACTGATATGTATATTTACAAAGCCCACACTGACTACCTGTATTACACAAAATGTTTGTTGTAGTCGAGGGGTATATGTAACTTTGGTCGGTCTATACTTGTAGTGTGTGGAGGACCAGCTGAGTGGTGTGGACCATCTCAGGAAAGTTCCACATTAGCTGGAGCTCACTGACGTTCAGGAATGTTTCAATAATTTAACATTGTGGTATTGATTGAGTTTTCCAGTATGGACACACCCACCCAGCTGGCACGGCCCACATCTGACTGTAACACAAGGAGATATAAACAGGCACATACAGTATGTAACAATACTATAAAAGCTTATGGAGTACTGCAACGTGAACTTCTTTAAGTAAAAAAATCTAATCTCAGGAACATTGTTGTTATGAAGGCACTGTAGTGATGTGTATATTTATATATACTGTTTATAGCAACACATGTCTTAAAGATCATCAGCATAGGCCTTGTAATATGAACCCATGACAGCAGATCTGAGGCTGAAGGCAGGTGGACTGAACTGGATTTAAGGGGTGGGCAAACCAATCACCAAAGTATCAATACTGCCGATATAAGTGTAGATTTAAGTATCCCTGCTTGTGTCTTTAGGATCAATACCAAATGTAACATCATACTCCGTGTAACATGTTTTAGGCACGTAAACACTTTTCTCTATCGAATTAGCTCTGTTTTTTAAATTGGTTCCAGTTTTCATTAGAAGCTTTGTGATCGAGGATGTGCAATCACTGGAAGGTGCTGCACAATGTGACGACCTGCACCTTGGCCAAGAATAACCTGCTATTTCATGGTTCCAACTGGGGTCCAACTTTTTTCAACTCCGAACCAATTTGATTATGGTAGAAATGCTCCAAATGGTTATAAATTAGGTGAACAACTGAACCGGTTCCTGTGTTGGTGGAAAAGGGACATCAGTGCAGCAGAGTCACTAGTTTAGAGTTCCCACAAACTTTTGTTTTTGTTACCATTAAACATTTATTTCTTTTGAAATACAAATAATTTAAAATGTGCAATATGTAAGAATTGGCCACTTGTTGAAACAATTAGGGGCCAGCATATCGCAAGCATAACTGCTAACTGCTGCCAACTGTGCCTGCCATTAGCAAGTTAGCTCAATTAGCGGTGCAGCTAACAATCAACTTTCTTGCTTACAGATGAGATGATCCAGACCACTATCCCATCTGTACGGCAAATATGAGCCTACAGCTAGCAGGCAGCTGGTTAGCTTAGCTTGGCATTAAGACTTGAAACGGGGGAAACTGTAAGCCTGACTGTCCAAAGGTAACAAAATCCACCAGGCAGCACCTCTTAAGCTCACTTATTAACATTTTGTACCTTTTTTAATCAATCTGTACAAAACCCTTTGTATAAAATGACAGCTTCACTGCAGATTTCAGGAGATTACTGCTAGAAGCCATGAAAAAGTCAGACATAACATCCACATAAGCACGGCCAGGTGATTTTTACACTTTCTTATGGAATATACAAACAAGATATCGATGTGAAATCATGGATTTTAGAGGTGCTGAGAGGCAGATTTTTACCTTCTGTCAGAGCTAGGCAAGATGTTTTCCTGTTTTCAATCTTTATGCTAAGCCAAGCTAACCAGCTGCTGGCTGTAGTCTACTAGACAGATGTGACTGTTTCACCTAAAGAGCCGATAGAAAGCAATGAAGTGTAACTATTCCAAGTACTTAACAGTGAATATAAGTATGACATGTCTACTCTTTAGAAATGATTGAGTGGTAGTTGAAATACAATAGAAGTCGCTATTGATGATTAATTCACTTCATAAATCCTGACACATGTACTGCCCACCCCTGCTGTACTTCAATGCCAACCGGAGAGGTGGGTCTTTGCATCAACAAATTAAGAGTTTGACCTTTACAACAAACATAGATGCCCATTTCCTTAACATTCAAACGGACCCAGTTCATGTTAAATACATCTACATGCAGAGAAAGAAGCTCAGGCACTGTCTGCCTTAACTTGAGTCCAGCAAGAGTGAATAAATGTTGCAGCTGACATTCCAGTGTCTATAGATATTTGCAGTATTTACAGTATCATTGTTTTAACCACTGGTAATATGCCCAATGCAGACAGACAAATATTGATTTCAGAAAAAGTGCATTTTTTTGTGCATAGGATTAACCTATACTATGACAAAATCTCAAATTTAAAAATTCAGCCCTTCCTTGGAGTGCATCATGATTTCATATAGGTATTCGGATTCTGAAAACAAAGCTGTTGTATTTTAACTGTTTTTAAAAAGCCAGTATTGTTTTGCACCCTGATGACCCAAGTTGGTCGTGTGCCCTTGTGTGCACCTATTTGGTCGCAGCACCGATAATCTGCAGTAGGAAAATGAAGATCTGGACGATGTCGACGTAGATGGAGAGCGCGGCGAACACGTACTCCTCAGGACTGATGGAGTGCTTCCTGTTCCCTATCAGCAGCTGCGTGTGGTACGCTAAGAACTACAAGACATACAGGAAACATTCAGAGTTACACTATAAGAAGTTCTGTTAGAGGGTGATACATGAAGTTATACTACAAGGACTACTGTAAAGAATTACAGCATAAAGCCGCCTTCAGAATACTCACCATGGTGAAGGCTATGGCTCCCATAGCTGCATAAAGCATGTGAAGCCACAGCATCTGCAACAACAAACAGTCATTACCCGACGGAAACTTGAAAAGGTGTGTTTGCAGGAAACACTGCTTTCTTAACTTACATATTTGAAGGACAGCACAATGGCTGTAATGATGCCGGTCACAAACATTACAATCCCAAGGACACAGAAGAGGCCCTGGCACTTGGTGAAGTCCACCTTGAAACAGAAACCACAAACAGCCTTGAATATACACGCGTGACCGTACGAACACACAGCGGCTATTTGAAGCTGATAAGCACTCGCTGTCGCACACAGACACACGCATGCTACCTTTGTCTGGAAGCAGAAGACGGTGACGGCGATGCAGACGACGGCAGTGATACCCAGAGCGAGAAACACTGCTTTTGTGTCATAGTAACTGAAAGCAAAGGGCAACACAGGTCATTCTGAGGGAAACCGACTGGATGGGTATTCACTATTGACGAACTGTATGCCCATTTATTTCACCTGGAAATGGATCCAGTCATGTAAGACATAGCCAGGGTCTGTAAAAAAAAATGTTATAGTTTTATTTTTCCATTGAATAATGCAGTTACATCACAATTGATGAGAAAAATAAGTGTCCTGTAGCTGACGAAACAGCTCCAACAACTGGACCATAATAAGCAGAGAAAATGCAATATTTAGAGTCTGCATAAATAAATAATAACAAATGATATATCACTGCAATATACATGCAAATTCTCCACTTGTACTATGTAGCGTGATGTTTATCTGCTTTGAGAACTGCATGTCCTTTTTCATCCGTAACTTGGTAAAATACTTCACTTTCCACAGCTCGCTTTATATACATTGTTAATAGTTTACTGTTTGTTTTTTTAAAAACATATATACACATTTTTTATCCTTTAGATTTATAGATAGCAGTTAGCAGCGTAACCTAGCCACACGCTAACATTAGGCCGCTATGGCTCTTTTTTACAAAAAAATTTAAAATCGAAGTGATTGATATATACAGTCTTATTAAAGCGAGCAGTAAAGCTCTGACCTAATTGATGGATAAAGATAATGATAATAATAATAATAAGTCAGAGAGAAGGGTGAACGGTTCGACTATATAAAGGCAAAGCTTTGTTGGAAGCCAGCCAGGCTTGATGACAGGCTAACCTCTTTAGTTAAAAACATCCACTATTATCTAAATGATCAAAAACGTTAAAAACACTGAATACAAAAACAAAGTACTAACAATATCTACAAAGTGAACTGTGAAAAGGGAAGAATTTTAACTACGTTAGGGATGAAAAAGCACTGAGAGAACTACAGACGTTTACTGTAGAGCCGACACTGAAAGCAGAAGGACGTGCAGTTCGTACAGTGGATGTGCTCTGATGTCATGTAGATTTAAATATTTAATAAAGACGAAAAACAGTTGCAGTAGAGCGGGACTGCAGCTGAACAATGACAGTCAACCTGTGCTGTTGGACGACACTGGTCCATTCAGTCATACATGGAGACATTTTGCACACAGAGCTGATAAGACACAGACACAACATACCAAAGAAATTATGCAAACACAGTCCCGAGCCAGGTCTGACTCACTGCTTAGCTCTAGTATCAGAGTAAAACCTAGAGAAAGCTTCAGTATTTCAGTCTAAGAATAGACTTGACTCAAGTCCAGGAAATTGTCAGTAATTATGATTCATCTATTTCCTGATTCACAAGGCAACCAAAAGTCATCTGACTTACAAAGATGGACAGCAGAATGATATTCCATGGGAACTTCCTCCTACAAAGAGAAAATAAGATTAAAAGCAGTTTTATAAAAAAAAAAAGAAAAAATATTCTTTGTAAAACTTTAGAAAAACTGAGCGATCGCACTCACCGGGGGCCCTTACAGCAGACCAGCACGAGGTGGGTCACGAAATACACGGCACTAAAACAATAATATTACAAGACATTCATTTTGAATTGTGTAAAAGCGCATAACTTTAAATGTAGAGATGTCACCTCAGAGTGAGACTCACTAAGACGCCCAGTAGACAGCTTTGTTTCTCTGCACGAAATATCTGACAGGTTGGCTGTGGGAAACAGAAACACAGTTAACAGCACAATACACACAGACACATGCACACAAAACACACACTCTGTATACTCACACAAACGTGAACACAGCCACAATGGCTGTGGTGACGAGGAGCTGAGCGGCCAAAATCAAATACACCTAAAAAACACATACAGACAATAGAGGCGTTACAGCCTGTAGTTTCAAGACACTCAATCCAGCCTCTGCAGCGCCGACACCAATTAGTGTCTCACATATCTTCTTTCTCAAATGTATGACACAAACAAAACATTTCAACACTTAATTATGTATGAAATGTCACATAACTTCATTATAAATGGATAAATATACCTGGCTGGGTTTTAACTTTCAGGAAAACAACATTAGCTTTGCTGTGTGACTCGAGTGTGATGACACATGACACACTAGCTGGGGCTAATCCAGCGTGGTTTGTGTGGTGAGTGTGTTTCACCTTTCTGATGAAGGCGTGACGAATGCTCAAGCTGTCCCAACCGCTGCCGCGCGCCGCAAACTCATCACCTGTGTCATCAGTGAGAAGAGAGGTATGAGCATTGACCACAGAGAGCTACAGGAAACAAGAATCAGTGACGAGGCCCTGTGCTGTTGCTACTGTTGGTTTGATATATTGAAAAATACACTTTGATGAGAAAATTGATACCACTCTCAGGAAGTTGCAGGCAGAGGGGTGGTTACCTTAGCTTAGCATAAAGACTGGAAACGGGGGGAACAGCTAGCTTAGGTCTGACAAAAGGTAAAAGAATCTGCCTGCCAGCTCACTTATTAACATGCTACATCTAGTTTGTTTAATCTATACAAAGACTGAGCTGTAATAACAACAAATGTGTGGCTTTATAGTGGGTTATGTGCAGATTAAGCTAAAGAGACAAAAGATGTTGGTAGGCAGTATTATCTTTGTTTTTACCTTCAGACAGAGCCAGGCTAACTGTTTCTAAGATTTATGCTAATTAATCTAACCATCTCCTGCCTGTAGCAGGACAAATGTGAGCCGTATCAATCTTCTCATCTACCTCTAGCCAAGGAAGTGAATAAGCATAATTTTACAAAATGCTTTACTTTCTCTAAATTAATTAAACTTTCACACTGTGTACCTTTTTAAAATACTATGATGCAACATTTATTCAACAATGGTTAACCCCATGATTAGACACACGCTGGTATGCTTAGCAGTCCCTGTCTTACCAGAGCTCAGCATGTCTGATGGTATGGTAGGTGGGACGACAGGGGGCATGGGAGGGGGGCTAGGGTAGCCAGCTCCTGGATGCCCACCAGGGTGAGGCTGTCCTGAGTACGGGCCAGGAGGATAGCCCCCTGACTGGCCTGGGTACAGCGGGGTGTTTGGACCCATGGGGTAGGGAGCAGTGGGCTGGCCTGGCTGGGTACCACCGTATGCAGGGAAGCCATACGCAGGGGGTGGTGGGTAATTACCGCCCTGAGGTGCGTACATCGGGCCCCGGGAGTCATCGTACCCTGGAGGGTAGTCTGACCTGGACATTGCACCTGGGAGGAGGGAAGTTCACATAAATTTCACTTTTCTGTGTACGACCGAGAGGGTGAACAGCACAGAACAACAAGAGCAAAATACATCATTGTCACAGATGTGTCAGCATGTGGCATATGTGGGCCTTTAGTGTTGCTCTAATCAATATCTAAAATGGATTAAATGACTGTGAATGTGAAAAAAATAGTAGTGATGAACCCATATCTGATCACACATACTGTTTATGCCAGTTGGCCAGACACTCAACTGCAAACGAATGCCAACGTTGCCTTATAAGTGCTCAATGTGTAAATGGGAAAACCGCTAGCTAACGTTAGCTATATCAACATTATATGGTAATAATATATCAATGTTGTGTTTACAGCTTGTTGTGCTGCCCCAAATCAATTGAACCAGGTTCAAGTAACAACAAAATATCAGTTCGATAAGCAGAAGATATGTTTAAGCTAATTTTAGCTAATTTCAGTGTTGCCAAAAAAGTCTTGCTTAACACGTCATATCTCTTGAATAACCAAATTTAAGGGATCCTGATTTAACTGTTTTGATTATGTTATGTGCTTATGTAATGAAAAATATATCAGCTGAGTCTCATATGCAGCATATATCAATTTGGTACTGATCTCAAATATCTAATATCACTTGGGCTTTGATCTAATTCCAACTGATACAGCAGGGATGGGAGATATGAATACAATGTCCCATCATGGCATGGTCATTTTATATGGCAACCAATTCATTGACATTACTTCTGTTTTTACTGTGACATTAAAGAGGTTTTTATTGTACATTCTTTAACAAGAAAAGCCAAAATATAGGATATAATCTAATTATATGATTCCATTTATAAAAGCATTAAAAGGGGAAAACATCCAAGGGGCTGTAGACTTTTTGTAGGCACTGTAGGTGCTAACTACAAACAAAACTCATTACGTCATAACAATGTTATGTGTTGAAAACTTGTATGTTGAAGTAAACATGTATCCCTCTGTGATCCTTCCCTCTCACTGAAGTTACATAGTGCAGAAACAAGTGATGGGGGGCGGAGTGGCTGAGACAGAGACATTATTCACCCTGTTACAAGACACTGTACCATCAACATGATTTTAAAGCTGTTATTTTAAGGTTGATAAGTTAAATAATGTTAAGGATACAGTAACTACCTCTCAATTACGGTATAAGATATAACACAGAACTGTATATTCTGTCATTTCAACCAAACCCATTCATGTATACATGCATAAATATTCAACCCAGGCTTCAGTCTGGTAAAAAAGCCCAGACCGGCTTTAGGCCTGTGTATTGAGCTTCTGTTGGTGTGTCTGAGTTTGTACACGCATATATTCATCCAGAGATTAGATTAGATTTGGCTGAGCAATAATCGTACTTGACTTACAGGACACATTTCGGGTTCTGTCAGGTTAAAGTGAACATATGGTTCTGCTTAGCAATGTGGTTCCCAAGAAACCGCCGCAGACTCAGGAACCACCACATGCATCTCCAGGGGAAATTTCTAATAATAAACCTCATACCCGCTTACCCTCACACACGAAGACAATGTTGTCACATGTGGCTGAACTATTTAATGTTCCAGAAATTAGTTTTAAAAGAATTGTGCTACTTTTACAGGGTGCTTTAAGTGCTTTACCAACAAAATTCACCCACTTTTACAATGTGAATCATTTGTATTTCAAAAGATGTTTCATTACACAACATTTTGCAGATGATTTAACACCCCTCACTATATTACAACACAACCTAAGCCACCATACTAAGTGGGTCCCTTTATGCTCAGTTATTTAGAAAATGCCAAATGTCCTCTGAGTTCCATTTTTACTGAGGCTTTCAGGGGAATACACACAGTAAAGGAATTTAAGAGCTGGCTCCACCTCGTCCTGCCATTACCTCACATCCCCAGCACCAAGCAACAGGACGGAAAACACTAAATGGAAAAAGTGCTTCAGAGTATCTGCACTAGTCAAACAACCAGAGAGCGAGCCACAGAGCTGATCATCGATTCGGTCATTGAGACACAGTCAGCAGGGCGTAAGGAGTGTCTGAATAGCAGGGTGTAACTCTAAGAAACATTTAGAATCTGTCACAGCGGCCGGTCGGCTCAAACTGGAAGCCTGAGACGATTTCCACTGTCTGATTGTTACGCGTCAACGTCATCGTCAGTGCCAACACCGAGCTCTGAGTCAGTGCTGTAAAGTATGCGCCCTTTGACAACACTAATATGTTTGTTTTTACTTCCATGCAGCCTTACAGAAACTGCAATTTCTCACATATCTCTTTATACATGACAGGCAGTAAAACCCCTACACCCCAGAATACAACATACTGTAGGTTGTGTGGAGTCTGTCGTGCGGGTGGACAAGATAAAAGAAACAATAACAACAAGAACCGGTTTGGCGAATTTCACTTTGTGTTTGAGACTATTTTAAGTTTTCAATTGACTTGGTAATGTCTGAGTGTGCTGTTGACTAGATAACCTTTAAGGTGTCCTTAAATAAATATTAGTGAGGGTTTACTGTTACTAATGCTGTGTTTGGCTTGTGCCATCATGACTTGCCACACTTCTTCTTCTTCCTAAATTATGTACTTCTGCATTTTCTTTACAATTATGTTCTTGAAACTGACTGTAACCTACCTTGTTTTGTCATTAGTATTATTAATACAGACTGTAATCTGTTAGGATTTTTCTGTCATTCTGCCATCCGGAGCAGAGTTAGAGTCAGCAGTACCAATAATGTCATTTTTCTTTTGGCTGAAGGTGGCTGATCGGACTTTTTTGGATGATCAGGAGAGTGTCTCTTATTTTTTCTTTTCATAAATGTGTAAGTGTTTCATCCTTCTCGTGAGTTAAAGGGGCACTGTGTAGGTTTTGGAGAAGATATTCAAAATGAGAATATCATATTTACCATATTACTGAGGTGGAATACAAACAAATTTAGTTTTTCCATCACTGAATGAACAAGCTGTTCTCAGAGGAAAATAAGGTCCCCAGAACGTTGCTTGAAGCTAGAAAGGTGGCAGGGTCCGCCACATATAAACAAAGTAAAACAGTATTAACGTGTGTTGTCCTTTACGGTCAGTTTGTTTATTCAGTCATGCCGTTTAGTTTGTTCAGCCATGGGAGATCTTCTTCACTTCTGATTCAAATTTCTTCCCCAAAACAACATACTGCACCTTTAATAGTTTAGAGTGAGAGAGATTAGTTTAATAATCAAGTAGTCACTCGCCAGAGAATTAATTTCTGTAACTGATTCAGTGATTTTAATCATTTTTCAAGCAAAAATGCAAAAGATTAAATGGTTACGTTTCTCAGCTGTGACGCTTTCATGTTGTCTTTTGACCATGCATTATGAGAAAATTAATAAATTTGGGTTTTGGACTGTTAAAGCTGCTATATGTCATTTTTCTGTGTTTGGTCAGTAACCTAAGTCTCTCCTCTTCCAGCTCATGCAGCAAAAGAGAAGAGACATTTTCTGGTATCCCCGCCCACTTAACCAATCAGGGCAGAGAACACCGTAAAGAGGCGGTCCTGTCTGCTCCGGGAACACAGACAGCAGGACCTTCCCATTTGCTGCTATGTCTGGCGATTACCGCTGCATGTTCATGTGGCGACGCAGAGAGGAGGGAGGGGATTGCTAACTGCGAAACGGACAGGAAGTTAGCCAAAACGACGACGACAACAACATTTACAGCAGCTTTAAACGAGACATTTGAAAGAAATTCTAAATCAGAAGAGAAGGTTTGTTGTTTGTTTGTCTAAACAAGCTAAATAACCAGTCTCTCTTTGTTTTCACGAGTGAATAAACGCGATACACAAACTGACCTTAAAGAACAACACAGTTTCATACTGTTTTACTCTGTTTATATGTGGCGGACCCTGCCACCTTTCTAGCTTCAAACAGTGTTCTGGGGACCTAATTTTTCCTCTGGGAACAGCTTGTTGATTATTTTGTTGGTGTATATCGTTGGTTATGGGAAACATAAAATATTTCTGAGTTTGTATTTCACCCAATCAATATTGTAAATATTCAAATTCTGAGTTTTACACAGTGGCTTAGGGCCCTGCTGCTGTGCACGCTGGCTGTCTCACCTTGATTGACATTTAAAGGGAATGAAGCCATCATTAGTGTTATTGGTCACACCTGTGCTTCTCCTGTCAACATGTCTGCCCTACACAGAGAAGTGGAGAAGTGGACTGTAGCTTCGTCTTGTCTTGCAGGTGTAGAGTATAAACCCAGTGATTAAAAGTAAACGACGTGTTTTCAGTGACATCCACACAGAAGAGTGCGCCTCGTCGCAGTTGTTGTGCCGCGTCAGAACAAAAGTATTCACCAGTTCAACCACAGCTGAATTAAAGTCTCGTCGCTGAACGCTGGGCTGCCTGAGCAGCTTCAAACACGAGGCCGACATGCCCGGAGCAGACGGGCTGCACCCACTCCACCCCGCTCACTCCACCCCGCTCACCCAGGACCAAACCTCCGCGCACAAACAGCCTTTTCAGGTGCGAGGCGCTGGCCCGCAGCACAAACACGCTGCTATGAATAGCGCCCACAAAATACAAGGTTACTTTATGGGAGGCTGCCAGGCAAGCACATCATGGAAACGGAGTCAGTTAAAACCAGAAGTCATGTCTGATATGATATATCTCCGGGCCATTAAACCGCTTTTTTTAAAAACATGGCAACATTCTCAGAAGCAGCAGTACTTACCAAGTGAGAGAAGTCAACGGAAGACACAGTCCGGTCGTGTTAATGAGCAGAGACAAAAACGAGGCTGTCCACCACACCCTCTCCGCTCACCGAACACCCTCTGTGCTCACCGAACACCCTCTGTGCTCCCGAAACACCCTGGGAGGACTCAACAGCCTTGGTAAACAGGTAAAAAAGATGAAGCTGTGGAGCAGCTGGTCCGTGTCTGCTGCTCTGGGATCTGTGCTGTGGTGGACAGATGTTAGGCAGCAGTGAAGAACAATCCCTGGAACGGCTCAGAGCAGAGAGCAGGGTGGAGTCCCGAGGAATCTGACACACACACACACCACACACACACACACACCACACACACACACATACAAATTTGCCCGACGGGTTTAGCTGACTCATTTTCAGCAGGCACTCCTCATGTTACCGCATAAAGGCGCATTACAACTAGTAGTGGAAGAAGTCAAAGTAGCAGCGGCCCATTTTATAATAATTCATATTCTAATCATGATATTATTAGATTATAGTGAAGCAGCTGTTAACAGTACCCAAAAGTAATACAAAAATAAGATAAAATAAAAATAAAGATACTGTGTTAAAAGTTATTTTCATGTAAGTTTCCCAAGTACAAGTGCATTACAAATACAGTAAATGTATGTATTTATAACGCCTGGTCGATTATCAGATCCAATATTTAGCATTTTTCAGATTTATTTGATTATTGAGAAAATAAGTTGATTTAAAAATGTGCTACTTTTGCTGCATCGGAGCCAAAGTAGCTAGTAATGAAAGTTATCAAATAAATTATAAAGTACAAAATTTGCCTCCAAAGAGTGGAGAGGAAGTATGAAGTAGCAGAAAAATGGGAATACTCAATTTAAATACAAGTATCTCAAAATGGTAAGTACAGTTCTTAAATAAATGTACTTAATTACATTCCATCACTGTATTTAGAAATACATTAATGAGTAAGAGTCACTAGTGCTTGTACTCACTGTAGGTATATAGTTTTTTTGTAAATTGCCATCAATGACACACACATATTTGCACTAATAGTTACACTGCATTGATACTGTATGTTTTATTTACAGCTGCATGATACTGTATTCTATAATACTGTATATCTGTACTGATACTGTATGTTTACATATTGTACATTACATCTTGTTTTTCTCATTCTTGTACTTATGATATTGTTTATATTTCTAACTGCATATCTCTGTTTCATTATAAGACGGCTTATGATAATCAATGCTTTGAATTGACTTGACTTGTTATGGTGGGGCTAATTTCAGCTACTGTATACAGTCAGGTAACTAAGTCCAAAATAAAATATCCTAATTTATTGGTTGATCTATAAATAAAATAATAATAATATATATAAAAAGTTCAATATTGGCTTTCAAAATGTAGTTGAGTAGCAGGATAAAGTATAGACCACACATATCACTGGAGAAGTGAAGTACCTCAATATTTTATTTAAGGAAAATGTACTTGGTTACATTCCAACTCTGATTACACTTGCATACTAAGAACAGTAACTCAAGTACTGTACAGTTCAAAAATACTTGTCTCTGCTGAAGAATTCCCATTCAGTGCAAATGATTTTTTTTCTCTCAATTTCACAGTTTGAATGTAGTAGTGGAATGTAGTAGTAAAGTTTTTAGACAAACTGGATAAGCTCAGCACTGTCATACAGATATAAGTTTGGTGGATGAGCATTGTCATTAAAATAATTTACATGTCATCTTTAAATATCAACCCCAATCATTTAACAGGCTGAAAGGCTCGTCTACTGAGTACGTTTAACTCTTATGTCCACACCTTTATCCAAATTTAACTGTGAATAAAAGCCCATGATCTGCAAAGGATAAGAAGGTGTAGACAATGGATGGATGTGAATAAATGACTTTTTTCCTGTAGCAGAGTATCTGAATACTTCTGACTGAACACTTTCCCATAAATGATACATACATCAGAAAATAACAAAATGTCGACAGCTATTATATGCACTATACATTGATTTGTGTTGTATCAATTTAAAAAGGTGGAAGAGGGTTTGTGAAATGAGCTATGGCATTCATCACAAGTGCAACTGCTTTGCTTTGACAAAAATAAACTTTTTGTTTTTTATTTATTTTTCCTAAATTACACTGGAATAATCACAAACATTTCAAAATATTTTCTCATAACGGATTCTGTAACATTTAATTTTCCATGATGCTTTTTGTTCTTAAGATCAAGGGATACCAGCTTCTTGGGGTAACTCCAGAGACGCTGACATTCAAATTCATCCAGTCAGCTTCACACACACACACACACACACAGAGTAAACTATTGTGTTCGGATGTGAATCCGGGAATATGGCACGTTTCCAGCGTTGCACCTGGTCCCCGTCAGCTCACACACGTTTGAGGACGACCTTCTTGGTGAGGGTGTATTTGGGCTCCGGCATTTGTTTGAAGTTTTTATACTCTCCTTTGCTGACCTCCCTGTTCACACGTGTCAGGATGCTGAGTAAATCGTCGTTCACATTGCTGCACAGAAAACATTGCAAACACGTTACAAATTACATTTTTTTTCACAACCAAAAAATATTCACATTTAAAAAGCCTGCCAATTCCTCTACGATACAGCACTTAGACTTACCATGACCTGGATGACTGAGAACCTTCATCCACAATTATCAATATAGTATTTCAACATTTCAATTCAACAACCAGCAGACTATACAGTTCCATTCTTATAATTGTACATAATGTATAGAGCCCCTAAAGTTCCAAAAAGTTAGATATTTTTTAATCATGTGCGCACGAAACTATACTTGTAACTTGTTCACAAAAGTTAACTAGAATGGTACTCGGTAGAGTGCACAACTCCACCAAGGCCCAGCAGTCCCTTTGCATTCAATCAAGCCTAATCCAATATCAAACTTGATGGCCCTGTATCAATCTAAACTTCAAACTACCAGTAATGACAATAATAAATAATACAATTGTACTCATAGATACCAGCCACCTAAACACACCTGTTGTTTTTTATCAACATCCAAGAATTATTCCCTGAGAAATTAACATAAAACCTCTCAGTGTTAAAGAAAGTGAGACAAACTTCCTGGATAAGTCCCTTTATCAGCATCTGCACCAAAAGTTAACGTTTGGTGGAGGTAATTATTTTGCCAGTACAAGAAAATATCTTGTTTGCACAAGATAAAAAAAAATATCAACTTACAGGACTGAAGGGGCCCCATAATGATATATAATGCAGATTTGATTAAAAAATAAATCTGCACTATGATGGAAACTTCATTATGAATCAGTGAGTGCTCATCCTTTCTGACTTTCCTGGCCATAGCTTAGTCTAAATTGTAGCTAGTGGACAAAAATCTCAAAAAGCATCATCTTAAACTCTCTTACCTATCTGCTGACCTCTGGAGCTGCGTACACAGATGCTGGATGTAGATGGAGCCCGACACAGTGTTTCGAAACGACCTGCACTCTGGCACGGTGGCCATGCCCAACAGGAAGTCAGCTTCCGCAGGTATCGTCTCGCCACGTACAGGACCTGCGTCTTCCTCCAGACGGCTCTCGCTGTTGTCTTCTTCCTGCTGTGGCCTCAGGGGCCATGGCTGGGCTCCTATCTGGTAGCCGCTTCCCTGACATGCTTGAATGAAGAACAGTTTGGGCTTCCCTGCTAAGGTGGGAGCTTTCAAGCTCGTGAAGGGCCGTGTGAGTTCTTGCAAAAGCACCTTGTTCTCATCAGTCCCAAACACACATCCCATGTCTCCGTGGGAAAGCACGCATACCACCTAAAATCAGAGGCAGACACATTTTTTAAAACTGTGACACGTCTAAGGTTAACTTGGATTTAGATGTGATTCCCACTGAAGCATTTCAAACGTAACTGAAGTTAAACATGAAATGATTTTGTACGCTCTACGAGTATAGATGGATGGAGATTTGGGTAAAATTCACTCATTAGCTATCTTGATGAAGAGAGAGACGAAGACTGATACCACTCTCATGTCATCAGGGTTACTATGACGATGTAGCACGCTCTCTGCAGAGCTCCTCAGGTTAAATGTAAGACTTACAATCTTTTTAATAAAAGGAAATTTGATTAAATTAATAAAAGTTTGATGTAAAACCTGTCAAAACGATAAGACCTAAAATTATTCAGGCCTGTTATTATATCACATCTTCTCAGTACATCCCAGCAACTATAACAATCATCCCTACAGTTGATAGATTACTGCTACCTGGAGAAGGGGGGAAACGGTTGACGGTTTAACCGATTGAAAATGATTAATTAATTTACTTCTTCCAGAAACTTTGATTAAACTGGACGAACTACATGGATCCATTAAATGTTTTTTTCAATTTTGCAAATATGCAGTGTAGCCCGCTTAGCTTAGCATGTAGACTGGAAACACAGGGAAAAAGCTAGTCTGGCTGGTAAACAAAGTCCCCCTGCTAACACCTCTTGTTGCTGAGCTGCAACAATTTGTTGATTAATCAATCAAAATAATTTTTTATCATTGATTAATTATAGTCATTTCTGGTTCCAGTTTCTTAAATGTAAGAATTTGCTGCTTTTCTTTTTGACATTTATGACAGTAAATAAAGAGTCTTTGGACTTTGGACTGATCGTTGGACAAAGTAAGCAACTTGAAGACGTCACTTTGGGTTCTGGGAAACTGCAATGAGAATTTTTTCAGAATGTTTTGCCATTTTATAGACCAAACAGGTACCTGATCTATCATGAAAATACTCTGCAGATTAATTATATATTGTATATGAAAATAGTCGGTATTCGCAGCTCTACTCTAAAGCTCACCAATTAACACGTCATATCTTGTTGTTTATGAAATGTAAATATGACAAGTTGTGGTTTTACGGGAGCTTATGTGCCTGTTTCTTGGCTGGGTTGCTGGCGGTAGTTTCATGTTTACGGGACAGACATGAGAGTGGTATCAATCTTCTCTGTGTCTCTCTGCAATAATAATCCCTTAAAGAGTAAACAATAAAGTCTTTACACTTGTAACTGACCACTGTTACAGCTATGAAGGTGTGTGACACTGCTCACCAGGACATCGTGATTCCAAAAATTCCTTTTGCTCAGGTTTTGGATTTCACGTCGCATGTCTCCTGCGGTCAAGTCATTGTGCACCTCCATGAGAAAGCCAAGCTGCTCGAACACTCTGCGGAGAGCCGCTGTGTCACACAGAAGAGGTACAAACTGAAGCATACTGGTAGATTTGGTTTATGTCACATCATATCACATGTGATAAAAGTCAGAAGCAGTACGCAAACAAATCAGGTCACATGGGTGTTCAGACACATGGATACATACTCTCATCCTCCCGAGTCCCTGCTCTATCTTTCAACTCTGGTCCATGGAATTTCTCATTGTTGATGACCATACACACACCACGAGGGTTACGTGTCAGGGTGTAGTATTCTGTCTAAAAGGGCACAAGCACACCCGCATGGACAAAAACATGAATATTAATAAATTAGTGAAAAGATGTGAGGGCATGTGTGTTTGCGTGAATGGTTACCGGATCAAACGAAGAGGAGGACTCAATGTTTGGTTCTGCATCAGGGACAACACTCTGTCCTATATCTGCGGAGCAAAGACAGCAGAAAATTATATCCCTCGTGTGTGTGTGACAAATAGCATGAAATGGACATCTATAGCAGTGAGGTAGGCGGTGGTACGTTCTTTTAGGGGTAATTATTCAATAGATTCTGCTGAAATGAATAGAGAATCAGTGAGTGATACAAAGGGAGACGTACCGCTGGGCTGAGTCTCAGATACGGACAGGGTAGTTGGATTCTGCTGAACAGAAGTGTCTACCCTCTGTGGGAAGAAAAACACAGTCTAAGTCTTCAGTATAGGGGCTCATTATGGCATTAACTGTATACAAACACACATTTACACACGCACCTGGTAATCCATGCTAACATGAGCTGGTGGTGCAGTTTGACCCCGCCGGTTCACACCAAAAAGAGTAGAATCATCTCATTAATTTGATTGTTATTCAACGTTTACATGTGAATGTGTTTGTTTGTGTAAGTGCGTCTCCTACTTTGCCTGTAGTCGTGTAAAGTCGATGCCAGCTGTCGATCGAACTCCAGCAGTGTTGCGTACAGCTCATCAAGCTTTGTGTTCGACAGTAAACCAATCTTTTCCATCTCAGCGAACACATCTAGACCCGTCTGTGAACAGAGAAAACTTGTTTCAGTCCGTGTGTGTGTGTGCGTGCGCGTGTGCGTATAAAGACTTTGCATCTGCAACTTCTGGTGCAGTAATAAAGATGTGAGTTAACAATGCAAAGTGCCAAATGTTGGGTGTGCGTTTTTATGGAAGCCTAGTATTCACCATTGAATGAATGTTCTGGAAAAACTTGTGAACAAAAGCAGTGAGGAAGAAGACTACAAGCTAGTAAACATGTATCTAAGCAATGCAGGATTTACAGTATAATGTTAAAAAAATGAGCTCTGAAAAGGCAGACCTCAAGGATACACACAATGGATTTTGGTGAGAAACACTTGATGTAAACATGTTTGTTTGTTGTTTATGCTGAACACTCCACAGTGCACCAGTTTTCTTAGTAGTAAAATGGTTGAAGGCCACCTTATAGGCCAAACAAGAAAACATAATTCAAAGCTGCGGACATCTGAAATAGCCAGCAGAGGGTGCCCTCATCATTTGAATGATTTATACTTTAGAACTGAAGTCGCAATGAAACTACAACCCAGTTCCCACTTGGAACTGGGTTGTAGTTTCAGTTTTCCTTCTGCCTTATTACAAAGATACATCATCTTCATTGACTGTTTTTTTATGCCTAAACAAACTAAATAAACAAACTGTCTTTCTTTTCATGACTGAATAAACTAAATAAACAATCTGACTTTTAAAATAAAACACAATTTCATACTGTTTTACTTTGTTTATATTTGGCGGACCCGGCCATCATTCTAGCTTCAAACGGTGTTCTGGGGGCCTTATTGTCCTCTGAGAACAGCTTGTTATTCAATTTTGGAAACTACGAGTTCAGTTTGTTACCTCGTTAATATCGTAAATATTAAAATTCTAAGTTAACTGTATATTTACCTAACTAAACCATACATGTTTGTTTGATTCAACCTTGGCAAAACCTTCAACTTTTTAATCTTTTCTAATTATGAAGGAGATCATTACTATATTTAAAAATGTTGGGAACACTTTGTTAATAAAAAAAACAAGACAGCTGCAGGTAAATGTAATAGTTAACACTGCATTTAGGGAAATGCATAACTAGTGTGAGTTATGAATTTTGATTAGGGTCACAGTTAACGTCCGGCTGTAAGCAGAAAAAAGGTGCCATCATTGAGTTACGCTGATTTCAGTGAAGAGATTTGAACTGTTCACCTTTAACTAATGTTGTATATTGAACCCTTTACGCAAAAGGAAAAAAGAAAAAAAAAAGTGAAGTCTATATGTTATAATTTCTTCTATAATTATGGATGTGGCATGATGGGTGGGTGTAATCTTACCTTGCATGCCTCAATTTGTCTTCTGCCCAACTTGTCACTCAACAGAAACTTCATATTATCGAGATTTTTCTGAGTCATGTCCCGATCTATCTGGTACAGCATCACCCTGAAAGAAAGAGCAGAAGGACAGACAGAGAAACAACAGACACAAGATTTAAACTTTGGGAATAAAAGTGACTGCATTGTAATCCTGTCATACTGCTATTTCCTCAAATTTCACCTGTAATCTGACAGGATGGGATTTGCGTCAGTTTCTTCTGGTGGCCCACTGTCTGTCTCCAGCAGCTTGACAAGATCTGCCCTCCCAATAGTTTTGAGCAGCTGAGAAAGGAAGGAAGGGTCCTGCAGAAGACATTTTTCTTCTAGTCTCTCAAACAGATCCCTGGCATCCTTAATCTGTATTAAAGAAACAAACAAGAAACACAAAAAAAAACACTGAGAAGACAAACTTTGAACGGAAGCAAGATGCAGTGGCTGAGAATGGTAGCATTGGGAGAGAAATGCTATCTATAAAACACACCTCCTATAGAGAAATAAGTAACAACCGTGAAATAAGTTAAAGTGATAATGATCCTACAAGCCCCAAAGCTGTGCTTTGATATGATGTGTTTTGTTTTCTATATTTGCCTTTTGCTAATGGCCCTTGTTTTCTTAATTACTGTCTATATGACCTTACTATTAAGAACTTTGAAAATTTTATTTTGTTTGGGTATAGCTTTTCAAAATAGGTATGAATCCAGCTATATGTCAGGAGATTATGGAAAAACCTTTTAATCGAACAGCACTTTTATTTTGGTGAAGGTCATAAAGTAGGTTATCTGTAGTGGAATTAGTAACTGTTCAACCAGACATTTTTCCTCAGACAGGAAACGGAGACAAAGACAACAGTACAACATATGTGGTGCTCACCCCCTCAAGGCGTTTCCTGTTGATAACATCAAGACACAAGAAGCAGAGAGCATCCACCTCAGACGATCCCAGATCACCATCTATGCGCGATAGTGTTAACCTGTCCATCACAGAGCCACTGCCACCAGCACAGGCCTGGTGCTCAGCTCACCTTGCAATACAGGTCGATTCAGTCTGTGGAAAACACACAGTGTGCATTTTATGAGCCTGAATGGCTTGCTTGACAAAAAAAAAAAAAAACTGAAGAAAAATATTGCATCAACAAATAGCTAGGGACTATGCAAATCCACAGACACCATACAGAGACGACTTTTATACTTGTTGTGGTATAATGTCATTCAAATATTAATTACAAACATACATGATAAATATGGGAGAAAGTACAGTAAGATCCCTGTAGATATGTTATTAAAATACTCAGAGTATTTATAAAGCCTAGCCATGGCCTAGTCTCGGATTATAACCTATGATCCTGCTGACTGTCAAGGTTTAAGACTACAGGAAACACAGTTTTAAATGCTGGGTGACCTCAACATAAGGCAACTCCTTATGGGTACTTGTGTGGTGCAGTTGTATTTTATTAAGCCCCCCTTTTCTCATTTTTTCTTGATTTCAAATTTTACTCTGACAGTAAATTTGATATTGGCCACATTGTGTTTTTCTGTGCTACATAAATACAAAACATTATAATACAGGATGGATAACAGAGGTGTTTTTAATCAGTGTTGACATTTATGGTAAAGTGCCTCGGTGACGTCACAGGAAAACGTCACCATTTACGACACTGATGTTTGTCTTTACAAAAAGTTTAAAAAGTTGTGACTCAGGCCTGGATGACACCGCAAACGTAATATCACGTCAAGTTTAACATTACAATTAAGCCATATTAACTTGTATGTTACTTTATTGGCTGTAGGTGACGTAACAATAGCTAGGTGTGCGGGCTAACCACCGTCTGTCTAACGTATCGTTACGACGTTGAAACTTACCGACGTCAATTTAAGTCCAAGAAGCTGAGAGATGGGTCTTCCTCGTTCCGAGCGACAATTGTTTTAGTTTTAGTTGTAGCTTTAATTTTTTGCGTCACTCGTTCAGCAAGTTAAAGATGCCCTGTGACAACTTTTTGAGCTGTCTCATCCTTCGCTGGTCGTTTCGCTTTCAGAGGAAGTGAGCGGCAATTGTTCGATGAGTGCCTTCTGTTTCAAGCCTTCAAAATAAAAGTTATATTTGTGAAGACCGAGGGATTTCAAATATCATAGTCAGGTAATTCAGCTAATTCTTCCTTTGGATTAAACTACATGAAGCCGCGCAAGTACAGTCCGCATGATTGTCCTGCAGCTCCAGTTTTAGCTATTTGGAGAAGTCTGTAGCATGTATTTTATTTAACTTTATTCATCAACTTTTTTAAACACTTTTATTTTGAAGATAGATTCGCGTTATGCTCAGACATGCCCTTACTGTTCCGACAGGTTAACAAAATAAAACTACAAACACAGTTTTAAACAAACCACTTTAATCATATCACTTAAGTTTTTTTTTTCTTAGCAAGATCACACAGCTCGGGTGAAGTCTCAAGTAAGAAAAGTGTTGTTCCTTATTATACTACTAGTCACAAGTCACTTAGAAATAAAGATCAACCCAAATGCAATTTTGAAATGTCATCTCCAGTTAAACTGAAACACAAAACGGAAAGATACACAAAGGCTGCTTTGAGCATGTGCCCTCAGGTGTGCTTTCAGAGTGAAGGGGCCTTCAGGCTTGGTTCTGGAGGACGGTGGGAGGCAAAAGGGAGGAAGTACTCTCTGGCAAACTGGAAAACATCATCTGGTTTTCTTAGCAGCAAGAACTGCAAGAAGTCCGAAATTAGGGCACGGATCTCGGGATGTTGTCTCAGGTACGAGGCATGATCCGCCTTCAGCTCCTCCTGTCCCAAAAAGACATTAAAACACATTCATACTCTGTTCCGTTCAAAGGCTTTATGGGTGAGATGAGATCCGTTTGAGGAAACGGTATTATTCAGGTACAGTCGGTCTGAATAAATGAGGCAAATAATAAGCCAGAACATTACTGGTTACCTTTCTGTCCAAGAAGTTGGAGCGCATCTGCATGTCTTTCTCCCAAACCAGGGGGATCTTCTCAAAACCTAACACGGACACACGCACAAACACATTTGAAAAAAACTTTAAACTTTCCTTACAGAAACAGTTTTCATGTGTATGCAGACGATTACCTTTTTCTAGCTGTGATGGCAGCTGCAGAAGTCTCATGGTGACCGGTGATCCCACCTGCACTCTGCTGGCCAAGTGTCTGAGCAGAGAACAGTTTGATTCACAATGAGTTTTATGGATGCAGGGCTTTAGTGGTGGTTGATAAGTGCACTATGCAAAAGCACATTAAAAAAAGCCTAAAAACACAGACACAGAAGAAAATGACTGATGATGATTATTAGTTATTATCTTTCTTGCTCTCTCTTTCCCCATTTACATTTATCACTAAATCCACATACAATTTAATTCATTTTTGGTGGTAATGCAGCTAGGATTATTGATAATGGCTAAAAAAATGCCAGAAAAGGTCAAGAAAGCAAGCAGTTAATTTTGATGCTTTCTCTTGATGCACAACACTGATGCTTAATCACACCCAAAAGATTTTCACCCTGTGGGAAATAATGCATGGATCGCAATAAGTATTCAGGCTGAACAACAGATCAAAATATTATTCAAATCGTAAAAAGTATCTAAGAACCCTTAAATTCAGACTAAATGATGTAATATCAGACAGACTTTCCTTCAGTCATGGAAAATGAGAACCGTGTGAGTTTTCCTTTTGTATCAAGCAGCAAAAAAGATGTAGTGTGATGTGTTTGAGTCAATTTGCCTTGCTTGACATTGCACGGCTTGCGTTGTGACTACTGCTTAAGCGCACACTGCGATGTCGATGCTGAAATTATATGCTAAAGAAACATGCTTGTTTGTTACAGACCCCAGCAAAAATCACATCATCAGTTTTATATGTTTTACAGTGAAAATGAAATGCAGATATTAGCATTCACACTAAAATGTTACACATAGCGCAATCACAATATTGCCAAAATAACTGCACTGCGATTTTATTTTCACACTATTCAGCCGTAAAATTATTCATGTTTGAGTAACGTGGTTTCTACGATGGTCTAAAGTAATAACATTCCTTGGCAATATGAACAATTTACTAAAACTATTGCTTCAGGAATAGTTCCAGTTTCTGAACCTTATTTAAGTATAATTGCAAGGGAAACAAACTGCCTTATTATTTATTAATATTTTGCTGAGTTAAGCTTTGATTACAATCAGTGAACACCACAACCCTAAACCTGGATCTGGACCTGACATGTTACACAATAAGAACAGAAAAACTCAACTTCAAGTACATTTTGTCTTTGTTTTGCCTGATTTTACGCCCATATAATGTTAGTGTACTAGTGTCATTGTCCTCATGTTAAGGAAAAATCTCTGGTGGCCAAATTAAAATGGCAAATTTCCACAGTACAAAACTAAATCATACCAAACCTTTTAATTTGACAAATCGTGTAACCCCTAAACACTGGTGTAGTCCTTTGTGCAGCTGCAGACACTGAAAGAATTGTCCCTGTTTGAGTGTGACAAGTATCAGATCCTGAAGAAAGTTGTCACTGAGCTTACCCATCAGCCAGGAAGTAGCACTGCCAGGTCGTGGGGCTGTCCTCCACTGAGTGAACAACCCTCTCCACTCCAAATACCTCCACCATCTCGCTCCCAACCTCCAGCTGCTTCAGACCCAGTTCGCTCTGACCGCAGACAAAGAGAAAATCAGCATTTCAACTATTCTAACATGACAGGGAACCAACAAGTCATTATACGGCATAACTACTCACAACAGTGGTGTGGGTGATTTGTAGTCCCTGGTCGAGGGAGATGAAGGTCATGTGTTCTGGCACCTTCTTCCTCAGAGCGATCAGGCGCATCAGGAGCAGGTTTGAACCCTCGGTCAGCAGCCCTCTTAGGACCGGCATGGGGTAAGAAACGCGCTCTGTCGTCACATCCTGTAAACGCACAAGAAAGGATTACACCTTACAGAAATTTCCCAACAACAGTTTTGCTGATATCCCCAAGCACTAAATTCTTAATTCATAAAATGACAAAATGAAAACTTTATTTATTTCTCTCCAACCTCTCCTACAGCGGTGACTTTATCGATCACCATCTGCCCGTCACGCTGCACCATGTGACACCTCTTGTCCAAACTGTGGCCCTCAAGCTGAAAAGGAATTCAGATGTAATTAAAGGCAATGCAATTAAATGTTACTGATACATGTGACAGATGCAATATAGCAAATGGTACTAGAGGCCATACTCCATGGTCTTATGTTAAGATTGTCCCTTTTTCTAAATATTGAACCATTTTTGTCCAGGCCAGTTTCATTAGCTTGTTTTTTAAATGATTCTGATGAACCGCATTTCAAATCCAATGTCTGATTTTCATTCGTTAAGCATTAGTAATTTTTTTTTATCTATTATTACTGTTGTCAGTTTCAAGTTAATTCAGTGAACATTGTGGGTTTTTCTTTTTTTTTAACGGAAGGGTACCAACAATTTTGTCCACATGAGTACCTGTTATGTGATATCTGGGTGGGATATTCTTTGTCATATGTTTTGTTTAGGCTATAACTTTGGTGTAGATGTCTCTGTCTGATCTGGCTTTCCGTGGTTGTTGTCTTTGGTGTTGTTTTGTTTTTGAATGTGGGGTGTGTGTGTGTTTGCTGTTTGGTTTGTGGTTGTCATTTCGCCTGGTCTGTATGATGAAAATTAAATATAATAATTTTAAAAAGAAAATATCTGGGAATGAAAACAAAAGGGGGCTCTTGGTTTGATATACGAGATGTTTTGAATATATCTAATATGGTAGAAATCAATAAAGTAGAGAAGCAAATGTTCACAGTATGATGTCAACTTTCATACCTGGTATACCTTGAAACTGGTATACATCTGCAACCCTAGGGTACAGTGTTCTCACCTGATCCCTGTGTTTAAATGACAGTATGGGAAGCTTGCCAAGACTCACCTTGACATACTCATGGTAATTTTCCTCCAGCACCTCCAGGTCGGTGGTCAGGTAGGCTTGAATTGGAAAAAGGACATGAAGACACTGAAACATCTGTAAATGGACAAAACAATGGAGATGAAGCTGCCTTTTCGGCCCCTGCCTCCCCCTCACCTGTCACCGTTGTTCCACAGGGGCAGTCATCGATGGCTCCCTGGCTCTGAGCGTGCAGCAGCACACACGGCTGCTGGGCTCTGCGGGCAAACTCCACCGACACGCTGAAGCTGCCCAGGTCCCGGCCGCCCTCTGACACAGTCACCAGAGAGTCTGGAAACACGCACCCCTGCAGCTCTGCAGGCTCTGCGAGAAGCGGGTGAGACTTCAGTTGGGACACGAGCTTGTTTCAGAGAGAACATATTTTCTGCTCAGTGCAGTTAGTTAGGTGTCAGGGGCAGGTCAAGATGTGCCAAAACCAGGTGGTGCTAACTCTCAGGCGCACTCAGCCTATGTCTCCGAGTCCTTACTGCATGGTCACCTCAGAGTAGCCTCGATAATACACTATGAACTCACCAATGCTGGACATGAATGTGATCGCTGCATCAGAGGCTTTCAAATCATCTCCGTGGTCGAGGTCTTCGGTCTTCGCGAAAGCACCGGCAGGAGTCTCGTCCTCCGGCGGCGCTTCCATCATTATTGGACGGCAGATACTCTCGGTAGTGGAAAAAAGTGCCTACGTAGTTGGAACAGCTTTAAGAGACGGACTTTTGTTGCGACGGATAGGTTGTTTTTATCATTTTTCTAGCGAGCGCTTCGTCCTGTACGTTTATGTGCAGCGTCTTTTCCGAACAGAACGCGAGTTGTCATGGCAACGACGCTGCAGTACCGTAAAGACAGTTGTATGTGCGCAGCCGAGTCTGGAGGAAAGCTATTTCCAGCGAACGAAGGTGCGCACACAAATAAACCCCTTTTCACTAATCGAGTGTGTTGTATAGAAGCACATTTCCCCCAGTTTAAACAATAAAGAAAGCAAGGAAAGATGAAAATTAAGGTTGATGAAAAAACAAAAAACTCCCATGGTAAGTAATGTGTTATAATTATGTCATAATAAGTCATATGTACAGGATACAAAGCCATAAATATGACACAGAAACTTGAATTTGAGATTTAAAAAACAACAACAACATTATGAGGTGAAAAGTCATAATAAAGAGACAATCAATCAAACTTATCAGATAAAAAGCTAAGATAAAAATATTTAAATGGCTGTAAATATTAGATAAATCCTTGAGATAAAAAGGTAAAAAGTCGTCATTTTAAAAAAATATCATAATATATCTACACCATAATATATGAGATAGAAACTTGAAATTTAGATAAGAATAACAAAAGTATGAGGTCCCCAGTTAAGCAATAAAGAAAGCAAGGAAAGATGAAAACTAAGCTTGATGAAAAAAAATTCCCACCGTAAATCATATGGCATAGAAAGTTCTCAATATTAAATGAAAAGTCATTATTTTAACATGATAAGTCATTATGTATCAGATAATAAGGTAAAAATATTTATGAGATAAAGAGTCGTAATTATGAAATAAAAAGTCATAACTATGGGATAACAATTAGAATTTTGAGATATCAGGTCATAAATATGAGATAAATACTGGAAAATGTTCCTACAAATTTGGGCCTTTTGCATCAGAATTACTTTTTTCAAATAATTTCGACCTTTTATACCATGATTTTGACGGTTATTTCTTAATTTAAAGTTTTTCTTTTTTCTTCAAGGCTTAGTTTTCAATATATTTTTTTCTTTAACTTGTGTATATGGGCGTCCATAAAAAAGGTGTGTTTGTTGAGTCCATTTTGAATTAAATGACTTTTTAGCTACTAAGACTAACAAAAGTTCAAAACAACAACAACAATAATTAACAATAACGAAATTATCAAAAAAGAAACCAATTACACTGATACGCTGTTTACAATATTCTTTGCCTCTATTTTACATTCTTCATCGGAATGTCCTAAATGTGTAGGTCTACTGAAATAACTTACATAAAGAAATTTCAAGTTTTGCTTTTGTAACATTGTCAGATATGCAATTTGCATGGGTAAGTCTAGGACACAACAATAATTATATTTATACAGTAATTACTCCACAATTAAATATTTAATTCTCAGGCTCCCTCCAGCAGTGCTCAAACAATATGTAAAAGAAATCACATAAAAATTAAAAATCTAAGATGATAACAGACATAATGTAGTGTACCAATTAACAGTGACATTATTTGTGTTGGTGAAGTCTCAACTTTGATGTGGTGAAAACACAAGCGCCTTCCTCAGGTTGTTCCTAACTTCAGGGATTTGCGGTCCTGAACAGCGTGCGGGGCAACTTTATCTCGGATACTTCATCGATCACGTGATGGAAGATGGTGGTGATGTCTTCACCCCTAAAACAATACAGTACAGGAATATGTTACTATCCCCACCGGGGCAGAGATTAAAATTCAAAGGAAGGCACAGAGTACACTGCATGGTAACCTTCATATCATCAAATATATCTCAGATTTACCTTGAGCAGCCCTCCTTTAGCTGCCGACACACAGATTGGGTGAACAATGCCCCTGATGTTACGTTTCTATATGACAGCTGGCCTATAATACTTGCATAGGCAACTAGAACATCAGTGTCCAGAGGATAAGATGAACAATCGCCACCATGTCCACTGGCCTCGATCAGGAACACTTTGGGCTTGCCAGTGAGGGCTGATTGGTTGGTCGCCTTGAAGGTTGAAGTTATGTCTTTAAATGAGAGACATTTCCCATCAATTCCAACGACAGCACTGCCCTCTCCATGGCTGAGAATAGAACAGATGAAGGCATCGCCATGTTTAGGAGCCTCCTGAAGATCAGTGAATCTGTTGCCGGACCACTCCTGAACACTGAACTGCTGCAGCTGAGAGAGGTCACTGAGGGACGCGAAGCACTTCAATGCCTGATCCATCTGGTCCCTGGTTTGGTCTTTACACATCAGCACTCTGAAGCCCAGCCAGCTGAACACCTCTGCCAAACTTTCTGCAAGAAATGTAATTCAATTTTTTTACTTAGGCTTAAACCACCATCGAATAACACAACAGTGTAAACCTGTGAATCCGTCTACTTTGTGACATACGGGCATCTTTGTCAGTTCCACGTCGTTGGCTCCAACAAACCCTGGAGTTCTCGAAGTTCTCGTTGTTTATGATCACACAGAGGCCGGTGGGCTTGCTGTTCAACTGGTACTGCTCGTCCAAATTTAAAAAAAAAAAAGGTGGATAATGTTTATCATTTCATTACTTTATGCTGTAGAACTTTTTCCTAACAGGTCACCTTCACTTTTCCTAAAAGTTTACACTTTATTAAGCAATACAAAATTACAAATCTAATGTTTTGTATACAAGCTAATAAGCACGTGTCTGCAGGAAGAAAAACTATTTAACACCACTCTTGTCTCTGGCTAAATTAAATAATGTGCTGTTTCAATATTAGGTAGAGAACTCACCTGCTTTTGTTTCCACTTCTCTTGTGACGGACCATCTGAGGAAATCAGAGTGAAACAGAATTACAGCCCTGACACTAAAAACTCAACATCATGTGAAACAGAAAATAGGCTAATATCTTAAGTATACGAGACACAGTCATATCTATATCAAAATTATATATGTTAACATACCACCGTGTTCAGCTGAAGAGGCTTGGACTGGTGTAGGTAAAAGGCTGGTGCTGGTCCACTGTATCTTCTTCAGCTCAGGGAAAGTGTTTTTAATCTCCTCATCAGTTTGCAGGAGGTCCAGGAAGGCTGTGCAGGTGTCATCTCCTTTATCCATGATCTTATCCAACAGCTCATTGATCAGCCCCTCGTCATCTACTTTCATGCTTTTAAGGATGTTGTACTCCCGTCTGGTTAACAGTCCCTTCTCATCAACCATGTTGAGGATTAGCCTGCAGTCTGCACGCAAAATCGTCTGAATGGCTGTTTTATTACGTCTCACTTTTTCTATGGCTGCCATGCTGAATCTGACACAGCGAAACAGGAAGACCAAAGAAGAGGATTAGGAGAAGATGGACTGGAGAAACATGGAAAGAGTCCTGAAAATCTGTCCTCAATGACAAGCACAGTTACATCACTGAAATATTACTCAACTACAACTAAAACCACTAGCATGAAAATAATACTTAATATAAAATGCTTAAGTAAAAGTGCAAAGTATTCTTCTGACAGGCTACACTCATATTAGTTATTTCTTGACTGTTGACGTTTAATGCAATAGCAGGCATTCAATCAAACGGGTTTCTGTTTCTCCTGCTCTGTTCTGCTCAGTGGCCATGGTCATCTGTCCAAACCTGGGCCTGCTGCATTGTTTCTTGTCATTGTTGTTGTTGTTTTACCAGTTTTTTCATTGGCCCGTTTGTGATCAGATTGCCTTGTTGGCTACAAAAATGCAGATGAAATGTTTCAATTTTAAAGGGGCACTATGTAGTTTTAGAGAAGAAAATCAAACACAGAATTCAAATATTTCCAGTGTTAATGAGGTAATAAATACACAGTGCACCGTTATTTCAAACTGTACACAGAAGCCAAGTCGGATTTTAAAAGTAACTAGGTATATTACATGGCTTACTGCTTACTGAGGTACGAAAAGGGCTACAGACCCCAAAAACCCTAACTTCAAAACAGTTATTTGAGCAGAGTACTTACTTCCACCCTGCCTGTCAGCACTGGGCTTTTAGTTTACAGAGTCAAACTGTAAGAGCTCATTGTTACATACTCCAGTACTGCTTTGACACTCAAGAGTGTCTCCAACATCACCGAGCATGTTTTTATAAAAAGAAGTTAAATAACTAGCTGGTTGGAATTCATGCTAACTTCAGACGTTTACTTCCGGTTCTGCAAACTTAGTCTACGATAATGTGAAGAACCGTAACTTAACTTAACTGTAACTACTGTTCTTAAAAACTATCTACAGCAACTACAGTGGTGATAACATACTACATATGTCTGGTACTGTTCAGACGGACTGTACCTGAGTACTTCTCGTCCTTATCCCGCCGCTGCTTTCGTTTTCAGCCTGAGAGTTGAGTCAGTCAGAAGAGTCTGTGCCGCCGCAGACGATGGATGAATGTGATGTGTGGCTGACACCTAGTGGAGAAATCTTCACCGAGTCACATTCAAAGGCCTGTCATATATGGAGTACCATTTCAGCCTAGAAGCACACAAATACATGAAGGAATGAATACAAGTAAGCAAGCAAGCATATGACATAATGAAATAAATGAAAGAGGAAATAAACAGGCCTATAAATTAGCACAAGTATGTAGAAGTTCATAAGAAGCATCTAAAATGCCATGTACTATATGTTAAGTGTCTTTTCTCTTCATCACATAATTACTGGTTACTATCTAAATGTACCACAGCTATAGCTGACTGGCTGTGTTCCAACATTTTTTCATTCTCTGTTAAAACAAGGATAAGTTCACCTTTTTGTTTTTACAACCTTTTTAAAGCAGATATCTTCGCTGTAGCTGCTGAGCTAAAAGTGTTAGCGCGCACCCCTTCGAAAGTGGTTGCGCGCGCTCTGCTGCACATCGACGGTGGAAAAAACATATTTTTCAAATTGATTTCAGATCTCTGATTACTCTGGGGGAGCTATATGGATTCCCTTAATGTTATTTGTTTTGTACATTTAAAACAAGTCCCCATCTGCTTCAGTTGTTCAGGACAATGCTGCAAAGCTGTTTTCCAGTGAAGCTCCCGAAATGTTTTGTAGACTATGAAACTTCAACCAACTTTGAGATATGAGTGTATAATGATTGAATTTTCATTTTTAGGTGAACTTATCCTTTACAAATATTGTTTTACGAACATCTTCAGATACTACATATACATAGATAAGTCAAGGGGGCAATGAAAGGCCTCCCCATGAAACATGAAACATGGACACAAAGAAATCAAAACACAATCAAAATCAAAACAGATTTATTATGAGACACATCTGTGACAATATAAAAGACAGAGGTTCAATATGATGATTTAGAAAAATAGAAGATTTAAAATGATAAAAAAGATAGAGTACATGTTTAAGAAATCCCTCCCCCTGAGATAATTATAGACCCTTAATTAAGACATTAAGTATAATATGTTTACATGATCTGTGGTGAGCGTCAATAATGATGTGGTGTCAACACAAGTCTCTTCCTCAGGGTGAACCTAACTTCAGACATCTGCTTCACTTTTCCAGGTTGCTGCTTTACTGCTTCTTTCTGGCTCACTTCATCGTTCACACGGCTGAGGATGGTCAACACGTCGTCACCACTAAAACCACAAACAGTGTTGAAAAGCATATTACTATCGCTTTTCAGTGAAGTTTACAGTTAGACTGCATGGGAAGGTTAGTATCATCAGATCTACAATATAGATCATATTGTGGACATTATTGCATTTTGGATATTTCAAGTCACACTGTTTATTTTTGAGTTATATATTTACCTCGAGCAGCCCTCCTGTAGCTGCTGACACACAGACTGGATGAACCAGCTCCCATCTGTTGTGTGTCTGAACGATACGTAGTCTTCAACAGTTGCAATGGCCACCAGAAAATCGGCTTCCTCAGGAATGTATTGTGACTGAGAATCATCAGCCTGCAGATCTTCTGACAACACTCCCCGGTGTTTCTGCTTTCCCTGGCAGGCCTGGATCAGGAACACTTTGGGCTTGCCAGTGAGGGCTGACTGGTCGCTCGCCTTGAAGGTTCTAGTTATGTGTTTAATGGGGAGGGACTTCCCATCAATCCCCTTGACCACACCGCTCTCTCCATGACTCATAATACAGCAAATGAAGGCATCGCCATGTTTAAGTGATGGAGGAGCCTCTTTAAAATCAGTGAATCTGTTGCCAGACCACTCCTGAACACTGAACTGCTGCAGCTGAGAGAGGTCACTGAGGGAGGCGAAGCACTTCAGCGCCTGATCCGTCTGGTCCCTGGTTTGGTCTTTACACATCAGCACTCTGAAGCCCAGCCAGCTGAAAACCTCTGCCAAACTTTCTGCAACAAAATTAATTTGAAAAAAAAAAAAAAATAGTTAAGCTATAATCACCAACAAAGAAGACACTAGTGTAAACCTGTGAATATGTCTACTTTGTGACATACGGGCATCTCTGTTGGTTCCACGTCTTTGATTCAGATATGCAAAGTTCTCGTTGTTTATGATGACACAGAGGCCGGTGGGCCGGCTGTTCAGCTGATACTGATCATCCTAAAAACAACAGAAACAGTTGGACACAAACACATAATGAACAACTGGAGTTGTATTTTATTATAAGACCTAAATAATCAGCTAATTATATGCATAAAGTATTCAGAATATATGCAGTGTAATAACAATGGTAATGTGATACCTTGTTCTTTTTCATGCAGGTCCCAAAGTCTGCCAATTTTAAATGGCCTACTTTGTCTAGCAACATGTTATTAGGCTTCACATCCCTGAGAAGGCAAAAATAAAGTGATGTCAAACACAAACAATACATCCATTTCAAGCATATAACAAGAAAACTGAAGCACATCAGTGAACAGTTAAAGGTTAAAGCTGCTTGAGGGGCACCACTTGGAAAAAAAGCTCTGTGCATAGAGCCTAGGTTGTAAAATAATATTAGTGACCATCGCATAAAAGGAAAAAAATAACCTATTTTAGGACTGTTTTATATTAAATTTATATCGTAATAAATTGGCCAAATTTGACATCCTGGCCTCTAATGAGGCAAAAAAAATTCTATTATAAACACTGCATAATTATTTAAATAATTATTTTGCAACCTGGGAGGATCATGGGATTGTATCTGTCCAACATCTTTACATTGAGGGAACATTTGCACCCTTTGATCAACGAGTGGGTGTATTCAAATTGCAGAGATCCCACTTCTCCAGGTTTTTACAAGTAAGAGACTTTATTTGCAATCGCTTCCCTGGCTTCCCTGCTATTCCTCCTTCTACTCTGATTGACACTATTTTATATATTAACCTCAAAGGTACCATCTCAGAGCTATACTACACTCTCCTTACACACCAATCTTCGTCCTCTGATAAATTGCGTACTTTTTGGTCTGAGGACCTTAATATAGAGATCGAGCCTGACGTCTGGTAGTCCACTCTGAAATGGGTCCTTGCATCATCTATTTGTGCCCGGCATGGGGTTTTGCAGTGCAAAGTAATTCATAGAGTCCACTGGTCTAAACGCGAACTAGCTCGCATTTATCCTGACACCAATCCAAATTGCGATAAGTGTCACTTAGGACCAGCTAACCTCAGTCACATGTTTTGGACCTGTCCCGCTCTCTCTCGGTTCTGGAGGTCTGTATTTGACT
Source organism: Lagodon rhomboides (assembly GCA_039737535.1). Classification (NCBI taxonomy): domain Eukaryota; kingdom Metazoa; phylum Chordata; class Actinopteri; order Spariformes; family Sparidae; genus Lagodon; species Lagodon rhomboides. The sequence continues at coordinate 7,790,496 of CM077797.1, forward strand.
CACTCTTGGCCATCACATGATCTACCAAAGTCCTCCAATCACCCTTAGTAGGCCTGTTCGGTGTCCTGCCCGCTAACAAACCCACTGCCATCCTAATTCATTGAACTGTTGGCTTTTCTCACATTATCAGTGAGGCGTGTCATTCTGATGCACTGGAAGAGCTCGTCTCCCCCCTCCCACACCCATTGGATAAGGGATGTTTTATCATTTATGAATTTAGAGAAAATCAAACACTCCCTCCGTGGCTCCAATGAAATTTTTTTAAGATTTGGCAACCCTTTCAAGAGCATGTCCAGTCCCTCCAGCTGGATGCTCCCCCCCACTGGCTAAACGGCCCCCTGAACTGCACCTTCTTGTGGCTCCTGGCTGGGTCACGTTTCCTCCCTGTACTAGCAGCACACAGTATGTCTCGTGTCTTTTAAGTGTCTCACATCCTGTTTTTCTTTCCTTTGTCTTGTTGTCTTTATGTTTTTTTGTCTTGTTTTTTTTAGTTTTTTCCCCATTGGTATTATGTGTTTGCAGGCCTGTGATTCTGTGTGGGTATTGACAAGCTTTATCCTCTTGTTTTAAGTAACACCACTTTCTGTTATCAGTGATTACCTCACCTCATTCAATGGTCTGTTGTATCTTACTCACTGAGATGTAAAAAAGGATCTGTGTCAGTTCTTTTTGTTGAAAACTCAATAAATAAATCATATTAAAAAAGAAAATACAAAAATTAATTTGTAGCAGTTCAGAGAGCTCACTTGTAGCCATATGCGCCATATCCAGAGGAGCGCTGGACTGGATGTGGGCTGATGATTTCAATGACCTGGATTCGATTTGGATCCCAAACACAATCATCCTCCAACCCGCTCGGCAACATCCCACTGTTGGGTGGCACCCAGGCGGTGTCGTAGCCATGGTCATGCCAGCTCTTCTGAAGTGGATGGCCTTGATATGTGATGGATTTCACTCTCCCCACTCTGACCAAAACCTTAAGGACGACCCTGTCAGACTCAGGGTGACTAATGGGATAGCGGCTCGCTTTCTGCAGGTCTTTGCTGAGGTAGACGCCGCGGCCCAGCATCCCGTCTTCAGACTGGCAAAATCCCGATCTCAGGATGGCTTGAGCGTTCTGCTTGGTGGTGCCATGGTACATGATGTACTTTTTATCACCTAAGAGGCCCTGACGGCTTAAACCAGCGGGCGCATCAAAGTCATCTTCAGCCCACTCGTACTGCATGTTGGTATCAGTATCGCTGTAGGAGAGAAGCTTATTACTGTTCAGATTCCATTAAAACATAATAAACCTGAAAGTCGTGGAAAAAAAAAAAAGATCCGTCAATGAAGATCTTTCTCTTCTGATTTAAAGTTCTTCCCAAACTACACAGAAGCCAAATTTGATTTTAAAAGTAAGTAAGTAGATAACATGGTTTACTGCTTACTAAAGTACGAGTAGAATTACAGACCCCAAAAAATAGTATCTTAAGTAGCTTTCCCTAGAAAATAACTTAAATACAGTTATTTGAGTAAAATATTTACTTCCACCCTGCCTGTCAGCACTGGGCTTTTAGTTTACAGAGTCAAACTGTAAGAGCTCATTGTTACATACTGCAGTAGGCCTACTGCTCTGACACTCAAGAGTGTCTCAAACATCAGCGAACATGTTTTTATATAAGTTAAATAACCTTGTCCAGGGAGTGACGTGCCCTCGCCTGGAGACAGCTGGGATCGGCTCCAGCAACAAAACCCGTGACCCCATAAAGGGGATAAAGCGGTTATGGACAATGACATGACAAGTTCAGTAACTAGCTGGTTGGAATTCAAGCTAACTTCAGACGTTTACTTCCGGTCCTGCAAACTTAGTCAGTTGAACCTGGATAAATATCTTTTCTACGATAATGTGAAGAACCGTAACTTAACTGTAACTACTGTTCTTAAAAAACTATCTACATCTACAGTGATGATAACATATTGCATATGTTGATACTGTTAGGACGGACTGTACCTGAATAGGCCTATTTCTTGTCCTTATCCCCGTCGCTGCTTTCGTTTTCAACTGCGGTCAAGCCAGCCTCCACTTCGAAGACCCCCGGTCAAACTAGCCTCTAGTTATTTTACGGTGCCTGTATATAGTAGATATTACGGTAATGCAGTCCAAGAACAGAATTCAAAATATAAGCACCGATCTATGAACACAATTTACAAGTTCACATGAATTCATTCATTCAGTGAGTTTGTTAATTGATTGATGAATTAACTGAACGATAAGTTAATTAATTAATTGAGCATTTAAGGAATTAATTAATTGATTATTTACTTAATTCATTATTCCATCCCTCTTCTGATCACACTGAAGCCTTGGAAGATGGAGGCCATGACATTTCATCTGTGTGAATAATTAGTCCACCATAAAAATAAACACAATATCTGGAGCTTCTGATGAAGAATTTCAAAATAAAAGTCCACTTAATAGTCAAATATTTTCAATATTTCCCTCAAATTCAGATTTGCGTTAAAGGAAAACTGTCTGTTCCCACAGACTTATGTCAGTTCAGACTGATAGTACTCCACCTCAGAGAGTCACTCAAATAATATCATGAATGTCTGATGTGGAATTAGTCTGTGGAAACAGGTAGTTACCTCATATCAATCTAAATCTAAAAGGAAAGATTAGAAATAATTGGCATTTAGAGGGCTTCACTCTTGAAAACACATCAGAACTTCCTGATATTTTATAAGTTACTCTCTGATGTGGATAACTCTCATTCAGAATCAAAATTAGTCTTTAGAAACTGGTAGTTTCTTTTTAATGTAAATCTGAAGACATATGGAAATAATGAGTTGCTTGAATTTTGAAATTCCACATCAGAATTTCCTGTTATCATCTGAATGACTCTCTGAGTGGAGTGCCATCATTCTGAACTGAAATTAGTCTGTGGAAACAGGCAGTTTTCCTTTAGCCTAAATCTGAATTTGAGTGAAATATTGACAATATTTGACTATTAAATTGGCTTTTATTTTGAAATTCCTCATCAGACGCTCCAGATATTGTGTTTATTTAGACCAATTATTCACACAGATGAATTGTCATGGCCTCCATCTTCTAAGGCTTCAATGTGATCAGAATTAGGATGGTAAAATGAATTAAGTAAATAATCAACAAATTAATTCATCAATCAATTAACAAACTGACTGATTGAATTCATGTGAAATTGCTTTCATAGATCTCTGCTTTTATTTAGAATCCTGTTCTAACAACACAACACTTTTTCATTCGCTATTAAAACAAAATGTTAAAGGATAAGTTGTTTTTTATATCTTCACTGTAGCTGCTGAGCCTAAAGTGTTAGCATGGACCCCGTCGAAAGTGGTTGCACAAAACATCTTTTCAAATCGATTTCAGATCTCTGATTGGATTACACTGGACGAGCTGTATGGTTTATCTTACATTTAAAACAAGTCCCCATCTGCTTCAGTTGTTCAGGGAAATGCTGCAAAGCTCTTTTGCAGTGAAGCTCCCAAAATGTTTTGTGGACTATGAAACTTCAACTTTGAGATATGAGGATATAATGATTGAATTTTCATTTTTGGGTGAACTTATCCTTTTCAAATATTGTTTTACGAACCTCTTCAGATACTACATATACATAAAAAATTCAATGAGGCAATGAAAGACCTCCCCATGAAACATGAAATGTGAAACAAGGACACAAAGAAATCAAAACAGATTTATTATGAGACACACATCTGTGAAAATATAAAAGACAGAGGTTCAATATAATGATTTAGAAAAAATAAAAGATTTAAAATTATAAAAAAGATAGAGTACATGTTTAAGAAATCCCTCCCCCTGAGATAATTTTAGATCCTTAAGACATTAAGTATAAAATGTTTACATGATCTGTGGTGAGCGTCAATCATGATGTGGTGTCAACACAAGTCTCTTCCTCAGGGTGAACCTAACTTCAGACATCTGCTTCACTTTTCCAGGTTGCTGCTTTACTGCTTCTTTCTGGCTCACTTCATCGTTCACATGGCTGAGGATGGTCGTCACGTCTTCACCCCTAAAACCACAAACAGTGTTGAAAAACATATTACTATCGCTTTTCGGTGAAGTTTACAGTTAGACTGCATGGTAAGGTTAGTATCATCAGATCTACAATATGGATCATATTGTGGACATTATTGCATTTTGGATATTTCAAGTCACACTGTTTATTTTTGAGTTATATATTTACCTTGAGCAGCCCTCCTGTAGCTGCTGACACACAGACTGGATGAACCAGCTCCCATCTGTTGTGTGTCTGAACGATACGTAGTCTTCAACAGTTGCAATGGCCACCAGAAAATCGGCTTCCTCAGGAATGTATTGTGACTGAGAATCATCAGCCTGCAGATCTTCTGACAACACTCCCCGGTGTTTCTGCTTTCCCTGGCAGGCCTGGATCAGGAACACTTTGGGCTTGCCAGTGAGGGCTGACTGGTCGCTCGCCTTGAAGGTTCTAGTTATGTGTTTAATGGGGAGGGACTTCCCATCAATCCCCTTGACCACACCGCTCTCTCCATGACTCATAATACAGCAAATGAAGGCATCGCCATGTTTAAGTGATGGAGGAGCCTCCTTAAGATCAGTGAATCCGTTGCTGGACCACTCCTGAACACTGAACTCATGCAGCTGAGAGAGCTCACTGAGGGAGGCGAAGCACTTCAGCGCCTGATCCATCTGGTCCATGGTTTGGTCTTTACACATCAGCACTCTGAAGCCCAGCCAGCTGAAAACCTCCGCCAAACTTTCTGCAACAAAATTAATTTGAAACAAAAAAAAGTTAAGCTACAATCACCAACAAACAGGACAATAGTGTAAACCTGTGAATATGTCTACTCTGACACACCAGCATCTTTGTTGGTTCCATGTCTTGGATCCATATACGTGAATTTCTCATTGTTTATGATCACACAGAGGCCGGTGGGCCGGCTGTTCAGCTGATACTGATCATCCTAAAAACAACAGAAACAGTTGGACACAAACACATAATGAACAACTGGAGTTCTATTTCAAGACTTTTGTTTACTAGTTCAAATGTTATTAAATATCACAATATTACAAATCTAAAATTTTATATGTAAATACATATGGAGGACCATGAGTGTCACAGAAACAGTAATTTCATGTAGCATCACTCAGTAATTCATTCAGGCATTCATTTCCTTTTTTATTAGTTAAAGATCAATTAACGTCTATTCAAATGATGAATGTGTTTACTGTCCTATGTTGTTTTTGTATATTTTTTTTAGGTGAACTATTTATTGATGGATTAATATTTCAGTTGTAAATTCCTTTCAGAATGTCTTCTGATTTATCAGAATATCAAATAAATTACTTTATAAATTGTTCATGTATTATTATATTATTTTTTTCAAAACTGTTCTACTACATTTATATTTATTTGACAATTAGTTATTAACATATGACACGCTTTATTTTCATTTCCATGACACTTGTGGTCCTCCATTAATACAAGCTAACCAGCATGTGTCTGCAGGCTTTGAGGTGAACACTTGTCTTGCAATTATCCTTGAAGAAAATTCTCGTGTCTCTCTAACGTAGCAAAACTAAAACAATGTAATGATTTTTAAAAATATTCATTAAAGGCCTCACCTGTTTACGCCTCTTCTCTTGTGACGGACCATCTGAGGAAATCAAAGCGAAACAGAATGACACCTCCAAACATGAAACTCAACATCATGTGAAGCAGACAGAAGGCTGGTAGATGACGTCTACTAGACACAGTCATCTCTATACCAGCAGGATTTATGTTAACATACCACTGTGTTCGGCTGAAGAGGCTTGGACTGGTGTAGGTAAAAGGCTGGTGTTGGTCCACTGTATCTTCTTCAGCTCAGGGTAAGTTCTTTTAATCTCCTCATCAGTTTGCAGGAGGTCCAGAAACTTTTGGCAGGTGTCTTCTCCTTTATCCATGATCTTATCCACAAGCCTCACGACGTGCCCTTCCACATCTTCTCTGTTGATGCCTGTGAGGTTTCTGTACTCCCGAGGAGTTATCAGCTCCTTCTCATCCACCTTGTTGAGGATTAGACCGTAGTCTGCACACAAAGTCGCCTGAATGGCCGTTTTATTCCGTCTGATTGTGCCTTTGGCCGCCATGCTGAATCTGACACAGAAGAAGACAAGAGGAGAAGGTGTTTTGGTTCATAGAGTCAAACTGTGAAAGCTTGTTGTTACATACTGTTGCTTCAACACTCGCGAGTCATGACCATTACAGAGCATTTCATCCTTTTCTGCTTCATTCATTAGAGAAACAAAAGCAAGCATTACACTGGATGAGTGTGTCTTCAAAACGAGTTAACACGACTCTAATTAACTAGTTGGAATTCAAGCCAACTTTTGTCATTTCTATTTGTACATCCGGTCCTACAGACTGACGTTACAGGCGTGGATTATCTAAACATCTTCTACTGAAGAGGAACTATAGCATTACGACAAAAACACGGTGGTAATGAGCCTTAGTAAAGCTGTGGTAACATACCGTCAGCACGTCTTCCCTTCAACCTCTACTTTCGGTGGAATAACACACTTACAATCCCTGCGTATGCCCGTAATAATGAAACAAAATCGTTGCTTTCGTTTCAGACGTCGGGAGTCACCGGGATGGCTCCAGGCGGCGCTGCACCGAGCTGGCTCCTCCACAGATGCTCCCGTTTGTGGGTTTCATCGTCCCAAGCGTACTGGGCTTTTAGTTTACAGAGTCAAACTGTAAAAGCTTATTGTAACACACTGCAGTACTGCTTTGAAACTCAAGACTGGCTCCAACATCAGTGAGCATGTTTTAATAAAAAGAAGTTAACTAACAAGCTGGTTGGAATTCAAGCTAACTTACTATTCTTACTTCCGGTCCTGCAGACTTACAGTCAGTTGAACCTAGACAAATACCTTTTCTACGATAATGTGAAGAACCGTAACTTCACTAGTGTACTTAGAAACTACCTACAGAAATACAGCGGTGATAACATAATGCTTTGTTACCGTTAGGACGGACTGTACCTTTGTACTCCTCGTCCTTATCCCCGCCGCTGCTTTCCTTTCCGAACTGAGAAGTGAGTGAGTCAGTGAAGTCTGCTGCACCGCTGAGACACGCTGGTGTCTACACAAAGGCTGCCTGCATCAAGCATAAACCTTTCAGTTCTTTTTTTACGCGCTCCGGTTACATTATCCCATGTGTGGATTTCATCACCTCGTGAGTGGAAGCAGTTCACTTAGTCTGGAGTATCACAGTGACAGGCGATGGATGAATGTGATGTGTGGCTGACACCTAGTGGAGAAATCTTCACCAAGTCACATTCAAAGGCCTGTAATATATGGAGTAGGCTACCATTTCAGCCTAGAAGCACACAAATACATGAAGGAATGAATACATAAGCAAGCAAACATATGACATGAATACATGTACCTATGAAATAAATAAAAGAGGAAATAAATATGCCTAGATAAATTAACACAAGTGTGTAGAAGTTCATAAGAAGTATCTAAAATGATGTACTACATGATAAGTGTCTTTTCTCTTTATCACATATTTACTGGTTTCTATCTTTTGACATCTGTTTTATAAATGTACCACAGCTGTAGCCGACTTGCTGTGTTCCAACACTTTTTCCTTCGCTATTAAAACAAAATGTTAAAGGATAAGTTCACCTTTTTTACAACCTTTTTAAAGCAGATATCTTCACTGTAGCTGCTGAGCTAAAAGTGTTCGCATGCACCCCGTCGACAGTGGTCGCACAAAACATCTTTTCAAATTGATTTCAAATCTCTGATTGGATTACGCTGGACAATCTGTGTGGATCCTTTTAATGTTTTTTTTTTTTTTTTTTTTTTTTTTTGTACATTTAAAACAAGTCCCCATCTGCTTCAGTTGTTCAGGACAATGCTGCAAAGCTGTTTTGCAGTGAAGCTCCCGAAATGTTTTGTGGACTATGAAACTTCAACCAACTTTGAAATATGAGTATATAATGATTGCATTTTCATTTTTGGGTGAACTCATCTTTTACAAATATTGTTTTACAAACATCTTTAGATACTACATATACAAAGATAAGTCAAGGGGGCAATGAAAGGCCTCCCCATGAAACATGAAACAGGGACACAAAGAAATCAAAACAGATTTATTCTGAGACACACATCTGTGACAATATAAAAGACAGAGGTTCAATATGATGATTTAGAAAAATAAAAGATTTAAAATGATAAAAAAGATAGAGTACATGTTTAAGAAATCCCTCCCCCTGAGATATTAGATTATAGACCTTTAATTAAGACATTAAGTTAACTATGTTTACTTGATCTATGGTGAGCGTCAATAATGAAGTGGTGTCAACACAAGTCTCTTCCTCAGGGTGAACCTAACTTCAGACATCTGCTTCACTTCACTAGGTTGACCTGGTCAACCTCTCTTTCTGGCTTACTTCCTCATTCACATGCATCTGGTCATGAGACTGTGTTAGATACGCCATGCTCCCTCTTTGTAAAACAGTTTTTCTCTTATAGGTCTCGTAGCTCACATCAACAGTATTGTATCAGACTCAACTAAGCTGCTCCAGGAGCCACAACCTCCTGCAACTAATCGATCAACCAACACACAATAGCCTTTAAATGAGAATAGTTATGGACAAGATAATGGGGTGGACAGGATTTATTATTAGAATTTGTAATTGACTGAATAGCCTAAAGGTCACTGTTACGGAGGCGGCACAGCAGTCTTTGTTAACCATGAAGCATCTTCACGATCTAAAGACAAACTAATTATATCCTATTACTCTTTGTGAATAGACAAACAGGCTACTGCCTCCATTGAAGTGCACAGTCAATGCCACACATCGTTTGAAAGATTCTCGTGATTCTATACATGCAAACCATTTCAAGAAAAACCATGACAGCAAGGTACAATCAACAAACAAATGTACAAAGTTTTGCCAACTCACCCATAAATTGTCTGGCTGTTTCAGCAGTGCATCAAACTCCAACAAAAACTTTCATCTCTTGTCCCCAAATGTCCAGCTGATCCATTTCAGTAATATATTTTGTCCAAAACACAGTATTCCATGATTAAATGGTGACAAAATGGCAAAAAATTGTGATCACAGATGCTTTTATTTGTCAAAAAACTCCTCATATCACAGCAGGAGCCAGTATCCCTCTGCAGCGGAGATCATTTGAGCAGACATGAGCTTTTATGCCTGCCTAGAGCCTAACACAGCCAACGAGTGACCGTGATTGACTGTCAATGACAATGATTCCACGTGCCATTGTTAACCACAGAAGTATTCCTAGTGTACAACAAAGCCACTGTTTGTAGGAAGAAATGTGGCTGTTCCAGCTCCAGGTCTCTGCAAGCTGATCTTTCAAGCCGTCCTCAATGGAAAGCAAAGGCTACAGAAGATATAAAGTTAATACGAAACCGATACGCCGTACATTAAATGGTTCCACAATCCATAGTTAAAGGGCTAAAACATACAGTTACCTGGTTCTTCAGTGTGAATGAGTCAAATTGTTGTAAAACAAAACTTCCTCTCTGTGTTGCTTCTGATGAATTGAATCACTCTCTCCCATGCTGTGGTCCATGTTTAATCAATGTTGTACTGATTTTCTTTTTTTTTAGTTTTACCACATGACCCGTGAGGTACTGCCCTTTTAAACCATCCGGGGCAGATAGAGCCGACATTCAGAAGACGACCACACACTTGACCACATCTTGGACAAAGACCTGATCCGTGTCAGTATGGACCTGAGATTCCTGTTTATAGCTTCAGCTCTCCTGCTGGGGGCCACGCTCACCATCTCACTGGAAGACCGCACCTCACAGTGCAAAGTCAAATGGTAACGTAGAATTTTATTTTTCCTTTTGGAGTATGTGTGCACAGTCAGCACCAATAAAGAGAGAACGAAGAGATTTAGCGAACTTGCGTTGAGTCAAACTGTGTGTGAGTGTGCTATAAATACTCTGAGGGAATCTTTGAGTGAATTCTCTGTCAATTTCTGTGTAAAATTACTTCATCTGATTATTAATCTCCATACTGCTGCTGTTAATGTTCAGTGAGCAGATGCGGCATCATGTGACCAGTGAGACATATATAATGCTGGTGTGTGGGATGCATGAAATCCATCCCACACATACAAAGGGGTCAAAAGCCTGTTAGACAGGTTACTTACAAATTCAAAGTTGTGTGCAGGCTGATTTCTCACGCATGTTATCTTGGACATGGGGCGACATCAGGACTCACAAGACTTACATTGGTCATACCTCCGCAGAGAAGCAGAAAGCTATGATAATTCACAAAATCCAAAGGCTGTTTTTTATCTTTTTTGAAAAAATGTAATATGACAGTGACAATTCCAAAATCCGCTGCTCTCTCTGCAGGTTGTTTAACATCTCGTGCGAAAGTGTCTTTGGAAAGGTGGTGAGCCAGATCAAGGCCTGGCAGATCATGCAGAGCTGTCTATACGCAGGAGAGAAGTGCTCGTATGAGGTCAGAAAACATCTCAACCACGTAATATGTTGTTGAATCATAATTGATCATGAATAAGGAGTCAATTTTGATGGTACGGTGTAATAGAATGAATGGTGTCTCTGTCTCGGCCACCCCGCCCCCACATCACTTGTTTCTGCACTGTGTAGCTTCAGTGAGAGGGTGGGATCACAGCGTTACATACATGTTTACTTCAACATACAAGTTTTAAACACATAACATTGTCACGACCGAATGAGTTTTGTTTGTAGTTAGCACCTACATTATGTCTGACAAATTGTTACAGACCTGGGATTTGAATTTACGACAGTGGTGTTGCACTCAGAAAACTGTAGGGGGCACCAAATTGCATAACATGCCAATTTCTACATAATGTTGATTTAAGTGAGAATAAGACATTCCAGGATGTTAGAGGCGGATGTTAACATGTTTGCTCAGAGAGATAATGCCCATCTCAAATAATCGATGTACATAGTCCTTAATTTAGAGGTGCACCATGTAGTTTTGGGGAAGAAATTTTAATCAGAAGAGAAAAATCTTCATTGACTGAAGTTTAATGACAAAACAACAACAACAAAAAAACTCTCTTTGCTTTCATGGCTTAGTTATCTGAATAAACAAACTGACCTTAGAGGACAACACAGTTTCATTTTGTTTTACTTTGTTCATATTTGGCGGACCCTGCCACCTTTCTAGCTTCAAACATAGTTCTGGGGATCTTATTTTCCTCTGAGAACAGCTTGTTTTTTCAGTTATGGAAAAAAAACTATTTCTCAGTTTGTATTATTACCTCATTAATATTGTAAATATAATTTTTTCATATGGACCTTGTAGTTGCAGAGATATACTTTTCATATTGGGCAAGTCATTTTCTGAGAAATTAGATTTTTTTTAAGGCCAGTTTTCAACAAGTCAAGGAAAGTGAGAAAAAAAAATCCTGGATCATTCCCATTATCCGGATCCAAACAAAAAGTTTGCGTGGTCTATTCTGTGCCTAGACCCAGCTTCCATCCAAGTTTGGTCACAATCCATGAAGTAGTTTTTGTGTAATCCTGTCCACAACACAACCATCCAATAAATGGACACAGGTGAAAACATAATCTCCTTGGCAGAGCCAATGAACACTTACAGCTGCATTCCCCTTTGTACATCTACACTCCGGTCTCCTATACACCATTTATTAGATGTTTATGTAGTGGTTATAAAAGCTAAATGAGAGATGCCCAAGTAAAATTTGTCCCTTTTTGATGCAGTACACCCCAAAAGATCCTTCAAACAGTCAACAGAAACAAAATAATTACATCTGCATATGAGACATTGTCCTCAAGATATCAAACAATAAGATGTAAATGCAAACTGAAACTATCAACCACCTGTCTTGTGGTTCATCAGTCGTACTGGATGCACAGAGTTGAAAATATCCTCCTTTCCTTACAACCTGAGCTTGAAATATGCAGCATGCAATGCTTCCTGTCAGACCCGACTGACTTTGAGATGTGCTGCAGCTCGTGTCGACGGCTCCTTACGTGATCACCGCCACGCACACGTCTCCAACCACCCGAAAAGTGAGCGACCTTCAGTTTCTCCTCGAGCAATCCACCGTCTGCAAAATGACTGTAAGTGTGTGTTTACTTTTCTGAATGAGTAAACCGAGTGGTGCATGCCTAAACCTGTAGGACTCATGACAACAGCAGTGCTTCGTTTCATTCATACATGGCTTTGATGAAGTGAAGATGGAAAATGTGTGTGAAGAGAAATGTTATTTTTCTGTTGGGAGGGATAATCGGCTTTAGTCACCGACATTCCTCCTGATGTGTCTGCTGTGCAGGGAGAGGCCATATCTGAGTTCTCCAAAGATCCAGCTGATAACAGCACAAACTACTGCAGCCTCCAGAATCTGATGGACGGTAAATGTTTGATGTAATCACAGAAGAACAACCATGAAAGTGGATTTACTTGTGTTGCTTCCTATTCATTAATCAACCTGCATCGGTGTTTGAACCCAAAAGAAGCCATGATAATGTGTGCTCTTCTCTGTTCAGGAAGTGACCTGATCAATGCTGAGGGATACAAACAGTTCAGCAACAAGTGGATCTGTCCTGGGTTTGATACGGCCAACTGCACCTTATCTTAGGTGAAGAAGACTGGTTCTCAACAGTGTGTTTTCTTCTTCTGTTCTATTCCTATGTGCGTCATTAAGAAAAAAAAAATGCTTGTAATTGCAGTTTTAAATGATTTAAGTCAACTTTTTTGTCTTTGAAAACAGTTGTTGGTTTTAAAGGAGACATATTATGCTCATTTTCCAGTTTATAATTTAGTTTGAGGTTACTGCTAGAATAGGTTTACATGCTTCGGTGCTCAAAAAACAGTCACATCAGGTTTCTCATAGTGTCCAGTGCTTCACTGTGTTCCCCCTCTGTCTGAAACGCTCTGCTCTAGCTCCCGTCTCTTTAAGGACCCCCCTCCCGAACACTAAGTCTCCTTTGATTGGTCAGCTCAAACATGCCTGACCCAGCATCGCTCAAAATCATCAGTGAGCATCAGTGCTGAATCAACTCTTATGTGCCAAACTAGCATATATTATGCATATTTGTGACACGGTAATGTAGTGTGATGTCACAAAGTCGCGGAATTACAGGGCTATTTACGAGGCATTTCAGGAGCAGTGTTATCTGTGGGAGAGAGGAGCTTCTGTTGGCGCGGACTTAGACCCCTTTAACTTTTTTAAGCCCCTTACGTGCACAAGAAAATATATAACACTGAAGGAAAGTAAAAAAAAAGAAAGAAAAAGAAGCATAATAGGTCTCCTTTAGAGAAATGCCCTGATGTGAGACTGCAGGATGTTTTAACAGCAGATGCACATCGACTTTCCCTGAACACCATGTGAAAAAGAATTGCGATCATGAGCAGTGACTTGTGTAAAAATGTACTTTGAGAATTGAATGGCAGGATGCATTCAAAACCATGCAGTTCAACTAACTCTGTGTGGATATAACTAACAGAGCAGCACTGGCGTCTTCAAAGAGCAGCGGCGCTGACACCACACTGAAGACCATATGTTCTCACACTGACTATAATCAGTTTATGTTGTTGTTTTTACACCATGACAGTGATTCTATGTCTGTGCCCATGGAAAGGATTGTTGAACAGATGCTTCTGAGAGATGTAAAAAATAAATAAATGAACTTAAGCAGACAATATACGTTGTTTTAAGTACCGGGTGGTTTGAAAGGTATCATGTGAGCAGGAGGAGTGGTGACGGCTCAAAGCCTTCCTCTTCAGGCTGTGTTCACCCTCTACCGGCTGGAAGTGGAGCTGCAGCAATAACACTTCTATTTGTATGAACAGTTAAACATTCCTTTGAAATTCCAACACATGCAATCGTGTTTTCTGTCTTTCTCACACAGATCTGCTGATGTTTCACTGCGGATAACTGCAGAGATTTGACTGCTTTAACTTTCCTCCTCACTGTCCAACTTGTAATCCGCAACACTAACTGCCTTTAAAATCCTTAAACAGTGTCATTTGTCAGTATTTCAGTTTGTGCTGCGGACCGCAGTCCTGCCTGCTAAACAACTGTGCTGACACAGTTCTCACTGCTCGCTCAACTGCCTTCAGTATAATGAACAAAGTGGAAACAATGTGACCTTCCTTTGTTAAGATGTACCGGGCTGCTCAAACCGATGTCACTCCTGCCATCCAAACAGGTTGTACAGTCACTTCTCATATAACCTTTGTTTGTCAGTCAGTGTGAACGCGTTCGCTCTGCTCTCTGGAATGGTTCAACAGCTTGGAGTCTGTCCCCTGTAAGTGAAACACACCAGCTCATCCTTCGCAGAACATTTTTCTGAGCGAACATCGTTGTGGTGTCGTTGTTTTCTTCCTGTCATGTGTTTATCCAGACTGAACATGAGCAGAATTAGATCCAGAGTTACTAGATAAAAAAAAAAAAGCCTACTGTAACACCTGAGAATCTCTGCCCACATCTCCACCTCTTCAGCGATTCAAACAGTAGAAACAGAAGTGGAACAAAATGACCAGTCAATTTGATTATCATGCTTCTGGTTTATTTTCTTCCTTGCACTTTTACTGACTTTTACATCGACTCAGTAATCATGGGTCTAAACACGTTTTAGTAAAGAATTTCCCAGAAAAACAGCGTTTCTATCCCTTATGTATTTCTGATCGGCTGCAAAGTATCAGGTTTAAATCATGCAATAAGGTACACAGAAAATCAGTTAAGGAAACAGTTTACCAAAAAAAACAAAAAGTCAGGTGAAGTTTCTGAAGTCCACAAAACATTTCTGGAGCTTCGCTGAAAAACGGCTTTATAAAAACATATAATGGCTCCATACAGCTCAAACAGCATGAGCCCAGTCTCCAGAAGCATCGGGTATTAAATTGATTTAAAAAACACATAAAGCTTTTGGCTTAGGAGCAACAATGACGATTTCAGCTTTTAGAAAGGCGTAAATAACGTCTTTTCAAATTGATTTGGGATCTCCAGGCTTTTGGAGACTTGGATTACACCTGATGAGCTGCTTGTATCCATCTTGTGTTTAATTTTTAAGCTGTTAATTCACCTACTTTAAAACAAGTCCCCAGCCACTTCAGTTGTTTAGGAGAATGCTGCTACGCTGTTTTGCAGTGAAGCTCCACAAATGTTTTGTGGACTAAGAAACCTAACCTGATTTTCCATCGGCATGGGGGTGGGTAGGAAAATGGTGATTTTCCTTTATCAGTGAACTTATCCTTTAATTCTCCATTCCTGATTTCACAGTTCCCACTTCGTTGTCGCTCAGTTTTCATCTTTAAGTCATATATTTTTCAAGTGATATATTTTTCAGCTGAAGCCTAGAAATCTAGTCGTCAACTTACACAGTTCCCTCCAGGACATTGCAGTGCAGTTTAGTGTTAACTTCAGTAATGATTATTCAGAATGGTGTGAATATTGTTTCAACCTTCAAATTACTACGCTGCTTTGTTCATTTTTACTCATCTCTCTTTGGTGAATCAAAGCAAAAGCAGTGACTCTCACCTGTATGAGTTCAGTCCTGATTCTAGCTCCTGTACAGCAAGTGACCAAACACACAGGAACTATTTTAGTTTAGTTTTGGACTCTGGTGATGTTCTTGACGGTCAGACTGAAGTTCAGACCAGGTTGGAGCTTCTGGATTATGCTGTAGAGCTGAAAGACACAAATCATTTAAATTCAGGTCAGTGTCCGCTAACTATCCCTTTGTGTACTGCGCACATCACGTCAGAGAGCACAATTTGAAAAGAAGGTGAACAAGGCCAGGAATTAGTTTATTACCTTATTCAGGACTGGAGCGATTGTCGTTTCATTTAGCTCCCGAGAGGACTGAACCGCTGCCTGAAGGATTACTATAACTGTGGAAAAGACATTCAAGATCATTAAAGCCGTGTCAGACTTCAATATCAATTATATTCTGCACAATTTAAACTCACTTACCATTGTCTGTTGGCTCAGATGTTGGTAGGACTGATGTAGCCTCGATTGGTTGCACAGAGGGACTAGGTAACGTGTCCGTGATTGTAAAGGAGGGAAAGGAAGCTGGGGAAACATCAAATGAAATTACACATCTACAAGATCTATTTTAAACCTTGCAAAGCTTTCTGCCTGTACTCACTTGTCTGTGCGGCACACAAGGCCAAACATCCAGCAAGCGGGATCAGCAACAGCATGTCGACACTTTGTTCAAAAAATAGAGTGAAATCCGCGTTGAGAAAGTGTTCCCTCTGTTCCCTCAGAGCCTCTGGCTACTTTTGTTCTGCACCAGGAAACCACACCAATATTCAGAGGGTGTGGCAAAAACCAGTAATACAACTATTTCACAAAGAAGTGCCTGAGCCTGAGTCACTCAGGCAGGTCAAAAATAGTTATCCGGCCTGTTAAGGTGTAAATGAACTGTCGCAGCAACTTCTGATGTGTGCAAACACCGACTCTGAGATTTGTTTTATTGGGATTTCTTGGAGTCTGTTACATTATGAAGCAAACACACAGTGAAAACAAGAAAGCAAGGATCATAATTATTTTTGTTTTAAATAAAAGAAAAAAGTTATTGGTGGAGTATGTAAACATTTTATTTGAAAAAAATGACTAGCAGAATGTGAATCAATGGCGGTTTTGACGTTATGATGTCTGTGTGTGGTGTTGCAGAGACATCTACAGAAGTTAGCATGCTAACCAGCTAGCTCTGACACATTTCAAACCAAAGCTCCTGTAATAGCGCCGTCAACACTAACACTCCCCGGGTCCGCAAGCTCCCAATCCAAACCATTAGCTGCACAGCTGACTGAGCTAACTAAGGGCACAGGTAGCAGCAGTAAGCAGTTTCTTTGGTGATATGCTGCCCCTTTTTAGTAGAGTTAGGGTTAGGTATGAATTTGACAGGTGGCCAATTCTTACATATTGCACCTTTAAGTCAATCACATCCAGTGTTTCTCGTCAAGTCTTTCTTTCAACCACAATCGATTTACACAAATAAATATAATAACCACAAACAAATCACAACTACAAATAACAAGTTTAAGAATAACATTAACAATAATTTACTTTTCTAAGTGTCAAAATATAGAATGACAACACGCATCAACTATCCTGAACACATTTCAGTATCGTTGGTAATGAAACAGTTAATCTGTGGAGCTTTAACCAACTACAAGTAACTCTCTTTCTTTCAGGTGAGGCGTTAAATTGTTCCTTTATCCACATCAGTAGATAACGAACAATCGGCCATCAGACAGAGGAGCAGCACACTACGGGTTCTTTGACTTCTTCCTGCTGCTGCTGCTGCCGCTGCTCCCACAGCTGGAGCGACTGGAGGCGGTGCGAGGAGGCGAGGTCACCGACAGGTCCAAGCCCAGTTCCACACTCTTCAGTACGGGGGAGTGAAGTGCAGAGGCCCTGGGGCTGCTGCCGGCTGAGGACGCAGGAGACCTTTCAAGACAGAGACAGAACAACACCATGAAGACACGGAGGAAGAGCAGCATACCGAAGCCTCCTGTCAGAGTACACAGGCGCTTGAATGGAACTGAACTACAACGTCTTTTAACATTTATTCATACAGGTAAAGACAAGTGATCATCTGATGAAAGAGCAGCATCACTTTCATCACGCACAGTATTATGCTCAGAAGTTCATCTGATAACAAGCCCTCATTATTTCTCCAACCTCGACTACTGACCTCAGAGAGGCGGAGCAGCGGGCCGAGTTTGTCTTGGAGCTTCGATTGCTGGTGGGAGTGGAAGACGGAGACGGAAGAGACAGATTGGCCTGAGACAAACAGAAGAAAAAAACCCGGTTGTTCATATTTTTACTTAAATTCCCTAAATGACAGCAAATCACAGCCTGTCACAACGTCACACATTATTAAAATGCAGTGTTTCTTGTTTCATACCTGCAGGAAGTACTGCTCCAGCACTGGTCTGAGGTCAGGGTTGTCCTCCATGGCCTCGATCAGCATCTTGTCGATACTCTTGTTGAATTCTTTCAGCTCCCTCAGCTTTATGTCCTTCTCCTCAAAAGTCTCAGTCTCTATGTTGTTCGCTGCACGGATCTCTTGGGTCAGCTTGGAGCACTAACAGGCAGCAGGACAATACAGCATTTAATTTACAATAATGGTAACTGCTAATTAATGTTTGTATTTCAGGGTGTTGCATTCTTTTATGCATTATTCATTCCCACTGCATATTGTACACAGTGTACACTGGGTTGTTCCAAAAAAAAACTTTATATAGTTGATTATTTTACATAAAAAATCATCTCACTGTAGTAATGAAGACCGATGTCAAATTTGTTTTGAAATAGAGGTACATGCAGACATCAAACCTGCTTTGTGGTTCTGTCAATCTTCTCCTGCTGAGAAGCAATTTCTTTGTTCAGGTCGCTGACGAGTGACTGTTTGTGCTCTAGCTTCTTTTTCTCCACCTGCTCCTCCTGCAGCAGCCTCTCCCAGGTATTGTTCATGTCCTGGAAATGAAGAGCGCCACACAAGCATAGAGGTGCGCACGTACATTCACACAAGGTCAATTTCACCAGATGACTCAGATAGATAGAGTTGTGGAGCGAGTTCATAAACAATCTAATACTCTCGCAGGGACACGGCTAAATAAGACAACGAGGCCGCGTGATTCTGATGAGATGAGACGGAAAATGGGGATGGAGGACAAGTGAACCGAGGAATGAAGAGAGAGTGCTTTAACAAAGAAGATAGTGAAAATGGTGAATAAATATTAAATGAGGAGTATGCAGTCTATTGATATGTGGTACAGTATTAAAGGGCAATTCCCCTGAGTGATATCACTGGAGGTAATATATCAGATTACATGCTGCTTCCTCTGGAGCCACAAAAAGCTTTGTACTACTTTTTATCACTTAAAGACGGCCCTTAAAAACAAAAGAACACTTGATGAATTGCTTCTCATTTTTATCTGATTTAATTTTAACCTAACCAATCTTAGCTAACTATAGGTAGCACAAGCTGTTTGTAGTTCAAACTTAGTCTAACTATGATATATGTGTTTTCTTAAAGGGAACAAAGTGGTTATTACACAGTTATTACTAAATATTTCCAACCAGTAACTAGAGTGTAATTGTTACATCACTAACCCAACCAACTGATAAAGCTAACATTTGTTTGCTAGCATAGCCCATTTAGATACTTGATAAAAGTACTGTTTAATAATGATAAATAATGTGAACTGTTACGTTTTTTGAGTGACATTTCCCAAGAATTACACAATATACCTAAAAATACAAAACATTATGCTAACAATGCTAAGAGTGAATAATAGAATTACATCAGCTAATGAAGGAAGGTTAGCATTATCTGATTTTTTCACCCAATCTAAACTTCGTGAATTGTAGTAACTCTAAAACACACATACATTTCTTTACTTACACATATATCAATAGAATAAAGCCATTATCAGTTCGCATTAACTTTGAAATACTATGTTTTTTTATCCGAATAAACTGTTACTATGGAAGCTACTTGAGATGCTGCAGTGACTTCCTGTTTACACAGTTGATTGCTATTGATTGGACAGCTCTAAAGACATTTCCTATCAATCAGTTTACACAAGTCTTTACGAGCTGAGATGATTCTTGATTTTTTGTAAATCGCTATGTCGAAACTAGTGATTTTTTGTTTTCGAAAACGAAAAGCAGTAGTTAGAACTTGGGAACGGGTTTATAAGCAAGTTTAATTAGGATAGTAAAAATAACTGGTGCATGCAAATTCAGAATAAAGAGGGATGTGTCACACAGTTTTAGTGGTGAGTCTGTAGGTTTGAATTCTTGGTCATGGACATAAACATATTTACTTTACACTATCAACTATATGATCATTAGAAGGTTGACTTTCACACTAGTAATAAATGAGGGATGAAGATGAAAACTGTTTGACCATAGAGTTGACCAGATGTGACATAAATAAGTTACTCCTGTGAGGATTGTAATGTGACACAGTAAGTCACCGATTTAAGATGAGATATTTAATATTAGAGTTAATTGCTCCACACAGGCTATAACTGGGACTAACCTGTAAGTCCTGTTGGAGCTCTTGGACCTGTTTTTTCTTGTACCTCAGTGTCTCTTCAGCCGCCCTCAGCTGCTCTTCTAGCTTCAGATTTTCCTTGTACTCTGGACCTAAAACAGAAAACAGTAGAATTGACTTTGTGATCAATTAAAGCTACTCTGACGAGAAAAAAACTTAAGTAAATCACAGAAATTCCTGCTGAGCTGCCGGTTTAGGTTCATTCAGTCCACCTGCTCATACGTACTGGATTCTTTTGCTATGCCGAGGGATGTGCGAAATGATGAGTTACTATTGTCGAACAGCTGGATGGTGTTCTCCAGAGCTCTATTTTCCAGCTCCATCTTACGGATTTTAGCATCCAGAGCGTCTCCCTGCCTCTTGAGCTCCTCTCTCTCCTGTGCAGCCTGATGAAAAACACACAGCAGTGATACAAAGGGCTGCTGTGCACTGCAGGAACAAGTCTGACCTCGTTCGGCTTCTATAGACTCTGCATGGAACATGATGGTGCGTTCAAAGACCTCTTACCTTTGTGATGTAGTAAGCCTGGGATTTCTCCTCTTCTCCTTCAGGAGTTGCTATCGAAAGCATCACGATCTCAAAGCGTTTCTTCATCATGTCGATCTTGGACAGTTTCTCGTTCAGTTCAGCACTGAGACAGAATCAATCGCTGAGATTAATGGATCTACTTTTGTAAAACTACTACAATCTCTTTGACCTTACAGAACAGTGAGATGAGGGCTTGTACCTGAGTCCCTGTCTCTCCTGCTCACTTATCTTCAACTGTTGGTTCAGCATTTCTCCGTACACCTTGATCTCATCCTCCCTCTCCTTTATGGCCTTCTGCAGCTCCAGCTTCCTCTTCTCAAACGACAGCACGTTGCCCGCCTGGTTGTACAGCAGGTCCCTCATACGCTTCACCTCCATCTTCATGATGTTGTGCTCCACGATGTTGTCCTGATGGGAGGTCAACAACACAGCGCAGGGTCAATGTCTGCTAATCTGTTGTGTGAAACTTTTAAAACATCATGAACTGGCTGATGATGTTGTTAAGGAACTTTTTTTCCACATTTTTTTCTCAGTGGCATCAGAAACTGATCTTTTAACTCTGTATGTAAGTCTGTGTGGCGAGTGTTTGGCAGTCAGGGCAAAAGGCGACAAAAAAAAAACCCCACTGCACTGTGGTGGTGTCAGAGCGGCGCTGCTAGGGTGGCTAAAAAAGCCAAAGATTTACTGTTTCCTGCTTCTCAAATGTGAGGATTTGCTGCTTTTCTCTGTTTTATAACTTCGTACATCATTTAGTGTTAGATTGGTTGGGTCACCTTGAGCCCTCAGAAACTGTTTTCACTGCTTACAAACTAAACAATTCATCAGATTTATCAAAAACATAGCTGACAGATTGATGTTTAATGAAAATAATTGTTATTTGCAGCCCACTAAATGTTTGTAAATCCGATTGATTAATGCATACTGTAATAAGTCAATTCATTTTCTGTCAGTTATATAATTATTTCAGGAGAGCAGAGAATGACTTTCTAAAGTGAGATAGGACCTTGTATCAAACACAACTTGAACTCATGAAGTGTTAACTACACGTCAGTTGATTTCATGATAACTGCTGTGACATCATCTAGTTACCTGTTTTCTGAGCCTGGTTCTCTTCAGCTCCTCCTCATTGGTGTTACAGAGCAGCAAGAGCTCCTCTACCTTGTCAGTCAGATCTCTCTTCTGAGCGTCTGACTTCTCCTTCTCTTTCCTAAGATAGCGGATATCATCCTGTCAGAGACAAAGACTGGATTTATTTCACTTGTCCGGTTTGTGAAAAAAGCAGAACAGTCTGGTGACAAACAGTCAGACTGACTTCAGATTCTTTGACTGTGCTGGTGAGCATGTTGGCTATCTTCTTCTTCTCCTCGAGAGCTTCGGTCAGCTCAGCGATCTTCTGATCGAGCATTTGCTTTTCATCAGAGTTAATGTCACCCTGCAGCTTTGCCAGTTTTTTATCCAGGCAGAAGATCTGGGTGTCCTACATGAGACAGGAAAATGAAAGGAAATGTTTTGGTGTTTACAGACAGGTCATAATGTGACTGTAGGTATCATTTGTGTGTGTTTTCTGGTTAGCGTGCCTGTCCATTGATGGCCCTCTGATTTCTCATTAATTCCTTCTCCAGTTTTATGAGCTGGCTGTCCAGGTTGGTGATGGTGGATTTACTCCTGGAAATCTGGGCAACAGAATCCATCTCCTTTGTCTTCAGGGCCTGCAAATGCTCTTTATGACGGAAAAGCTCCTCCCTGCAGTCACGCAGCTGGACATCCAACTCCTACAGCAAAGCACAGGCCAGACAGGGACACACAGTAGTTTTACAGCAAGAGCTATATCAGTTTGTCATATGTAACAGTGATTCTTAAAAGGCAACATTTGTATGAATTTATTGTGAGAGGGACATAACGAGTTTAGGTGTTAATTGCTGCATTTATATAGATTTATATCAGCCAGGCAGGATGACACGATCTATGATGATTAAATTAGCTTCCTATTATAATGGTAGCTCAACGAAAAAGAATTATTGCAATATCACTTGTTAAATTCAAAATTAGTTTCAGCCTGTTTTACTTTTCTTCCTGTCAGGCCACATACAGTCCTTAAAACCTCCACCAATCACACAGCGTGTGGAACCCTGTAGCCTGAGAGGTGAAACCCAGGGCACGAAGAACACACCTTAAGCTTACTGGTGTGATCAGAGGGGAGTAAATGAGGGCAACCTAGATTCATGTATAAACATTTTTAACAAATCAGAGCTTATCTAATCTTGACAGTCAGTGGAAAAAGTTGAGGGAATTTTGGCAAGTCAATCAAACTGAGGGAAACTAAAGGAGGATGGAGCGGGGACATCCTCCGTCAGTTCCCAGTGGATATTATGTCATCCATACCTAAAACAAACAGTGCTGCTTTTGGTTCAAAAGCTGGTCGTTTTGAGTCCATTTCATGTGCTCAATTTCTGAATCTGAAGCTGATTCTGAGCATCTCACCCCAACAAACGTGACACCACAGAGAGAAAATTTGTACTTAAAATTGTTTTCATAGGTTCACTGATTTGAAGGTTATCTATTTATGTTTTTATGTTTGTAACTGTTTGAAGCGATTAACACCCTCTGTCCCCCGGTGAAGCCTTAAATTCACGGCAACACCACACACGGCTGTTTTGATCGAGTCCAAAAGCTTTCAGCAAAACCAATCAAAGAGTGTTCTGAGACATAAAAAGGACCTGAGATGAAAAAGTTATAACTTGTTCAACAACAGTTCTCTTCCAGCTGCCTCCATAACAAACCAACAGCTTGTGGTTGAGGCCTGTCGGGCTGCTGACCTTGATTTCCAGCTCCTCGTCCTTGAGGAACTGGTCCATCTGTGCAGCTCTCTCCTCCTCACTGAGGGCTGTCTGAGTCACAACTTTCAGCTTCTCCTCCAGAGCAGCGTTGTAGGCCCTGGCCTCCTTGAGTCTACAACACACACACACATACACACACAGAGCTTGTGTATGAAAGCTAGAGTGATAACTTAGCAACAGACCCATGTTCTAGGATCTCACTGACTTCTTGTTGTTGTCCTCGATGTCTTTCTTCATTCTGGATATGTGTGATGTCACAGACTCCACATCAGAGATCGCTCTGTCCCGTGAATTTTTGCAAGTGTTAAGCTGTAAGACACGTGACAATCAGTCTCTCTTACAATATGAAGTGAAATGAGAGATAAAGGTTTTTAATGTTGAGGAGACCTCATCCTGCAGCCTCCTGTTGTTATTTTCCTTCTCCTTCAGATCCTGCCGCAGCTTCACAGCCTGTTGCTTGCTGATGCTTATCTTCCTCTCGGTTTCCTTGTTGTTGTTCCTCTGAGTATCCAGCAGGTGTTTCTTCTCTGCGATGGTGCCATTCTTTTCCCTGATGTTCTGTTTGGCTTGGGCGAGTTGCTGGTTAGATAAAGGTACAAGAACACAAACACCTTGTTCACATTCTGTTGGAGTTTAGTTTAGCTTTAGTTTGAGTCAGCAGGAGTGTGAAGTCACAGATTTTACCAGCGCACACTGCTGCATCTCAGCATCCCGCTGCTTCATCTGCTTCATGGTGTTTTCCCATTGGTGGATGAGCTGCTGTGTCTCCAAGTGGCCCTGCTGCAGATTTTCTGTAGTTTTATCCAAAGCAATCTGTTCGGAAAGCAGAAGAAGAAAGTATTCTTGTAGACACTGGGACAGTCTACGGGGGGATATTCAAGAGTTTGTCATATGATACTTTTTCGGCTTCTTCATTCATATAAACAGTAAGAATGTAGGGAAAGTTTTCTTACTTGTGTAGATAAAGTCTCAGTCAGTTCTTTGTCAAGTGCTTTGCGCTTTTCATTGGCCTCCAGTGTCTTTTTCTCTATAGCCAGAGTGAGTGACTGTGTCAGGAAAGATTATAAAGCTGTTAGCTCACGATGACTTAAGTTTAAAAACAGAACAGCCTGTTGATCCTTATATCATACAGCTGTTTTCTCTTCACCTTGATCCTCTGCTCGTCTTGCTGGGCGTACTTGATGATGGCCATCGTGTCCTCATCTTTGCGTGCTGACTCCTCTAAAAATGTGTCCATGGTCTGCTGGTCCCAGTCCATCTGGTTTCTAAACTCTTCCAGCTTCTGTTTGGTCTTGAAGATTTGGTTCTGAGGATATGGAGAAATGTTAGGTGGCACATTTTGGCACTAACAGCTGTAGTTGATTCTATGTTTGAGGTGTGCATGTTGTGGATGGTATAGACCTTAAGCATGTTCTTCTTCTCTGCTAAAGATCGTTGGTCCTTCTCCATCTTAGCCATCTCCTGAGCCAGGCGACCTGTCTCCCTTTCTGCAAGGGCTGTGAGGTGTTTCTCCAACTCTTCCTCTCTTTCCTTTGCCCTGTATAGAGTCTACAAGCAGAAAAATCCAAATGAGAAATGAATGCACTCCTCTCTGACACATAATAAATTAACAGTTTGTTCTGATTCACCTACCTCAGTGTTTTTCAGCTCTTGTTTAACATCTTTGAAGAAATCAGTCATGAACTGCTTTTCATCCTTGTTTCTCTCAAGTTTGTTTTCGAGTTGGATCAACTCCTTCTCTTTTTTACGGATCTGTTGTTGATCAGGTTAAAAACACTGCATAAGACATAAAGTATAACCAGCAGCATGTTTTTCCTTCTTGGTGTCTCATTGACCTGAAAAATGTTGTGTGTTGAAGGAAAACTTAAAAAAAAAAAAACTTGTTCCATGAGGTCTAGATGCTTACAACGCAGGCTAATTATCATAATGTGAGTAATGAGCTGCAACAACTTTATACAAAGGTTCAAAAACAGCTAGGAAACATGACTGCAAAATATAGAGAAAATTGAAATAATACTGATCACTAAAACGTAATCTGTAACAGAAATCACAGAGCAAAATTCCAAACATTTAAAAAGCTTTCAAAACTATATCCATATTTCATTATGTCATAATGATAAATGCTAAGTTCTAAACAATGGCGCAATGTATTTAGATATAAATGAATACATTTGACTTCCGTAAGGCAACCTTATCCTTATGTGGTCATATATACTGCTTAGGTACTTAGTACTGTTAATAATGAGTGCTTGGATGATGTCTCTTTTTCTTGACACTTATTTAGATTATTGCTTGTTTAAATAAAAGCGCTCTTATAAGTGATCTTATAAAACATAAATGCTGAATGTAAGATATAAATCTGATTTATATTCTGTTTGATTTAGTAATAAATTAATTTTTGAGCAGTCCTGTCACATTAAATGGTTTGAAGGGGGAAGTGGAAGACTAATGCCTCACAGTATCCTGTAGCCCTGCACAAATTGGTAATTCACTTTTAAAAAACTTTAACTTCATGGTTGCTAATGTGCCTCAATTGTTTGCGCTCATGTGTGAAAAACAAATGGCGTCAGTGGTCAGAAACAAGTGTTGTGTTTTTTTGTAAGGATATATGGCAACCTTGGTACAGTTGTCTTCTGTTACTGTTTACCTAAACATATGTTGTAGGCTACTCACGCAGGTTAAACAACTTTTAAAACTCTGCTTATGTACCAAAATAAACACTGTTATCGGCGGTGGTGTGAATAAACAGAGCTACCGCTCGCTGACTTTGCCACACTCACCTCCTCTATCAAAGCCATGTTCTCAGCGTTGGCTTCGGGGATAGCAAAGCGCTCGTCCCAGTCCACCTCAGATAAAACCGTGTCAACAACACTCGACATTTTCCCGCAGGGCTTCGCAAACTCTCTACAAAGTGACGAAGGATGATTCCGAGTGATAAGCGTTTCAGCTACTCGATAGTAATCTGCCTCTTTCTCCTGTTCCTCTCCAGCTCGATCAAACCGTGTAACCGCCGTCTGTTGACAGTCGCCCTTAGCAACCGCACGTGCCTCTAAATGTTGTCGCCACGGGAGGCAGCGCGAGGCCGGAAGGATGCTGCAGAGCGCCTCACTTTGAATTTCTCCAACGTGGGAACAAGTTAGGGCCTTGGAGTTGTAAACAAATAATTTTTTCTTTGTAGTTTGTTTCTTTTGCAGGATTTCAGGAGCTTGATGAGGTGAAGTGAGTCAGTTTAGAACAGAAAAAAAGACAAACTTAAGGTAAAATTGATGCAACTAACACACTTACTTTTTATGTCTTATTGCTTTAATTCTTTTTGACAAAAAAAAAAATCTTTTTGGCATTTTTTTGTTTGGATTTTATCATTTAATTTGGTTGATTTTGTCCTTGCGACATATTTGTTATCTGCTTTAATGCTGTTAGTCAATTATTGTTGCTGCTGCCTATTTTGGTCAGATCATTTAAGTAAAAGTAGCAATATCTCAGTGTAGAAGTTAGTTTGTTACAAGAAAAAGCAATGCAATCAAAATTTTACTCAACTAAAAATGAAAACATTTTAGCATAAAAATATACTTAAAGTTCCAAATGTAAAGGTACTCTTGCAGAATGGCCCATTTGAGAATAGCCATCTTCCATCAACTGTATAGTCTGCATATGTTGGCCAGCTTCAACATGTGGCTGCTGTTCTCTTTACTTGATGCTGTTTTTATTTGTGTTAAGACACAAAAAAACAGAAAATCTCTGCTAGAATTTGAGCTTTATCAATGCTAATATTTAGTTTTGGGGGGAAAAACATCTTAAATGTCAACAGAAACTTTTTTAGATGGCCTCCACACTTTTGTTTTTGTATGCTATGTTCCATTGTTTTATTTATTAAGCCATGTGCAACTATCCCATATCAAAAGAACAGCACACCAAAAACTGAAAATATACTCATTATTCTCTTGAACCTGACACTGCTGGTAAGTACAGTGAAGTTGTGTAGTCCACAAAACATTTCTGGAGCTTCACAGCAAAGCAGTGTTGCAGCATTCTGCTAAACAACTGAAGCGAATGGAAACATTCTTCGGATTAATTGAAGAATTGACGCAGGTCCAAAATCATAACCAGAGGTACCTGAGAATTATTATTACCATTTGTTTTGTTTTTTTTTGTGCATAAACACACAGAGGCCAGGCAGCTTTAAAGATACCAAACTGAAACATTTATTTTATCTTTATACATTTGTGTTTAAACAAACAGCATTATGCTTAAAAAATTACAATCAAAGTTTTATACTGACTTGTCGCACAAATGTATCATAAAACAAAAACAAAATCAGGAATGCACACAAGAGTATTAAAATTCAATATTTAAAGAACAACGTCCCCTCGCGAACCCTCGTGTTTAGATTACAATTCAAAAAGTGTGTCTATCTACCTGCTTTTGAGTGGAGCCCGAAACACATCAATGAACCATGTGGGCCAAGATGGTGACTCCTCTCTAATTGGCTTGAGCGCACACAAAAAGCCCAATACTTTAGATAAAAGTTCCAAACCACCACAAGTTGACCAACAAAGAGATATGCCTTTTTTTATATATATGTAAATACACACACACATATATAAAGTCTCTGTTGTGTAAAATATTTCAGTCCTGAGGGTTGAAAAGGCAACATAGTTCTCAGCTCAGTGCGGTCCCCTTGTCCTCCGTCCTCTGCGCTATCCGTTCTGTAGAAAGCTCACATGGGTGTTCCTGCTGTGAGAGCGGCCCTTAAACTGCCGTGCTTTTGGTCCCGATGTGTGGCCGTGCAAACTCCACAAAGTCATCAATGAGGACAGGCCACGCTCCTATTGAACAAACAAACAAACAAAACTACTTAAAAGGTGCGCTGTGTAGTTTTGGGGAAGGAATTTTAATTCGAAGAGAAAGACCTTCATTAACAGAATTTTTATGCCTAAACAAACTAAATAAAAAACTCTTTTCATTTGTATGAAATAATAAACTGAATAAACAAACTGACCCTAAAGGACAACAAAATGTGTTCCTTTACTTCCGTTTATATTTGGCGGACCCTGCCACCTTTCTGCCCTCAGTGTTCAGGGGACCTTATTTTCCCCTGAGAACAGCTTGTTGATTCAGTGAAGGAAAAATATTAATGTGAGTTTATATTATACCTCATTTATATTGTAAATATTACAATTCTGAGTTTGAATTTCTTTTCCAAAACTACAAAGTGCCCCTTTAAATGATCAGACTCCATCATATGTGGGAATATGATTATAGATAAATCAACTATGGGTAGAGGAACTCAATTTTATCTAAAAATTGTATATCACTTAGCTGTAATGCAGTCTTTCAAACCAGGAAGAAGAAGATCTAATCTGACATCATGATAACAATGTAATATCAATATCATGCCAGCCCAAATAGATGCTTCCATGCACACAGAGAAAAACTGGCACCCTTTAGTTGAGCGTCAACACCGTACAAACCTTCCTCATCATAATTCGACATGTCATCTGTGATCATTGTGCTGAAGTCTAGTAAGAGGTTCCAAGTGTCCTTAGGTATTGATCTTTTGTGGTGCTCCTGTAAAAGATGTAGAGCAGAGTTAAGGCAACCCGATGAGAACAAATAGTAACTACAGTTTTAGTGTATCGTGACAGTGATTATCAAACTTACAACTAAAAATTTGTTCCACAGGTCCAGGAACTTGAATCTTCCAGCCAGTACTAAATTCCAATATGCAATTGCCATATCTAAATCTGTAAGCAAAAACAGACAAATTCAACAAACAAACAAACAAACAAACAAACTCACTCTTATTAGGTGAGCATTAAAAGATTCTTACCCAAACCTTTCTGGCCAGGATTCTTTGCAAAATTAAATGTAAACTGGTAAAAGTCCTTAAATTTCCCGTGGTCCTTTAACTCTTGCTCCATCTTTGGCAGCTGAGCTTTTAGCTTGTCTATGCTGTCACACCTGGGAAAACATAACGCAGACATGAAGAAATGTTTCCGTAAAGTAAACACCTTTGCTTGTTGTTAAAGTAAGCAATTAATTAATAGGTGCATGTGTATTGAGCTGTATAAGGGTAACTTTGTCAAACAGAAAATTAACTAATACTTTTTACTATTATCCCCTTTTTCCACTGGTCAAAAATCCCACTTAAACCTACTCAGACTTTTGTTTGCAATGAGAATGTGTAATCTCTGCATTTATACCCGGGTCAATTGACTCTCCAGTACAAACAGGTTCTTATCACCTCTGCTCAGCTCTGATCTAGACGTAAGATCCAGGTGAACACGCTAAATTCCGCTGCGCGAAGTTGATGGCGTGTAAATTAAGAAGGAATTTGGGATGCGGTCTATTAAGGACGTTTTATTACTGGACAGTGTTGGAGGTGGAGCCCCGTTCATTCCTATGAAAGCTGCTCAGTGGTGTTTAGAAGCCAACAAAGCTTGACCTCCCGGCTGTGGAAATAACTGGATCGCTGACAAAGCCAACTAACTTCTGGTTTAGTGCGTGGCTAACTTGATGAGAATGGTATTAATTGGTAATTAGGTAATGGTATTAGACCGACTGGCTTAAATTCCGACTCATTTCGTGAGGGTTGTGACGCTCAAATTAATTTGTCCACTGTTTTACAGATGCTGCTTTCACAATGGTGTTGTTTTCTCTTCTGTTACAACTGTTTCTTGCGCATTCGTGACATCAGTGACGTACAAGTGACGGGCTGTCTTGCCAGCCGGACCTGGGAATCGGGTCAATAGGCACTTTTTAGCGGGTTGACCCGCGTTTTAAAAAACCTGTGTAGACCATCTAATTTTGGTGGAAAAGCGGTATCAGTTTACTAAGGCTGCATTGGTGCCATATTAACACGATTAGGCCAGTACTCAAGAAAATAACCCAAATAAGATCACAGTGTAAGGATTGTATCATTTCTACATACATTGTGAAGTCCCTGAATTTTAGGCATGAAATTAAATATAGTAATAGCTCTGCATTTCTTTCACTTCCAGTTCACACAGAAGAGAGGAGGAGCTTCCTCACCCCTGTTCTGCCATGCCATCCATGAACTCCTGCTTCGAGAACTCGCACTGTGTTGCTGCCCTGAACTTCCAGGCTATGAGGAGCACACTTATGCTGGCTGGGTCCAGAGTCAGGTCGTCACAGAATTGCTGGATCCCATCGATGCCGATCTTGTTGTCATCGTGAGGATCTTAAAGATAAGAGTGTGAAGAGGGACATAATAAAGAAGTGACTGCGAAATAGAGAAGTGTTTTCAATTGGGAAAAAAAAAACTATTAATATTTGTATTGATTTATTTTTCTATTGAATAAAAAAATGTAACATGCTGAAAACTTCATTGAAAATTTAAGTGTGCTTTTTTATTATGCATTCAAAAGGTTTTCCATACCTCTGTATCTGTTGTACAGCTGCTCGAGCTTCTTCTTGTCTAAGGCCCCCTTTAGATTTGGAACATAGAGCTCTGGATTTTGGAAAAACTTGTCAGTGGCAACATCTAGTTTCCAGTCATTCTGTGACAGACAGGTCAGTGCGGTCTTCTCATTGGACTGTGTGAAAATCATGAACTGACGAACTTTATCCTTCTGTGAGGACTTCAGCTTGTTCTGCACAAAGACAAACAAAGCACACACTCGTTGTAGCAACAAAACACAAGGAAACTATTGGAAAGAACAGTAATAGCCACATCCAACCAATTATTTCTGTAACGTTAATGTAATAAGTTTATTCATCAGTTGTCAACAAACTCAGCATATCACTGCAGGACTCTAACTATACAAAAATTCACATAGAAACCACGACTGGTTGGCTAGTAGTCAGCTACATTAACTCCAAACCACAGTTACAAACCTCTTAATAACAGCAGTAGAAGACCTAGCAATAACATGCTATCCTGACAGCAGTGACCGACTTGCAATGTGTTGACTGTCAGCTAGCTACTGATACTAGTATCTTTACATTTATGCTGGCAGTGAACAAGCAATGTAGTCATTAAATCCTGTCGGCAACAATGAATAGCTTGCACTGTTGTGTGTGCAGCTAATTTTGTTTGTCAGTTGGCTTAAAGGCTAACAAGTTTAGCTAGCTAACTAGGCGAGCTGGCTAGTCTTGCCGTGAGCTAACGTTAGTTAGCTAGCTAATGCTAACGTCGAGAGCTACGTTTGTTTTCATAATATGAAAGGAATATAAGCTGATTGGCGTAGCTTCTTGGCTATATTAATTACCCAAGAGTAATAGTTTATGTGTGCGGACACTGTTTACGTTTGCATCACGACACCAGGATAGAAAGAGTCATTTCTTACCATGTTTGTCTTTGCCCGACTACCTTTCCTCCCATCCAGCTGGCTAATGCGTGTAAAGTTTTTACAAGCCACGTAAAAACTTCTTCCGGTCAAAGCATCGCTATTAAAATTAAAAGTTCAAAATTAGTCACTCCTCGATCGTGTCATATCCAAGTGTGTTAAATAATTCGATCTAATATTCATTTTCCAACGCATTACACACGTTTATCTTAAAGTG
Organism: Lagodon rhomboides; assembly: GCA_039737535.1. Classification (NCBI taxonomy): domain Eukaryota; kingdom Metazoa; phylum Chordata; class Actinopteri; order Spariformes; family Sparidae; genus Lagodon; species Lagodon rhomboides. The sequence goes on from CM077797.1 coordinate 7,822,495, forward strand.
AAAAACACTTCATCTGAATTCTGATATGAATTTGGAAATATCAACACGTGTCGCATTTTATTTTGAAAAAAACTGTCGGAAGAGACTAGTGAATTCATGAAAATAAGCCATTTCCTCCATGTCCGCTCTACCAGGCGTCGCTCTGGATGTTAAGAGCCGCTCTAAAAAGCTTTCAGAACAAATGGAAATCGTACAGACACAGGTTTGTGCCTTGGGTTGTACTGAACCTGTCTAAAAATGAGAAAACTCTGCGGCAGGTGACGGGGCTGTCGAAAGACAAGCTGGTCCCGGATGAGGAGGTTTCACAGAGCCTACTGAGGCTCTTCAGAGTCCTGCTCAGGAGTCATTGGGCTAATCACGGAGAGCTCAGAGCAGCTCAAACTCCCTTTCTCACACAGGTAACAAGTGAAGAAGACCAGCTTTGTGGAGGAAACCTAGTGCGTGGAGATGATGCCATGTTACAGTCTCTGGGATTCTGCATCGACCGGAAGCCGAGCACTTTGCCCTTTGCAGGAACTGGAGTGTTTGTCACCAAAGGATTTGTGCGCAAAGGAGCAACAGTTGCCATGTACCCTGGAACCATCTATCAAGCCAATGAGCCAATTCTCCTCCAGTCCATCAGAAACCCCTTTGTATTCAGGTGTATTGATGGTGTCTTGATTGATGGCAATGACAAAAACATCTCCAAAATGGTGTTCAGGTCATGCAGTGGCAGGGACAGGCTGGGGCCGTTCATGATGAGTGACACCAGCTGGCTGACAGATAGTCCACAAAACCCACTTGCTGTTGGTCAGTACGTGAACAACTGCTCCAACGAGAGGCCTGCTAACGTGTGCTACCAGGAGTATGACGTGCCGGACACATTTCCCATCGAGCTCCGCCAGTATCTGCCCAATGTCAAGTACAGCCATGACACACAAAGGCCTCTACGCTGTGTGGTCCTTGTATCACTCAGAGACATTACAGCAGGGGAGGAACTCTTCTCCAACTACTACACCATTGTGCGTTAGAGTCAAAGTACACTCGCCTGATCTGCTTTGGAGTCGGAAAAAAAATTAAAGGAGCTTTTTGTAAGAATTTCAGTTAAAGACATTAACTAACATTCTAAACAGACTATGAAGAAACAACAGTGTTCACGTTATCTCAAAGACATCCTTCAGCGGATGAAGAAGTAGTGCCCCGATGACAAGAAACAGTGTTGGGCAGCAAAGAAATAGAAGCTTGGTTAGTTGTGAGAGTTGGTGTTTGCACCTTTTGACTGCTGATATCTCTACAACACGATACATAGACATCTTTGACATAATGTCCAAACTGTTATTTCATCATCTTCTGTTGAAAAATGTAGTTAATTTCAGAATGTTTTAAACTAAAAGTTTTTGTTTTTTTCTTTCACAAATTCAAAAATAAAAACCTCTCTCTTTGTACTCTCAGCATTGCACTGGAATAAAGGCGAAAAATGAAAGGTTATACATTCAAAATGTTACATAAATGACAGCCTAAAGGAAAAAAATGCATAAAGTATGATAAAATAAATATACTTGAGTATCTGACGTGTTATTACTGTCGTATTAATGTGTAGGACATGCTGTGACAGAGGTGGAGCCAGTACTGCTGGGTATAATCTACATGATGCTTCTGTGTTTTAGAGGTAAGAGGAATTCTAAGAGCATAAAATGTAAAATAAGTACAATTACTTTAAACTTGCAGGAATACAGATCAAACCTGGTCATTAAAAGGTGACTCCACCAATTTCACACATTATGTTTTATCTTCGGGGCTACTTATCCATGTGTGAAATTGTAAAAAGCCTTTTGGGGCTCCAGAGGAAGCCACATGTAATCTGATGGTGTCGCTCACTGGCAGAGTTGCATTGCGGGTAATGTAGGCACCAGGTTTTGAAAAGGAACAAGAATGTATGGCATAAAAAAGGGGATATCTGTGTTTGTGCTTTATCAATTTTAATCATTTGTAACTGTCCATCATGAGTCCAACAGTGTTATAGGAGTGCGATCTAGACCAGTGGACTGCTTTTCACTGTGCCTTTAAGCACCCCTTGAGTGAGTCTGTCTATAGATCCTGTAAGTGTAAATGAAAAGAAAATAATTAGAGGATGGATGCTTGAACTTTCGCAAGAGGATTAATAAAGTAATTCTTCTTCTTCCACATCTAGGGACAAAAACAAGAGGCAGTGACAATCTCCATACAACCCAGTTAAATGGGTTTCAACCAGAATTCACAATCCAGCTCTTTCATATAAAATTTACCAAAAACCTTAGCAAACATTGTGACAGAGACGTGACAGTACGTGGAGAGCACCGGGTAATGCAGAAAGAAACTGCTCATGTTGACTGGTCACCGAGTTAAAACCATCATTTCACATCATGGGGAAACACAAGAACAATATAGTAGTTTTAACATAAAAAGCTAAATAAAATTGGTGCGAAGTAGCTACTACTAGCTGCTCATCTTCTCCTTCAATCTGTCTTTTTTCTGCTTGCTGTACTACACTAGTTGTATTTCAACAACCTCACACGGAAAGTCTCCATAAAAATGTTGCGCAACCTTGTAAAGCCAATTTTGACCTATCAGGGACACTGTAGCAGCCCAAGCACAACTTATTACTGCAATATCCTTCCGCTGATAAATATAGTCTGGCATAATTTCACTTTTTTTCAGTTATTAAAAGACACATTTGTATGAAGAAGATAGTGAATGAAAATAAGTGTAATCCAAACATTACGCCAGTCAGCTGAGATTGTATTGTCAACCAAAGTGAGCATTAAGTTCGTCAGGGAAATTAGTCCGGCTGCATAAAGGCAGTTGGCGTCGCCATCTGCGATCTTTCCAGTCGCATGCTGAAGTTGGGAACGGATCATGTCTAGCGATTCTGCTGATTACAACAGGTAAAATCGTGCATTTTGTGACATTTTTTGTGAAATAATAGTCTGTCTAGTTATATTTAAGCATGTCACGCTGTCGCACACTCTCTGACGCCAAATTTGTAATTATTTAGCTGGCTAGGCCCTACCCGCTATGAGGGCGATGTGGTTGCTAACTGTTAGCTTTGTGACACCGTAACACCGCAGTTCCAAATGACCGTTACAAGCCGTTGTAGACTACTTGTGCTTTGTTTCTCTAATGACGAATGCCTTAATTATCAAGACTACATTTTATTATCTAAATACGTTTTGCTGTCGTTGTCAGGGGTTGGCTAATTCAGAGGTGCCGTCGGGCTCGGCCTAGCTCTCAGGCAGCGCCGTTGGTAGTACAGGCCCAACTGTCGGACATATTGGCTAACTGAGTGAAGCAGATCTCCATGTTGAGATATGCCGAACGTGTAAAATACGACTGAAACGCTTTTGACTCGGAAGATAAAATGTGCCGTAGTGGGCGTGTGAGTCGGCCTGTAACCCTTCGAGGTTACATAATCATGAATTTTGGGTCGGCAGGTAGTTGAGCTCTGCTCGTGGAATTCGACACGTGCGCCCAGCCCGGGACTGTGTAATCAGATACTCTGGGCGTAACCCGGACCAGCACACATTTGACGAAGCTTTTACGTCTTAATCATTAGCTGACGTGTAGGTGGGTTTTGACATTTGTTATATTTTTTTAAATGAGGGGCTATATGACACGTGGTAGGAACGATCGCGACATGTAGTACGGTTTCTCTTTAGAGTGTCTATTCTCAATATCGCTTCAATTTCTTCTACTTGTGAGAAAATATCAAAGTTGACTCGAGGTGAAACTTGACTGTGTCCCATTTCTTAAACAGCTCAAAAGATAGAGACCATGGGGGGCCAGATGGAATGGAGCCTGATGGTGTCATCGAGGTATGTTGAGTCACAGATTAAATCACCCTGTCATGTCATTTGTTCTATTTTCCACTCATAAGCCTCTGTTTAAAATTTAGAGCAACTGGAGCGAGATTACGGACAACTTCGATGATATGAACCTGAAGGAGACGCTTCTCAGGGGAATATACGCATATGGCTTTGAAAAGCCATCTGCCATTCAACAGAGGGCAATCATTCCTTGCATCAAAGGTATAGAATTCACACTTGATATTCATAAGTAAATTAGATTTTTATGTGAGTGAAATGATGCTTTACCATCTTTCGGGACTTACCCATTAATGGGGATAACTTTGTTTTCACTGATCACTCTATACAATTGTGTGTATCCTACTTTTGTGTTTAACTGCTGTGAGGCAGTCTAACCTGGCATGATGATGTAAAAGATGTCACAGAGACAGATTTTATTTTCAGCAATTGAGATGGAAGCAATCTCTTCTTAAAACTTAAGTTTTGTCCCTTTACCATTAGGTTACGATGTCATTGCCCAGGCCCAGTCAGGCACTGGTAAGACGGCCACGTTTGCCATCTCTATCTTGCAGCAGCTGGACGTTGAGCAGAAGGAGACTCAGGCTCTGGTGCTTGCTCCCACTAGAGAGCTGGCTCAGCAGGTATGCTGTTCCTGATGTCACGATAACTTCAGTGTCTCAGACCTAAACAGCACATTGAGGACAATGATTCAATTACTAAGGTACCATTTTTACAAATCCTGTCAAAATTCTGAAATTGTAAAACACAAATTATTCTTTTTGGATTGGTGCAGTCTCTGTCCATGGCTGCATTGGTCCGAAAGGTGATCTGGCTTCACTGGATTGGTTGTGATTCGAATATTCATATTTTGCGGTGGAAAACTGAGTGATATGATGGCATACCATCTTTCGGGACTGACTCTTGCAATGGAGACTTCCTTTTATTTTACTGATCACTCAGAACACTTCAAAAGAGTACAACTGTTTAGTCATGCCTTTTTCACATTATCCTGAACTGCTGTTTGTTTTGTTTTCTTTTGCTCCTCTCTCCCCTTATTAGATCCAGAAGGTCATTCTGGCCCTGGGTGACTACATGGGGGCAGGTTGCCATGCCTGCATTGGTGGAACCAGTCTCCGTACTGAAATACAGAAGTTCCAGGCTGAGGCCCCTCACATAGTGGTGGGCACACCAGGACGTGTGTTTGACATGCTTAGCAGGACATATCTGTGTAAGTATCACAATTGCTGTTAAGCAGAGAAGCATTCTCAAATCATGCTGGTTCATTTCACAAATACTTAAAAGACATATAAAGACTTTTAACATCCCATTTCTGTGCAGCTGCCAAATGCATCAAGATGTTTGTTCTGGACGAAGCTGATGAGATGTTGAGCCGAGGGTTCAAAGATCAGATCTATGAGATCTTCCAGAAACTGAGCACAAACATCCAGGTGAGTGTTTCTTTGACTGCAGGCTCAGCACTGACAGGTGATGAGTTAATTATGCCAAACTTCTGCATTAACAGAAGTCTGCTATAATTGTGTGATCCAGATTTTATCTGTTTCATGCAATAATGCTAGCAGAGTAATGCGTAGAAGGAGATTATTGCACACTGTACTGAAACTGAGATGTTGTTGAACCTCTTTCTTAATGTTCATTAGCCTCTGTCTCAAGGTGCAGTGTCACACTTGGGTCTGCGTTTCAAACTCTCCATCAAATTTAGACTTGATTTTGTCTCTTGGTAACATGTTTTGTGTCGTCTCCAGGTGGTCCTGCTCTCTGCCACCATGCCTGCAGAGGTGTTGGAGGTGACCAAGAAGTTCATGAGAGACCCCATTCGCATCTTGGTGAAGAAAGAAGAGCTTACCCTTGAGGGTATCAAGCAATTCTACATAAATGTAGAGCGAGAGGTGGGTTTACTTGTCTGAACACTACAACATTTCAGCTAACTGATTTTCATGGTTGTGCATGTAAATGCCCCTTCTCTTTAAAGCACCCTGCTAAAACTGCAGGAGCCAAGCCTCACAGGTTTAGCTCATGTGGCTGTGTAAGCACGGGTACACCAGGGAAGGAGATTAAAGGCACAGTATCGGAAATGAGGCTTGGACGGACCTCTTTCTTAATGTCCATTGTCCTTTGTCTCAAGATCCTGTGTTACAACTGCTAGTTTATTTTTTTTATGGAGTTTAATAGATCATTGATAAGTGGTCTTGCAGCAGTAGCTGCAATGTGACTTGTTGGGTTAACTTTGTATTGCATTACTTGGCTTAACTTTTTTTTTTTTTTTGGATGTCTCCAGGAGTGGAAGCTGGACACCCTGTGTGATCTGTATGAAACACTGACCATCACCCAGGCTGTCATCTTCCTCAACACTAGAAGAAAAGTTGACTGGTTGACTGAAAAGATGCATGCTAGAGACTTCACGGTCTCTGCTCTGGTAAGATCTGTTGCCTGCATGCTTGGCTCTACAATCTTTGAATCAGTGCAGTATTCTGCTTGTCATGACTCATCTGCACATTATCTAACTAAAATGATTCTTCATTCACAGCATGGTGACATGGACCAGAAAGAGCGGGATGTGATTATGCGGGAGTTTAGGTCTGGCTCAAGCAGAGTGTTGATCACTACTGATCTTCTGGTTAGTATGACATGTGGAGTTGATGGGCATAATGTAGTTATCAGCTGTGAAGTTGAAACCCAAAATGTTTTTATTCCTGCAACAGTCCTTAAATGGCCAAGCAGTTCAAACTTTTGGGAGAGTAGGGCTCGTACTCCACAATGGTTTCCTCAACTGTAGGAATCTGTTACTTATATATGGGCAACATTAACAGCTGTACATTGCGTTAGCCATCTGTCTTTTAGACTTGTATCTAAATGTTTTTGTCTCTTTCTCAGGCCCGTGGGATTGATGTCCAGCAGGTCTCCCTGGTCATTAACTATGACCTTCCTACAAACCGAGAGAACTACATTCATAGGTGAGTTTCATCTTATACTGCACCAGTATGTGCACCTCTGTGTACTTTGAGTCTGACGTAGCTGATCTTTACTCTGCAGAATTGGTCGTGGTGGCCGTTTTGGCAGAAAAGGAGTTGCTATCAACTTTGTCACTGAGGAGGACAAGAGGATTCTTCGGGACATTGAGACGTTTTACAATACAACCGTGGAGGAGATGCCTATGAATGTGGCTGACCTGATTTGAGCCCTGAGATTTCATTTTTTAAACGCAGTGATAGCGATCGTCCACTTGCATTGTGCTTATATTATTCGAGGGGGAAAAACTTCTCAATGCTAAACCTTGATCAGAATTTTGGTATGTGTTAAAAGCGAGGTGTCTTCTATGGTGGTCCCTTTCGGACAGTTGTAGATTCTAACCTCGACAGCCGGCTGGTTGGAGCTACAAAGCCATGGGGTCTGTAAACATAAAGGTCCTTATCAGGTATTTCTTTCCATGTTCAATTAAGATGTGTGTGTTCGATGTTCTCCACCATTTAGTAACTTACTTGTGGACTAAAAGGTATAAGTGCTGTATAAAGTCTGCAAATTATGTTATGCTAACATATGTACGATGTATTGTGGGCCTGCTTAATAGAGGCACTTCTCATGTTATACTGTAGATTCACTTGCTTTGTTATCTTTTGTGATTGTTTTAATTTAAATGTACTATATATATTTTCTTTTTTATCCCTCTTGCTTTTAGATTTCCTCACTGGTTGGAAATTTTTTGCTGACATGTGGTTTTACCCTCAGAGTATATTGCTATTTACCCACTTGACTAATTTTCAGATTTCCTCCTCCCAGAATTGTATGAATGTCTTAATAAACTGAAAATTGCTGTAAGTAAACCCCCTCGTCTGTTTTTGAAGTACTAAGTTCACTCGGTATGAACTAAAATGACATCATTGTGCCAACAATGTTTAATGTAGTAAAGGGCGTGGAATTCAACCTATACTTTTGAAGAGGCTGTGATGAAGCAGGAGACTCGGTGTGCAGACAGCAAGATTTGTGACATGGCTCCATCTACTGGTGAACTAGTAGACAAACTATGGGGAAAGGGAACAGGGTGGCTTTTATTCAACTCTGAAAATGTCAAACATTTCTAGAATGTTTCAAGGTGCCTAAAATAATTGGCTGAAACATTTGCTTCTTGGAGAAGAGGTCTGCAATCCATGAATTTATCTAGAAAGTTTTGTTTTAGTGTGACTGAATTCCTTTTGATGTGAAAGACATTTTTAGGAGAATATGCTCAATTTAACAAAGTGGGTAAAACATTTGGAGTTGGTTCTAATTTCTCTGATTTTATTTTTCAATTGACTGAGAAGGTATCAAAGTGTGTGTGTATAGACCATACCAACAATTGGTACGACACTGGTTAATACTTATAAAGGTAATTAACAGGTCCCTACTCAAAAGTAATCCATTACTTGTCAGTATACTAATTTTATTATGCATACACAATCAAGTTTGTTTCATTCATGCTGGTAATGACCAATATTCAATTTATATTTATTTTTCATCTCATTGTATACCAACAGCCCTAATTATTGCAGTAGTATGAGTCAAAGATTGGAAAACAGTTGCACTCTCGTATAGTGTTTATAGTGCACTGGTTTGATTTGACCATCCACCAAAAACTTAATCCATGCTCTACCATTTACAGCATGGCAAGGGGTAATTTGAATGGCACTAGGGCGACATGATGGCTAGAAAAAACAACTTCACTCCGCAAAAAATGATGCAAACAATAAACTACAAAGAATATATCTAATCTAATAATCTAATGTAAATCTGGGAGAAGTTTTTTCCTTCTCTGAAATGGGTGCATAGGCCTGCCTGTGTTGAGGGTGAAAATAGCGTCTTTTCAAACCAGTTTTGGATCTCAGGGCTTCCCGTGACTTGAATTGCGCAGGGCAAGTCCCCATCTGCTTCAGCTGTCGAGGAGAATGCTGCAGCTCCAGAAATATTTTGTGGACTTCTCATGAGGATGAGCTGATAATGACTGAATTTTTATTTTTGGGTGACCTTATCCTTTAAATCCACCACTGGAATATGTCCCAACATGGAATTCGATAGCTTCACTATTCTGATATTAATAGTATTGCTAGACTACTAGTAATACTACTAATATTAGTAATATTATATAAATATTGGTATTTTTAATATTAGTATTAGTAGTATTACTCATCTGGCTGACTCTACCCACAATGCAACTGCGGCACCGACAGTTCATAAAGGTGTGATATGCTGTAGCCATGATCCATTAGCCTCAAGTAAACATGAGGAGCTTCTACTTTCAACTCTGACATCATAGAAGGTAATTCATCAGATTTCCCACGGTTCCCTTGAGAGCAGCAATCTGCATCTGCTTTCATGAGGTTGTTCCGGGTTGTTGAGCGCCTGAGGAAGTAGTTTGGTCACTTATCTTTGGTCGCATCAATGCATGCAATTGTTTGCACAAGAGATAAGGCGTTGTTCAACAGCGAGTCAACCAAAGTGGAATCGATGAGAACAATTACAAATGTTCGTGAATATCCCCCATAGCTCTGTTGTGGTATGACATTTAAAACACACACGTCTTGACTAATATCTCAACGAAACCAAAGTTAAGACACCTGCAAATTGTACAACCAGTAGGGGTCTGTTGAGGATGAACACATACAGTGCAAGCGACATAACGGTCATCTTGGTCTTGCTTCAAGAGCCGGCTGACTTGTTCTCTGGCAATCACATTTCACAATAGTGACTGTCAGATTGTAGTTCCTTAGGAAGTCACAACGTGGTGAAACGGTGGGTTTTTATGCACATACAGTATATTTGTACGAAATTAAGAAAGTGAGTATTGCCATGTTAATGTCTGGTTTGAAAAGGTGCTATGTTTTTTTGTTTTTTTCGCATAAAGGAATTAAGCACTAATTAATGAGTCAGCGCTTCTGTGTATCTGTGGTTGACCTGTGGGGGCATCACAACACTGTCGTTTTCCTCTGCACAGTGTCTCCCGGTGTGCACTTCCATATCATACTTAAAATTGTTCTTTTCTCTGCGCCTTCTTTGTTGATCTTGTATTACCGGTTAAAATATCCTATATGTAAAAAGAGGACCCCATTTTACCAAAGTAAATTCAGGATACCTGTATATTCACAAAACTTAGGCCAGCTCTGTGTCCACCTTAGCTTAAAGATCCAAATTTCCTTTGGACCTTTAATCCATCCATCTAATTTTTTTTATTGAGAAGGATGATCAATGAGTCGTCAAATACTGATGCTTCGGGATGGAAACCAACCTGACCTACAAATCCCAGGCGGCAGCATTATGACCAATTTGGAATTCTTACAAATGGGGCCTTTGAGGGGTGACAACGCCACATCGAGGTGACTACTTCCTCCGTCGCTTCTCCCAAAATGTTTATATTCTTTGTGCGTGTGTACCAATTTCTTACATTAATACATCAAGGAGGGTCTATTCCTTCTCAATAACAGTATATAATGCAGCCTGTGTAATGTTGCCTGGCATGAGAAAGGTCGTTTTGTTGTAAAGATGATCTGTTCTTTGAGCCCTTAAAGGACTGCATTGTTCCTCATTCACAGAGTTTAGCAATCTGGATCACACCCTTGGCTTGCGCACCGGCAGTCGTGTGAGCCTGTTCCTCTTTGTTGATCTCAGTGAATTCTACGAAGGCAACACGCTACTTCTGTAAAAGGAATATTTTGACATTTACGAGATGTAAAGTAGTGAGCTCAAACGGTGCTGCTAGGCAGACGGTGCCAGGCCAGCTGTTTCCCCCCTCTCTTTCTAGTTTAGATAGCTTCGTGTTGTATCTGTCCGTGTGGGAGTCAGGCATGAACAGCAAGATCTTAATTTAGTTTAAAACGAAGCTAAATCTTGCTCCCAGTGACCAGGGTACAGTAATGAAACAACCAAATTTGGAACTTCTCTTTTTTCTTCTATGTGACGAGAAGACAGTCGTAGGCTATGACAGTGAGCGTCCTCCTTCAATGACTAGTTTGACGTTCTTGAGAAATATGCTTATTTGCTTTCTTTGCTTAAAGTTAGATAAGAAGGCCGGTACCACTCTCGTATCTACGTGCAAGAGATAGCAGGCAGTTAGCGTAGCGGGGTATTAGCTTGCCTGGCTCTATCCACAGTTCCAAAGAAACTGCCCACTAGACTACACAACATCGGTGAAGGGTGTAACATCTGTACGTTCATCCTGGCTGAGCTTACCTAACCACAGAAGAGACAGGTTTTCTCAGCACTGGTACATTTTCTTGAAAGCTTGTTATTACCGGCCTTGAGTTCTGTTTTGCCTGTTTCCTGAGAGACTGAGTCAGTAAATAGGTATGTTTTAATAAGCTATAGTAATAGCTTGGCCGTGGCGCCTCGGCTGGTGCTTTGACCAGCGCAGTCTGCATCTATATTTAGTCAGCTTTCTCGACACAATTATTTTGAGAAGCCACCTTTTGGGAAATGACTAAAGATGACACTCATTGTTCTGACGACTGTCAGCAGCTGACTCACCGTGTGCTGATTCTCAGTAATCACTTGGTTAAATTTAGGAATAAAAAACAGTTTCAAGCTACAAAGGGAAATCAGACTAAACAGCTCACGTAGTGTCCGTGACACGATCAGATCTTGTGATTTAAATGAGCAGAATTGCACATTTACCGTCTGTGAAGGAGCACTGTGTGGTTTGGAGGAAGACATTTCAATCAGAAGAGAAAGTTCTTCATTGGCAGAGTTTTTATTTTCCTAAACAAACTAAATGAACAAACTGTGTGTTTTCATCACTGAATAAACAGACTGACCTTAAAGGACACTGCCACCTTTCTAGCCTCAAACAGTGTTCCGGGGACCTTCTCCAAAACGACATAGTGCCCCTTTAAGTTGATATCGACCCAAGGGCAATTTAAAACGCAGTCAGTTAAAGCACTTCGCTGGACAGATGCAGGCAGCTGGCTGTGTTTTTAGGCCCGTCTGAACCCTTTGTGTGAATTATTCTCCTTTATACGTTGCCTTGGAAACAGAGCAGCTGTTTGGAGAACAGCTAATCCCGGCAACATCGCGCTCGGAGATGAGGTGCCATAAATACACATATATGCGATTCACAGTGAGGCGAGGTGAAGTGAGGAGAGGGCGACATTTCCATGACCTTAAAGTGGCAGAGACAAGATGTTTACTTAGTGATTATTAAAAGACAATTTGACATTCGCTGAGATGAGATTTGTGGAAGATTCAACACTATCGGAGAGGAAACGTGACTGTTGCTGCAGCAGAAATGAGGATATACAATACTGCAGGGAATGAACAGTGGAGATGAAGAAAGAAGCAATGACTATAACACAGTAGATCCATCATGATGGACCTTCAGTGATGTGTGAGGGTGAAAATCTTAATTCCGCCTTGGCTTATTTGACGCTATAATTTCACACAACTGAAAAAATGAGCGCCAGATCCGTTTGTCTGTGAAGGCTCATGACATTTATCTTGTGCCCGTCGAGCACTGACAGAGGACCAGCCTCAGTTATTACTGTGAGCAGTGTGCCAGATGCCTCCGCGGATCAGACCCTCTGAACGCTGATGACTTTCTAGCCAGTGCCGGGGGTATTTTCGGCTCGGCGTATCACATGTCAGGCGCCTCAATCAGAATCACAGTGAGCAGTGTTCCGCCACACACTCTCCCTCACTCCACTTCTAAGGATGTGTTTAGGCAGTAAAGTGTCGAGCACGTTCATGCTAATGTTTGCACCTCTGCTCTAATAAGGCAGGTGTTGGACCTCCAGCTGCTCTGCTGCTCTGCAAACTTGTTGCACTAGGTGAGATGGGCCAACGCACGCAGGGATAATCTGAGAATCAGTGTAGCAGTGGGTTTGCAATGCACATGGTTTCAGTGGCTTGCTTCCTATGCATGCACATTATCTTCAGCAGCACTGTGGTTTTTATGCCTCACCGAAACTGAACGTCACCAAAATAACAACGGAAAGCTGTGGGTTAGAAGCTGGTGTGTGTTTTCTTCATGGTGATAAATTGAAAATACATATTGACTTTATCAATACGTTTTTTGCCCGGTGGAACCTTATAAAAGCACTCCTCGTGAAAACTCTTCCACAGGATGGTTGTTTTATCGTCACTTTTCAAGCACTTCTTCTGTTACTGCAAATCAAACTCACACAAGTCACTTAAAGACTAAAGCTTAAACGTTTGAACTGTGCTCTCCAGAAGCCGATTCTGTCTCGTTTAGGAAAAAAATACACTTGAGTTGTTGCTGCACACATTTTGTACAGACTTAACAAATGAGATGGCATTTTAATTTCAGTGCTTTGGAGCAGCTGGCTGGCAGATTGTTCCCTTCAGACGGAGGCCGGCGGGCTGTTTCCCACCGTTTCCAGTCTATGTGCTAAGCTAAGCTAAGCTAAGGTAAGCTAACCGGCTGGCAGTACAGACAAAAGAGTAGTGAAAAGTGTAAAAAACAGATGGTTGTTGTGTTCAGAACTATCATTTAATTCCATTTACCTTGGAGGGCCGAATACTAACCTAGACTTTTTTTAGCCACTGTTAGCGACATCAGCTGATAAAAATGCATTACATGGTATTCTGCGCATAAAAACATAAAACAATAAATATAGCCGCAAGTGGCAATGCGCGGGTTCTCACCTGTTCCGGCCCAAACCGGCCACCGCGACCCTCAACCGCCGCAGCCAACGACATCACCCACTCACCCACTGTAGCCAACCACATCACCCGCTCTGTCCGCAAGGCCCCATGCAATACACACCCATTACAAGCCCCAGGTTTCTCCAAACCAGGTGATCGGTTACACATTTATGATGGTTATGGCGCCCCCCATGGGCCGAGCTCAAAATTCTTTAGTGGGCTCGTTCATAGTCTCCTTAGGAAGATATGCAACAAGTTTCGTGACGATCGGAAAAACGGTTAATGTTTTGGAGCCGATATTCGCTAAGCCCCACCCGTTGCGAGGATATTTTGCTTGATGGCGGCCATGTTTTTCATCCGATCGTGCTCATTGATAATAGAAATGACTGTCTCGTTCCCCCGATGCCTCATACCAAGTTTGGCATTGATAGCACAAACACTTCAAAAGTTTATTCATTTTACCGTTTTTAACATTATGCAAATTAGCAAAAAATCTGTAATAGCAGCGTTCGTGGTGCAAGAGGCTTTTTTGTAGAGATCTATCAGGAGGATGTGTGTGTAAAATTTCAAATCAATAGCACTTGTGGTGCGGCAGGGAGAGCCTTTTGAAGTTAACGCTCCACGTTATAGCGCCCCCATTTGGCCGATTGGGTTCAAATTTTTTGAGCAGCATTATATTTTCGTTTATAGTTGGTGTACCAAGTTTCATGTCCCTAGGTCCTTCCAGCTGGTCAAAAATCAATAATGACGAATAGGCCACGCCCACTTTCACGTATCTACATGGCACTCTAGATATTAGTTAATAGTCTAATAAAAAAAATAATTTTATTAATTAATAAAATAATAAAAGTTGATGCACATCATTTCCAATGTTTGGGCCAAGTTTCAAGTTTCTGGCTTATTCCAGCTCACGGGAATTTCAGCTCAAGCGGCAGACAACGAATAAAAATAATAAACCGGTACAATCTTTGAAGGGTTCTACACCTTCGGGGTTAGAACCCTAAAAATGTCCACAGGTAGAGGAGCGACAGTACTGTATGAGACTTGTTCAGTGAGATGTAATAAGACAGATGTGCTTATTAATAGTAGCCTATATTCTATAGCTTTGACAGCTGCTGTTAAACCGAACAGCCATTTTGGATTTTGAGGTCATGGTTGGTGTGATGTGTGTCCCACTTTGCCCCTTCTTGGCCAGGTGCGGCAGCTTTCCAGGCAACCAGCAGGAACTTCAGGAAGTGGCTTTTTTTTTTCTTTTTTTTTTTAAACCAAAGTGTTGAAACAGTTGTTCTGAAATGTACCGGTGCCCTTATTTTTAAAAGAGATGTGCAGTGAAACCAGTGAAACCTTCAACTGTTTCCTGACAGACATTTCCCCGACCAACACACTGACATTAACGAGCACCCCTAACAATAAGAATAAAACACTTTGACTTTTATTTAATTAAAAAACATGTTTATGTCACAAATGTCACAAATTTGATTACAAAAAAGGATCTTACACCAACAAAATTGTCAAGTCAGAACACTTTGTTGCTCATCATTATTCATCACTGTCTCAGCACGGGAGCTGTTCGTAATTCTACTTCACTGTGAGGAATTTTGCACTTCATGACGTGGAGACATTTTTAGCGCTGGTACGTAACTGACCTACGGGATATTGTTCTTACCCTGACTCACACATCACTATCTATCACATCACATCTCAATGTTACTTCTGCTCCGCATCGTCATATCAGACACACAGACCTCCAACACTGCACGTCCCCAGTCGTTTTTAAAAAGCTTTAAAAGTGTAGAGGGGATGTTGAAAATGTTTTTTGTATCGTAGCAGTGGAAGGGTTCAAAATCCAAGACAGTCTTTATCAAGTGGCTGCAATTGAAAATACATGAGCTTATCTATCAAAATCTGAGCTCGGTTTGAGTTGGGACAACAGCTTCCTTACTTCTTCTTCCTCTTTTTTATTTTTTATTTTTTTTACACATTCTGCTGTCTATGCAAAGCCAGCGCTACCACATGATTAAACCAACGAGACTTGAGGTCACTGACATGTTAACGATCTCTAACAGTGACAAACATGGACCGCCCGGCCTCTTTGCCTCTGGAAACACAGAACACTCGCTCCAGTGTTATGACATTGGTGTCCGACTGAAGGGACTGAGGTAATATTCACAGCGATGATCCTCTTTTCATTACGATCTGTGCCACACTCCCTCACACACTGACACACACACAGAAACCTGAAGTGATACTACGAAAAGGCTGCTTTGCAAGGGTAAGTGTTAAAATAGTAAGGTTTACAAAGGAGAGACACTTTCACAGCCATGCAGTACAGCCTCCCTATGAGTCCGGAGGTCCTCTGTTTCACCTTTGGGTGGGTCGCTGCCTTCCACAGGTCGTAGATATCCTCCACGTGTCCGTGTGAAGTCATCATCTGGTTATAGATACACAGGTGGTACGGCGCTTTGCCCTCACCTGAGAAATAGACGTGCTCCTGTGGTGACACACCAATGGCGTTGGCGCAGATGCCCATGAACACATCGTCTATATAAATAGAGGCGTTGAGGGTCAACGTGGCTTGGTAGATTTTGTCCGCTACGTCCCCGGAGACGACGTACCCAGCCCCGGCTGTGTAGTCGGGGTAGGACAACCACTGGTACATCTCAAAGGGGACGTAGTACTTGCTGTCTTTGCTGCGGATTGGTGGCGCCCCTCTGTGCACGCGACCAATCCAAAAGTCTGAGACGCCTCTGCTGCTCATGTCCTGCAGGTAGCTCACCAGGTTGGGCATGTGGACGAAGATGTCGTCGTCGGCAGTCATAAGGAAGCGGGCATGTGCACAGCGGCTGTGCATCCAGTGGAACTGCAGGATCAGCTTCAGTGTCAGGTTGTGGAAGGAGTCCAAAAAGTCTTGTTGGATCAAATCGCCATGGAGACGGTCCTCGTGGACAAGCTGCTCCTGGAAACCAACCCCGCTCCTCTTGCTCCACGAGGGCTCGTCTTTCTTGGTCTGAAGAGCTCCCAAGGCGAACACCACCTTGACTGTCACTCCCAGCTCATTTTGGATGTAGGTCTCATTACCCCAGGTGGATCTGATGGCATTTCGCCTCTCAATGTTCTCTGGGGACGTTTTGACAAAGAGGAGGAGGAGGACGTCCTTGTTCGCGCACTTATCTGGGTGGTCCAGCAGGTAGCGGAAGTTGCTGAAGCTTCTGGCCTGCTCTCGTGGGATGGTGAGGCTCTTGTTGATGTAGGTGAAGCGGTTGACCAGGTAGCGATAGGAGTATGACTTGACGTGGTTGACAACGCTGTTGTCCAGCTGCTCCCAGCAAACCATCACCACTGACAGCACCAAGCAGGTGGTCATCAGCTGCACATACTGGCATCTTCGTATCCGGCGGAAATTCACAAACATCCTGGAATCTTGTCAGCCGGTGGCGGTGGTCCCTGTCTGGTTGGTGATGGTGGTGAAGCAGCTAGTGTGTGCAAAGGAGGAGGTGAGATGATTGTTGATGAGGTTGTGGAGGTTGAGAGTGTCGTTCCAGTGCCTCAGAGCCGCACTTGGTGGGTCTTCCATCCTAGGCTTTCCGCATTCAGCAGGAGGCATATGTGAGTGTCACTGGGTCTGCTGGGAAACATCCGCCATCGCAGCAGAATCACTGACTCGCTGATCATCGCCAGGCAACGGGAGACTCATCTTTCACCCATGAAGCTGTTGTCCTAAAGCAGAGAGAAGAGAGAGAGTTGATGCTTGATGAAACGTAAGTGCAAGCTCACAGGAGGAAGTGGAAATGAAAGAATACAGGTTTTCTCAATGATGTTTAGCAAGGTTGTATTTTTCATGATCAGTTGCCTCATGTGCAGCTTTTTTTTTTCCCCCTCAACTTTATCTACACTGATCCGCTACATCATTAAAACCACTAATAGAGGAAGTGAATGACATCTGTGGGATGAGTCCATTCTAAGGATGCCCCACCCAGCAACCCCCAGGACCAAAAAGGATCCACTGCCAACATCAGCCTGCTAGACACCACAGGACACCCCCAGAGGTCTTGTGTCCATGCCTTGATGTATCTGCAAGAGGAACTTAATGTTGTGGATGATCGGTGTATAGAGCACCTTTCATAAAGTTACCAGACATTGTAACATTAAAACAACACAGACTAAAATAAATAAAACTATACAGGACTAAAAAATTAGACTAATAATAACACAATATAATGTTGAGTTTCAGTAAACACCAGATAAAAAACCATAATGATTGAAATCATCTGAAGTTACTACTCACTTCAGGTTTTGAAAAGTCTCTAAAGGAATGAGTCAGAGGAAGCTGACATCAGTTGCACATTCAGCCACACATGGTTAGAGTCAGAGTGAACGCAGCACACAGCCGAATCTCCATTGTGACAAAATGATCTTACTAGGTTGACGTGTATTAAGCCACAACAGCGAGAGCGTAAATGTGTCTTTGTATTTATACACATCCTATGTATGTTCGTTGTTCTGCGAGAGTTGAGACGCGTCTGTGCTGTAAAGTGGCCCAACAGCACAAAGAAACCTACAACTGATTACGATCAGATGTGAAGGTGCTGACACCCAACAAGCTGTTGAAAACAACCCAGTAGCTCATCCCATGGAGTCAGCCTCAAGTGAAGCAAAAACATATAAACGTATCACAAAAAGTGTGTAAAAGTGGATATGGAATGATTATGTTTTGGCGGGAAGAGTGACTTTGCACAGGAAGTCAGTCAAGTAAGGGAAACCTCGGATCACAATACAAAAGATATGCCCGTGTAACACTTTCAGACAGTAATTTTAGCTAGGAAGAGGTTGAATGCCAATGTTAGCTGTTGTCTAACAACAAAAGCTAGTGAGTAATGAAATATGTTGTTTTAACCTTTAAAAATTTGCCCAGTGTCCCTCTGGATTTTCACAATCCATTATCTTTTCAGTTGATGATCAATCTGCAAGCAGTGATATGATGACAATTTTCAGATTCGCTGTTTACACAGCTTACGATCTGGAACACAGCAGTACCAAAGTTGAGCTTCCCACCCTGAGCATGATGTCGGAGGAAAATGGCCGCTGTGTGAATATGGTCAGTTGTGGTTGTTTTTGTCAACTTCCCGCCGGTTTTGCGCTTAGCGATCCCCTCCCTCCTCCCCAGAACATATCTTTCCTTTTACTGACATGGGTTACTGACCACATGCTCTATAACAGTGATTACTGTTGGAATATAGAGCTATTTAACACTTATTTTAATAAAAATATATCACTTAGAGCAGCTTTAAGTTTAATTTTTGGCCCTCAAAGAGGAACAGTTTGGCCACCGCTGCTATAAACATTATGATTTATGAATTAAACACCCTTATAAACGTTTTTTAAAAAGATTCAGAAAGAGAAAGCACACGCTCAGATCATATGCCAATACAGCAGCACAACATAAGCTACTCTAAACGAGGGCGCTTTTTGTGGTTGGATCTGAACTTGGCATTTGATTGCACCCACTTGTATTCAGTGTTTCAGTGCGAGAGTAGTAACGCCTGCTGAAAAAGGCAAACGTTAGTGGGTGGGGTAAAAGGGGAGGGGCGGAGCGGGCGGGGGGGTGCGACTGAATGCAAAAGCCAACACAGCAAATGTGGCAATGCAAGCCAGTCCATAATGGAGGGGTTTAGGGTGCAGACGCACCGAAATCGCTGAGAGTCATGGAAAGCGTTCGGACACAATGGACAGGCTCGGCGGCAACAAAGCAGGACGAGAATAACCTGCTTCCGGCCGGGCCTGGGCTGAAACCAAGGGGGGATCATGATGGGCACGGGGCCTGGGACTCCCACCGCACCCCGAGAGCTTTTTAAACATCATTGGATGGCCTGTGCCTAATGGGGTCATTGGCTCAGAATGGCTCTCTTTTCTCTCTGGCTGATAATGAGAAACTCTGCCTCGCCACACCTCTGGTTCACATCAGCCTCCTGTTTTTTACACACACTCACTTAGTGGTAGTTCTTTGTTTTATGGTTCCTTTCCCAGCATGAGCGAATACCTCACTTTACAGCCTACCTGTCATATTCCAGTAATATACTCTTCTTCTTGCCAATGATTTTACAGAGAGATTTTATAGATTGTTTACTGGAGATAAGCACAGACGTCTGCTGGACTGTGACCTGAACATGTAACACATTAATGTGGGTGTAAAGGAGGGCTGATGAGCATGTGATTGGGCAAGATGACCGGTCACACCTTAGCCATAAAGGGCTTCCAATGCTCACAACATTAAAAAATCATTCAACAGCGACATTTTTCGTTTTATAGGGACTATTTTTTCAGTGGAGAGTAGTTACAATGAAAATTGTCCACAGTAAGTAAAAGGGACACTATTCCTGAAAAAAAAGAAAAGAAAAAAAAAAGGTTGTTGAATTTCTGTCGTGTCAATTTTGAAGTTTTATTCACCAGCATTGTATCGGGGCAAAAATACATGCTAGATACACATGGAACTTTAAACTGGTACCAAACCGTCTCTATATGACCAACATATAAACACAAGACCATCAGGGAGAAGAATGGATGCCACTTTTCACGCTTCAAACAGTGTTCAGGGACCTTATTTTCCTCTGAGAACAAGGATGAATATTTCTTGTATTATTGTTTGTGTTATTACCTCATAAATATTGTACATATTCAAATTCTGCGTGTGCATTTCTCCTCCAAAACGACATAGTGCCCCTTTAAGTAAAAAAATATTTTGTTTAATTTGGGTGAACTGGCCCTTTAAGGACAATGTATGTCCAGCTGTCCGGGCCCATGACATGCCTTTTATCCCTGCTCTGCTTTATATCTCACATACATATTTACACACTAGATTAGAGTACAGTTAAAAACATGTGGATGTTGTGACACTCACAGTGATTTGCATGAAAACTGTGGGGACATTTGGGGAAGAAATGCTAACTTCCTTTTAAAAAAAAACAGCCAAAAATACATGTGAGACCTGACTATCTCATTTGTTAAAGAAAATCTAGAGCAAACACAATCAACAGCAAACACAGGCAGGCAAAGACAGCTCATATGACAGGTGCACAACCAACAATGTGACAGCGCCTAATGACTTTGGTGTTTATCCTGCCGCTTTGTGCTTCTTTGAAATGTTATTTTTGATATTTCTTTACACCTTTTCCTCAGGTGATCCTTACGCTATGTGTGTCTGTGATCTACCATCGTCTTCATATTATTGACTGAACTTAAACAGGCCATTCTGCTGTCACTCTCTGTCTGAGTGCCGTACTATTTTATACCAGCACTGAGAGCATTTACAAATACAAGTCCTCACTCCTCAGCTGCATCTAAAACAAGCTCAGAGAAAGTGAACCCCCCCCCCCACCAGCATATTTCCAAAGTCACCATTTGTATAAATAGATTTGAAACGGACAGAGGGAGGGAGCACACCGCCAGTGGAGTGATCACAACAACACTTACCTGCAAAAGAAAAAAATGAACTGAATCCGTGTCAGAGGCGGCAACGGTCTCCTCTCCACGGTGAGTCTGCCTCTCTGATGAAGTTTACTTTTCTTTCACGTGACAGGAGGCCGAACGCTCGTCAGAAGCAGGCATCAGTCCCTCGCTGAACAGTCAAACCCCTCTGTGAGAATATCTGTCAGGGTATTTTGTTTTCTCTGGTCCTTCCTCTGCCCTCTGAGTGCGTTTGACTGTAATGTTGCTTGTTAATGTGTCCGTTGCCTTGGTTCTTCCCCCCTCCCTTCCTCTTTCTGTGTGGGGGTGGCCTGGCAGGCTGTGTAGGTGTTAAGAGAGAGAGGGAGCAAGAGAGAGAGGGGGGGGAGTAAATGATGAGAGGAAGGCGTGCCCTCTCTGGGCCTCATCTGTGTGCTCTGAGTGACATGCAAAAGATGTGAAAACAGAACAATGTCAGATAAGAGTTATTGTTGAAAAGAAAAATCTGATTTCTTCTATTGTTGCATATTTGTCACAAGTAAATGTTTCAGATCTTCAAACAAAACAGAATAAAATGGATGTTGTGAAAGTGCCTCCTCGGATGCCCCTATAGACCCTTTTCATACGGTGGCCTTTTTCCTCCGACGGGAAACTAGAACGCTAGAATAATGTAATGCTGCTGTGTTCCAGGTTGCAGGTCATAGAAACGCGGGGAATCTGACAAGTTCTTGTCATTTTCCAGCTTCCCAAGCGATCATCAACTGAAAAGACAACCAAGAGCAAAACTTGGAGGCAACTCGGCCTATTTCAAGGTAAAACAACATATTTGATAACTCGTTAGCTAACGTAAGCATAAAAGAACTTCCGAGCTAACGTTACAGTTTCTATTTCTGAATTAATTTACGCCGCTCCCACTCGTATCGTGTCAAACAGTAACGTTAGCTAGGAGGTGGCTGAATGCTAACGTTAGCTGTTGTCTAATGGAAGCTAATCGGTTATCAAACCTGTTGTTTTACCTTGAAATGTGGTCCGATGACCCTCCAGATTATACTATTCGTTGTCTTCACAGTTGCTGATCAATCAGGAAACAGTTTGAGTGTGATGTCAGAGGAAAATGGCCCCCATGGGAATATAAATTCCGTCTGGGGCACCCTTCCACTGGACAAAACATGGTGAAATTAAGTGTCCTTAATTCAAGATAACATATATCATGACTTTCTGTGCGCAGGTGCCCCACCGCATACAGCTGGTGCCATTTTTTTTTTTTTTGCACCTGCCCCTCAAACATGCTGAGTCACCTTCAGTTAGACTACTGATTGCACAATGTACTGATTAGAGAAATGGCACCATCCACGGGTTGACCGGTTCCCTATAAGCCGCTTTCATTATACTTTTCAGTTTGCCACCAGGCAAAATTTTCAAGGAGGCATCATCTTTTTTCCCAGTCACTGTCCCCAGGTCACGGAGGCACGACTGTGATAACTGTGGAAACTCTAAACTGACCAAGAACTAGCAGCGCCGATGGAGCTGGCAAAGATGGCGAAGAGTGAGAGTGACAGAAACTGAGGGAAAACAAGAGTGAGAGGACTAAACGTAATGTGAACAGAACCTTACATCACCTTGTCCATGAACATTTCTGCCAATGAAGACAACAACTCCCATGATCCCAAGTTACTTATGTTTTTAGGTTTGATGGAGAGAGAAAAATGTGACCCATGGGTGAGTTGCAGGGCGAAAAAAACAATGCTAATCTAGAGCAACACAAAGGTTCGTCTCACATTTGCCAAAAAAACAAGTTGATGACCCCCACAGCTGTCGGGATAAAGAGACGAACGTGTTACGTTTTGGAGGACACCTGGTCAAACATGCTGTTGGCAGTGCGATGCTTTTGTTGACCAGGGCGGTTTCTTTGATTGACAGAATCATGAATTCTGCTGAATTCTGCATCCAATCATTTGGATGCATTTGTGCTGCGAATGATCACATTTAAGGGCACAGTGATCTTGTGCTTATGAAAACTTTTTTTTCCTTTCAACAAATGAAATGATGTATGTCGGAAGATCTGAGACGGTAACGGTAAACTTGACAAATGTGCAAAAGTGGAAGAGAAATCAGGAAGGGAGAAAACACTTTGTCGAACTGTTCTCAGACCGGTGGTTTCTTTTCCTGTTGAGGTGAAAGCCTCTCTGTGCAGAATGTATGGTTTTGAATATCTGTGTTACTGACAGGGAAGCAGGTGTATTTAGAGCAACACCCAACCGCACACGCACACACACACACACACACACACACACACACACACACACACACACCTTTTCATACTGATATCATGTATTTGTGTATGACCAGATCGCTGGAAAAAAAAATCCATCTAAAGAAATACTTTGGCTGAATTTCCATTTGTCACAACTCATTAACTGAGCAGCTCAACAAACACGGCTGACATGTTTTGTTTGATCATGAAGTAAACGTGTAGATTGAGGAAGCACCTTTATCTGGGTTTTATTGTGCGGCACTAATGTGGGTGGGTTGTATGTTAAGAAACTGACGCAGCTCAGTGTGTGTAAATGCATTAACGGCAGTTGCATTCAGAAGTCATTTGTTTAAAACATTTTTCGTCAGGAAAGCAACATTATGTAGATATTGGCATTTTGTGTGATTTGGCGCCCCCCACAGTAACCGTCGTGAATACAAACCCCAGCTCTGTGACAATCTGTCAGACGTAATGTAGGTTCACAGCACTGTAATGTGTTGAAAACTTGTATGTTGAAGTAAATGTGTGTAACGCTGTGATCCTACCCTCTGTTTCACCCTGTTGTAACACATTGTGCCATCAAAATGACCGCGAAGCTGTTACTCAACATAAAAAAAGTTTCATAATGTTGTGTTACGCATGACTTTATTTCAGTCTTTTTCAACCGCCAATTCAAAACAAAAGTCATCTCATGACACTTTCATAACGGAGCAGCTCTAAACCATGCTCCTTGATGAATCTATTCACAGCGACCCGACATTTCCCCCATGAGCAAGCACTTGGCGACAGTGGCATGAAAAAACTGTCTTGTAACGGGCAGAAACCTCGAGCAGAACCGGACTCAGTGGTGGGCGGCCACCTGCTTTGACCGGTTGGGAATGTGTTTTAGCAGAAACCTTAGGACACAAAGCAATCAGAACTATAGGCATACCAAAATAAACACAGCAAATTGAACTACATGAGGATGTTTTGCATTTTTGTCCTTTTCATGTGTCACATTGTGACCCAAGCAGTGGGTCACAATGTTCCCCCTTACAAATCGACTGTGGTATCACGTTTTTGCATCAGATATGGTATGTGGGGCTCATTTCCAATTATTTTCTGTTCAGTACCGACTGACACAAACAAGCAGCCTACAAACAGTCGAACCTCGCTCAATACCGCTGCTCCGAATTTCACCTGAGAGTCTGGCAACCGACTGCTCCAGGAGATGAATTTCTAAAAATATACCGAATGGCCTGATTAGAAGAAATGCTTGTCAGGAGGTCACGGATGTAGGAGACTACAGTGCAAGACAGTCAGGTCCTGCTGAGCACATGACTAATGCATCATGGGATTTTTCAAGCAGAGTGTAAAAAAAGAGGTATGTGTGCACACTTGTTCACACGTATACAGAAATACACAGAAAGACTCTAAGAGCCTGCTTTCATTTCCACTATTTCAGTTTTAAATTTGCACGTCTGGAAACCTCAGACCTGCTGATAGATGGGTTTGGATTTATTTATTGTTTTTTTCAATATAATTCAGGTGGAAAGAGTTATCAGTTATGATTCCTCCTCTTCACACTGGCCGTCAAATTATTCCCTCCCAGTGCAGCTCCATGTACAGTTAGAGATAGTAGACAAATTCCACAATTCTTAAATTCAGTGAAAGATAACGAGTCAAATTCTTACAATCTCTTAAATACGAAATTCCTCAGATTATTACGATTTATAATCTTTACGATAACATCTGTAATTCCCAGGTTTCCACAAAACCACCAAGCAACAGTAAACAACCTAGCGCTTAAGGCTAACGTTAGCTAGCATAACACTGTTGACAGAAGCTTAAATTCTCACCTCCAGTTCTCGCTGAAGAATGGAAAACCTGCATTGAACGCATCTCCCCACTCATCCGGACTTGCAACAGAAAGTTGTTGCACCATGCTTATCTCCATTTTGTTTACGTCTGCTTCCCCACGGGATCACTTGAGGGGAATCGCGTGGGAGTCCAGCTTCAGTCTGCAGAGCCATGAAGCCAGAGCGCTAAAGACACGCCCCCGCTGCTGCACGGAGCGGGGTTCGCTTAACATTGAACGCGTCGTTTGTCCAAATTGCACCAAATTCAACACTGGACGTCCTTGGGTTCCCAGCAACACACCTGTCAAATGTGAAGTGGATTAGATGAACAATTCTCGAGATGTGTGACTTACAGACAGAGAGTCCTTGCTTTGTAGTTAGATTAGTAGTTGGGTAGCTGAATCACCTCAATCACATCAATCTGTGTTCAGATAGAAGTGACTCAATTGCACAATTGTATCAGATATTCTGTCAGTGTAACTTGTAAACTGTAATTTTGTTGTCATGTTCTGTACATGGAACATCTATTGCACGTCTGTCCGTCCTGGGAGAGGGATCCCTCCTCTGTGGCTCTTCCTGAGGCTTCTTCCATCTTTTTTTCCCGCCCAGTTAAAAGAGCTTTTTTTCCCCTCAACGTGGCAAGTTTGAATCGAGGGTCTAAGGACAGAGGATGTCGTTCACTGCACAGATTGTAATGCCCACTGAGGCGATGTGATGGTGACTTTGGGCTATATAAATAAAAATCGATCTGATTCGATTTACAGCTAGCATCTGCACGGTACTATGGCTGTTAAATAACCACCGGCTACCCAGCAGTCAAATTCACACGTTGTAAAACAAAAACAAACTGCTTTTTGCTTTCTACATTTAACACGATGAAAGAAAATAAATGATCCCAGCTGGCACCGGACGTCAATAGACGTTGGTCTTTGGTTGGATTCAAGTCATGACGTCAGGTGACCAAAACCCAACGTCCATTGACATCTACTTTCACCATCTTTTGACATAGGAATATTGACGTCAAATGACGTTAATATTTTGTTGTTTTTATGTTGTGGTGTCTGGCAACCAAAACCCAACGTGTGTCAGACGTCTTGTACTCACACGTTGAATAATGACCTTTTTGATGACAAAATTCTAATGTCTGGACAACATCTATCAACAACATTGATTTGACTTAATTTGACTCAACGTTAAGTTCAGACGTTAACCCGATTTTCATTTTCAACTAAATACTAACGTCTATTCAACGTCGGAGGTGTCTCAATTAGACGTCTCTATGACGTCTAACTGATGTCTAGTGCCAGCTGGGATGTGTGTGTCCCTTGTTCTGTCACTAGAGCACGCACCATTTGAATAATGCAAATCTGTGCATGATGAAAGGTGAAAGACGTGCAGAAGTAGTGGGAACACACAGTAAACAAATAGAGAAGAAGTATAAGTTATTCTTTATGGAAGCCGAGAGCAGAGGTGCTTCCAGTTATTTTTTCCAATGAGATCCCGATTTAGGCTATTGTTTATTAGTTATCAACATGACCTCCCTGTTATCAGAAGAAACACGCAGAGCTGTTTCCTTTTATGACTTAGAAGATTTATGAGAGATCAGGACTGCCAGCATGCATAGATGGACTGAACTTCAATCTAATCTATTTATACACACACTTTATTATACAGTCCAAACATCCGCCAATGAGGGCTGTTTATTTTCTAGTTCCCCAACGAGAACAAGAATTCCTTGTTCGCGTAGAACAGTTAGGACATCTGCTTTGGGTCGAATGCTGTATGACCGTATGAGAGCCTAACCTGTCAATGAGCGTTGTCAATGTGTAGGTCGCGGTCTATTCTCATAAATCGTACGAGGTCATTTTCTTGTAATACCATCATCGTGAGAAATCTGTGAATCCAATTGAAATCTCCAGATAGAGGAGTTCAAGCAGCGACTGCACGGCCGTCCTTGGCTTCCGTATTCGTGTTACGTCTGGCTGACTGATGGATGCGGCAGAAAATTGCGCAAACCCAGCTGATTACTTTTTTTGAACTGCCGCGCATTTGCCTCAATAGATAACGCAAACCACGGTTCCCAGCATGCTCTGTGATAAAGGAAAGTGTCTGTGGGCTGAATACTGTAATATGTAGATAAGAACAGGAGCAGCAGTCATAATGACAAAGGTTAAGTGAGAAACTTGTGGAAAAACATGAGGGACAGAGAAGAAGGTGGGACACCGCCTCTTCTGAGTGCTTAATAGTCCAAATGACATTCAAAAAGGCTGCTAAAAGCACATTTAGCCTGTTGAACTTTTTCAGCTGCTCACGCTGTCTGTCAGCAGGAGGTAGTTGTCACCACTTCATTTGGATAAGCGCAGCGAGCGCCTCAGGGAGGCTGTATCCAGGCACGGCGGTGCTTTGAGCTGAATGCTAACATGCTAAGGTTATCATAGTGACCTTAAACCAAGCTAAAACCTAAAACTAGGAGTGAAAAGAATCCTTTTAGCAGTTGCTGGTTTCCTGTAGTTTAAGCCCACCTGAGGATGAGAAAGGCGAAGATGTGGTGATTCAGTGTTCCACAGCTCTGTTAAGATTTTAATGTGTGACTTTCTGTGTTTATTGGCGCGTCGCAAGCCAGCTGTAAAGGTGCATACCGCCACCCGCTGCCTCAGGGTGTCTACATGCCGTGCTGGTTCAGCCCGGGAAAGTAAATTAGCTTTGTGCTGTGCTGATATTCGTGAGCTTCGATTTTCAGTTGTTTCGCTCAATGACAATAAAGACTTGAATGTAATTTCACCGATATATAAATATCCAATAACAGGTCTAACAATGTCCCAATATCAGGCCGAGAATTCATCAGGTTTTCGTATTTGTAAGAAAAAATTGGTCAACACAACAAGCGCGAGGAGGCATCGGTGCATTGTGTTCACTGAGGACGGGCCGTGACTGTGAGTCGGTCGCGTTGATAAGGTGTTGTGTTTGTGCTGTTACACCTTTTCTAGACACTGTAGCATCGACATGATTTTGAAGCTGTTGTTTTAAGGCAATAAAAAGTTACATTATGTTGTTTAAAACAAAGTACAGCTGCAAGTCCTTTATGAGTATTTGGTCATAAAACAAAGCCAATGACCATGACGATATATCGAATATCGAATTTCAGTATTAAATTTCATGGTTCACTGTCCAATATTTCTCAAAACATTTAACCCAAAACCAAATGTAAATGCTCATGGTGATGTTAGAGTAACAGTCAACAGTCAAGGCTCCATCCTCTGGGGAACATAAAAAAACTACAGAATTTCGTGGCAAAACATCCGAAATTGCTGAGACGTTTATCTGGACCAGAGTGATGGAAGCACTGACCGACAATGCAATCATTGGAGCCACGTGGCGCGTAAACACTAGGGGTAGACCCATCATCGGGCCGATATGCAGCATCTTTACGATTATAGGTGAATTTTCTTTCAGAGTGCTGATAAAATAAACCGAATTGAAAATGTACTACTCCGAGTCTGATGCAGCACCCTCTCACACAACGTCCCACCCACGACAATCCCTCGAGGGTGACATGTCATAATTAGCAGCCTGTGAACACTGAACAATCAGAATCTGCAAACTAACTGAATGTATCAAATCAATGTAGTGGAGAGAAAGTGTAAAGTAGCAGAAAATCAAAGCACTCAAGTAAAGTACCTGAAAATGTTACTTAGTGAAAGTACTTGAATAAATTTATTCTAAATTTTGACACAAAGAGTTTCATTTTTACTGCGAGTGAATATCGGCCTTCATTTCAAATAATCGGTCGACCCCCTGGTGAAGACATTCGTTCAAGAACTCCGTCAATAAAGGAATGGTGTTATAGTGTCGTTAAAAGTCCGCCATTTGATTTGTCTATTTTTCACCATCGAGTCTTGATTCGTACAGTTCAACAGATTCATGGGTTTTATTGCGCTGCAAACTCTCACATTGTCCAACTCTTCTGGCCACACGGTTACCATCTCCGATCCGAAAGCTCATTTCCGTCAACGTTCGATTCAGAAAGGCAATCCTGTGCCGCTGGGTGAAAACGAAGAGCAAGCACGCAAAACACCAGATATTATCAAAATAGATTTTATTCTAGACCTTGAAATCTGAGTGATATTACAACAGTCAGATCAGGAGGCTGCGGACCGCAACCATGTGAGTGAGAGAGAAAGAGAGTACAACGTAGGTGAGGGCAAAGACAACACAACAAAACAAAAAAAAAAATATCTGCAAATCGGTATTTACATGTTCTGTGTTATAATACATCAACAATTAAACCCAGATTTTATGTTTTTTTTGTTCATTTCGTGTACGTAACTACAAATAAATCAGGATTACAAAAGTTTTGAGAAGTACAAAACCTTCAAGGGCTCTCCGACATAGCAAAGATAGAATTGACATTAGTACTTTCGGTAGGAACAAAAAATAGCAAACACACTTGAATGCAGTGTAAAAAGCTTATCGTCTAAAAACAAAACATTATAAAATACCATTCCACTGTCATAGACATCTTTTGAAATAGTGTCTTTGTGGTACAGTCCGATCACTGCCGACTGCGTTAAAGCAAACTTCAAAATAGTCTTTAGCTTCAGTACAAAATTGTTTTTAAAATAAGGAACATTCGGATCGAAACCTCGGAAATGTCCAACGACGTGTGTGTGTGTTTGTGTGTGTGTGTGTGTCAAGCCGTTAGCGAGATGAGACCTGGAATGCCATGAAGTCGGCTTGGTTCGACATTTGGCGCGTCCCGACGGGGACACTGTTAACCTGCTGAGCACTGCACATTTTCCGCATCAGTTCTGATTCGTCTTTAAGAGCATTTTTTTCACATTAGATGTGTCCATGATGGCTTGAATCGACACACCTCCCTGTTTCTCCATTTTTAGTCTAAAGTGCGGGGGAAAAAGAAAAAAAAAAACACCCTTCGAAGGGCTGCTCTTTTCTTTTTTTTTTTTTTCATTTCGCTATGACTGTTTAATGGTATTTTATAAAAAAAACAAAACATTTCTCATGGTCACGACCGCCGGTGACACACGAGAACATCACATACTGGATTTCAAGTGTTTTCAAAAAGTACTATGTAGTTTTGGGGAAGACATTTTAATCAGAAGAGAAAGATCTTCACTGACTGTTTGTTTGTTTTAATGCCTAAACAGACTAAATTAACAAACTCCGTTTAATGACTGAATAAACAAACTGACCTTAAAGGACAACAAGTTCATACCGTTTTACTTTGTTTATATGTGGCGGACCCTGCCACCTTTCTAGCTTCCAACAGTGTTCTGAGGACTTTGTTTACCTCTGAGAACAGCTTGTTTATTCAGTTATGGGAAAAATAAATAGTTTGTATTATTACCTCATTAATATCCTAAATATAAAAATTCTGAGTGTGTATTTCTTCTCCAAAACTACACAGAGCCCCTTTAAAACCCCCCCTTAGCGTAGGAGTGGCATACAAAAGAATCCCCTGTGATAGCACAGATATATATTTTTTAATATATATGTATATATATATATTATATGCAGATACCATGTTACATCAAGTCTGCTTTTAAACAACAAGCACAGACCTGCCTCAAAACGCCAACTCTGAACACTACAAACAAAAGCGCCGTCTATCGGTGCATAGGCCTGAACAAAGCCCGTCTCCAGAGAGTGTGTGTGTGTGTGTGAGTGTGTGTGTTAATGCTGGACTGCCTGACGACAGCAAACCAAAGCAGGGACTGTAGCGTGTACTTTGGTTGGCGCCGGAGACGACAGCTGCACGTGTAACAGACTGAATGTTGAGCCGAAACTGTGATATGACCTCCAGCATCATTAATTAGCCACGAGCGAACGTTGAGCCATGTTTCGAAGAAGGTGCAATCAAAGACCCCGTGCCTGCAGAGGAAGCCGTACTCCAGACGATGTCCTGATGTTTAATGACCAAGCGGGGGAAACAGGACACAATTAGAACGGCTTAGTCTGATTATCATTCAGCATTGGTTATTAACAAGCCATTAATTGAGGAAACACAATTATGCTTGTTAAAAAAGCGTCAGATGGATGCGAGCGGTTATGGGCCTGTTTCCAGTATCTCTCTCTCTCTGTCTCTCTCTCTGTCTCTGTCTCCCCACAGATCCCAGAAGCTGCTCCGACGCCAGAAAGCTCGCCGTTCCTGCTCCACGTCACCTCACCGCTGACGCTTCGGCACAGCCGTCCATACGTGAGCCCGAGACACAGATCCGGGACGAGCTCGGTGGCGGAAACCTGAAGCCGACTGCACGTCAGCGCTGATGCTCGGTTAGAACACGGGATCGACACGGCGCTTTAACAGCTACGAAGATTATCTTTCAGCCTAGAGGTTTGAAATTCTTTAGAGCTCTGTATTAACCTGATGAATTGTGAACACCTGAAAACCATTTCTGAGGATAAAAGTTGCAAAAAGCAAAGGAGAGTTCACCCTTTGATTAACTGCTTTATACTTTCGTTTAAAAAATGGCAAAAATGGAACAAACCTATTGGATAAAAATAGAGTTGACAAAACCACTTCATCTTAATCTTTTAAACGTAATGAGTGCCGAGAAGTGGACGAACGGATCTCCCAATGAACAGCTTTGACCCCACCGACCCATCCCGCATGTTAATATAAAACCCACAGAGATCAGTAAAATCCAAATTCAAAAAAACAACAATGTCCACAGGACACCAGATGCTGACATATGCAATATGCACACACCAACAGAAAACAAGAATCTGTAGAATTCTGGTACAAAGGATAAAAACAGGAAAGCAAGATAAATCCTGGTGTTTTGGTTTGGATGTGACCGTTCCGACAGGTTTGGACTGTGTTGATGACAGAAATGTTTCTTCCTGCAGGTCTGTCTGACGCCTGTGCATAACAGCTGGATGTGGCAATGGTGTGGTCCTCATGTGTACATATGGAGGGGGGAGGGGGAGGGGGAGGGGGGAGCGCTCCATCTGGCTGTAATGGCGGGCCATGGCATCTGACGGGACTACAGCAGTGTGGTGGACAGGCAGGGACAGACAGTCATTTTGGCTATGTACACATTCGTAGTCGGTCCATGGCTCCCCCAGACGGGTGTCATTTCCTCAGGTCTAATACGCAAACCTGGAGAAACAGGAAGGAGGAGACGGTCAGACATAACGAAACTCTCTCTTACAGGAAACAATAACTTCACGTTGGGCACGGTATGAAAATTTCATGTCGCGATTATCCCGTCCAACGTGATTCATGATGTTATCCAGATAATCGTCAGTGTTTCGTAAAACTTTTAAATAGAAACTAAGATTGCACTAAAAACATGCTGGAATCACTTAAACCTTTCATTTTGTTAGGAAAACTAAATATTTTTATGGCATCACAGATAGAAAACACACTATCGGTGACGACATAATAAATAAATAATTCAGCAAGTTAAATCAGTAATCATAAATCACAAGGTCGTCCTGCACAAATGAAAAATAAATCAACAGCGTTAACCTCATCTCGTTCTTTAGTAGCGAATCTGTAGTACTCACACATCCAATTTAACTTGTTTGTGGGGAAAACAATGTGCGAGCCGTGGTGGCAATTCAAAATAAATCAGGACACCAACATGGGGATTTTCATGATTATCTCCATAATGAAAATTCACCACCACCAACCACTCAACCTGCGAGTGTGTTTTATTGCATTAAGTGATCAAATCTTTTATCGCCCCGTCCCTACTTCAGATTGGAGTGCCTTTCATCCAAAAGTCTTTAGGGGATACTGAGTCACGTGAGAATTCAAACTGAAATTCAATCATGAGATCTATCATGTGGCTTCCCTCCCTCTGATTGTTAAGCACAGTTCTGCTGAATAACAGTGTGAACAAAAAGCCGGGAGATTGCTGGGTCGATCATAAACAGCCATAAAAGACTGTAGAGGGTCAAATTCTATTCTGTGAACTGTTCAGGCCAAGAGTCTAACATCCGAACACCTGTTTTGTTTTGTTTGCGAGTGTAGAAATGAGACAGAACCCTCTGTGTGGGGAGGATAAGTGGGCATGGTAGAATTCGGTGAACCTCGGCCTGAGCCTCATCTCCTGTCGAGGTCTTTAAAGGGGCACTTTGTAGATTTGGAGTAGAGTTTTTTTTCTCCCTTAACTGAACCGACACATACCACCAGAAACTACACATACCAGGGCTCATGCCTCACCGTGGTTTCATATCAGCCCATAGCAGCAGAGGAAAAACGTGCCTGTTCTTACTGTAGAGCGAGGGGAGACTAAGTGTATCATTGTTCAGGGTTGGCATTGTTCATTTAGATTAAAGAAATTAAAGCAAAAAAAAACAAAACAAAACAAAAATCTTTTTCATTGACCATCTATGGGTCCACAAAGCTTCCTGAGAAGCTGAAATCTGCGGTGGAGGTTCAGTGTTTGTGACGTTGTGTGCACGTCCCGGTCGCAGCTACTGCAAATCCGCGCTTGTTCATTTGAAGTCCTCTCAGACTCTGACAGATTGTCAGCGGGGTTCGACAGGCACCTTAATGACATTCAGATTCTTGTCCCCGAACCACCTCGGTGTGTCTCGGCTGTCTGCTGCTGTGCTGAAATGTGCACTCTTCTGCAGGTTTAGTTGAAGGCTCTCGGTTTATCATTCTGTCATCCTGGCCCACCTCCCGGTCCCTGACAGGCACACTCACAGCAGAAAGTATTCTTAAAGGGATCTGATTAACCCCAGCTAGAGCTTAGCATTCATGCTGAGAAGCAGCATTTTTCTCTCATATTCTAAAACGATATCCCTCAGTTTCTTTTTCCGTGTTACCCGGCGCAGACAGGTGGCTGTAACATCCCTTTGACTCTGCACAAGCTTCTGTCTCGCTACTCAACCATAAACACCTGACTGATGGAGCGTTGCTGTAACTCCTCTGCTCTCGGCTCCTCTTGCCCGGATGGACAGTCAAACCATCCTCTGGTTAATGCTTCAGACCTGCCCAGTCTCAGAGGTTTTATGGAGTGTGCTTGGGAATTTGGCTTGCACCCGGTTGGAACCTGTTCTGTCAGTCATTTATGGAGTATTAATAAAAGTGGAAGGATCTGAATACTTTCTGAAGCAACTGTTAACCAAACGCAAACAACAAATAGATGGTTCAGTGTGTGAGCGGTGACACTGACGCTTCCATGTGGTGTCAGCTAACTGCAACATGCAGAACCATGTTTGACCTCGGTCTCTTCGCTGATTCTGACGTGGTTTGTGGTGTCAGCTGACCTCCGTCAAACCGCATTACACATGGCTGACCAACAGACTTCCTGGGTCAGCAGTACGGGCGGGAAGTTGTACACAGGAGCCACATTGTGCGCGAGTGGCTGCTGCTTTCAGTGTGCGATGTGTGCGACGGAGCGCTCAGGCGGCACGACTCACCGATCCATCTGACGCGCTGGCTCCTACTTTGTCTCCTGTGGCGTTCCAGCACACCTCGAAGATCCCTCCTGTCCCCCGGTAGCTGTGGACTAAAGCCCCCGTCTGAGGAAACACAAGTTAGGAAACATCTTTATCCTTTGTATTTAGTCCATAATCTAGAATCTATAATATTATGGCTGATGTTGCTTAGCGTGTGTTTAATTCAAAGTATCATCCCCGACCTGAGTGTTCCAGATGTGGACACACTTGTCGAAGGAGCCGCTGGCGAGGTGCCTGCCGTCGGGGCTGAAGGCCACGCTGTAGACGGGCTCCTGGTGGCGTGTGAGGGTGTGGATACACACCCCGCGTTCCACGTCCCACAGACGCACTGTGGAGTCGAACGATGCGCTGAAGAAAAGGGGACAGAGGAAGAGTGAGAGTCGCGCAGCAATGAAATGAACTGCCGTGTACCACAGCAGGGAGATACAGTGTGTCGACTGGACTTGACAGCTCTCGTTAAAGGACACAACCGAACGGATCACTTTTCTATGCATGGACACTGTGTTCATATTGTAGTAAGGGAGATTTTCATGTCGTCTGTCGTCTGTGATTATAAAGCATGTCTAGGTTTTATATAAATACTGTGAAAGTATCAAAGTGTTCAATCCACAGCCCATATTCAGAAACTGCCTTTAATAAAGTCATCAGGACTTGATGTCACAACTACACAGTTGATGCAGAGGCATGGTGGGCGGTGCCTTCTCAGGCCTGTGAGAGCTGACCAATTAAAGCAGACTGGCTTCACAGGAAGATGGCCTTAAAGAGACAGGCTCTATAACGGGGCGGTCAGACAGGGGTGAAGAGAGAGCTGAAACCTGAAGATGAGCATAACATGGGACCTTTAAACAAACATGTGTTTTTATTGTATTTTAAACTTTATGACTCAGTTGTTTCCCGGTCTGAGAGAGTATCCCGGAAGGCCAACATGACACAGCAGCATCCTTCAGTGTGATTTCTACATTCTACTGAGACACTGACAGACACTGTATTTCAGTAGTGGATGGCAGTGTCTCTCCGATGTAGGGTTGTTCAGTTGGAAAGCCCACGCTGATCTGTTTGACCCTGCTGTGTTATCTCCTCCGAGTCAGTTAAGCCACTGCGGCATCCTTCACTTACATGCATCTGAAAAGTGTTCGAGCTGGCTGTGTGGCGACTCACAATAGCAAAAGACATAGTGAGTGATATATAACATTCTGGCTCGACTTGCTGTAATAAGTTTGACTTAGACTGCAGATGTTTATGAGCAGCAGCCCCGAGGTCACTGTCATATATTTTACTGATGACGTTCTATCAAGGAAACGGGATCCGTACCAAGAGCAGCTGACAGAGAACTTGTAAAAGTTGTTAAAGATTCACTGACATTACCTTGGTATCCTGATATCACATCATAATTATGTGAAAGTACATCATTCATTAGAAAGAAACTGCGGGTTTCTTTCTTTATCTTTCCAATATAAGAACTTAAGACTCCATTCACAGTATTTGTGTCACCTCACCTCTATAAACACAAAAGTAGCCTGTGGCATATGAGGTCAAAACCACACACTGAGAGTGAGGGTGGTGTTCAGGTGGTCTCACCTGGCTAACATGAGGTTGGCGCTAGGGTTGTTGGTCCCGGGGCCTGTGGGGCTCCACTTGATGGTGTAGATTTCTTTACTGTGGGCCTGGAGGTCATGGACACAGGAGTCCTGCTTCATACTCCAGATCTGTGGCAGAAAGGGAGAAGCCAGCTTTTATCACAAATTACATCAGCACATTCATTTAGGAATTTGTCTGATTCAGGGTTTCTTTTTTAGTGCAGGGGTACTTTTATACCCCTGCACATTTTTTACCGATCATTTCCAGACTCATGAAACCTTTGTCATCACATCTACATTTTTAACAATTAATGCAACTGCAAAAAAGTGAAGTTTATAGAATTCCTTTATACTAACAGCAATCCAGTATAAACCAGCTCAGTTAGGCGAACACTAGACACTCGGATACTTTGGTGGTAGTGGTGTTTCTTTTCTGTGGGCCACTGTGTGTTGTGTGTTTCTCTAAGCCATGCCGTTTTGATTCACCTTTAGCTTTCCAGCGTAACTTGCTTTGTGTAGCTGGCTGGCTAACTTTGTTTCAAGCTTCTGAGGCTAAACTCAGCTACTTTAGGGAAGTGTGGTGATGAAACGAAGCCCTCTTTTAACCCGGCACAGGGACGAGGGCTTCTGCGGTGGTTTGTGTTCCAGGTTTTACACGGTGTTTGGGCATTCACTGATAACATTATTTACCCAGCGCCAATCTGCTTTTTTTAGAAACAATGCTTCAACGCTACAAATCAATCTACACCTCGGTCGCCCAACTGTATTTCAATCATGATTACTCATGAGACAAACAAGAAGAATGACCGAAGGGAGTGTTTCATTTCAAATATTTAAATACTTTTAGGTTACGTGAGTCATTGTGTCAATCAAACACCAGATTTTAAAATTAAGCATTTTAGCCACCAAGTGACGTGTTACATGGACTGACCTTCAGTGTCATGTCGTCTGAGCAGGAGGCCAGCAAGCTGCCAGTCGGATCCCATTTGATGGCGTTCACCTCATTCTGAAGTGAGAAAGAGTGTAAGTAAACAAAATCAAAACACAGTGTATCTGACTGATGTATGTGGGCAACAACAAACATAACAGAAATAGTGTAGATGTAGTATATTTAAACTTCACACAATGTAGTGATGTCGTAGTTTTAGTTAGTCACAGCTGTGAGGAGGATTTTCCACCGACAGTCGTAGGTTATTAGAGTTGTGAATAAATGCACTTTAAGAGTCGTAACTTTGATTAGACGCTACAGTGAGTCAGAGCCAGAATTCATTTCATCTAACCCACAGCGCCTTCAGAACAGGGGCGTGTTCAGAGGGTTCCTATCGCCCTCCCTGTCAGAGAGCTCGTACGCAGGAGTCCTGCCTTACCGTGTGTCCCTGGAAGGTTTTGACAGGTCTGTCCTGACCCAGCTTACACACATGGATGCACATGTCTGTGCTGCAGGAGGCGAACGTGTTGTTGCTCTGCCAGTCGACGTCCAGAGCGGGTGCTGTTGGGAGGCAGAGGCAGAGAGCTTAGGGCTGCTGCAGCAGTGAGGCATGTAGACTCAACACGAGGAGAGAAGAAGGTCTGAATATTGATTTCTTACAGCCACACTGGATCTGGTAATTAACTACAACACAGTCTGAGTGCAGATAGTAGTAAAGCTGGGTTGAGTATGAAAGTCAGAGATATCAGTCACAATGTGTGAAAGGACTTGATGACAGATGACAATCTGAATATATCATCACTATGGTCTCGCTACAGTTCAGCAAAAGGCAACATCTGTCCAAAAAGAGAAAGACTATGGTATTAGAAGTCGCGTGGGACGAGCCAGCTGACTCCTGACACTCACCTGAGTGGAAAGGAAATTGCTGCTTCGCCTCTCCTGTGTGGGCATCCCAAATAATTGTGGTCTGTGGGAGGAGGATATTTTTAATGTTAGTGCTAACTAGTATCTTTCCCGTAGGGACATCTCTTAAAAAAAAAAAAAAAACATTACATAAGAACTCAAAAACAGTGTCCTTATGTAAACAAAAAAGCTGTTTACACTCATTTCACTGAACAAACTGCACCGGTTGAGATGGAGGGACGTGATTACATCACACACACCTCTGGCCTTTTTCTACCTGCAAGACATCAGCACTTGGGCAATAATATGTATGCTGAAGGTGACACTGTATCTGTCATTATACTTCACGTCACTAGATGGCACTGTGACAGTGTCCATAGATTGCTGTCATGGTGTGACAGCAGGAGAGCATATCTATCTCTCAGCTGTCAGCCCGCAACATTTAGCGTTGGTGTAAGCAGACCCTGACATGCAGGCGTAGACGGAGGACAGGACACAATATCTGCACAGACCTGTCTCACCATGTGGTCTCAACGCATGCCATCCCTATTCTGTGCCTTTCCCTTATCAGAGCTGGTGTAAACAGATAGATTCATTTCATATTTTATTCATGTAGCATAAGAAAACAAAACCATCCATCAGTATTTTAAACTATAGTGGTTCCAGAAGTGAATTTCCCATTCATTCACTCCATCGACGTTTAAAAAAGAAATCCTTACATGAACAGTTTAAGTAAAAGTAGGCCGTGTACATAATTACTTCAAGAGTGACCACTGCAAATGATTCCGTTCCAATGACTTCTAACTCACTTGTAGTTATTTTTTCACCCCTTTGGACACTGTTCCTCATCTCTAAGAAAAGTAGCACGTCAGAAGAGAGACTGTGGCCACTCAGGGCTAAACCTGACATAAACAACAACAACAACAATCCAGTCGTGGTAAGAGTAATTCGCTAGAGAACATGACTATTGAGAGAGCGGTAATAATTTCTATGGCAACAGCCAGCTCCACAGATCAGAGACGTGGCTGTGTTTAGTGTCATTCTCCATGAATTTCCAAACTACAATAACACTCAGTGGAGTGCATTCCTCCATCAAGGCCGCTTGAATTCAATCATGCCTGATGTCAAATAAAATATATTTAAATCCACAAGCTCTGGATTTTATTTGGATCCGTTTCAAATTGAACTCATTAATAGATACCGGCTAAATAAGCCTAATTATTTTTCACCAAGGGCCATATATGATTCCCTCAGAAATTAACAGGATGGAAAATGAATATATAAATAAATAAAATCACGCCCTATATGTTGCATTGTTAATGAAAATGAGAACAAAAATCCTGAAACCGTCCCTTTATCCAGATCGG
This sequence comes from Lagodon rhomboides, assembly GCA_039737535.1. NCBI lineage: Eukaryota > Metazoa > Chordata > Actinopteri > Spariformes > Sparidae > Lagodon > Lagodon rhomboides. The sequence continues at coordinate 7,861,703 of CM077797.1, forward strand.
CACCAAAAATAAATGGGGTCTATTCTGGGATTCTGGGCCGCGACCCATCCTCCGTGCAAGATTCGAGGGAATCCATTCAGTAGTTTGCTGACAAAACAACCAACCAAGAGACAACGCACATGGGCAAAAAGAAAACCTCCTAGGTGGGAGTAATTTAACATGTCTTCCTTAAAACCAGGCTGATAACATACAGAGTTGTGGCTTCTACAGCAACACATATCATCATTTCACAGTCTCCTAGCTGGTAAATCTGTCTTGGACAGCTACGACACTGTGGCTAATAATCCACATCCTTGATTCAGAACATGAACCTCACTGCTGAGCTCTACTGTAGCAGCGTGACCAACCAAAAATAAAAGTTGAATCTAAAGCACTGATGACACATTTCTTGGCCACTTTTAAAAGCTAGAATCCATAAAACCAAAGCAATTAGCTGAACGATGCTGCAATCCACAGAGCTGAACTGATCTGCAGAGCTGGGTGATAATGCTCTCCACTCTCCGTGGGTGTATCACTACGAGCGACACACTTCATCTATTATTAAGATTAAAATGTTAATTACTGCAGATCTAACATCCTTTCCACTACAGCTGCAAAGAATCAAATATTTTCACACTGGCACCTGATATCACATCAGAGATCATCCCTGACTGAGTTGCATCCCAACTCAACATCCTGGCTTCATGGGAAATGTCATATTTCCGTAAGGGTAGCTTTAAAGTGACAACTCTCAACACAGAATAAGCTGCAAAGCTCACAAGGTCACCCCAGATACACGTCTCCAACTTATTTCACTTTAAAATCAGTGTGCCTTACCTTGTCTACACCAGCACTGAGGATGAAGTTGCCTTTCTTATTCCACTTGAGTGCAAATATAGGACCTTTATGCTGACCCAAAGTACTAGCCAGGTTACCTGAAAATGTAAAAAAAATAAATAATAATAATTCACCGTCCAAACACTCCTCAGAGGTACATGCATGATGTGGTAGAAGGTAAGGATCCTACCGTCTTTGGTCCATATTCTGGCAAAGCCATCATATGAGCCTGTTGCTAGCAGCGTTCCCTCACTCTGAAACAGAAGAGAGAGATGGTCCTCATTAGATTTGACTTAGTTTTGTTAAATCTATCTCAGCTCTATTTGCATATTCTGATCAGGTACAACCTCATCTCATACCCCTTTTCTACTGGTCAACCCACTAAGATCGTGCTTTTGTGTGCAATGGGAATGTGTAAACTCTGCATTTACACCCGGGTTAATGGACTCTGCAGTAGACATGGGTTTTTATCGGCTCGGCTCTGCTCTGATCTTAGTGTAAGGAGATCCGGGAGAAAACATGCTGAATTCCGCTGAGCAAAGTGGTGACATATTATTAACATCTGGTGGTGGTGCATTAATAAGGAAGGAATCTATCCAAGGACATTTTATTACTGGACACAGTGTTGGATCATTCCAATGAAAGCTGCTCAGTGGTGTTTTGAAGCCAAAAAAGTTTGACTTCCCAGCTGTGAAAAATACCTGGGTCGCTGAGAGCCTTTCTAAATGTTATTTGACAAAATTCTGACAGTGAAACGAGTCATGTCGCAGGGGTTGTGACGCTCAACAGAATGTATTCACAGACGGTGCTTTCACAAAGGCTCTATTGTTTTTTCTTTTGTTACAACTGTTTCTGGTGCATTCGTAGCTACAGTTAGCAGCAGTTAGCTTTTACTCTGGTGATATGCTTAGCCCCATATTGGACATTTAAAGCAGTAGTTATTAGTTAAAAACAGATCAAATATTAGTGTTGGTTTAGCCTTGTGCACTGACTTTCATTACTCAGGGAAAAAACAGTCTGCAGCTGAGCATCATAAAGGCCTATACTCCTCCTATGGGAGTGACTCGCCCCCATGTATCTGGTTGGAAGGAATGCCTTTAGCAGAAGTAGCGGTCACAAGCACACACACACACACGCTGACACACACATCACTAGATTAGATTACTAAAAAGTGCACTCCGTGGAACAGACACACAATCATGCTGTGCAACGGGACACACAGACTCACATTCCAGTCTAGTGAGGTGACGTCTTTGTTGCTGGGTACGTCCTGGCCCCCTTCCCGTATGCAGTGCCTCAGAACCAGCTGGGTGGATCCGCCTGTGCTGTTCTCACTCAGGTTCCAGATCCGCGCTGTTGAGTCCCCGGACCTGCCCGAGCCAACACACACACACACACACACACACACACACACACACACACACACACACACACACACACACACACACACACACACACACACACACAATACACAGACAATCCAACATTAGGGACATAACACAGCTCTGGTTCTTCAAATCACGCCTGAGAACGGTTTAAAACTGACCCTCGGTGCTCTTGAGTAGGGTTGGGTTTTTTTTTTTGTTTTTTTTTAATCGAAATTGAACCCAGAATCAAATCCAAAATCTTTATCAATCCCTATCAAACTTTTTCACATGATCTGTTGAGGAAAACAGAGAAATACGTTTTAGAGGCACAAAACTTATTAACTTTTATGTGGTTTGTGTGAATATTTGCCCCCATTGCAGACCCTCATACATTGTAAGACTGTGCCACAGTCATTTTGTTTTGAGAGTTGTGCTCATGCTTCGGCGCAGGACTCTTGGTGATACAGTAAATGCACCCAGCTGAATATTCACCACTGATGGGTTTATAAATAAGCGCTACATGGTTGATTTAGGCAGGAAAAGATGAAATGACATTTGAGAAAGATGATGAGTCATTCTAGTCCTTCATCTCGTTTTGTTTGGCACAGTTAAATCATGTCTTTGTACTGATAAAGAACTTCGATCCATGTGCTGTGACGGCAAGTGATGTTATGGATTAACACTAAAGTCAATACGCGAAAAATGTAAAACACAATTATCAACATTATGATCGCCTGTAAAAACTGAACTTGGCACAACCAAATGGACGGTGATAAATGTAAACTAAATCCAAACTCTGGATATTGAAGGATAATTAAAGTAAATTCTTCTGTTTTAATTACACCTCATTACAAATGTGCTGTTTTAAAAGTAACAAACTGTTCAACAGTCATCATTGAAATCATTTCATGATCTCATCGTTGCCCTCTGATTCTGATCCAAGAAGAACCATGAGTTATCTACAGATTCCCACCTCTAGAGCCGATCCTGGGATGGGTGTTAAAGAGGGAATCAACTCTTCACACAAACATACACTAATCTAAATATCATTTTAGAATTTTTAGTCCAGAACATCTACTGCTGCCGGATCTGGTGGAAAGCGAAAGCTCCAAAGGGCAGACCAGCTGGTGCTTCCTGTCAAATCACTCATGCTTCTTTTCCATTTGGCTGACTGCTCAGAAATTTAGGGATCTCCTGTGTTGACATAAATGCTGGAAAGTACGGGTGGAGTGCGTCTTCATGTCGGACATCCTGGGAGGAGAGAGCTGTTTCAGTGAGAGGATTTGTTTGAACCTCACAAAGCTGTGCATTTTGCTTAATTTGGCCCTAAAAAGTTCATGAGAATAGAGTGAAAGGTGATAATTGCTGTTTGGCCCATTCAAGAGCTGCAGAGTGTTGACTAGAGCTACGACGATAAATCAATAAGTGGTCAACTATCAAATCAATCGCCAACTATTTTGATAATCATTGAATGGGTTTGAACTGAATACTTGAGTTGTGGACAAAACAAGACATTTGAGGACGTCATCCTGGGCGTTGGCGAAACGCTTGTTGACATTTTTCATCATTTTCTGACATTTTATAGACCAAACAACTCAAAACATAATTGACGGTGGAAACAATCTTAAGTTGCAGCCCTGGTGTTAACAGAACCCAGCCCTACTCCACAGGCTATCTGTTGGGTTTGGCTAAAGCCAAAAAACAAGTTCTACAGACTGTTGGTGAAACTGCAACTAACGTCTTGACATACAGCACTTAGTGTCCACCATCAACACTACAAAGTGTTAGACAGGTATACAAGGCCACACTCAACAAGCGACATAACTTAAAAGTGCCCATGAAAGTAGAATGCTGACTGCTTCAGCATAGTTACGTGTTTCGTGTTTCCAATAGATTGGAATGTACGTCATGCCCCACCCCTTAACCGCCAAGTTGCAGACGCTGACTCTCCTTGGACTGGCAGCTCCCAGTGAACACGGTCGGACCAGGACGGAAAAACACCGCCTTTCGAGAAGACTGAGGTTTGTCTGACAAAGCGAACACAGTACCGAGGTGGTGTTCACGCCAGGTTTGGTACCTGGCAACAAGGGGCTGAGTCAGCACGGACGTCCTACTGAGCTAACGGCAGGAAACAACATTTAGCAGCAGTATAGCACTTACTTTAGCAACACAGCTACTGTTATCTGTCTACCAGGAACTCCAAAAAACCCCTCGGTACTGTAACCGCTCTCTATAGTTGTTTAGAGGCCGCATGCAGCCCCGGTCCAGAGGTGTTCATTGAGAAGCTGCTGGTGTGTGCGTTTGTTCACAGTTAATTTAGCAACAAGTAATGCTATCTGTCCAGAGCTTCTCAAGGCAGAGCAGCCCGAGGACGGCAGAGAGCAAGCCAGAAAATATTAACATCCATAAAACATGACCCAGTTTCACCCGAATCACTGAATAAAGTTGTGTTTTTGTGCAGTTATCGGTGCAGTCCGGTCCCTAGCAACACGCTCCTCTGGTGACTTTCTTCTTTATACATCCACAGCAGCATCATAAAATAAAGAAAGCGTTTACTGAACGAAAAATTATTATTATTATTTGCCCCCGAGTGCAGGGTGAGTCACCAGCATTTTAATGATATTCCAGGAAGTAACAGACTCTAAAATACCTTCAGAATGGCTTTTTACCATCGTTGGGACTAATAGTGGCATACAGGTGAGGATGTGGAGCATGACGAATGTGAACTGCCTCCTCTTAGTCAAGTCTTGGATGACAAACAGCTGTTAGTCGACACCTTCCACAATAAGCTTTTAGTCATTAGTTGTTACAGGAAAATCCCTCATATTGCGAGCAGTTACAATGTGAACAATGCCATCTTCTGTAAAAACTACACTGTAAGAGATTCTTTTGCATGACTGCATTCATCTGGAGAGGGATAGTGACACTGAAAAAAAACAATGACTTTAGCCAACAAAGACTTGTTTTATGGTGACTGATGAGGAAGGACCCAGGGTTACCCTCCTCCTACTTCCAAGTTTGCCCGGAACAAGAGAAAGTTATTGTGTTAAAACTCCATTTGTTGTTTGATTGTTTTGAAAATTAGCTTACTGACCAATAAGAGATGGAGGCTTGGCTTTAAATTAACTCTTAATCTAATAGTTTAGGTTAAACATGTAAACAATATCAATGGCCTCAAACAGGACCAGAGGGACTAACATGATCGGTTGCCGATGTGAATTTTCACATCATTATGGTCGAAGGTGGTCATTAAAAAGCATTTGTATTAAATGTAAACATTCGCTTGATAGTAAATTTACTAATGCATCACCCGACTTGACTGTCCTAGTAAGAATGACACTTTTCCTTGCGGTTCTTGACACCATATGACCAGTGAAAACCTCTGGGAGGAGAGGGATGATGCAGACATACTGACCCGGAGGCGAGGAGGTCGTTCACAGGGTTCCAGGCACAGATAAAAACTTCTGATTCGTGGCCCCTCAGGACCATGGCTTTACTCTGGGGGATCTCCACGTCCCTGTCCACCTCCATCATCTCTGAGTGGTGATCTACAAGGAGGGGGGAGAAGCAGTGATGTTTTCATTAAGTACAGTCCTAATGTTCTGGAGATGAGGGGGGTGAAACAACGGCAACTGTGATTCTCAACGGTAAAGGAAAACACAAGATGAAAAACAGCTTCTAGTAAAATAGCTTATTACTTAGGAATGAATTACCAGTGTTTGCTCACACAGCAAAGAATATTAACACCCAGGCAGGCAAACTGCATCTATCTAAGCAATAACAGACGTCTGACATCATCTAATTTCCTACAGCCAGACTGGTCCCACAGCACCGCACACGTACGTCACCGTCTGATCTTCAAGGAGAACGGCGACGCCACCGTTTCTCGACAACATGCAAGTAAACTGTGCTGTGCTGAGTGAACACCAGCCTGAACAGCTGCGCGATTAAAGAGCAGGCTGTGCTCTCGCTGAATGACCAAGAGTGATTTTTTTTTTAACCAAAACACAGCTTGTCCAAAAGTAAGCTCTGTGCAAAAGACAAGTTATCGCGCCCGTGCAAGATATTGCTGGACTGATCTTTAGCCAGCGAGAACCTGAATCTACCCGTCAGCAGCACTCTATAATTTGATTCTGACGCCCAGTTTGTAACTGTGAACCCAGACCACATTCTTCCAATTTACACTAAAACAAACAAACAATTACATGCTGGGAAGAAAAGAGGATAAAGACGCGGAGACGATGCCACACATGTGGGAAACACTTGTGCAGATGTGAGAGAAACACCAAAGTAGCTTTATGTAATGCCGAGCGAGCCACAGACATTTACAAAACAAAACCATGTACTGCAGCTGTCCTGAGAAAGACAAGCAACACTCTCTCTCACACACACACACACACACACACACATACACTCACACACTCAGTTAGACAGGGAGGTGAGCTTTAGCTCCATGCAAAGAGATGTTCCTTACAGTCCAGCACTACAACCAAATCGTTTCTCTGGCAATTATGGAGGGAGAAATGATTTAACGAGATATATTTAGAATCTACTTTGGTGCATATTTAGGTCATACAGCCCAGCCCGATTTTGTATAATTTGAAGTTTTCTGTCCCCTTTTTTTGGATTTGCAGAAAGGTTCTTCACACGTTTGCTGAAGCGTCTGCAGGATTAAATACAACTCGCACACATTCCAGTGAAAGAGGACACAAATACGCAGTGGGTGAACCCCAAACAGCTGTGTAAGCATCTTATGAGCATGAATCTGATTATGTCAAGGCGTATAACTCACGAATAACATCTTGCATAACAGCATAAAAAAAAAAAATAATCCAGAATTTGGTCAACCATTTTTTTTAACCCAAGCACAAAAAAACAGGTGTTTGTTAAAGAGCTGATTCAAAGCTTACTGGCTAAGGCGTGGGATCCATTTTCCTCCCCGTTGGCGGCGCCCTCTCCGTTCTTGGTGCCTCCCTGGGGCCCCGTGCTGCTGCAACTGCCCGCCGCCTGCTGCTGCTGCTGGGCCAGCTTGTCCCTGTAGGCCTGCTGCCTGGTCTGGACCACATCTGGCATTACAGCATCGATCAGAGACAGCGACTCGATGGGCCGTCCGTCAAATAAGGTCCCGTCCTACACAGACAAAATACAAATGTATACGTTCACATCACCCATCTGATTCACGCCAATGTATAACCGAACAGACAAACGTGAGTCAAAACATGACGTCGACAGTTTATCTCTTTGTGAAAGTGTTCAGATCGAATCACCGTGTTGACACACTAACAATTCTGTCATTTCCGGGTACACAAGTGGGGGCTGATTTGCACTGCAGAGAAGTGTGAATTTAGCACGTTTGTTTAATTCTTTTGTCGTTTTCAGCTGGACACTGTATCGTTTTAAGATATATAGTTAAAGACAGTGGTCCAACCTATCTGACTATCTTGTTTTAAGCTCTGTGTTGCTTTGCTAGCATCTTTGATATCTACCCAACAGTGAAATCTTGGACTAACTGCTAGTTTTGGGTAAACTCAAGCTGTTATTTTCTTAAGTCTGTGGCCCCCAGCAGTGATCCAGAATGAAAATGTTTGGAATTCAGCGCAATGTTTGATTACTTGTAAAGTGACGACAAAGATTGTTTTTGAGCCAAAATGAGCAAACTTCATACATTAGAGATTGAGAGAAATAGTAGTTTTTATGGTAGTGTATTTTGTAGTTGTGAGCATATTGAGGATTTAAAGATACTTGAAAAATATCACCACATGAAGCATAAATACCAATGTAGGGATTAGGGAATTTTTTTAATTTATTTATTACAGATGAAACGATCAAAACGCTGTGCACGCTCATCCGAACTAAAAAAGGGCAGGTGCTGAGACGAATATAAGCAAAACATGAAAAGACAAAGATGGCTCGCACTTTGGCGCATTAAATAATTTGGGCTATTGGAGCCCTGCAGTGTGCGAGCCGTGTGTATCTTTTCCTATCTCAAGAACTAAAATATGAACATAGTTCAAATAAGTTATGGAGTTGTTAAGAGGTTGTTTTTTTCCCAATGTGTCTTCATTTAGAATTCTTTTGGATCAATATGTTTTGTGCTTTTATTAAGTAAACTTTGATGAAAAAAAAACAACGAAATGTTTTAAATTCATGACATTATTTCATTGCTTTGATGATTCATTGTGGTTTATTGTCTTACATAACCGCCTATCTTAGATACACAAGTTTCAGGGATATGAAGCATTTCAGCAACAGGTAATAATACCAGTGTAGGAACTGGCAGACCATTCCATCGCAGAGTTCAATTAATAAGAGATGAAAGCATCGAACATGAATTGTAGATGAATGAGATTTTTACACTTTGATGTACAATGCAGGGATTTTATACCTAGAAGTTATTGTAACTTGATTCAACTGTGGAGTTACACTTATTAGTACTTGACAGTACAAAGGGGGAGCCTGACCTCATTGATGCTGACTTCGGCCTCCACATACTGCAGGCCCTTCTGGATGATGGAGATGAGGGCAGCAGGGGGCACCAGGGCTCCATTGATGTTGGACTGGCTGATGTGGCTCTCTATGCCAAAGGTGAATGCTGAGTGGGAGAAGCCTGGAAGAGGCATGGATCATATGGAGAATTCAAGCAGCAGTTTATAATAAAACATTTTAATTATTTTAAGCAGAAAAATAAATGCATTTCATGGACGTATTTAACAAAAGAAAAATCTCCAAAAACACCTACCTGACTCTTGCAGGTATCTGTAAACCAGAAAATTGACCTCATCACTGCTTATGCTCATTTTTAGTCCAGGTGATTAAACCATTGGGTCAGCACAGGATAGGAGCCTGTAAAAGCAAACCACAGAGCAGGGGGTCTTGCTTTAGTGTGGGTAAATGTTATTACACAGCACGACACTGAGCTGAAAGGTGGTTTTAGTGGAATCTTCATCGCTAGAGTGCATTAACATCCCACAGAAGCATAAATGGACAGTTAAAAATAAGATGACACGCAGGGGCACCAAGCCAGGTGTGAACGAAGGCCGTCACACACACACACACACACACACACACACGCCGAGGATGGTGTTACACTACAAGCTAACTATGTAACTCACTACCAAACTGGCACGCCCGCTGAAAACTGAGAAGAGGAAGAGGGTTTAAAAAAAAAAAAAGTCACCTAGCTCGACCTAGATCTCGCAAGTTCAAAACAGAAAAGTAGGAAACTGCGCGCTGTGATCTGCCATTTCATAATTTATTGTGTTTCGTTCCTCTCTGCGTTTGTAAGCTGCAGAAGCTTCCTGGCTGTAGGCAGGGCACATGTTTCCATTCATTAACCTACAACTGGAAATAATTACCAGCGGTCTTCATGAGGCAGGCTGGGTATTTCGGCCCAAACCGTCTGGAATAGATGGGCTTTAAACCCCAGCAATAACAGATCCTACAGTGCTTGCGTCCGGACTCCGTATTTATTCATGCAGAACCCGCACTGTTTAAAAATGGGACCGTGGAAATAAACAAGGGGTCTGGACGGGGGACAGAACATCTACTGTTTCCATCATGCCAGCCCGCTGAAAAAGTCAACATGTCTCCTGCCGCATCCCTGAGGCTCAGATCCAAGACCAACTGAACCAAGAGGACTGGAATCTAGTAGAAGCCCTTCAGCTATCCCTGACAAGGCGGTCAGAAAGTCCTGACTGCTGGTGTTTCTCACACTGAAGCAACAGAACTCAGCAAACAGCTTGATCACATCTGAATATCTAACAGAAGACTTGCAGGCAATATATGAACTTTTTTTTTTTTTTTGTTTTACAGAAACCACAGCATGATTCAAACAAAATGTTTTTTTCCTCTGTTCCACTGTTCTCTTACAGTGTGTTGGCTTTTCCTCTCACCTTGTGTTTAAGGTGCAGTGTGGTTACGGCGCACTCTCGCATATCTGACACCAGCCTGTTTTGAAAGGGTGCCTGCAAACGTCATCGCCATGTATGTGACGCCAGAGCGGTGAACGGGGTCAGAGCGCACTGATAAGAATAGGTCGACCAATCCATCAAGCTGACACCACATCCAGCGTAACATGTCACTATGCTAGCCATCTTATTTTGCCTTTCAAAGATACAAACAGCTGATAACTACACACATGGAGTAACACAAATGCAAATGACGTATCCTCAACCTGATTGACTCGTGTTACAGCAGCCTAACCAGTAGCTAGCAAAGTACAAGTGAGGCTTAACAACAAGCTAACTATGGGGTTTAACATTTAAAGCCTATCAGCATTATCGTTCAGAATCATTACTCCCAGGGCTATGAAGCAGCTGACTGTCCAAATCAGATTGGCTCAAGTGGCTCGAATGAAGAGCTCTGACGACATTAAACTCGTAGACATTAGTCTCACATTAATAGAAAACTACAATTGTGTTCCCAAAGTAGGTCTCCCACTGTATTTGTTGTACAGACAGCTGACTGAGACAATGATTGTTGCAATCAGATCAGCAAAAAAAAAATTGCCACTTGGAATTCAACAATAAACAACAAAATATAGCAATTCAGTTTCTTGATCCTCTTTCACGAGTAAGCTCTCTTTCCAAACAAATCAACAAAGGGGATCTAAAACAGAAAATAATCTCAACGTCTCTGATGCTGTCGAGGGTGCCTCCAGTTCTTTCGGATGTGTGCAAGTGGGCGCAAGTGAGCAGATAAAAAAAAATACTGGGAGAATAACACTTCTGCTTTTGATTTCGATGATCAAAAATGAAAGCTAATTTAGACTGATTTTCAGTATACAGTAGAAATTCTGCCACCCCTGAATGGCCATATTTGTGGTTTACTTTTGTTACGACGTTAAATGTTTTCCTACATGTGATTGAGACGTTGTGTAGTAGGAAACAGCTAGCAATGACAACGGATCCCTAAGCTCAAAGCACACAGCCGCCGAGCCAAAGAGCAAGCTTCTGCAGCAGCAGAATGTCATTCAGCGGCTATCCCAGTGATGATCGCACAACGCACACACACAGACCGCATTGAGCAGTGACTGCCAGACCAAGTAGCCTTTTTTAGTATTTTGCTTGTGTGTATATTCACATTTACATTTAGCAGACGCTTTTGTCCAGAGCGACTTACAATAAGTACACTTGTCACAAGCACAAAAAAACCCACAACATATATATATATATATATATATATATATGTATATATATATATGTATATATATATATATATATATACACATATATATATATATATGATTGTGACATGAGTTGTAAATTTACATATTTTCTACACTAAAGAAGCCAAGCAAACTTGTTGAACGTAGTGAACACATTTCCCAGCCAGCCAAAAGCGAGATATAAAGGGACAGTCGGTGTAGTTCAGTGGGGTGGCATTTATGTGTTTTGGAGGGCTGCCGGGGGGGGGGGCGTCTTAACTCCTGTTCTAGCAGGATATATTCTCACCAAGAGCTCACCCTCTCTTAACTGAAGCCATAACCATTAATACTAATAGAATAGGATATTCTCTACATTTACAAGCCAGCAAACAGTTCTAATGGTAACCTATTCAATATCTTACCACAGTTACATAAACAACTGTTTTAATTTAGTTTTTTCAAAATGAAAGATTGAGTCCCTATAAACTGTTAAACAAGCTATTAGGGTTCCTGCTCTTTTTTTAATCTACTTTTTTATGGGTCTTGACTGAGTCATTCCTGTAAACCATTCACCCACCGCTTGGATATGAAGCTAAATTTAAGTCATCCTTTTCTCTGTATGACTCCTGACACTTTGCCATGTGATCTTACAGACAGCAGTTGATTATGCAGCCAGAGAAAGAGGCCAGATACAATCTATAAACAGGTGGGGAAAAAACAAACATCCAAAGTGTGACATTTAAGTGAGATACACTACCCATGAGATCAAGATGTCTTCAGATGCGCATCATAGCTGCGTTGTAGTCCGCAAGAACTCTCAGCCCCTGGGAGGAAAAGAAAGAAGATTAATGCACGTCTTCCAGCTCCTGAAATATTGAGTAACATTACGATTGGACATCACATATAGAGAGTAAAACTACACGCTTAACTGCAGTATAACTGTCATTATTTCAGCAGACAATATGTATCAAAATCATTCCATTCAAAAGTGTCCTTGGAATGTTGTTAACACTTCAGACCACTTCCCATCATGCACTGCAGTTTAGCCATCTGCCCAACCTTACCAATGCTGTGTTCAGAGTTTGGTCTGAACGCGGCACAAGTGATGCCCAAGTATCACTTTTTTCTCACTACTAAGTGTTTAAATCTTGGTAAAGCAGGACATGAAGCCATATAGTAGGCCCTGGCAAATATATCACAGAAGATAGTGACTCTCTATCAGGCAGTGACAAATTACCTAAATGAGAATGGACAGTTTATTAGCAGCGTGTCAGTGGAGGGGCGACAGAGGATGGTGTTATGAACGAAAGGGGCGTGTCACCAAACAATGAGAGAAACTGGGTCAAAACAACCTGTGGATACCTGAGCTATGCATAGTGTAAATACCACAAGAGAAGTTCTCGTATGTACAAAGGAAATGAAATAACGTTGTTATTTCAATTTATTAAAGGTGTAATATGTAGGTTTGGGGAGGAAATTCTAATCAGAAGAGAAAGATCTTCATCAATTGATTTTTTTCAAGGCCTAAACAAATTTACCCTACAGGACAACACAATTTCAAACTTTTTTACTTTGTTGACATTTGGCGGACCCTGCCACCTTTCTAGCTCCATACAGTGTTCTGGGACCCTATACCCTCTGAGAACAGCTTGTTTATTCGCTTATGGAAAGAATGAATATTTCTAAGTTTGTATTACTACCTGACGGATATTGTACATTTTTAATGTTTGCTGCCTACAATGCCAACCTACATCTCACTTCTGGAAACCGGGGCCAAAAACTGTGGCGTTTTAGTCCCGTTTTGTATGTAGTTACATTCAAATTCAAAACACAGGTCAGATGTTATTTTGTCGCCATTTTTTTTCTTCAGAAGAAAAGTCGCCTGTGTGGCTGCTGGGCGGTTCGGCTGCCCCTCCTCTGGCCACACCGATTCCGTGCAACTTAAATACATGCAAGTTATGTCACCATGCTAATCTGCCGGTAGCTAAATTAGCAAGATAGCACGGCAAGCTACTTGAGGAAATACAATGCCCATCCCCCACACACTGTGGCGACTGAATGGGCTGAACAAACTACAGTGTGTACGTTAACCAGCACTGTATGAGGCGGATCGTCAGCTAATGCCGATGAATGGCTCCAAATTCACTTCTTGTTTTAAAGCGAGCCAAACCCAAATGCCCCGTGTATTTTCTGCCAATGAGAGTGCAGCGCCGCATCTATGAAGTGCAACAATCATTTAACTCATTACTGGTGTAATTAATGTAGCGGCAGGCTGACAATTGTCCACATGTCATGGGTCACTAAGTGGATGTACCAGGGAGAATAGGGATGGGATTTATCGGCTCTAGCTTTCTAGGTAATTATCAAGTAAACACCCACCACTTGAGTCGTCTTCTTATTTACCTCATTAACTTATGTAATGGTCGGTTTCTCATTTGCAGCGCTCGATCTGCACTGCCATGAGCTTAATAGCGTTAGCTCTCCGGCTAACATGCGAGTTCACATTAGTTTTGCCTTGGCGGCGGCCGTACCCATCACCACACATGCCAGTGAGGCAAGGCGGTCTAAGATTTCTTTCATTTTAATGCGGCTCACCAACAGCTAACTCCCAAACTACTGCAGCTAACACCACATGGGGATGCGTTGTCTGTATTTTCTCAATACAGCTACTACATAAACGTCACGTTAGCTTCTTTTAAAATAGCATTTCTCACGAGAACCGTGAGATCGCCCGCTTTGCTACCGCTCTAACCCTGCTAACAGGCTATTGAGGTGGCTAACGGTAGCGTGCTATGCTAATGGCAGTGTTGCTATAATCTCGTACCTACTTGGATTAAACCTTGCAAGTGACGATATCTTCCACGGGTCTCGTGCTCGAGTCAGACCATGTTATCTGTTTAATCGATTGCAAGAAGGATCGTTTTCGGACATATATTAACTATTATTAGGTTATAATATTTAAACTAAAGCCAGGCGCTAAGAAGCCAGCAACGGCTTCAGACATCCGACACAGTGGAGTGACCTGACATGCACAAATGAGCTGCCTGTAACTACTGTTGTTTCTAACCGCCACTGTGTAGAGCTCGATTTAACGATTAACTCGTGACGGCGGCCGTGTCCGGCGCGTCCCCCGTGTCCTCGGTGGAACATGATGAAGTGGGGTGGGAAACTTCTGTAACAATGCTCGCCAACAGATCTGCATTCAAGCAAGAGCGTTATTTCACATTTCTACCGAGCGGAACAAGAATATAACGCTATACCGGGTGACTAACCTATTCTCCAAAAGCACCAGCAACAACACGCCGTGGCTCGCTAAAGCTGAAAGCCGTCCTCAAGCGCTGATTAATTGTTAGCTCCCGGTCCGTCTGACAGGTTCACGGCAAAATGGAGCCACATTTCCTCGTTGCAAGCGACCAATGAGATGGAGTTGGGTGAAAAAAATGCCGAGGCCTCTGGAAGTTTGTCCCGCAGCCAAGCACCAGTCATAACAACAGTGTCCTCGCCCATCCCCCACTACACCTCATTTTCGCTTGTCTGGTCACCACTAGCCATGGATTAATGACACCCCACCCCCTCTGCTCTGCTCAGTCATTCAGACTGGGAAAGTCAACAACAAGCTTACATCATCATTGCAATCTGTGTTTTACACAGATTATTTTTTCCTCCAGCCGTATACATAATCCATAATCATATTAATTTCCTCAGTGTTCTCAACGGAGGCGATAGCTTGGGAGTAGTCACACTGCACCCTGATGATTTAAGATTTATGAAATATCAAGGATTCACATGAGCAAAGACTGGGTGCTGACCTTCAGAATTCGCTATAATGTGTCATGTATAAGAAAGTACCTTATTTGTCACCAGTGGCTGCCCCAGTTTAAGTGGCTGCGCTGCCTCAGCTTTTTTTCCCATTGCGAGATGATGACATATCGTGAAATTCTGAACCGGGGAGCCATTAAAACAGCAAGTGTGCAGCATACTCAGGACATCCTTTGTTGCAGTGTTATTGTCTTGTTACCACAAATGTAACCATTCTGCCAGGACTGGAGCCTTCTTGTTTTCTCACACTGTGTACGCTCACAAACAGAAGAACAAACAGCGATGAACCACAACTTCCGAAGTATATTTCTGTGGCTGAGCATACCGTCCTCAGCCGTGTCAACGCTGATAATAATGCAGAGGAACAACATTTGCATTAGATCAAGATGGTAAAAGTCTAAAAGGCGTTTATTTGTTTAGCCTGATCAGATTAACTGTGTAGTTGAGTGATGGATATGGCTGTAACAATCCACTGATTTTCTGTCTCCCAACCTTTGAGTTGTTTGATCCTCCCACTCAATTATCTTTAGTGCTCATCTGGCCCTTTGTCAACATCCTTGCAACTCGTCCACCAGAGACCTCTGTCTGATATGTTGTGCCACACATTCACTCATATGGAAAGGTGATCGGATGCTGTAATGTATTGTAATTTCTTTCTCAAGGATGCTAGAGGTGGACTGAATGTCAGAAACCCAGTCACAGGAGATGGATTTTATTACAGCACAAACCTGCGCATGAAATTATGCAAAGCAGGTTTCAGTTTCAGTGCTGTTTGTCTCTATTAGTTCACGTAACGGGTGATTTCCCTCATTCTGCCTCTTGCTTGTATCTCCTCGAGCCAGGAGAAACAGAAATATGTGCTCCATCACTCCCACTGAGTGAGGGTGTTTTGGCTGCCAGTGAAGAAATGTGAAGCAAATTCCTCCTCTCCAATGCCAGGCTTTACGCAATATATGATTCACTCTACAGGCAAATATTGTGAATTGACTCACCTCTTCTCTGTGACTGTAAATCCTTCCCATAGTTTTTTTTTACACACAGTACATGCACATACTGTATATAACATATACATAAGAAATACATGCAACATACATCCGTGAAAATGTCAGAAGTGTAAGTTCTGTTTGTGTTGGCACAGTACAGTAGCTTTCCTATAAACTGAGATTCCATAAATGTGAGGCTGGAGGGCGTACAGCAGTATGGTATCTGTGTGGGGGCGGGGAACTTATCTGCAGGACAATAACACGAGGTTGCTAGGGATGTGAGCGCAGCGGCAACACTGATAGATATGTGCCGGACCTGTTGGCATTGTGAAATTGCCTGGATACTGCCACACAAGTGGCAGCAAGCTTTAACTAATGACTTGGCAACAGCAGTACTGTCTTATTCATTGTATGTGTGTATGTAAAGAGGAAAGATGGACATCTAAGATAAGGTCTAAGATTTCCATCTTAAAAATAAAAATAGAAAACATGCATAATTACGGATGAATAATGACTGGATATCAGCAGCTTCTTTTTTTTTTACTTTGAAACCCTCAATATAAGCAGAAAGGGAAATCTGACTTGCTTTTTGATTGATGTTTTTATTTATTTACATCTACAGTTGTTTGGGGAGCACTTTATAATAACCTTTAGTAATAAATGCTAAATGTATAGTTTCTTCAGCTTTATTTAATAGTTATTATAACAATGCTCCGAGTGCCTAGGTCGGGACCAGTAGCTGCAAGGCTAACTGAGCTAACCTGCTAAAGGCAGCTGCAGTTAGCAGCAGTTAGCGGTTACTCGATGTGCTGCCCCTTTTTTGTTTGACATACGAATTCAACAGTTCTTACATATTTCACCTTTAATTAAACTTGAGTTTAATCAGAGGTTATTTCACTGTTAAATACAATACAACTGATCTTTATAATACTTTATAAATGGTTGATAAATACTTTGTAGATCATCTATAAACATTATTTAGCTGGCCATTTTAAAGTGGCTGGTCCGGACTGGGAGCTCGGAGCGGTATTCCGCAATAGGAAGCGTCAGGGCTAGCTGGTTAGCATGCTAAGGTAGATAGATGTCAAAACGTATCTCTTCAGATTCTGTCGATAATGTTGGTTCATATTTGAAAGTTGTAAGCTAAAATACTTGCATATTGCACCTTTAAGTGGAAATGCACCACTAATTAATGATGGTTATTATAAAGTGTTACAATTGTTTGTGATTTCGTGAGATAAATTCTAGTGTACATCTATTTCGGTCACACATAAGCTCAAAAATCTGTCAACGGCAACTCAACATTTTCATTGGTGCGCTTGAAATTTAGAGGTTTCATTTTCAAACAATTGTGATTATCGTAATCTCTTGTTCCATGCAATTTCAATAAAGAAAACGTGTATTTACCACTCTATTTCCTGCCAGAAATTTAATTAAAATATATAACTGGGGGCCCCTATATCATGTGCTGGTGCACCTACAGTAAATAAAAAAGTTAGGTGCACCAGTGCAACCAATGTAAAAAATTCAAAAGAAATTCAAGGTACGATGAAAATAGGTGCATTAGTGAGTCCCAACCCTCAGACTGTGGACCACTGTGTTATTTCTTTCAGCAGGTGATTGCATAACAGCACAGGTGACACTCAATCACCTCATGAATATGAATAACACTCTTTAGGCTGTATGATAAATAGCAGCAATTAAGACACAGGAGCAGACCCACATGACCTGATATGTGTTACACAACTGAGCTACAGCTTACCTCACATCCATCATTAACGCAACGTATCATATCTGCCAGAGAGAGAGAGAGAGAGACTGAAAATAGAGAAAAGGGGAGCAGGAGAAGGGACTGCAGCTCGGCTTCACTGCCTGCTCAGCAAGAGCTATTTTTAGATCCCGAGAAACAAAGAAGCAGAATCGCCTTTCATACCCCCTGTAACTATGTTGTCTCACCTCCAAATGTGGCACTTGAAGACAGCGTGCACTTCTCTGCAGCTATGTTTAGACCTAACCTCGAATACACGTGAATGCCTCTCCATCTGCCCTTGAGCCTTTTTTCCCCCTCCTCATCCCACATATTTGCACACATTTTCACGCTGCCTTACTGTATGCAAAAGAGGCTGTTATTTTTTTTTTACAGGGCTACATCTAAGGTCAGGTTATAATTGAAGGGAGAAGCGTCTGAGCCATAAGGCAAGACGGAGCTCTCTTCAGGGAGGGATCGTCTTGTATCATACTGTACGCTCTGGCCGTCGCCGGATTAGGCCTGGAGGAGGCAGTGAATGTAAAGTGGTGAGCAGTGCACACTTCTAGCACAGTCTGATCTGATGCTGCTGGTGTAAGGGACAGACTTTGAAGATCACACGCAGCGAGGGGGATGAGTAAAGACTGCAGCCAAGATGGCTCATTAACTGTGGTCTTGCAAGGGAAAATCCCCCAGCTGTCAGACCAGCGCTGTTGTGGAAAACACTGTCTGCAGAGACATCGGAGCGTTACAAAAGAACTCAACAGCCTCAGTAGAGATTCAATTTGCTGCACAAATATGCAATATGTGTTAGATTCAGCAACGATTTGAACAAAATGACCCATTTGACTGGGGTCTAGCATGCAAAGTAGAATCTATTGTGTACGACAGCATGAAAATAACAGTGTGCGATGCTGGGATCAGACTTTTGATCATTTTTAAGCTTTTCATTTTCTCTCATATCCTCATATGAAAATGGGTTTAATGGATTTATCTGCAGATCTAAAAGACAACGATGAATGATGATGAAATAATGACAAAATAGAATATCTCAAATGTGCAAAGTAAACTTATCTCCGCAAGGATTGTGTCTTTGAATGGCATCTTGAAGAAATAAGAAAATGAATGGGAAATAGTTGTTTGCAGTACATTTGCGAAAAAAGAAAGATGTAACTTAGATTTATCAGCAACACACTTGCCCTCAGCACAGTATTTGTCCAGACCTACTGCTGTGGTCACTCTACGTCTCTTTGTAGCTGTTTTGAGTCATTTTGTGTCTCTGTAGTCATTTTGTATCTCTCTCTGGTCATGCTGTGCTTCATTCTGTATCTGTGGTTGTTCTGCATATCTTTGTAGTTGTAAAATATTATGAAATAAGATTTTTTTCCACACTTGCCACTTCACCAAAATTAAAGAAAAAGAGAAAAAAAAATGATATTCCATGTGGTCTCCCCTTGGTCATCAGTCAAAGAGGAAACCCCCCTGCACGACTGATTTCCGTCCAGTTTCTGAGGTTGCAGAGACACCTTGTGGCTGGACGCGGGAAACCTTCTCCAGTCACAGTGAAGAGGTGGCCTTCAAGTTGCTTAAACATACTGTACATTTTTTTTGACACGGGAAGGCAGAGATGTTTGAAATAACTGCTCCTGAATGCCTCCGCGGAGGTGCAGCCGGGCCCGCAACAAACATAGCCCCGGGTCAGGCCGGCCGGAGCTACTTATTTGGACGTACAGTGAAGATACATTGTGCTGCATTGTACAGGGAACTCGTGTTACTAACTCAGGTATGGCAGGCATTCTGTTTGAGTTTAAATAAGAGGTAGCCAGCTGCCGTCCTTTGGGAGCCCAGACCGTGTCGGAGAGAGCCACCGCTGACAGTTGTAGCCAAAAGTCTGGATTATCATAACAGCACATCGACAAGAGGTAGGACTTGACAGATTTAAACGCATTACCACTGCTGTTTCCACACAGCACACACTAGTCGCACACGAAAGATGGAGCTTATTGTAATTTGTATGTGCAAAGACAAGAGATCATTCCAGGCATTCGCAGAGGGAACAGTGAGGCTGTGAACACAGAGCAAAGACCATGTGCTCCGAAATGATCCAGTGGAGGGTCAACACACAGCACATGGCTGGGAATACAAAAAGAGTTTTTAATCTCATACATGTGAAATGGATTCATGAGGGATCAGAAGTGAACTTCAATGTGGTTGTTTTAGACTGATCTGCAGTGTGAGAGCTTTTGGACAGAGCTCCTCGACGAATCCTGGCTGGATGGTGATGATAGGAATGAGCCGCATTTCATTTTCTGTGTTTGAGGAACAAGACAGCAACTGCAAACACACGGAATTAAACTCTGAATGCATGACTGTTGTTTTTTACACTGTGCGCGATATTACAAAGTGCAGGTACAATATGCTTGAGGCACGCAGTTCATAATGCCTTCCACTGTCCACAGTGTCCAGTTGCCGGTGTGTGTGCGTCTCAGGTAAGTGCTCACTGCTCCCCGTGGCGTGCTGTGCAGTGGAGCATGACACTTTGAGGGCGTCCACAACACTACGGGACACGTGACGTGGGGAAGCAGTAATCACTGGAAGGACAAGGCAGGAAATAAATCCTGAGACATTCTTCATCAAAGAGCGTGTTGATAGCAGGCCAGGCTTTGAATTTCACACAGCGCTGCGCCGCACACAAGGTGAGTAAACACCCACGGAAGCAAAAAATTTGCAGCATCAAAGCCGAGGCCTCAGAGCCGGAGCCTGTGTGGTCCACACGACTTTATTCCAGGTCTATGATGAAGAAGCACCGGTTAATAAAATCCAAAGGAAGTTACAAATATTCATAAGATCATAGATGGATTATGTGACAACGGGCCCCTGGGCACAGACATGTAAGAGGCCCCCCACCCTTCCTACACGGGGGCAAAACACCCAGACTGAAGGAGACACAAAATGACTGAAATGACATGTTTTTTTGTGTGTTTTTTTGTACTGTCTCGTGTCTTTGCGATCGTCCCGAGTCTCCTTTTTGTCTTGTTGCATCTCTGCGTGGTTGTTTCGTGTCTCTTCACAGTACTTTTGTGTCTCTTTATGTCTTTTGTTTCTCCTCCTGGTCACTCAGCCTCTCACTGTTATGTCGCTGTGCGGCTGCGTTGCATCTTCTTGTGGTTGTATTGTGTCATTTTGTATCGCTTTCTGGTCACCCTCTTTTTAGTTTTGCATGATTGTGTTTGTAGTCATTCTGTGGTTGTTTTGCATCTCTTTGTGGTTGTGTTGTGTCATTTTGTGACTTTGTAGTGTCTCTTTCTGGGCATTTTGCCTCTTTCTGTCATTGTTTTACATGATTTTGTGTGTCTTTGTGGTCTTTTTGTATCTTTTTGAGGTTCTTTTTTGTCATTTTGTGTCTTTGTAGTTATTTTGCATCTCTTTGTTGTCAATTCGTATCACTCTGCAGTTGCTTTGTGTCATTTTGCCTCTCTCTATAGTCTTTCAGTGACAGTACACAGATGATTTCTCAGGTGCTGCTGTTGGTCAAAAAGGCTGCGGCTGAACTTCAGTAATTTGTTCACAGTGAAGATGAAGAGGCGCTGGCTGCACAGAGGCCCTCTGACCCTCTGGGCCTCAGGATCGGTGCCCGGCAGGCCCGCTCAGTAATCCATCATGTCCAACACCTGCTCTATAGTTACGTGGTCTACCACATGTCATTTTGCTTTATCATTCAGTCACGTTTCGAGACAAACAAGATGGGAGAGAGGCAGCTGGAAGAAATATGAGCCAAGGACACACCCATAAAGAACACAGCAAGGCTGACTGGTCCTCTCCGCCTCTGGCTCAGGATATGTAGCTCATTAAACTGATAATAGGAGAATCTGAATAATACATTCCTGCCTGGGTAAGCAGTTTCACACTCATGCCGGGCTCATGAGCACCTCCTCAGACACACACGGGCTGTCTCCCTCCAGTGCTTCGTGTGGTGACACTGCAGACTCAGGAGCTCTATTAATAAGCAGCGATATGAAGAAGGACACAAATCCAAAATCAATTTTTCAAGTTAGTGACTGTCACTCAGAAGCATCTTCTCACCCCATGACTGTGATCATGGTCACGGATTTAGGGGCAGAAATGGAATACAAGGAAACTGAACGTTCACAACCATGTCTTCATTAATGTATAATCACCTGAACATAAGAATCATTGTGTTTTTCAGTTACCTTAGAATGAGCCTTTTTTATCTCCACCATGTTGCACCAGACATTCTGCAACCCCCCCTGCTGGATGCCACTGAAGCCCGCACACTGGACTGTTAGGTGTCACCTCAGTGAATCCAGACTTTCAGGATTCTCGTAAACGTCACTCGAATGGATATTTTATTGCCTCAAATTAATAAAATCGCCACCAGTGTCAACTTCGCTGAAGCCAATCTGCTATGTGGATTTTTTTCCATTTTGATCATGTTAGCAATTTGTTTCCTTCATTTGAAGCCAACTCAGAAGGTCCTGCAAGGTCACGCTCAACACCGTGAGACTGCCTGTCCCTTATACCGTTAAGGACAGCGTCACTGTCCATTCCTTATCAGTTACTAGGCAGGAGGTCGAATGCCACTCCAAGTCCAGCCTACATGGTGCATGAGGCCGGACTACAAACAAATACTCTGCTGTCAAAACCCATTAAAACCTTTAGCTTGAATGTAAAGTTGCTACAAGGAGGAAGCCAGCCTGTGTGTGTGTGTACGTGTGCGTGTGTGTGTGCGCGTGTGTGTCCATGTTTAGCTGAAATCAATACAGTTATGTGTGGAACTTGAGACAGTCGAGGGGCAATGGTCAGCGTGCCTCTGCGGAGGAGAAAAGTTGTGAGACAGAGCATAAAATTCGTGTAAGTGCGGCTCTTTGTTGCGGGTGTGCATGCAAGACCTCGCGGAATGCTTCGAAGAAAGCACGGGCCTAGAAAACATTTTTAGCTTCCTTCGGATTTCTTCACTGGGGTCGTCTCGCAGCAACATTTCCCCTCAGCAGCTGGGAATGTAATACAATAAGGAAATTACTCATCTGAGAGGAACTTGTTGGCTGGTTTTTCTAACTATTCAGCTCCGAGCGCTCTGGCAAGGTTGTGTCCTCCGCAAAATGAAAACAGCCTGCTCATTGTGCTTACATATAAGAGGACTTAACAATAGCAGCAGAGTGTCCATCAATAAAATCTGATCCATTCTGTGTATGGATTATTCTGCTCCTGAAGTGGAGCATATCAGCCATATGATGATTATTGATTCACACTTGATTGATTAGTTTGACTTATTCAGTTTTGACTCATGATGGAGCAGCTTGGAGCTTGACCAGGCAGCGACATCACCGCCTTGTATGAGCAAATGCCCACACATAACAAATAACGTGGCCGTGTAAATACATTTGTTCTTAAAGGTGCAATATGTATATTCAAAACATTCAAAAATGAACTAAAATGATTGACAGAATGTGAAGAAATAACGGTGTTGATGTTACGCCAAAGACATCTATGCGTTGTGTCGCAGAGATCTGTTGAAGTTAGCATGCTAACTAGCTAGCCCCTATTCACTTTGCAGCTCCCAATCCGGGCAGAGTCAGCTGTGCGATCGCTAACTGCGCGCTCAACCTGAGCTTACTAGCGGTAGCTTCAGTGAGCAGCAGTTAGCAGTTACTCTGGTGATATACTGCCCCCTAGTTGTTTGGAGTATGAATTAACCAGGTGGCCACTTCTTACATATCGCTCCTTTAATTATGTTTTTGAGTTAACGCCTTGTAATCTCAGGAGTGGGGTCACATTAACGCTGACCCCCGGGCGACCCAGAACAAATAACTCACCACCGTCTCACTTTGCATCTGAATCAACTCCAATGATATCCGTGGGACCAAAGCTGCATGTGCACCATCATTTTCTGTGTTTTAGGACCGGCGGAGAGCGAGAGGAGGGGGCTCATCCAAGGTGTCGTTGTTGTGCCAGTGAGGAGCCAATGACTTCGTGCTGACAGCAGGAGTGTTCAGGATAAAGCAGGTAGGTTTTTTTTAGGGGCCTCATCAGCATTAACACCTTTCATCTTTGTTTACCCACCCAAGTGTGTCTTTGTGTTGAAAATGAGATGTTTACCTGGTGGAGTCCACTATATCAATGGTGCTTCCTGTCGGCACCGCATAATAGTCACTGCCGTCTGCAGGCGTATTGGGAGAGACATATACTCAATATTTCTTGTTGTATAAATGTAGTGAGTTTGGAGGCAAATATGCACCAAAGGTACAGTATGACTTGTTGTCCTACAAATTTGCTTTGTAACCGGTGACTTGGGATTTTCTGTTACATTTATGATCCAAGTGGTGAGAGTGTATTTCGGTGTAACAAGAAAATGGGCTTGTATGCTTCGGGGCAGCTGAACATAAAAGTGGCTATAATTCACAGGTCTTTTCAGCAATCCTGCCGCTCGGCTTCAGCGAGCAAAGGAGGACGCGGATCATCGAGGAAGATGTTCTTTGTGGCAGGGGCCAAAAGTAGACCGGGCTCGGGAGGAGGGAACGAAAGGAGGTAACAGCCTCGCACCAGTTCAGCCATATACGCTGACTTAAAGGGTAACGCCACCAAGTTTAGACGTTAAAGTCTGTCTGCAGATCTTCAGCAGGGCTAC
Organism: Lagodon rhomboides; assembly: GCA_039737535.1. NCBI lineage: Eukaryota > Metazoa > Chordata > Actinopteri > Spariformes > Sparidae > Lagodon > Lagodon rhomboides. The sequence continues at coordinate 7,886,226 of CM077797.1, forward strand.
TGCAGAATAAATAGAATAGAATAAAGCCCTTTTGTGGCTCTAGAAGAAGCTGTGCGTAATCTGATAAATTGCCTTCAGTTATGTTACTCCGTGGCTAACTTGATTTTCATGTCATAATATTTGCATTGTAGCTTTAAAGATATGTGTAATAACGACGCCTCCTCATTTTCCATCATCGAGGTCAATCTACCAGAAATTCCGTGAGGTAGATTTATTGGACAAGAAGAAGACAGTGACGGCTCTGAAGCCCGGTGAAGATCGAGCCATTTTCCTGGGGCTCGGGATGATCCTCTCTTCAGTCATGATGTACTTTGTCCTGGGCATCACTATCTTACGCTCCTATGCAGACAGGTACAAGCCTGATGTTAGAGTTGCATTTTTTTTTACATTCTACAAAGGACTGAACTGATATTTCTGTCAGAAACATGTTTTATTCATCACATGTGCTTGTTGAGAAACTGCTTCAGTGCCCTCTCAACCTGAAAAAATTGCACAAATGAATACTTTATGAAATTATACCCAAGGCCGATTTGATTTCATACCATGAGATTCTTTTTTTTTTGCATTAAATTGGCTCTTCATTTAAATGTCAACACAGTGTGTGGACAGAGGAGGGTGTGTGTGTTGTACTCAACTCCACGGTCACAGCAGACATGAACTGTTCCTACAACTGTGGGTCAGACTGCTGGAGAGTCTCCAAATACCCCTGTCTGCAGGTCTACGTGAGCGTCAATAACACGGGCCGCGTCAGCCGTTTATCTCACAATGAAGAGACCCAGGACACCAGCTCTGAAGTGAGTACAGTGCCAGAGGGAAAATACTGAGAATTACTGAACCGTTTCAAATGTTGACAATGGCTGTCAGATGTTTGCCTGATTATAGACTCGCTCTGCTCTCGATTTAGAAAAAATGTTAGTCGATAGGATTTGGAATTTTTCCTGGTCAAGCTGAAAGATGATACATGAAGGGTGATGTATTCAAACGTAGCCCCCCCGACCACATCACCAGAACAAAAAGCCCTCCCCACGTGATTGCCCTCCAGATAACCTTGTTTTCTTTTCATCTCGTCCCTTGCAGTGTTTCTATGTGCCCCGGTGCCAGAAGGACAGCCTCGCCATGCATGTCATGATCATGAACATCTCCGAGCGTCTGAAGGCGAACCAGCAGGTCCCTTGTTACTACGACCCCAGCGAGCAGCAGGAGGCGGTGCTGCTGACCCGCCTGTACGACCACAGCATCGTCTTCCACTCGCTGCTGTGGCCCTCCTGCATGCTCATGGGGGGGGCCCTCATCATCGTCATGGTGAAGCTCACGCAGTACCTCTCCAGGCTTAGTGAGGAGATAGGGAAGATCAAGAGGTGAAATACGTGGAGCAGCTGTGAGAGCCCGGGCAGCACATGGGGGCTTGGTGATGGACGTATGACATGAAAGGGATTGTTTGAGCCAAAAGCGACCTTGCGGTGACCTCTTGCAAACTTTCCTCTTCGGCTGAGACACGCGGAACAGCTGACTATCACTCTGGATCGAGGATGTGACTGTCGGAAACTGTCGGACATGTAGCTGGCTGTAAATACAGGGAAGACTATGCCTGGATTTTGCATGGTGTTGAAGCATTGTAAAATGTTTTATGGGTGCCTGTTTACAAGAGTTTGTGACACTTGTATACTTAAATATTGTTTATTATGAGCACGTGTCTGCTATGTCACCTACACATGACAAAACCAACCTATATTTGAACCCACAATGCTGTCAGGAGGGCTACAACTTTCCCTTTATTTTGAGAATCATATTTTCTGAAGCTACGTGTTCTTATCTGATATCCACTACCTCAGCGACCAAATAATACGTGTAGGACTCTCATGATGTCCTCCTGCACAACCTGACGTGATTCTTTGCATGTCAAGATGATGATACATTTAGCTCACCAAACCACAATGAACATATAAAGGCCTGGTGATTAAAGGCGCAATATGTAAGAATTGGCCGACTCTTGAGTACCTGTTACAAACAATAAGGGAGGCAGCATATCACCCGGGTAACAGCTAACTGCTGCTAACTGTAGCTGCCGTAAGCTCGGTTAGCTGTGCAGCTAGTGGTCCGGAATAGGAGCTCGGAGTGGTATTTTAAGAAAAGGACGGGCTGGGGCTAGCAGGTTAGCATGCTAACTTCCGTAGATATCTCTTCAACACAATACATAGATGTCTTCAAACTCAAAAACGTATATTTTGCCCTTTAAAGTTCTTTGCACACTCTTCGAAAATCTTATTTATTGAGATGTTATAACAGAATGTATGGGTACAGACTTACAGGAAAAACTATGTGTCGAGGGTTCCCAGGAAAAGCTTGAAGTTGCCATGTAAGAATTGGATACCTGTCGAATTTAAACTCCAAACAAATAGGGGGCAGCTTATCACAGTAACCACTAACTGCTGCTAACTAGTTGCTGTTAGCTAGTTAGCTCAGTTAACCATACAGCTAGCGGTCGCGTTAGCTGACCCTGCCTGGACTTGGAGCTTGGACCACCGGGGGAGTGTCAGTGTTGTTTACTGTCTGACCGCCACTTCTTGAGGTACGAACTGGCTAGGTGGCTAGCAAGTTAGCATGCTAACTCGACACAACACGGCAGCCAAACTGTTATTTTTAATGTTTTAAAGGGGCACTATGCAACTTTTTAACAGGCTTGAAAACAAACAAGGCTAGCATGCAGTTAATACTCTGAACAGGTTTGAGTTTTGAGTTACGGTGGGGTGAGAACAAAAAACAGCACATTGCCCAGCCTGGAGCCCCAAAGTTCAAGAATATAGGACAACATGACCAAAAGTGTTCCAAAAAAAGTTACATACTGCAGGTTTAAGCTCAAATTCTTACATGTTGCACCTTTAAATTCCCCAAAAATGTATTCTGCTTCCAGGGTCAAATGTTTCCTCTACAATACAACAACTACTGTATCCACCTCCAGGTTATCTCATAAATGAAAACAGCACTTTAATGCTCCCACTGTGGTGATTTTGTAATACAGTTATTTGCAGGCACACACTGTGGCCCTGCAGCAGAGACAAATGATCACCTCCCCTGGATACAGAAAGCACACAGAGAGCTCATATCTGTAAAGGCTGCACAATCTTCTGAAATTACTTTGCTCATTTTGAAGATGGAAAAGTGTTTAATACAGTGATTCTCCGACTTTTTTCACGTCAAGGACCCCAAACATGACTAGAGTGCGGACTCCTTTTTGTTTTGGGGGCCCCTGGAACGCTCAAGGACCCTGGAGTGTCCCGGGACACCACAAAGTTTTCATCTATGGTGCTTTAAAATGTTCTGATACTATCCTTGTCCTAGAATATTGTTTGTACAACAATTGATGTGCACAATTTCGAGTTCACACCATAGGGTGGGCATTAAAATGTATTGTGTTGCTGATGATTTTCTTCCTCTGCCTGTGGCCCATAACTTCCCGCTGAGCTCAACTGAAATGTTATGTCGTTTTGAAGATATTCAGTAAGAAGCAGGGGAAACGTAATGTCCCAGGTGGAAGCAATGAACCACTGTAATGGAATTAATGAATCATACAGATCTATCAGTGACACTTTTTATTCTTGGGGCTCCATCCACACATGCTGGTAAAATAATCTGCTTTGGGCTCTGTGTGTGACTCTCTGTAGCAACAAAACAACAACTTCAGCACCGGTCTTCTCATGTGAACGAGTAGTTTCCTCTGAATTCCCCAGTCTCATCTCATGACAAACTGCTTTTTCTCCACCATCTAACTGCCTGTGTGTGGGAGGGCGGTCCGTGATGATGAGCCTGCTAGCAGCCCTCGAGCAGGCTAGCTGTGTGGAGCTAGCGTGCTACCAAACTGTGCAGTTTATTTTCGGGACAGCACGATGAAGAACATCATGAAGTATGATAGACTTATTCCACTGTAGCATATTGACAACATCACCGGGAGCAAGAGGCGTCTTTTCTTCACAATAGCGGGTCGGTCCGACCCTCCAGTATCATTGTTTGGATGGACTAACGCAAGAGCTAGCACCGCTGCCTGAGACTTCCCGAGCGGGCACGAATGGGATTTACTCAGCTAGCCGCTGCTAATGATTGTGCTGGCTGACTAGCTTCGCGGCTAACCGCTAATCTGACACAGGTAGCTCTATATTTGTTTTTTTTCGTGTTTTGTTGTGTGTTAGCTTTTACTCTTGATCAAAACAACTACCCGTGTACTCAAACGAAACACTGGCGGGTCGTATGTCCTTAATGTAGAAACGCCAGACTAACATTAGCTTCTGTATTAGGCGAGGTTTTCATATTATAAATGACATTGATCTGCTTAGTGAACTTGGCTAGCATGGTTAGCTAGCTAGCTAGCCAAGAAACAACACCTAACCCAACAAGCTGCACAAAACAAACAGGTCGAGGTGACTGTCAAAAACAGACTAAAACCTAAACCTCGGCAGTGTTAGCCACACTCAACTCAAGTGTAGGAAGTGCTCGTTAGCTAACTTTGTTTACATGATTGTTGAAGTCCTTTCAACCGACATCACTGGACATTTATCATGTCACTTTGAGCTAGCATGACTTATTTTAACACCAGCTCACCAAAGCGAAAGTTTTTGTCAGAGAGCTTTCTGTCTCTGGTGTGATGACAAGTTATGTTTTTGTTAGTTACGCTGCTGAAGTTGTAATAGTAATAATATTAATATTGATAATAATAACAATAAAAAAGACAAGTTACATAGTTAAAGGTAACCTGCTAAGCTAGTATGAATTTGTTGCTACACTTCCTCTGTCAAACTGAAGGGAAGTCACTTTACATACGGCTGTGCTCACATATGGTGAACATGAAGACACAAAAACAACATACAGTGGTGCTGTAGGCATGTCTCTCGCATGTTATTACTCATATTCTTGACATTTTTTGGCAACTCATGTTCAATTTTGATTCAGGAATGTGTTGTTAGCATTTTTATAATGCTGTCACTATGCAACTCCATCATCACGTGAGTCAAATATTTACCACAAGCTTCTGCATTATTGTGCACAGGTCAGTGGATCTTATATAATCCCGATTCCTTCTTTCTCACAGTTGGTTGACATCGCTCATCTCGTAATTACCAGGCTGTGAAAAAGAGTGAACTTGCTGGCACGACCATGCCTCCCAGGCCCTCCTCAGGAGAACTATGGGGGATGCACTTGATGCCCCCCAGCATCCTAGTGGACTGCCTTCTGCCAAATGGCATGATTCTCACGTTGGAGTGCCTCCGGGAGGCCACGTTGATCACAGTCAAGCATGAGCTTTTCAAAGAGGCCAGGAAGTACCCTCTTTACCATCTGCTGCAGGAGGAGAGCTCCTACATCTTTGTCAGTGTCACCCAGGAGGCAGAGCGGGAGGAGTTTTACGATGAGACGAGGAGGCTGTGCGATCTCAGACTCTTCCAGGCCTTCCTCAAAGTCATCGAGCCCGTAGGCAACAGAGAAGAGAAAATTCTCAACAGAGAGATAGGTATGCTCATTGCATTATTATGCGGCCGCAAAACAACCTGCTGTACAGTAATAACCACAAGCCCTGGCAATGTCATTACCCACAGTGAGGAGGATTAACATAATGCCCTCGGCCTGAACTCGTCACATACATTCTGTTTCATGTTGCACTGTATAATTCAAAAGGTCACATTTCACATGTTGTGAAAGGTGCAAAAGATCCAAATAAAACTTTGTGAGTTTAAAGTACACACAGCATGTTTTGATGAAGCACTTGTTTCTCCTTTCAGGTTTTGCGATTGGAATGCCCATATGTGAGTTCGATTTGGTGAAAGACTCAGAAGTGCAGGACTTCCGAAGGAACATTTTAAATGTTTGCAAAGAGGCCGTGGACCTCAGAGACAGTAACGGGCCCCACAGTAGAGCTTTGTATGTATATCCTCCCAATGTAGAATCCTCAGCAGAACTTCCCAGGCACATCTTTAACAAGCTAGATAAAGGTAAGACATTTGACACTGCGCAGCAACTGTATCAATAATGTATTAGGCAAACAATCACATTTTTGCTGTTTACACATGCAAGCTCCTTTTTTTAAAAAAAGTTTGATCCTTTATTCTCTTTCCCTCAGGTCAAATCATCGTAGTCATATGGGTTATTGTGTCACCCAGCAATGACAAGCAGAAGTATACCCTGAAGATCAACCACGACTATGTGCCGGAGCAGGTGATCGCCGAAGCCATCCGCAAGAAGACGCGCAGCATGCTGCTGTCCCAGGAGCAGTTGAAGATGTGTGTGCAGGAGTATCAGGGAAAGTACATCCTCAAAGTCTGCGGCTGTGACGAGTACTTACTGGAGAAATACCCTCTGAGTCAGTACAAGGTAATCTAATTTAATCTTGGCCTAACTGCATCTGATGTTATTGTGCTCAGAGGGGAAGAGATCCACTTCACATCACATTATCATCCAACACAAATGTGCTTGGCGTTCATGACATTAAATGATATTTATGAGAATATGTGCTGATCAAGAAAAAGACCGTATACGCCCTGGTATGATCGCACAAAGTAGCCGGGTTGTGTTTGTGGAATCCAACAATTTCTGTGTTGATAAACTTGGAAATTGTATAAATGGCTCCAAAATGTCAAATGGCATGAATCGCTTCGAAATGTCACAATCACTGCCACGACAAAATGTCACATTGTCTGTCCTCAACAGTATGTGCGCAGCTGTATCATGCTGGGACGGATGCCCAACTTGATGCTAATGGCAAAGGACAGCCTGTATTCCCAGCTGCCCATCGACAACTTCACCATGCCGTCTTATGCAAGGCGAATATCCACAGCGACACCCTACATGAATGGGGAAACAGCCACCAAGTCTCTATGGACTATCAACGGAACACTGAGGATCAGGATACTGTGCGCCACTTATGTCAATGTCAACATCAGAGACATTGACAAGGTACGCATGCATTACATGACTTTTTATTTAAAGAGGAGACTCTGTTTGTTCTTATTTGGTTTTACTAAAATAAATTCTGTCTGTAGTCTCACATCTCCAGAATCTTGGAGGTTATTAGAAGTTGTTGAGCAGCGTCCTTCACATCATGCAGTCATGAATGTAGTGAAATATATCTTCATCACTCGATTGATGAGTATATAATTCTGTCTTTCTTGTGGCTGCTCTAGATCTACGTCAGGACTGGGATATACCACGGTGGAGAGCAGTTGTGTGACAATGTGAACACCCAGCGTGTGCCCTGCTCGAACCCCAGGTAGTGCACGATGAAGAGTGGCGTTCGAAACTCCGGGATTTCATTCAGCTCTGCCACAGTAATGTGATTGATTATGTTAATGGATCTTTCCCTGTTTATTCCAGGTGGAACGAGTGGCTCAACTACGACATGTACATTCCAGACGTCCCGCGCGCCGCCCGACTCTGCCTCTCCATCTGCTCTGTGAAAGGAAGGAAGGGGGCTAAGGAGGTTAGCATTGAAACGCTACATTGAAGTTCTAATCATAATATAATTATAATCTAAAAGTTTTTGTCTTTTGTTCTTCGGGAGTCATCCATGGTTACTTGACAAGTGAGTTTTGATACCGCAGCAGACTCTCTTTGAGCCGCTTTTTTTGTAAGAAATCTATTGAAAGAGCAACTGGTGTATTGTATCTGCCAAACAAACCAGCACTGTTTTAGTGAAGAACTCTATCAGTCATTGGCATTTTTCCATCATGCCATGAGCAACTAGAAGTGGTTGCTTAGCTGAAGAGTTGGAGGTTTGCAGCCTGTCATCTGCAGCTTTTCATCTAACAGCTCATTGGCTGCTCCCCTTCACCAGGCTCTGCAATAGATACAACTGACCCAGTGTTTAAAAGTGCAAAAATGCATTTGTCATGAACAATCACAGTAAGCAATAACCAATAATCATCTATAGCAGTTGGTTCAAAGTGTTAGCATTCAAAGTACTTTTACTACCAAACTGTACACAGCTGAAGTACTTGATTCCATTTATTATCTGTAGACTTTGTTATGTTGTCACATTAAACTGCAACACTTCACGTACCTCTCAGCAGAAAGTTTCAGCACTGCCTTGTGTTTAGCGTTAGCTCCATTAGCTTGATGCTCGGTTTGCCAAACACATGGCAGGACTCTGCTTACAGTCAGCAGGCTCTCCTGCCCATTTCAACATGGATTCATCGTTCACAATGTGGCATTATCAGAAAAGAATGCGTCGCGTCCCCAAGCGATATTGAGTTTACTACATCCTCTCTGGCTTTAAGGCAGCATATTTTTTCCTTGGCTGAGTAGCCGACCAGTGATGATAACTATAGTCACGGCAGGGAGAAGAAGCGCTCCATTGTTGTCAGCGCTCAGGCCAGTTTGTCGTTTGCGTAGTGGTGGTTATACATACATTATGCACATAGAAAATCCCATTCAACCCGGGGAAGATCTCTGGTTCTGCCTCAAGCACATTTTCTATTAACTGATAGTCTCGAGCCCTGAATTAGAGAATGTAAAAACATCAAGTGGCTATTGAGAAAAGAAATGCAGACCATAAACACAAACAGAGATTGTTAGAGAACATTAAGGATCATAGTTTTAATACTGTGTTCAAATTCTTACACGATCTTTTTCATGTTTGTTCTTGTTTGATTTTTATTTGAATCAAAGCAGTCATCCGAGCCAGTTTATGTTCTGCGTGGGAAATAAACAAACCTCCCTGCGTTCCTCGCTGCACCTGTCTGTTTCGTAGCCCTGAGTGGTTGCGTCTCTAATCATTTTCTTATGCATCATCTTCCTGGTATTTTTGCTGTAGGAGCACTGTCCTCTCGCCTGGGGCAACATCAACCTGTTTGACTACACCCACACACTGGTGGCAGGGAAGATGGCTCTCAACCTCTGGCCCGTGCCACATGGCTTGGAAGACCTGCTCAACCCTATCGGCGTCACAGGCTCTAACCCCAACAAGGTGAACAGCAGACGTCAGCATTAAGGCCCTAATGTTTGCTCCCTGTTTGTGCTCCCAGTTGGTGTCTCATGTATTTTACAGAGCAAATAGTGGCTTGATGTAGAGATTTCAAATGTAAACAGACTTTGCTCTTTGTTTTATCATTTTGCAGGCAAAGTATAAAACTGGAAATGCCAAAAAGAATTAGATCAGAATTTAAACTACAAAGGCTGTCAGAGCAGATTTCTTTGAGTTACATCTTGAAGCACTAAGAAGATAAAATATCAAGGAAAACGTAATCTTTTTCCCCCAGCATTTTAGGCTTAAAATATGTATTACACTTGTGTCTGCGACTGACCTCTAAGCCTCATGACGCAGTTTTAATCGAGCTGGTGACAACCCATAGCGTTTCAGAGCCGGGTTTAAGCCGCCTCAATTTAATCAACCAAGCCTCTTATCCCACTTAAATAATTACTCATTGACACAGGCACCTTTCTTTGATTACAGTAATCACCTTGAATGACCTTTCCTCTCCCATCTGCTTTCTAACTGTGCAGGAAACCCCATGTCTGGAGCTGGAGTTTGACCATTTCAGTTGCCCTGTCAAGTACCCTGATATGACCATCATTGAAGACCATGCAAACTGGAATATATCCAGAGAGCTCGGCTTTAATTACTGCCACACTGGTTTGGTAAGATAACAAGCTTTTTTTTTTTCCCGTGATCTGCATTTCATTGTGGAGTTTGCTCACACTACAGACAATGAATTAATATCACCTTTTCATTTACATATGGAGTCCCTGTAGACCCCACCTGATGCTAAAGTTGTTGTTTGGTTTATTTTTTTAAACTCTGTGTAAGGCTGTCACAATACCAGAATTTAACGCAGTACTAATATAAAAAACGTTCTTGAAACCTCTTTCTCTAACGTTGCAAAGAGAAATAAAGGCCAAATGCGGAAGTTAGCTGAAACGACAGTAACACTTACAGCAGCTTTAACCACAATACTGATATAAAAAAAAACATTCGGTTTCGCTTTCATTAACATTGCTAAGAGAAGTAAAGGCGCACAAAATAAAATAACTATTTTTCTCTTCCTTTTCTAATCATTTTTTTATATTGTTTGTTTTTAACCTGGACACAGTGCCCGAACAGAAACGCACACCATTCACATTTGTAATAATGTCAGTATCAGTGCAGCCGTGGGTTGAAAATCTGATCATATATCCGCATTTTTCATAGATTCGGTACTTTCAAGACTATTGAATACACTTACTATTGAAAAAGCATCGATACTTTTGACCACCTTAAAGCAACATTATGTAGAAATTGGCATTTTGTGTGATTTGACGCCCCCTATAATTTCTTTGAGTGCAACGCCACTGTCATAAATACAAATCCCAGGCCTGTAACAATTTGTCAGACATAATGTAGGTGCTAACAACAAACAAAACTCATTACTTAATAACAGTGTTATGTGTTGAAAACATGTATGTTGAAGTAAACATGTGTGTAATGCTGTGATCCTTCCCTCTCACTGAAGTTACATAGTGCAGAAACAAGTGATAGCTGAGACAGAGACACTGTTCACCCTGTTACAAGACACTGAACCATCAACATGATTTTGAAGCTGCTGTTTTAAGGTTAAAGGGTTACATAATGTTGCTTTAAACTGTGTGTTTCATGTGTTATATGGTATCATAGAGTAACAGACTGGCGCGTGACAACCCCCTGACCGACACCGACAATGAGCAGCTACGCCAGGTGTGTAACAGAGACCCGCTGTCTGAAATCACTGAGCAGGAGAAAGACTTTCTATGGAGGCACAGGTAATGTTTGCGGGCTGGTATACTATTATATGGGTATTTTAAGGGTTACATCACATTTCACACAAAGATCATTGTCACATGGGACTGATGGAGATATTTCCTTGTCAAACTATTTTAGACAAGACTGCCTCAATATGCCAGAGATCCTTCCCAAGATCCTCCTGGCTGTGAAATGGAACTCCAGAGATGAGATTGCACAGGTGAGCTCATGTTTCTACTGCTGACATGCCTTTATTTTGAAGGACATCACGTGAGGACATAGATATGCCTGACCTAAGGTGCTATACTATTGCAACAGCTCAGCTGATATTTACACAGATAGTGCGCATCAACACGCTGCTTCATGTAGCGTGCGGTTGTTTAAAAGCAAGAATGTTAAAAAAAACAAACAATATGTACAGTAACTGTAGTCAGCGTGTGTTTCTTTTTTCATTTCAGATGTATTGCCTTCTGAAGGACTGGCCTGCTATCAAGCCAGAACAAGCCATGGAGTTGCTGGACTGTAACTTCCCCGATCCAATGATCAGAGAGTTTGCCGTGAAGTGCCTTGAGAAATACCTAACAGATGACAAACTCTCACAGTACCTCATTCAACTGGTTCAGGTGCGCCGCGTCCTCATCTGCCTTTAGAGACAATTTAATTGAACGTTGTTATTCTGATAAGAGGGTCTCATCAGCTCGATATACTTTAGTAGCGTTTTCTTAAGGCAAAAAATAGTTTATTTTAATGGCATTTCTTGTTTTCTGTGCTTGTGCCCAGGTTCTAAAGTATGAGCAGTACCTTGATAACCCACTTGCACGCTTCCTGCTGAAAAAGGCATTAACCAATCAGAGGATAGGACATTTCTTCTTCTGGCATTTAAAGTGAGTTGATTTAGAAAGGTCTTCTTTCAGGAATTTGGAGCTGTTTATATGTGAAATGAAAGGTTAAACTGTTGTTTGAATGTCACTCAACTGTCTGGTCCCAAAATCGTCTTGAATTCAAGAAACTTCTGTGAATACAGCTGACGTCAATCAATGTTTTGGGAAACTGTTTGTGTGTGTGTGTGTGGCTCTGTGTGCGGTTATTTACGAGGAGGACAGACACATTTTCCACTAGGACACAAACGACCTCTGAATGTGTTCTTTTTTCTTGCCTACACGTGTGCAGGTCAGAGATGCACAACAAGACGGTGAGCCAGCGGTTCGGCCTGCTGCTGGAGTCCGTACTGCCGGGCCTGTGGCATGTATCTGAAGCACCTGAGCAGACAGGTGGAGGCCATGGAGAAGCTCATCAATCTCACCGACCTCCTCAAACAGGAGAAAAAAGATGAGGCACAGAAGGTAATGTGACAGCCGACAGCTGTTAATTGTGATCCACTGAAACGTTGAGCTTAATCTTGACGACATCTGGACCAATCTGGCCACAGAGATGCAGCAATATGTTCGAGTGAGAGAGTCTGGACCGCTGCTTTTTCAGTTTGCACTGCAGCTGAGCATATTTCAACCAGACTAGGATGAAACATGTGAAAGACTGAGCGATCTTTACAGTTACAGCTATAAACACAGAAGATTCTTAAATAAAAGCTGGTACTTAAAGGTGCACTATGTAGTTTGGGGGAAGACATTTTAATCAGAAGCAAAAGATCTTCATTCACTGATTTTTTTTTTTAATGCCTAAACAAACTAAAAAACGAACTGTCTTCGTTGCCATGACTGAATAAACAGAATAAACAAACTGACCTTAAAGGTCTTAAATTAACATACATGACAGTCACTTAAAAACATTTAGGCAATTCATTTAAGTCGGCCACTGTTTAATGGTTAAAAATACAGGAAAGTCATACTTGAGTTGGAATAAAGATTCACTGCAACTAGTAACTAAAGTTATCAAATTAATGCAGTGGAGTAAAAAGTAAGATATTCGCCTTCAAATATAGTGTAGTGGAAGTATGCAGAAAATAGAAATACTTAAGTAAAGTACAGCAACTTCAGAGTTGTATTTGTACAGTACTTGAGTAAATGTACTTTACAACTAGTGGCTACAAGAAGGTCATAGCCACGGGCTAATGTGTCTAAGTCAGTGGAGTAAGTAAATGCATTGGTTCAGCTCTGGTCACACTACAGGATTTCAGCCCTGATCTTTAACTCGCCGCCGGTTTTTGGAGATTGCCAACACAGAGATCACAGGCCGATCGGCACGCGCTTCAATCAGCGACGATTGCCACATGTGAACCAGCGCCTACTAGACATCTATGAGGCTAAATGTCTGATGGGTCATGGAGCCCGGAACGAACTACAGCTAATGAGAGCAGACACTCCTCTCCTCTCTCTCCCTCTCTCCCATGCTTACATCTGCAGCAGCTCTCTGAAGACGGTCTTATCATGCATCTATTTGTGTGAAGCTGCACAATAATAATACAAAAATAGCATCAGGAAACTTAAACACAAGCTGTTCAGTAGGTGTAACCATGTTGTCCTTCTTGAGCCACGATACAAGCAGGCTGTTTCACGTTTTCATTGCAAACATCATCCGTGCTGCCTGCCGTCCTAATTCATCCTCTCACTCATATTCTCTTCTTTTTCTTCCTCTTGCTTTTTGCTGCAGTGTTTGACCCCTGTCACCAATCAGTCATGTAGTGTGCAAGCCTCAATGAATGCAAGACCTCAGATTACAGAAAGACAGAAAGTTGTGCAGCGTGAAAATTGCGGCCATGTGACAACTTCAAAAGTGGTGTAGTGTGACCAAGGCATTAAGTAGCTAACTAGCAAATTAACTTGAAGGTGGGGTGAGTGATTCTGGAGAAAGATCGATGACTGTGGAGGATAGATATCTAAATACAACATTATTCATTCAACAGTTGCCATTATTCATTAAGAAATAACCAGTGTCTCGCCACACAGCACAAAAACGGTGCTCTGTGAAGCGTCCGTCTGTCATTGGGAAGATAAATCATTGTGCTTAGATAAAGCAGCAGTGAGCAGGCTGTACTTACTGTACATTTACACACTTAAAGGCTTCTAAAGCTAGTGTTTTATTAACTGATTCATTTTTCCCTCTCTTCTAAGGTTCAAATGAAGTTTCTAGTGGAGCAGATGAGAAGGCCTGACTACATGGATGCCCTGCAGAGCTTCACCTCCCCACTGAATCCAGCTCATCAGCTGGGAAACCTCCGGTACATCCGCACTGCCTTATCTGACTCTCCCCTCTGAAAAGGCTTCAGAGGGGAGAGAATTCTTATTTCCTCTGCAGGTGTTGCTTGCGCCTTTTCCCTCTGCATGGCTTTAAGTATAATTACAAGTAATGAAACATGTGTGTGTATTACATCCCTGGAGTTTATTAGGAAGTTACAGCACAGCCTCGTTTTACGGTAAATATACTCCACATGAGTCAGTTGAAGGGAAACACAGGGACATTTCCTGAGAACTTTCTGTTTGTCTTCAATTTGTTTTTCTTCTTTCAACACGTCACTGTTTCTGTTTCAGTCTGGAGGAATGCAGGATGATGTCATCAGCCAAGCGACCTCTATGGCTTAACTGGGAAAATCCAGATATGATGTCGGAGCTGCTTTTTCAGAACAACGAAATCATCTTCAAAAATGGAGATGGTGAGTTTTGTCTCTGTCTTTTTCCCCTCGTATCGCTCTCGCCGCCTCTATTTGTTTGTCCATTGTTGCCTCTGTGCACCACTACACACACACACACACACACACACACACACAGCTGAAAAATGCTCTTGCTGAGCATGCAGCATATTTCACTCTCAGCCTGTAGGGCGTATCACGGCACACAAACACATCCTCATCGATGCACTTTACAAGGATCTTAGCGAGAACAAGTCACGTTATTGGACTCGCACTTTACCGCAGCTGCTCGAGCATTTTGCTGCAACATCTGTGACCAAACCGACTCCGACAGCCCTGCTCCATAATGCATCGTGGAAGCTGATCAAAGAGCAGCTAAGCAGCTAATAATCACTTCACTGTCGTTCACCTTCTTGTCTCTGTGCCTCCGCAGATCTGAGGCAGGACATGCTGACGCTGCAGATCATTAGGATAATGGAGAACATCTGGCAGAACCAAGGCCTTGATCTCAGGTAGGCTCCTCACTTCACCATGACAGCGAGGATGCAGGTGCACATTACTGGGCGCCGGATGCTTTCATGTTCCGCACTCATACCTGAATGCAGATTAGCGGCAGCCCCTTCCAGCCACCTCGACTCACTTAATAAGTCTGTCACTGCCGGCCTAATTATTCCTGCCTCCCTTTATGTTTCTTGTCCTTCCTCTCCCAGGATGCTGCCGTACGGCTGCCTGTCCATCGGCGACTGCGTGGGTTTGATCGAGGTGGTGAGGAACTCTCACACCATCATGCAGATCCAGTGTAAAGGAGGCCTAAAGGGGGCACTGCAGTTCAACAGCCACACGCTGCATCAGTGGCTCAAGGATAAGAACAAGGGAGAGATGTGAGTGGCAGTGATCTGTACAGCTTCTCTGCTCTTCTGTAGGGTGTAGAGGTGGTGTGAGTGCTAATGTGAAGATTTAATGTGTCTTTTTTTGAGTAAGGTTCTTTTTCTCCATTTGTTTGATTTCTTAGGTACGACCAGGCCATAGATCTGTTCACACGCTCATGTGCAGGCTACTGTGTAGCCACGTTTATCCTGGGCATAGGGGACAGACACAACAGCAACATTATGGTCAAAGATGATGGACAGGTAAAGGTTTAACGTCCTTTTACGTCACATATACGCATACTTTCTGTTTCTTTCTTAAATGTGCACCATGTAGTTCTGGAGAAGATGCTCAAACTCAGAATGTTTGTATTTACAATATTAATGAGGTAATAATACAAACACAGATATATTTATTTTTTCATTACTGAATAAAAAAGCTGTTCTCGGAGGAAAATAAGGTCCCAAGAACACTGTTTATTTTGTTTGTTTAGGCATTAAACAGATGAACATTTCTTACCCAAAGCTCCTATGAATACATGATACATTTCTTCCTTTGTTAATGTTTTCTTGCAGCTGTTCCACATAGACTTCGGCCATTTCCTCGACCACAAAAAGAAGAAGTTTGGGTACAAGAGAGAGCGCGTGCCCTTTGTGCTCACACAGGACTTCCTGATCGTTATTAGCAAAGGAACTCAGGAGTGCACCAAAACAAGGGAGTTTGAAAGGTAAACCGGCAATACACCCGAGTTTAACTTGTCAAAAGAGAGCAAGCTATTTCTGTGGTTTTATTAGAGCTGCAATGATGAGTTGATCAATACACGATGAACGAATATGTCAAACATTTGCTGGTTTCGGCTTCTGAAATGTGAGGATTTAGCTGTTTTTTGTCGTTTACGCTAATAAATGTAGAGTTGGCCGTCCTGGGGGCTCAGTTGGTAGCGCATGTGACCCATGTGCAGAGGCTGTGGACTCGCCACAGCAGCCCAGGGTTGAAATCTGACCCGTGGGCCTTTGCTGCATGGCATCCCTGCTCTCTCATCCTGTTTCCTGTCATCTCTCTTCGCTGTCCTGTCCAATGAAGCCATGCAAAAAAAATTATTTAAAAAAATAAAAATAAATGAAGAGTATTTGGGTTTTGGACAGTGCGTTGAACAAAAGAAGCAATTTGAAGACGCCACTGTGGGTTCTGAAATTGAACATTTTCGTTACGTTCTGCTCACATACGGCCAAAAAAACAGGGATTAATACATTTAAATTGGTACAAAATGTTACATAGAGCTCGTTTTGCCCCTCTATGTAATTTAGTGTCCTTCTCCCCTTTCAGGTTCCAGGAGATGTGTTACAAGGCGTACCTGGCGATCCGGCAGCACGCCAACCTCTTCATCAACCTCTTCTCCATGATGCTGGGCTCGGGGATGCCCGAGCTGCAGTCGTTCGACGACATCGCTTACATCAGGAAGACCCTGGCCTTGGACAAGACGGAGCAGGAGGCCCTGGACTACTTCATGAAGCAGATGAACGACGCTCACCACGGCGGCTGGACCACGAAGATGGACTGGATCTTCCACACAATCCGCCAGCACGCCATGAACTGAGACGGCAGCTGAAAGAAGAGAGGAGCTGAGGACTGTGGCAGCGACAGCACACTAAGAACCAAAAGAGTAGCAAGAAGCGAGCAAGGTATTTTCCCAAACACACTAAGGCCTGGGTGATACGTCCGCCAGCGCGTGACTCTGAAACATCACCTGCCCGCGCACCACTCAGTAAGGGTGCTCAGAAGGGTCAGTTTCAGGGACATAAAGCCTAAATTCGCCTGTTTCTGCAGGTTTCTGAATTTTCTTCTCCCTGCACTATGAATTTAAGAAGGCCGGGTGGATTTCTATTTCATCCGTCTTCTTCATAGGAACTAAAAGTTGAATGGACCTCGACTGCGTTCTTCGTGTGAACAAACTATGGACAGATCTTTATTTTCTTCGTATTTCTTTTTTTTTATTCCTTTCAGTACATCAGCAGCCATCAGCATTAAGAAAGGAACATCACCATGAGCACAGCTGGCTTTTCTAACGATGAGCTGACAGAGCGTTACCGCATTATTTCCACTACCTATTTTGAACTGATGAAGACAAAGGGGAGATGTCGGCGCACGGAAATGAAAGGGACGATGGGTGCGCACATAATCATGATGACCCCCCCACAGTCATCAAAAACAATCACCGACACCTTTTAGAAAAGGACTGGGAGAGGATGTGTTGTTAAACACTTAGCTAGCATTTAACTGAAATACTTCTTTGTAGCCTACAGATGACAGAACTCATGCCAGATAACTGACTTTTGTACAGCAGTATATCCATAGACTTGTATGCATTCGGTGCACATATTCCTTTTTGAGTCTATTTTCTACTGAGCCAAAGTACTAGATGTGTAACCCCACTACTCAGCAGTCTTATTTGTAAAAAAAAAACAAAAAAAAAAACGTCACTACGATTCCAAGCCTCTTGTGTACTCATAGCACTGATCTCTGCAGTATTTGTTTTTGTTTTGTTTCGTCTATCAGTATTATTCTGAGGCACAAATGTCCGTCGTCCGCCCCGCGCAGCCGACAGGAGGAACACCTCTCTGACGGTCAGCTGGACGCGACGCCAGCAGTTGGTCTTTAGATGGAGGCAAAGGGGAAGAGGGTGTGCAGTGTTCCTTTTGTGTGCTGTTACTCTATGCAAGTTGTGACCCTAATATGTACTGTATATTGCAAAAAAAAAAAAAAAGAAGAATATGTCAGAGTAAGGCAGAGAGAGAAATGCATCTCCCCCCGACGCGCTCGCACTGAGCAGTGTTTCAGTGGACTTTGTTCAGACAGTACACGGAAGAAGAAGGAAAACCTGCTGCACTGTCACAGAGTCGTCTCCTTCTTCCCGACAAACGCAACTGTGAGAAACGCCTTTGGACCCTGCCTTTTGCTTCTCCAGGTTTCTCTTTGGAGCTTCAATCTAAGCCATCTGTAAAATGTCTCCTTGTTCTCAATCACTGATCATTTAAAGGGGCACCGTGTAGTTCTGGAGAAGAAATTCAAAAGCAGAATTTTAACATTTACAATATTAATGAGGTAAAAATACGAACTCAGAAATATTTATTATTTCCATAACTGTTCTCAGAGCAAAATAAGGTCCCTGGAGTTTGTTTATTTAGTTTGTTTAGGCATAAAAAAATCAATCAGTTGAAGATCTTTCTCTTCTGATTAAAACGTCTTCCCCAAAACTACACAGTGCACCTTTAAGGCACCCTCTCTCCACCCGTTTGCCATATAGCCCAAGATCCAGGTAAAGAAACAGCAACCGAAGTGATTTTCTTTTTCTTCCTTCCTTTTTTTTTTTTTTTTTAAACTTCAAAGTGTCTTCTTCCCTCCTCTTTCCTATGATTGTCACGCCTATGTGTGGAAGAATTAGTCTCGGCAGGTTTGCTCGCTGCGCAGACACGTACGTAAGAGGTCAGTAAATGTTTCTAGCTTTACCAAATGATACTCGTCGGGCCGGTTTCCTGGACACTCGAGTCCGTCCGAAAAAGTCAGATTTTCTGCGCACGGACGAGGACTTCGGAAAATGCTCAGGAAACCGATCCCACTGAGGTGCATGTGCTCTCTGTACGGGCTACAGAGCGGTGGGCTGGACCCAAACTGAGAAAAACTAGACCCCATACACTTTATTGAAGAACTGTCTCAATGATGCTATTTTCCCTTTGTACTTGTTCTGGTTTGTTTTCTGTTTCTCACACTGCATTATGCATGAGGTCCTCGAATATCTACTTTTTTTTGTTTTGTTTTGTTTGTTTGACCTGATGTTGTTTACTTGAATTTCATGTATAGAAAATGACCTTGTTACTTGTGTGAGGTACAACAAAGTCACAATGAAGGTAACAGATAACTGATAACTGCTACTACATGTGCAAATGCTTTCCTTGAATAACTACAGAGGTAATATATTTTTGTATTTTTAAATTTAAGCAAACTCATATATGTAACTGCTAACCAAAAAAAAGAAAAAAAAAACGAAATAAAAACAAAGGAGGAACCATGCATAGCGTGCACCAGCCTCATACGAACCCCCAGTAGACAGCTTCTAGTTGTTGAAACGATATGAATGACAGAGCAGAGGAGAATTGTTGAATGAAGGACAAGGACTTGATGCTGTTTGTCAGAGTTCGAGCGTCGCCTTGAGCGGCGATCTCTTGCCCTTAGTGGAAGTCTGTAAGCACAATGAGGAGGAAGAAGCTACCCTGCATGTTTTAAAAAAAGAACCGGACTCATATGTTAGTTATGTATTCATCTGTATATATATCATAAAAACCTCTTCAAATACTTGTTTTAGTCATCCTCATATGACCACGTCTGATAAAGAACTGTATGCATTCATTTATTGTACTGTTGAATAAAAACATTTCTCCCTATTTGAATCGATTTCTGGCTCTTTTATTACATCGTTTGCTTTACACTTGACCAAAATTACTATAATTTACAAGGCACTTTTAAACTGTTTGCTTAATGATGAAGACGGGTTTTACTGTGGGACAAGGCTTGAATCAGAAAGAAAAACAAAGAAACATTTTTTTTCTCACTCTCAATCATTCCATAAAAAACTACACACAAGATGCTTCGACTGGAGAGCCGGACTGGTATGAAATAACTTTAAAGAGTGGTCCAAAGCTTTGACTTATGAGTCAGGAAATGGTTTGTAAAAGGTAGCTAAAAAAACATGTAATGCAGTCCAAGGGTCAAGGGCGTCACTTCAGTGGTGGACATAAGGGTTCAGATGAAAAGAACATAGATATATATCTTAAAACAACATTATGTAGAAATCAGCTATTTGTATGATCCGTTTCCTGTTTACGCTGGCTTTTAACGTATGATCCGTTTCCTGTTTACGCTGGCTTTTAACATATGATCAGATTCCTGTTTACACTGACTTTTAACGTATGATCCGTTTCCTGTTTACGCTGGCTTTTAACGTATGATCCGTTTCCTGTTTACGCTGGCTTTTAACGTATGATCCGTTTCCTGTTTACGCTGGCTTTTAACGTATGATCCGTTTCCTGTTTACGCTCGCTTTTAACGTATGATCCGTTTCCTGTTTACGCTGACTTTTAACGTATGATCCGTTTCCTGTTTACGCTGACTTTTAACGTATGATCCGTTTCCTGTTTACGCTGACTTTTAACGTATGATCCGATTCCTGTTTACGCTGACTTTTAACGTATGATCCGTTTCCTGTTTACGCTGGCTTTTAACGTATGATCCGTTTCCTGTTTACGCTGGCTTTTAACGTATGATCCGTTTCCTGTTTACGCACGCTTTTAACGTATGATCCGTTTCCTGTTTACGCTGACTTTTAACGTATGATCCGTTTCCTGTTTACGCTGACTTTTAACGTATGATCCGTTTCCTGTTTACGCTGACTTTTAACGTATGATCCGATTCCTGTTTACGTTGACTTTTAACGTATGATCCGTTTCCTGTTTACGCTGACTTTTAACGTATGATCCGTTTCCTGTTTACGCTGGCTTTTAACGTATGATCCGATTCCTGTTTACACTGACTTTTTAGAAACTAACCAAGAGGAAGTTAAACAGACAGTTTTGGCGTCATCATAACCTGCGTGGGGAAATCAAACGCTGGTGACTGGTAACAGAAGGTTATGAGGCACTTTCATGCTTCTAATGTGTGTATTTTTGCTTTTTGGTCTCAACAAGTAACTGTTAATAAGCATTATTAGTATTATTAGACTGCAAAGGGACCAAATGTTTTTAATAATGACTAACAGGTAGAGACATAATGAAGGTGTCTTGTACTTATATGATTCTGGGTTTATTAGCCGACTGTGGGATCATTGCTGTCACACACTTTTTTAATAATGAGCGGACAAGTACTTGGAGTAGGATACAAGCACTGCAGTTTTAACAGCTATTGACTTACTCATCAGGGAAAACAATGCACCAGTGTGCTTAGCTGGTATGAACCGTACGGAAACTCTGAAGTGATGTAAAGTTTGGACTACAATGATGTCAACCCAAAGCACTAGTGTTATGTTAGTCTTTAAAGAAGTCAGAGAAGTAAAAAAAAATAACCATTCAAACTGGACTATCTGAATTCTCTGGGGAGACCCCTTCACATTTCTGTTTGCGGATCACACACACGTTCTGGTTTTCTGAAACGGAGAACATACAGGTCGAACTATAACATCACCCTGCCCTTTTTATTTTCCGCCCCTGCCCCTTAAACATCCTGAGTCAACCACTGCTTTACATGTTTATCATTGGTATTTTTGGCATGTTGCAGCACAACCACTGCACACGTCAGGAAGGAGACTGCGTGCTGGACCTCCGGAGGAGTCCGTACAGTTTGCCCTGAGTGCGTCTCGATGTCGCTCTGCCGCCCCCGGCCTCGCTGCACATCTCAGACGACACGTGGGCCAAGTACTGCGTCAGCTTCACCAGGCCGACCAGCAGAGCTCCGCCGCCCAGCATCAGACAGGGCCACAGCAGTGCAAACAGGGCGTCCTCGTGGGTGTACTTCCTGGACAAGATGGCGTTCCCCGGGTACCGCGTGACGTCAGCGAAGCACGACAAGGGCCTCTCCAGCCGAGCGTCCAGGTAGTTTTTCACTTCCTCAACTTCCCTCTGATGTTCTGCTCTGGCCATCCGACATTTTGGTATGAAGAAACACTGGGAGAGAAAAAGATACGATTCAAGTGTAATTTTTATCAAGTGACCTGCTTGTTACAGTCGGCAGGGCTGATTGCAATCAGCGAGACGAGCCGCACTGTTCTTTTTTGATTCAGTTTTTTGTCTGTTTAAAAAAAGAGAGAGAGAAAAAAAAGAGAGAACCCTTTCCAGCCTCCATGTTCCGCACTGGTACTTAAAAAAAAATGTTTCCTACAATTGCTCTGGATGGAGCAGAAGTGCAGCATGAGAGCATCCCCTAATAATGTCTGCTGGCTTATTCACAAGGGTACAGTAATCACAGGACTGCCAGTTTTCCATCCTGTCGGCTTGTTCGGTACAGGTTTTTCTCCACTTTCCCAGGTGCTTCCTCAAGTTAAGACAGTTAATATGACACTAGGATTCTGAGTCCTCAGAAGCAAAATTAAGATCTGACTGTCCCTTCATGTCCGTTGCGGTACATACACATGTAGAGAGCTGTAAGTCCACTTCTCCGGGGCCAGATGCTGCGGGCCTTCCTCCCTGACAGCCGACAAGCCCCACCTGGCGTGAAGCACATCTGAACCTCATAAAGCTTTAAGGTAAGACCCAAAAACCTGCAATTTACTGCCTTAAATCCCTACCTCAAGAGCGAGGAGGACCAATTCCTGGTCAAAGTGGAGGAGAGCCGTCTGATTGGAGCCTGTGAGATTAACCTTTACCCTGAGGCAAGGCACGGTGCTCACACCTCTGCAGTCCACCCACTCCTCCAGGATTTCAGTCCTCAGGAGAACACAGCTGGTATTGTTCCACTTACTGGAAAACAAGAGGGAAAGTCTGATTTAACCAGCTCCTGCATGTCTTACACACTTAAACACCCTCACAGCGGAAAGACAGCGACTGGTTCTTGTTAGACCTCAGATGCGAGGGGGTTTTTCTTTTTTTCTCGTGGCACATTTTACGGAAGCTCACGTAGAACTGCTTGTGTCGTGGAACAGGACATGTAAATATCTTAAGCCTGTGGTGATCACAGACCTTATTTCAGGCATTCAACCATGAACTCATTAAAAAAAAACACACACATTGACTTTGAGATGAGGGAGCCGGACGTGCAAAAATGCTGACTGATTTTCAGGTTTTAGGACTCATTACTACAGGACTCTATTATAAAACGATAGCATGCTAACACACTGAATCAAGATGGGAAAGCTGGTGAACATCATGTTATTTTGAGCATGTTAGCATGCAGCACCCCCTTTGCCTGCTGGGAGCGTGGCCGTCAAGTGTTTCTCCTTTTCTCGGCAGCAGTGGGCTTCCGTAACATCCAGTTTGCACAGAGCTCTGGGTTATTTCATCACTTGCTCACTACTTAATCTCCCAAATGTCGAAGTTGTACATCATAAATTGACTTTGTCCCGAAGGGATTATTGGATTAGTCAGAAAAAGTTTAAGCAAAAAAAAAAAAAAAAAAGACAGATATTTGCAAGTTCCAGTTTGACAAATGTGCTGATTTGGTACTTCTCTCTGTCGTAATTTGAATATCTTTGGTCCGTAGCTCGAAAACTCTTAACTAAGCAATTTATCATTTAATCAAAAATCTAATCACCAGTTAAGAAATTAAGAATAAAACTATTTGTAAGCTGCAGCCCAAAAAATGCGCTTTGTAAGATCTGTGAACTTGGATGTTTATATTGTTAAAAATCACATATAAGTCGAAGTCCTGTCTATCACTTCTAGTATTAACAGACAAGCCACAGTGTACCTTGCTAAGGTATAAGGTTTGAGCACGGTCATGCCGACCACAAAGAACATGAGCACAGAGAAGGCCATCATGGCGAAGCCCAGCAGGATGGCTCTGTCCTCCCCCACGCTCGACACCGGCGTCTGGGTCCGAGCTCGCTGCCCTCCACGCCCATCCACCCCTCTGCTCCACTCCAGCTCGTGAGCTGTCGACGTGTGGAGCAGATCTCTGTGTCTCTCACACACAGGCACGCACACACGCACACACACACACACACACACACAGGCACATAAAGGCAGACATGGACACCAGGGATTTAGTGATTTAATCCAACAGTGATACAAATTAGACTTTTGATTTGACGCATCGACAAATTTCGTATTCGGCTCGTGAAATGATTTAGCTCATCCGATTAATTTTTCTGTCCTTTCAAACTAACTGATCTTCAGAGCTGAAATGCAAAATGCGTCTGAACAAAGTCGATATATTCTTGAAAAAACACTTTTGGCCTCAAGTGGAAGCAGCTCGTGTTATAATAATAATTTAAACGTCTGTCTCCAGGGATTATTCAGCTATAATTTATTGAACAGACATCGGTCGGTTATGTGACGACAAGGTACATTTTGAAGGGGCACATTTGAGATTTATTTCCACGCGACTCTTGCGAGACAAATTAAGTGCTAGCAGGGCTGTGAGGCTGCTCGAGGGCACGGCTAACATCGGCATGCTGACGTGCGAGTTCCAGATGAGCTGGGCCCGGCCTGGAGAGCAGACCCGAGCAGGTGGCTGCAGCAGGGGCCAGAGACATGAAGCTGCGGTCAAGTCGAACAGGAAGTCACAGAAACACTCACTTCCTGTTTATTAAAATGTCATCAGACCCATCCATCAGTCTCCAAATGTTTCGTTATTAACAGGCCTGGTTGTGGTGCAACCTGCGGTGTGCGCTGTGTGCACAGTGATTGCTTCCGCACAGGGTCATCTCGGAACAAGCTTGTCGCTGACATGCCGATTACAATGTACCAAAAAAAAAAGTACAGCGGAAGCTGATGGGAATGCTTTTAGCAGCATAAGCAGGTTAGAAGTTATAACTTAATCCTGACGTGGAACATGAATGGGCACCACATTTAACCTGCTTATGGCGCCAGAGGAAACGTCGGTAGTTGTCATTCTCCAGGGACCATAAATGTTCTCGGAAAATTTCAGTTCATCTGACAGTTGGTGGATAAAACATGATGAAGTGCCCTCTGGGTCGCCCTTCCAGTGGACAAAACGTGGTGAAGTGCCCTCTCTTCACTTATAGAGAGACAATATAACCCCACCCCCCACCCCCGCCCTCCCAACGTACATGTGGTGCCCCTTAAACATCCTGATCTGCTACTAGGTGACTGATTTACAAGACAACATTCCCAATCCCTAAAGGAAATGATCAAAATTAAGGCAGAAGAGCTCGCCATATCCTGACTTTTAGTCAATCCTTAAATCAAGCTTGAAAAAGATTAAACCTACAGTTCCCATAATGCAGTATGAGTATAACAACCTTTCTGTTGAATATTTCAGGTTTCAATGCGAGGACCCTGATGACCTCATCGGATGTTGTGTTGTCAGATAGCTCCTGCAGAGCCACGGAAGACATTATGCAACTGTTTTCAAAGGCTAAGTAGCACTCCTGGCAGCAAGTGAACTGAACTTGATATGCAAAATCGGTGGACTGTGCCTTTAAAATGCAATATCGGTTGATTAGAGTCCATTCAAAGCTGTCAGATTTATGCACCCATCTGTTTTATACGCCCCCGAGCGGACACGTGCAGTATGTATAATCACGCTCACGTGTACCCAAGAGTTTGAAATCTGAATGTGAAGTTTCTTAAACTCCACCTGTGTTTTTCCTCCGTAATGACCTCCCAACAGTGTTTTCGAAAGCCTCGCTGCTCGGCCCAGTCGATCGTCCTCCTTACCGTGTCTGCCGCCTGCGAGCACCCTGCAGGTTGATGTTAATGGGGATGCTGAACGACCTCCGGGGAGAAGCCGCGTTCAAGAACATGCCCACTCCTACCTCGGCCGCCTCCCAGCCCCGAGTATGTATATCCGCCTAACAAGCTCCTCTTTATCTGAAAGTCAAATGTCCTCCTGCCAGCAGCCGATCATCTCGCATCTCCAGCAGGCTCCAGTGCAGCGCGGTGGCCGACTGAGTGCTGCTTAATCACCGGGGAACTCCCTGTTGTTTACCAAGGCTCAAAGGTGAGCGCAACAGCACCTTCCACCCTTGTGTGCGTTTCTATAGAAACCGCCACAGGTAAGGCAGGTAGGATGCTAATGGCCTCTCAGTGGGCCCGTGAGGCTCGGCTTCATGCAGCAATTTGTCTCTGGAGACGCTGGATCAACCTCCTCTAGATTATTCGCTCTTTACACGGAAAGAAAAAAGCAAGATAACCCTGCACAAGTGACTTCATGTTCTCCATTAAGTAACCGTGAGAAAAGAGGCGATGTATAGGGGGGCAGCCGCAATTAGATGCCTCTACGGTAGTCCGCCCATCTCGTGGAGAAAACATGATAAAGTGCCCTCTACGGTGCCTCTTCCAGCGGACAAAATGTGATCGAGCACCCTCTCGTCTCAATAAATATATCACGACTTTCTGCGTGCTGATGCCCCGCCGCGTACTCCTGGTGCCTTTCATATTTTTTTCGCCCCTGAACCCTCAAACATCCTGAGTCTGCCCCTGACACACACACAAACAGAGGAGATACTGACCCAAACACATGTGTCCTGCGACATTTCATTTTCCCGTAAGCCCGCCGTGCTCCGAACCCTCTCAGAGCGCCCCGACGCTGTGCGATGCGAGCGCGGGATGCTGAGCGGGTTTATATGTGTTATTCAAACAATCGAAAGTCTTTGTATTATTCATGCGTTGCTGGAAAAAAACATATGGCGGTATTAACTCGGTGACAGTTCTGTTTAATATAACAAGCCCGAGGCCAGGAACACCAGAGCAGCTTGAAAATGGAGCCAGCCATTCAATAAAACAGACAGAAGTGTCAGACCTAATGTATTCAGTATTGAATACAACAGTGTTACCTTTTGGATTTCCCTCCACCTTTTATCACACGTTCTGGTGGAAGGCTTCATGTTCAGGGAAATGTAATCCTGGTTCATCTGATATATCTTATAACCTGTTTGTTTGTATTGCTGTGTGCGATGTTCTGTATCTGTAAACTATGTAAAAAGTTCATATCTATAACCTCGCAAGGAGGCCGACGGGCCTCGGCGCATTTCTTGCCGTGGTTTGTGGAAGAGAGTCAAGCGCTTTTGATGAGAGTGAAGAAAACAAGATTAAAAATGTATAAGGCGCAGTGTACTTTACCTCACCTGGTAACCTGAAACATTGCCTTGGACCGTGAGGCTCACAGCGGGGTGCTGCACTGCAGACGCGACTCAAACAGAATTTCATCGCCGACACAGAGAATGGCTGATGGAAGCGGGCTGCTGAAATCATCTCAAACTGGACTGTATTGCTTTTATTGTTGATTTCATGTATCTTAGGCCTCACCCCCGCTGAGCCTCGTCCGTAGGGGTAGCCTCGTATGATCTCAGCTTTCTGTCTCTGTGAAGTTCTGACCTTGTACGATGTTGAGACAAATTCCTCTAACTACGCAGGCCGGCAGTTGTAATTGGACTCACAGTGTTTCCTGTTATCTGATTATGCCGCTGAACAACATTTCTGAACAACACATGCAGACAGAGGTCGGTGTATAAAAGGCAGCAAGTCACTGAGCACAATGGATAACCACCAGAGGAGGAATTTAACTTTTCTTACCATTGGACTGATATTTATGCTGAGCGGCATTGAGTACGGTGAGTACATAATGACAGCTTTATGGACTTGAAGAGATGAGATAATGGTCTCATTAGAGCAGAATCTGTTTGGCATTTTGGTTGTAAGCACCAACCACAGAGGATACGCCATCTGATTTAAGTCAGATATATTCTGCTGTGGGTAAACAAGGCTTGTCATTTACCCATCTCCCTCCTTTTCTCCCACACTCATCCCCCTTCGTCGCTCTCTGGTGGTCTCAGCCGTCATCCTGCCCACAATATGGAGGTATCTCCAGATTTTGGAGGCCCCGCCGTACTTCCTGGGTCTGGGACTGTCTGCCTTCAGTCTGAGCGCGCTCTTTACAGGCCCGCTTTTTGGGTTCTGGTCGGACCGGAGCAAAACTACAAAGTCCATCGTCCTTTTCTCCAACCTTTTCGAGATTGCCGGTGAGTAATCGGACCACGAGACGAATCACATGACGCAGAGAGTCAGAGAGTTTAAAAGCCCCTGGTGTTAGTGTGTTAAACTCAAACTCTAGCTCATGTGTCAGAAATACTTGTTAATTATTCAGTACACGCTACATAGAACATTCTCTGTAAAGGGCTATAGTAGCTATAGCGTCTCAGATGGCAAACTAAAAAAAGTTCAGGTCTTAGGTCATTCCTTTCATTTGGCAGCTCTTTAAATTTGCCTTTTTCCCCATCTGAGCAATGCATGATGGTAGTTAGTAACCTCTCTGTTAGTGACCCAAAAGTGTACACTACTTTTCACACTGTGTTGTGGGTCTAATTTGAGTTCAGATGGTCCAGGTAATCCTGACTAGATGCAACTAACGTTATGTAATGCAAAACCTTGAGTGGAATTGAGTGAAAACAAGACCAAGAGCCAAGAGCCATGCTAGCTATTACCACTAGCTAAAAGCTAACACTATCATGCTAACATGCTCACAGTGATAATACTATCATTCTAATATGTGGCAGGCATAATGTTTACATTTCTTGCCACATTAGTTACTGTGTTAGCATGCTAACATTAGCTTATTAGCACTGTGTGTTCATTTTCTGTTTAGTTTTTTCACTCAAAGTGATGAGTGACCGTATTTTTTTGATTGAAAAAGAAAAAATCAAATGATTACAGTACGAATTAAATTCATTGTCATACTTTTGGAACAGGTTGGATAAATTGGCTAATAATTGACGACATTCACTCAGCGGCATCTCGCTCAGGGTGGGAAACTCAACTGTTGTACTCCTGTGTTCCAGATTGTAAGCCGTGTAAACAGGGAATTTGATAAATCGTTATCATTTCACTGCTTCTAGACTGATCAGCAACTGAAAAAACAATAGATAGTGAAAATCTGGAGGGACTTTGGGCCATTTTCAAGGTAAAACAACATATTTGATGACCTGTTAGCTTCTGTTAGCCAACAGTTAACGTTAGCATTCAACCACTTCCTAGCTAACATTACTGTTTGGTAGTGTTACAAGATATGATAAGCGAGTCATAAATGGAAGTGAAACACACTGGATGTAATCAAACTGTGACATCAGCAAGGAAGTGGTTGAATGCTAACGGTAACTAATGGGTTATGAAATATCAAGTTTCACATCCAAATATGGCCCAATTTCCCTCCAGATTTTCAATGACCAATAACTTTTCAGTTGCTACTCAGCCGGTAAGTCACAAAATGATAACAATTTGTCAAAGATTCCCTTTATATGACCACAGCAGCATAACATTATCTTTAGGCTTTGTTAGCATTCAAGCTTCACACCCTGAGCATGATGTCAGAGGAAAATGGCCGCCGTGTGAAAAGGGTCAAGTGCTTAAAATGATTTGCATGTTTTTGTTTCACATTGAGATTTCCTTCCCAAGAATGATTTTCATTTTATCGGTTCTTAGGTAACTTCATGTATTTTATCGGATATTCAAAGTGGCTGTTGCTCTGCAGTCGGCTTGTAGCAGGTGACACACACACACACACACACACACACACACACACACACACACACATTTGATTTGTCTATGTCATGGAATAACACCCAGAGCATGTGCTGTATCTGCACGTGTGTGTGCGTTGTGGAGGTGTGACAGAAGGATGCTGTTTCCCTCTCAGGTGTCGGTGCAGGAGCGGGCTCCTCCATCTTTGGTTTCCTGACTCGGAGCACTCGCCCGGAGGAGCGCGCCGGTATCTTCGCAGCCATCATGGCCGGCCGACAAGCTGGCCTCCTTGTCGGTCAGTTTCTCCCTCTTCATCTTCCCACAGAGAGGGGTGTCATTTCACCTCTCACCACCTCCTCTGTCTTCTGCGAAATATCAGAAACTAGGAAGGATTCTGTGGCGTCCTCTTTGATGCTCAGTTTCAACTCGGAGAGTGAGGCATTCAATAAAGCCACTGAGGTGAAGGCTATACTGTCTCCACACATCCTCCGTGTTTTTATTCCGGCTCCTCTTTCTTCCTCCTGTCTCTCCAGGGCCGGCGTTCAACCTGTTCCTGCGGCTGTGTGATTTCAAGCTGGGGCCCTTTGTTGTCAACAAATATACGTCTCCTGGGGTAACAGCATCCAGATAATCAGTAATCTGAGGTTCTCCGAAAGCCTCATGAATACAGAAACAGTCCTCGGAAGTAGTCGCTCTACATTCATGCATTTCTTTCCCCCCTTTGTTCTCCTCTGAGTAAGAAGAATAGAAAACGCCTGCAGTGACACTCAGGCCCTTAACTACCCGTATCGATCTATTTCCATCTCACGAGTCTCTCTGAATAAAACACTTGTCGGACGGATGTAGCTTAAATGAGATATAACAAAGCTCCATACGCCTACTTTCATTTTTCCACATAATTTGACACTGCAGGTCTCTCTTTTATTTCACCGTGCCAGGTTACTTTATCAAATACTTTATCTCTCCTGATAGTTCTAAAGGATTTCTGTGTTGCAACGATTCTTTTGCTGTTGATTTTTTTTTTGACTTTTCCCTCCTCGCACTCTCAGATCTTCATGTGTCTGCTGTGGGTGCTGCTCCAGTTTGTCGTCCTGGCCATGTACTGGGACGTGCCGCCCATCAGCTCGGAGGGGGGAGCGGTGATGGTGGAGATGAAGCAGGAGGAGGGCGACGGCGAGGAGGAGGTGCCGCTGATAGGGTCCGACGAGGAGCCGGCGCACACCTACAGGGCCGTCAACACCGACCAATTGGAGGCCTCCACCTCCTCGGCGGAGATGCAGCCCGTCCACGGCGCCTCGGAGGGCTCGAACCCCTTCAAAAACTTCAGCGTCAGCAGAGGTGAGGCGAGCGGGGTTTTGACTGCCCGTCCGGAGCAATGATTGTCAGCTCTGCTCCGTCGGCGGGGCACGGGTAGCAAGAGGTGTCACTACCAATGCACTTGTTTGGTATCTGCTCTATTGATTGTCTCTCACACACACAAACACACACACACACAGCCATACTGCACACACTTTCCCTTCTCCAGGTCCCTCTGAGGAATTTCTGTGGGGCATGTCAGATCAGATTCCCTGTGTATTGATTGGACTTGTGTGTATGTGTCTGCTTTACGTCAGAGCGTATGTGTGTGTGTGTATATACATGATGTCAGGCGTCTTACTGGATTAGTGTCATAGTCAGTTTACATGGGATGCAAGCAGTGATTGTGTGCCGCTATTGATTACCTTTTTCTGTACTTTGTTAACCTGTGTGTGTGCGTGTGTGTGTGTGTGTGCGTGTGTGTGTGTGTCAAACCTCGGTATTGATTCTCTCACTCTTTGAAGATGTGGCAAAGGGAAGGATAGCAGACTTCCTTTTTTATTGACTGGCTTGCTGTGGTTGACTTGTGGATGAAATGGAGACAGAATTGGTAATGTGGCCAACATTCTTCTTATTGATCCTTTTTTTTTGTTTTGAAGAAAATCCGCAGCACCAGAAACTCGGGAGCAAAACCGGGAGGATGTGTGCAGCCCGAGCACATTCTGTAGGCGTGTCTGCTAGCCGTTACAGTGTGTCTGGTATTCGCTCCCCTGAATTATTGATCCCCCCCTCAACTTTTTCTTCTGTATGAGCGAGGAATCTTTGAAACTCCGGCAGATCTTTCACTTTCTTTCATCAAGCCTTTTGATTTGTGGCCCGGGGTCATGCATCACTCACAGCACAAGTAGAAAAGTTGGAACAAGGAAAATACTGAGCAATAATAAGCAGTATATATATAGCTACAAATGGTTTAAAGCAGGGTTACCCAAACGTACTGCTTTGGAGGGCCAACACCTATTGTATAGCATTTTTAAGATGCAAGATTTCATCATTCAGATTGCCCTTTTATTCAAGAAGTTCCAATAATCATACTATAGCAATCTACAAAATAAAAGCTGCATCCTTTCAGTACATACACATTACAAAAACAAAACATGTATCCATCTGCAGTGCCTTACACATTTTTTGTCATCTGCAATAATGTTGTTTTCACACGGCAGCTTTAGGATGAGGCATCTGTTGACTCTGCTGCACACACCTCTCTCAGAGTTGGACGGCAATGTTGACAGCGCCTCCTCAGATCTAGGCTGATTAGCTAGGCTCGCCGTAACAGTTATTATTTATGGCTGCAGGCGTTAGCTTCAGATGAAAATGGCTAACGTGATTAGTAACTGTTGTGAGGCAGAAGTCGCACTCAGCGTGGGTCTTGTCCAGTTCGTGCTTCCCAGAAAGTTCATAAAATCACTCACAGATGATCTCTGCCTCCCTCTGTCTTAGCTCCTACATAAGTAGGACATAAGCACTTTATTTTCCAGCTGAGGCCAGACAATCAACAATCAGCATGAGCTGCAGACTGTCAGTTAGGTTCTGTCTCTGCATCGATGCAGTTTTCTTCAACATCTGCATTGCGATGCATCTTATCGAGACATTTCCACACCTCTGAAAATGAAAAATGAATTGGTACATACTTACATAGTACTATTTAAACAGCATGTATTCTTACTAAAATAAAACAACATGAACGTTGCAATATTTAAGAGTTTGCCACCTGTCAAATTCATAATTAGAACAAACGGGGGGCAGAATTTCATCATAGTTAGTGTTAAATGCTGCTTACAGTAGCTACTATTAGCTAGTTAGCTCAGGTAGCAATGGAGCTAGTGATCCGGACTGTGAGCTTGAAGTGAAGTGTAAGAGCTAACACCGCTAGCAACGGGGCTTTGGACCAGGACAGGCCAGGGCTAGCTGGTTAGCATGCTAAAGAGTAGAAACCTTTTAACATGATACTTCATGTTCTGTTGATACGTTTAGTTAATTTTTGAATGTTTCTGACTAAGATTCTTACATATGGCACCTTTAGACATACATATTTTTATCTAGAAACATCTGGCGGGCCAACTTTGGCCCACGGACCCCACTTTGGGCAGCCCTGGTAAAGGAATAATTAAAACAGCCGACCATGAGAAATGCTGAGAGCTAGATGAGAAGATCGATGCCAATCTCATGTCTTGGACGCTAAATAAGAAGCTATAGCCAGTAGCTGGTTATCTTATCTTAGCATAAAGGACTGGAAGCAAGGGGAAACAACTAGCTTGCCTCAGAAATACACCCACAAACACCTTGGAGGCTCACTAATTGAAGTGTTATTTATATAACACATCCTCCTGTTTCCAGTCTATGCTATTCGTAGCTATCCCAAAATGTCTTGAAATAAATGTTTGGTAACATGGTATGAAATTGTTAGAGTATGTTTGAGACTGTTTTTAAAGGTCCAGTGTGTAGGATTTAGGGGGCTTTAGGAGCCAATGAGCCTTTTGTATCTGCAGAGGGAGCAGGTCCTCTTCCACGGAGTCCGCCATGTTTCTACGGCAGCCCAGAACAGACAAACCAAACACTGACTCCAGAGAGGGACTTTTGTGGTTTTCGTGTTTTTAGCAGCCACAGTAGCGGAAGGTTAGAGGAGGGTTGTTCAGTTGGTTGCAATCTGTGATTTGATAATATTTGTATACGGTTATTTGATTTTTTTTAATCTTAGAGGTTCACTCTGCCAATTTTTTGTACATGAGAAAATTGGTTTACTTTTCAAAAGGAGTACCACTCTCAGGAGGAGCTTTGCCATGTCTGACAAAATAAATCGGATGATGTCATCATCTTACTATTGGCTTGAACAATTGAAACTGATGCCGATGCCTTCAACCTGCATTCTTTCTAGTGGCCAGCAGGGGGCGACTCAGCTGGTTTCATAGAGAAGTGATGTTGTAAATAAGCTCATGAGAAACTGACCCTACTTCTTAATTGATTTATAACCTCAGAAAAGAGTTTCCTAAAGAGTTAATGGTCTCAATCGCAACAGTCAATGGTTTCAAGTTTTAATCTTTGTAACATGACCTTCATTTAGTAAATTGTGGTCCCATTTACAGTAAAATAGACAATAAAGCAGGGTATGCTTTAGGGCATGACTATCTTGTGGTTGACAAGTCGCTGCCAAGTTCTCCAATCAGTATCCTCCCCAGCCCCACCCTCTCTTCCAGCTACACTCATGACCCTAATGGCAAACTCAAGGCTTCAAAACGGAAGTCCACAAACCAGTGGGGGATGTCACAGCGGGTTTAAACTTGGCTTTCACTTCCAACTTCAGGACGTAGGAGGGTCTAATGACAGGTGTTATCATGTTGCATCATGGAAGTTGTAGGATCCGGTGTTTTTGGAGCTTGATTCACACTAGGGAGCAAAGATCAGGATATCTCGGCGTCCGGTCTATTGATTTTTAAAAGAAATGTTACTCTTCCTGTCCTGACTTTTTAGAAGTGCAATAATAAATCACTTGAGAGCCCCTTTTAACCCACATCTATACCTACATGGAACTCACACAAACACACACACACACACACACGCACACACATTAAAATACATGCATACTATAAATACATACACTACAGATACAAGACGTACTGTATTTGCAATAGTCTAAAAATGAAATGATATGACTAATCGTGAAAAAACACTGCACAGAGAGAATTGAACCGCACTAGATCACACACTGTACTATAAAGCCATTCCTCCAGCCATCTGGCATGAACTTCCAAATTTAGCAGCAAGCCCAGCTCATTTTTCCTCCCCTCCAAGTCCATGAGGGAGTTTTTGTTCCAGGAAAAGCTGGTATCAGAATTTATTAAAATACTTTTTCTTCACTGGTGTTATCATGCTTTGGACATACAGGAAGAGGTAAAAAAAGAAAAGATCAGAGCTTTCACTTATCTCCGGAATAAGATACAGACAGTTTGTTGGGCTGGAGGATCAACATAACCAGTCGGCCAGGATCCGTCACGCCTGCCTCTGTCAGTGCTCAGATTACTTTCAGATAGTCCGGGTTTTCTTCTCTCTTTAAGCTTCTTTATCTCAAGCTAACTCACCG
Organism: Lagodon rhomboides; assembly: GCA_039737535.1. Lineage (NCBI taxonomy): Eukaryota > Metazoa > Chordata > Actinopteri > Spariformes > Sparidae > Lagodon > Lagodon rhomboides. Next base: position 7,921,019 of record CM077797.1, read on the forward strand.
GTTGCAACTTTCAATTTAATGGTACCACTTGAGCTTGTTTTATGATTTTACTCTTTGGTTTCTCAGTGTATGTATATATATATATATATCTCCGCCTTTCACTCTGCAGAGTTCCTGAGAGAGGAGGTGGTTGTTCTCCTCACGGCTCAGTTCATCACTCTCTTCAATCAGACAGCCCTGGAGGTGAGAGCAGCTACCGTTGAGATCCATCAGCCGGAGTTTCCAAGCATTTCACACAATGTCACACTATTTTACCCCGAGTTTCGTTCAAGCCGCATCAATCCCAGCCTTACCTGGAAAGACCTGCGCTGTAAACGCTGAGAAAAATAATCAAGTGGCGCTTAATGCCCAGAGTTAAACTGATGTAACAGGTGCGCATAATCAGTCTGCATGCCCCGGACATGGAAAATGAAGTGGCTCCCTCTCTTCTCATTAAACTCTGGTGGCTGAGCCGTCACACGGCGCTGACCTGGATTATATAACTATTCTAATATCAAAACAGAGCAGCTCTTTTGATCTGGATTGAATGAAGCCCTTGGAGGACTTAAAATTTAAAAAAAAAGCTTGATTCAGCTCTGATAAGAATCTCCACCTCTGCTCCTGACTCATCTTTCTCAAACATCCCCAGACCATGGTGACGCCGATGACGCAGCGCTACTTCAGCTTTGGCGAGCTGGCCAACAGCCTGATGTACAGCCTGTGCGGGGTGGAGGTCATCCTGGGCTTCTTCTTCGTCCGCTGGCTGAGCAGGAAGGTGGAGGACCGAGCCGTGCTGGCCGCGGGCCTGTTCATCTGCTGCACCGCCTGCGTCTGGTGCCTGGTCTTCCTCGGCAACCCCCGAGGTGCTAACCTGTCCGGGGAAAACACACAAACACACACGCAAATGCTTAAAGAAAAAAAAGAAAAAAAAACACCTCATGTTCTGTGCCAAATCCTTCCTGTGTGACTGGTGTTGGTGTGCGGAGCGCAGGGCAGCCATATTGGGTTACACACCGGCTGCCTCGAGTGCGCTCTGTAAAGGATACGACTCTGGCAGGCCAGCAGGAGATCTTACAGGCAAACTGGATCCTGTATGTTCACGTTGGCCTGCGTCTGTTGCAGCTTGTCACGTTTATCGCTCTGATTACAAGTGACAGGTGCTGGAGCCGGGGAGTGCCTGAGTACATATAAAAGGATTACAGTAATCTAATTAGACAAAAAATGCTATTTGTTAAGGCGTATCCTACATTTGTTTGCTATTTGTTACAGTTACAGTTAAAGCGACCCAACAAAACAAGCAAAAACCTTGAAGGCAGAAGGAAAAAACGCTTTTTTTTTTTTCCCCCTTAACCACCAAGAAACATGTTTGATTGTCGAAATTGCATTTTGATTATAAGATTAGAGACTTCCAGCTTATGCGGGGACATCCAACAGTTTGAGTGGGCACAGATTCACACAAACATGTGCATGATGCAAAGCAGCAGAGAACAAAACTGTAGCGGCTGCCAGCTTGGCAGTGGTTTCGCTTTCAGATAGAGCTATCTGTGGGGGTGCCAGCCCATTTGTGAAAGGAACTTAAAAACCGAGAGAAGAAGGATATGGATAACTGAAGCGTGATCTGTCACACACTTTGAATCCGTATTCCTTCATATTGGAAATAAGCAGCAGCAAAATATCCTAATAAACCAGCCAAGTGATAAATATAAATATATTAATTTTAGATATGTGAGAGCCGGTGTTTTGATTACAGCCTGTGAATGGAATTGTTTAATGATATGTTTCATATAATTTGTGGGCAAACAGCTGTAATTCAGTAATCCATTTATCTCATTTATTTAATCTTTCCGTCGCTGCCAGGTGGTTATGGATGGGAGCTGTCGGCCTTCATCATCGGAGTGTTTCTGCAGCTGCTGGGGCTTCCCTTCGTGGCCGTGTCTCAGGTGTCTCTCTTCTCCAAAGTCACTGCAGAGAAAACACAAGGTTGGCCAGTGATTCTACCACTTCACCTCAGCGCACGCGACGCAACACGCATGCTGTATTTTCACGCCATATTTTCACGTTTTGTAGATGAAAGGAAATTAAATTGTCATTCTTTGTGATGCGTTACCCTAAAGGATTCAGCCAAGGCGTCAGACGCTCAGTTGGGGGCCTGGCCACCATCTTGGGTCCTTTGTGGGCTGGAGGACTGACCAGTAATTTGTACATAATGCTGGGCATGATGCTCGCGCTCCTCGTGATGATCTCAGTAAGTAGAACGCAGCTCATTGGAGTAAAGACAAAGATTTGGTGACGTAATTACAGATGGAGTTTGAAATTGCCAAGAGTGACATTAGAAGATACAAGTCTCATGTCCCTATGGTGAATATTACGCTGGGGCCATCAGCCGGTTAGCTTAGCTTAGCATACAGACTGGAAACAGAGAAATGGCAAGCTGCCTTATGTTTTGAAGAAAACTCCTATACGACAACCTAAATAGTGTTTGAGAAGACTGACACCACTCTTGTATCCGTCCACTAAATATTAGGCTACAGCTAAAGTCTGGAAACAGGGGGAAACAGCTGGCCTGTACCTCTAAAGCTAAGTAATTAAATTTGTAATATGTAAGAATTTTAGAACAAAACATTCAGAAATTGACTCAAATGATCAATAGAATGTGAATAAATAACAGCGTTGATGTAACGTCAAAGACTTCTATGTATTGGGTAGAAGAGATATCTAATAAAGGTAGCATGCTAACCAGCTAGCTAACCAGCTGAAAACATCTTTCTCAACACTGTTAGCTATGTACATTTCTACAAAACGACAGATGCGTTTGAGCTGGTCATTCCTTAACATTTGTTTAGGTTCAATTTACTATTTCTCTCTTGTCACAACGCTTTGCTTTTGCTCTGGTTGGGTTTAGGCACAGAAACGAATTGGTTAGGGTGAGGAAAACATCATGGTTTGTCTTAAAAAACCTCTTTTGGTCACCACAAAAAAACTGCTAACATTATATGGCGACAAGGCTGAGATATAATGTGGTAATAAATTAGATGTGGTGGTAAATGGATTTTTTTACCTTCTGACAGATTCAAGCCTTCTGTTGCCCTGTTTCCAGTCTTTGTGCTAAGCTAGCATCTCCCAGCTGCGGCTTCATATTTACAATCCGCTTACCGGTGCCTCTAAAGCTCATAAATTAACATGTTATAATTTCTTTGTTCCGTACAAATACCAACGTGGAAAAATGTGTGCAGTACCTACCGCTAACCTAAGCTAAGCTAACTGGCTGCTAACTGTAGCATCGTATTTACCGTACACACATAAGATTGGTATCAATCTTCTTGTCTAGCTCTCAGCAAGAAAGTGAATGAGTGTATTGCACAAAATGTCTTACCATTTCTTTAATTATATACCCTCGAGGAGCAGGAATTGACATGGTTAATGCTTCCTGTTTTCTGCCCTCCCATGTATGCACCTTCCCCATCAGAAACTGGCTTAAGAAAACATTTTTATACTCTCCCACGGAAAACTGATAAGCAGTAGCTACATGCCAGTAGAATCCCTCACTCAGCATGTCTTTGATAGCCTCCACTTATTACTCGGCGCTCTCTATTCTCTAAAGCCACATCACGCTGTACATTTTTGCAGGTTATGACAGCGCTGTCCTACGAGCGGCTGACTGAGCGCAGGGCTGTGCAGTGTGCTCAGAGCTCTGACAGCGGAGGATAAAGCTGCAGTCTGTCTGAAGAGCAGGCTAAAGACGGACACAGGGAGTGCCCTGCACTTCTGAGGGAATCAATACACGTTGACTGCAGAGGAGACTGTATGAGTGTGGAATAAAAATGTTCAAAAACACATACTGTAACTCAGAGCCTAACGTACAGGTGATCACACTCCGCAGGTAAACCTTCTTTATGTTTTTAAGCTTTGAACAGTCTCTGTTTGCCTTATGTGCATATCACTATCAGACTATTAATTATATCTTACACAAGGGGGCACCATTGCTCTCATGTTGAATATTCAGAGGTGTAATTGAAGATGAAAGCCAGTATTTTTAAACTGATCTATTTATATTCCCAGGTGTTGATGAAAAGATGAGAGAGCAGGTTTTTCCATGTGACCCAAGTACCAAAATTTCATTTTTTTTAATGTCCCGAGTCTTTCTTCTATAAAAAAATTAATAAAATCCTCCCTGAAATTGAGGCAGTTGACACAATGGGTGCAGAAGCGGAGTTGTCAACATCTTAGCATCTCCATGTCAGCGTCGCTGATAGAAGAAGAGGGTCAAAGAGAGGGAAGCGTTACAGATTTCTTGATATTTATTTGTAGTGTTGGAGTAAAACTGTGTTTTTAATGTTAAAATTAAATACAGCCTTGGATGTGACTAAAGCAGAGAGATGTTATCTGAAAATATTCCTCTCTATCTTATGTGCAAATGAGAAGCTCCTGAATTAAAACCAAATTTAAGAAATACTTAATTAGCTTTCTCTATCATTTCACTATAGGGGGGATTTAAAGTTTAATTGCCTGTATTCATAATTCAAAAATATAACAAGGTGTTTCTTGTGTATAGTCAGCTGTTCTTGCCTATATTCTCCTCTAGGATGTGCTGTATGCTACACATCCGAATGTGAGAGGACAATGCTGTAAGCAACATCAAGGCATTGTGGATTCCCTTTGTACCAATGAACATGGGTTTGGCCAATCTCTGTGTTTTTGCATAATTGCAGATAAAGCTCAGTAACCTTTCCAGTTTTCTACACTCAGCATGTGATTTTTTTTTTTTTGCTTTCCATGAGGCTTTTCGCCTAAAATGGAAATTCTAATCTCTGGGACTCAAGGACATAATATATATAAGTACTTTCATGCCCTGATCAGCGTATTCAGGTCCTTGACATTTTAAGGGAGATAACAGGGTGCATAGAATCAGGTCAAGCCTGAATTTACTCTCTTTGAAAACAAGCTCACTTTTGCAGCATGATTCCTGCTCTCTCGTCCTCTTAAAGAAGCATCTTTACAACAACCTCAATATCCTCATCCATTTTTAAAGGCCCCCAAAACTTGTATTAAAGTCATTATTTCTCCTCTATAAAAGGAAATATTCATGGCTCAAAAAGCATCAATCAAAGTCTGGGCTGTTTGAAAAAGCAACGTTTTTGTAGTCTTGACAGTAATTATTCTTTTTAAGCAAGACTATAACTTTTTGAAGAAGAAATAACACAGTCTGAAAGAAAACAACTAGGTTGGCACTAAGTAGAGCGCATACCTCCGCCAAGGCCCAACAGCCCCTTTTAATTCAATCAAGCCTAACCTAACATCAAAGTCCGTCGCTTTGTATCACTCTAAATTTTAACCCACCATATTTCAAGCTCACCAGATCTAGGATCAGCATCAAATTGCACTCGAACATAGATACCAGCCACTTAAATACACCTTTTTTTCCCCCATCAAGATGCAGGCATTTCTCCCCGGGTAATTATGTGTCCGTTTATCCAGATCCGCACTTAACAGGGTCTATTCTGGGCCGAGACCCATCCTCCATCCAAGTTTCCTGGAAATCTGTTCAGTACTTTTTGTGTAATTCTGCCAACCAACCAACAAACAAACAAACGGACACGGGCAAACATAATCTCCTTGGTGAAGGTAATAAAACTCACCTTTTCGCTGTTGAGTACATTGATGCTAAAGCCTTACTTGTTTTGACCAGTATACCATTTCAGCACAGCAAGACAAGTTTTCTATTTTTGTTTCTGGCGTGTCACGTTCGACGTCACAAATGCGCCGCAAGAACAGTCAACAGTAGAACGCAGCAAATCATATGTCACGATGACACTCAGCGTGGAGACACGCAGCGCACACAGGAGAGGTTGACTCACACAGTGAGAAACATCCCCACAACAGCGAGATGCTGTTGGAAATTGAACAATATAATCTAGATAACAAAACAAAATGAAACAGAAAAATAAAACCCCACGAGCAATCGTCATCAGTCAACCAAAATGAGCGATATAAGTGCTGCAAACTATTTATAGCACGAGAACCAAAACTAAGACCAGCAGGGGTAAATGTCAAACAAATACCAGAAGTGACCTGCCACTGCTACAAACTAAATACAGAGGAAACACTGGGACAAACTTGTTTTTAAAAGTCAGTAACATTTTGAGTTAGACATTGTTAGCTGCCACTGCTAATCCCAGCGATAATGGAAGCGGCCGAGGAGTCAGACATCTCATTTCCCTCTCATCTCTGCTGAGAGGTGCAAATGCACAGCGTGTTCATTTTCTCTGTATGTCTTCTTCCTCTCCTTCAAACTCAAAGCAAACTGAACAGTGTTCCGGATGGCAAACTATTTACACCTCCTTAAAGGAAAGGTTCACCCAAAAATGAAAGGTCAGTCATCATCTACTCACTGTCGTGCCGACGAAAGGTCGGGTGAAGTTTTATTAGTCCGCAAGACATTTCTGAAGCTTCACAACAAAACAGTGTTGCAGCGTTCTCCTACACAACTGAAACCTCAGCTTTGCATCAGCATGAGGGAGAGCAGATGACAGAATGTTCATTTTTCGGTGAACTCATCCTTCAGCTTCGATATGCGTCATAGCGTAGCGGCGCACGGGGACGGAAATAAGCGCGTCCACCTGTGTCTCACGTCTCCATCACAGGTGATCAGAGCTGGAGCTGATAAACCTCTGCGACTGCAGAGTCATTTGATTTGGGAGTGAATGCCGATTGTGCCCTTTAGCATTCAAGACAAAAGCCAGATATAATTGTTTTTGGCATGTAGATCAATATTTGAATGATTTTTATGAAAAAAAAAAAAAATGAAACAAGCAGTAAACACAGTTAAACTCAGGTGACATATGAGGTCCGACAAACACTAATTGTATTTTTGCCTTTTTAGATATACAGTACAGTGGGCAGCTAACAGCATGTGAGGGAGAACGATGATGGAGCAAAGGTTCCTGGGTAGACTCAAACCAGAGACACGATTACATGGATGGTGACTTACACGACGAACGTTAACTATTCATGATTAAATAGGAGGAGACCAACATCGCATTATACTTAGGTGTTATTTATACAGGGTTTAAACCGGCACTGTGTAGTTTTGGAGAAACAAAGTGACATCACCAATTTCTAAACACTCCCTGCCCGCAGTGAGAAGAGCACAGAGAACACAAAAAAAACGGAAATCTCTTCTGTGAAATAAACAAAACCGCTTGACTCCATCGCTTTTTGGTAAGAAGCTGATTGAGAAAATAGGATTTTAGGCTCTTTGAATAAATTGCATAAGGCTGATTGATATCATTATATAATCAAAGAAATGTGAAAAGGTTTCGTGGTTCTATAGAATCAGACCAAACACTTGCTTTGTGATGATCCTGCTCTCACATACGAGGGTATCTGGATCCGTGCAGTCAACCGTCTTCTGACTCAGCTCCTGTAACGGCCTATAGAGGCGGCGCACAACCCCCCAAGGACAGGGATAGAAAAGTGGGCCTTGGGCTTTTATGTTAAATATACCCAAGGTAGACACAGACACACAACTTATGAAATTTTAAAGATACACAGAACAACCATTTGATGCAGGAGCCAGCAATTATTTCTGTGAAGCATGGCCCAGAGTTTGTCGCTATGGAGACGGGAGTTTTGCGAGGGGGACAGTAGATAAGCCAAAGATAAAATAATATTATGTAATTGGAGAGCGGAAACCCGGAGTGCTCTGGTGGAGCTGCTGGTGGAACAGATGAAGGTGTAGTAAGGCTTTAGTGGAAGTGTCTGCACGTTGTACTACTGTGCGTCTATAAATGGCTCTGTCTGCCTTTTTACACACTAACTGCTTTCTTGCCATGTAGACGAAGGAGGACTCAGCTACGTGCAGTTATTTTAGCTACCCGGTGGAGTGTAAAAATATCTCCGTAGCCGCTACCATCATTCGGCGTTCAGTGCCTTTTTGTGTCTTTGTGTCACAACTGAACGGCACAAAAGACTTTGCGTTGCACCTCACAACAGCCGGGGATATAACAGACTATTATATCCGAGTCTGCTCCCTGACTGTTTGAGGTACAACACAAAGTCTTTTGTTTGTACCTAACACCCTCACATGCAGTGGTGGACGCAGGCTGTCTGAGGGGCAGGGGCATGTGAAATATGAAAGGGCACCACCATCATTAGTGGGACCAGAAGTCATGATGCATTTATGGTGACAAAGCCCTGAGCCCTGGTGAAGATTTAGGTGGAGACGGTGGTGTTATTGTCGGCGCCGGTGTCGCAAAGTCAAATGGATCACTTGACTTTTTCCTCAGAGTACCAGCTACCAACAGCACAGGACAAACGGTGAGTTTACTCATTCATTTAGTCTATAATGGAGACGTAGTGGGCACTTCATCACGTGTTAATGTACATTTTATCCACCGTAAGAGCATTCCAGAGGGCACAAAGTTATATAATGGAAAAAATACAAGCATGTTCATGAATCTTTTAACAAGCATAATTGATCGTCTACATATTTTTTAAAAAATTAATATATATTTCTAAATCCTGATCTTCCACTTGTTTGGGTTCATGTTTGCCCCGGTGGCAACTCTGTGCATTACTGCTGTTAGGCTTCTTGTTGGGACCATACCATGCTCAATGATGGTGATGTATTATTAAATAACATGGAGAGCCTTAGTGTTATTTATATTTTCTAATACTTGTTTGTCAGTAATAATGGACACAGAACCCTCTTATGGAGAACTGAAAGAACCCGACTTAGAAGAGTCAATTTCATGGGGTCACCGGGCTCGAACCAAAACACAGAAACTAGACATATTTGCTTCTTATTCTCAAAACAAGTATGGTCAATAATTGACCTTTGTGATTGTACAAATTTTGGCATGCTCCTCATGTACAGCGTCTTTTTCCTCGCTGCAGCGGAACATGCTTCAAATCCAACCTGTGGCTCTTTGCTGCGTGTCATTCCCTCTCTCTCTCTCTCATCCCATTTCCTGTCGTCTCTCTAAGCTGTCCTGCAAAGCCATAAAGATGCCCCCCTTGTTGAAAAAAATAAACAAATAATCATATACATCCTGCTGCACAAGATTTTATGTGTTGCTTGTTTTCAGTCACTAATTACTCCATTGAAAACTGAATTTTTTGATGTTTATACACACAGTATATAACACAATACCTGGGGACGTGGTGGTAGTGATGAGTTTTTTGATTGAAACATTATCACAAGGCCTGAATCTTTAAAAACAAGGGCAGATTTGAAATAGCTGTGACCAGGTACGCACAAGTGTCCATGCTCTTCAGATGCACACAACTGCCGTGTGTGTGCGTGTACTTGTAAATCCTGCATAGTGAGGACCAGAACATGTTTTAAACCAACAAAGTGAGGACATTTTGGTCAGTCCTTAATTCTTCAAAGGGCTTTTTGGGGGTTAAGATTTGGTTTTAAGGGTGAGGATAGAATTAGGTTTAGGTTAGAGTTGGGGGTTAGGCATTTAGTTTAGTAGATGGTTAAAGTTAGGGAAAGGGGCTAGGGAATGCTTTATGTCCATGAGGTCCTCACAAGGAAAGAAGTACAAGAATGTGTGTGTCTTTCCTACAAAGATTGGTCATGGTATTTGAATCTTTTTAGAAGTTTTTGCCTTTTTGTGATAGGCCCCTCCATTTGCCACACCCCCTTTTAGCCAACTGGCATGAACACGAACATGCACCATCAAATACACACATTTTACCTCAATGCCAAACTAAAAACCGTAGCCACCAATGAGGGGAAGTTTCCCTGACCTACAGAGCTGCTGATTTCAGCTGAAAATATTTTTTTCTTGCCCTAAAAGACATTATTCATCCAGTAGAGGTTTAATAAAATATATCTACTTAATATCAAAGGGGAATTTATCCAGGCCTGTTTACAATGAGCAGCTTTGAAGGCAAATCGACAGTGTCATCCAACAAAGATAAAGGTAATTGGCCACAAAGAGGAAAACAGCATTTGACTGGAGCCAAAGTATAACAATTATGATAGCGGCAGCAGAGGGCCAGAGAGTGGCTCTCCTCTTCCTGATGGTATTAACTGGACTGAGGATGGTCGTTAATGGCTCGGAGATGATAGATGAGTTATCGTCTGGTGAAAAATAGGAAGGGGGATGAAATCAGGCCAGCAATACTCATTCCATGATTCACCTTTTTTTTTTTTTTTCCCTTTCCTCCTCGCTGCCGCCATCCATATTTTCTGCAGAAGGATTTCTCCCCACAAATCATTTATTAAGAGATTTAATTTTACAGGAATATATATTTATCCAGGAAGTAATTCTGTTTCCTCGGTGGAGGCTATTCATTAAAGAAATCTTTTAAAATAAGACGTCAGCGGCTGGTCTCCTGCCAGCCCGGTCAAAGATTTACTGTTTCTCCGTTATTGTTGCTGACTTAAGAACCTGACTTCTAGATGTCATTGCCAGGGTGTGGCTCGGGCCCAGTGCTGTGTGTGGAGGAGAGATTTAGAGGAACACACACACACACACACACACACGAAGAGAGGGAGGGAAATTTGCTCCCAATTATGTGAAAGTTTTTTCTCCATCTAATTTGCAGTATTATGTGTGTGCCCAGGCATAATACCGAGAGTTTGAATCTACACCTTATAGCATTATTGAGACGGGCGACTAATGAGCTGACAGGACAGTGGGAGAAGAGAAGAGAGGCAACAGTGCGGCTCGCAGTCGACGAATACAATTCCTCATGTCCCCTTTCTCATAAGCGGCTTTAGATTCAACGCCAGGAGTCGCCGGCGGGAAGGCGAAGCGTTTGATTTATTACATGTGACGTCGGTGCTCGGGGGTATGTATATGTGGAGAGTCACTCAGGTAGCCCCCCTCTGCATTTCTTATAGCTCCCATCGCCGTGTGTTTGCATTCTGCGTGGCTGGCATCGCCTCAGATACATTGAATCAATTGCCTCCACCCACAGAAACCATCCACCCCCATACTCATATGTGAGCCTTGGTGAAATTAATGCCTCTGGGACACACGCGAAGCTCTGAGTTTAAGGCAGCTACGCTCATTGATTGGAGCCCATTGTAATAGCAATGGAAATATATTCAGATAATTATCAGGCTCATTTAGGTATGTGGCTTGGTGTTGCTTTTGCGAAGGCAGATAGAGAGTTTTTTTTTTTTTTCCCTCCCGCAGCAGCAGCAGCAGCAGCAGCAGCAGAGAGCCTCAGAGCTGACAGTAAATTTGCTCATCAACCAGTTTCGTTCCAGTGTGAGGTAAAATTATCCAATATTTCACGGTCTGGGCCTTTGAAGGTGGCGTTACTCAGCAAAGCTCAATGTGCTACGGAGCCAAAATGTAATGGCGTTCACACTCGCGCCGGGTTTTCACGGGCGGGCGCAGGCCTGTCCGACCTGCAGCATGAAGAACAGATAAGAGACTCGCCTCGCTCGCCGTTGTGTACGACTCGATCGTGGTTGAACGCGTCGAATAAACAACCAGCCCTCACCTTTCATTCATCTTCCCGCGGCTGTTAAAAAAAACAGCCCGGTCATGCTTGTTGTCTGACGGAGTTAAGGTCAAGGTTTATCTCGGCGCCGACATGTGGGAGCACATTGATCTCATTAGCAGCGTGTGTGGAGAATATCATAAAATGATGAGAACTTCATAGGAGGTCAGCCGAGGATCAATATTAAATCCTATCTCATTTATAATCCTGCTGAGCAGAGAGGCTCCGCGGGGCTTAGCCGCTTAGAGAAGACAGCATTTGACAATTTACTTTAATGCTCATATGAATAAATGTAATGACACACGAGCGCTTTGAGATGATTTTTTCTATCATTGTCTCTTTGCGAGCACTTTAGTGCTGTTACATTGTCAGCAAACGCACTATAAATACGCTGATGGATGATGGAGAGGCCTGACCAAACGGCGCTCGCGCACACAAACACGATCAAGGAGAGTATCGACATACAGAAGGTGCATTATGAAATTAAAAATCAATTCATCAGATGTTTGTTGCATCTCCTGGCAGATTGATGCCGCGTCCTCGGCTATTTTTAAGGAGATTTGGCTGCTCTTATCTGCCATCGCCACCCTCTCAGACGCAGCGTCTTCACATCAGGGATTAGGCTTCTCATCATACATATCAGTCAGAGGATTAACCCCTCTTACACCCCCCGAGTTATGAATCTGACCGCTGATGGGTGTAAAACTCGATGAGGGATTGATTTCGAGACACATTCTGGCAGGCAGCTGCTGAGGAACTCCCAAACTTTGTCTCCCACTCTACCCCCGAAAAAAATCGCGGAATTTAACCTCTGATTTTGTCTGTTCCTGAGCCAATTAAGCTGTGAGATTTGTTTGAAGTTGTAGATTGAAAAGAGAGCTTGCCGGTATTCGGGCCCAAACAGTGAGGGGAGACCACAGGGGTCCAGGTTCCCAGAGCCTGCATGTGTAATCCAGTCTAACATGCATGCAAATCTCATCTGTGCCCGCACACAATGGCCTGTCTGTGTGGAGGAGGGAGGAAGGCAAAGGGGAAGCAGAGGGAGAGAGGAGGAAAAAAGCTGTAAGTGTGTGTCCTCTGAGCCGGAGCATATGCCACGAGACGGAGCGCAGACACACCGAGGTTCACAGACTAGTGAGAGTCTTTTTATCGGGGTTGATATTTAAACATCTGCATAATTAATCCAATATCTGCGGAGCTCTCTGAGGAGGGAGAAAAACGCAGCATCGCCCGTGGAAAAGAGAACATTGTAAATTCTTGGCACCGCTCTGAGTGCGGCTCCTCTCCTCCGCGGTGTAAAAACAAAAGTTGGCGAGCCAGATCTCGGGGGAAATTAAAAATCTTTGTCTTATCCAGCCAATTAAATGAAATACACCTTTTTGTACATGGCTGGAGCTAGCCTCTGGAATCTATTTATGACCGTGTTGTGGCTCGCACTTCTGCTCTGCTGCTCGGAGGAGCCCCGCGTCCCCCCTCGCCCCTCAGGATGGAGGCTCGGAATCAGGGGGGCGAGTGGAGAGCAGCCCAGTCGCCTGAATGAAATGTCGGCCTTTTGCATTTCTTGCGCTTAAATTTGTGCGCGCACCGTGTTGACATTTCTACAATACACATCACCGCTGTTCGAGACTGCCTTTTTAAGCATTTGTGTGAAAGAAAACACAGGAGAAACTGGCACATTTCCAGCCACGTTTGTGGCCTGATCTCCTCTTCACCTGAACGAGTGGGTTTTATGCCTAGAGAAGCCTGAAGTTGCGACCGGGATACCAATGTTAATCGATATTTTTGACCCGTTACTCATGCTGGTCGAGGTCTGTTGGTCTGCTGTCGGCTTGGCTTGAGCAGTGTGAGGTAAAAAGTGAAGCACACTGAAAGAAGCTCAGTGCGGGAACATCTCCTCCAGAAAGGCAACAAAGTCCATGTTAATTATGTCTGAATGCTAACGTTAGCATTTGATAGTGTGTAAATTAATTCTAAAATGTCAACACACGCCTTTTATTTAAGCCTGTTAGTGAAACACCGCTGATGTAATCAAACGTTCCATTTGCTAGGAAGGTGGTTGAATGCTAACGTTAGCTAACGGGTTATCAAATATGTTGTTCTACCGTAAAATGTGGCACGATCTCCTTGCAGATTCTTACCAACCATTGTCTTTTCAGTTGCTGTTCAATCGGGGAGCTGTGAAATGATCAGCATTTGTCAGATTCCCTGCATTTTTTTTTTTTTACCAATTGCGACCTGGAACACAGTGTTCAGTGTTCAAGCCTCCTATCCTGAGAGTGGCATCAGAGGAAAATGGCCGCCATGTGAATACGGCCTATTTTCATAATTTCATCACGGTCATTTTGCATTTTTTAAAACAATAATTAAGTGGGTAATTACTGGCTAATGGGTTGTCGGCTCAGCAAAAGCAAAGTGAACTGAAACAGACGATGCAGCATGAAGAAATGCAACAGGAAGGTGTCGGCGCGTCCGCGGATCGCAGAAACGCTCACCGCAAACAATCCGTCCGGGGTGAAGGGTGGAGAGGTGGTTGGATTGTTTTATTTTCATTTTCCCAGGGGCAGAGTCGCAGAGAACTTACTTTCCATCTGTCTCGATCATATAGATTTATAGGATTAGTCCGAGTGCTGTTTTATTCCTCAGCAGAGGCTCAACTCTCTCATGTGAAACATTGGATTAGATAGTCAGGCAGCTCTTTGTGCGTCTTCTCCAAACCTCCAATGGCTCCTTTCTCTGCCATCTCGCTATCATTGTGTGCGAGGGTGTTTCTGTATGCACGCCGCCGCGCCTTCAACTTTATTACATTTCGATAACTTTATACGTGTGTGTGTGTGTGTGTGTGTCTTTATTCTCCCGAGCTAGCACCTCTGCTCTGTTGAGACCCCACCGTGCAGACCATAGCTCAGCGGGGGGCCTTCACTCCAATTTGCCATCGTTTGTCACCATTTGTTCGTCCTGACAAACAAAGTGTTGGCCCTCGGCCCCCCTCCCGTTTGGCCACAGTCACACATGGGGATCAGCTGCGCTCCTCTTCTCATGGCTCCGCTGCTTTAGCGGGAATCTCTTTCTTTCCTTTTTCTTTTTAACACAATAATTGGGCGCTGCGTCGCCGGCCGCGGCGGACGTATGCTCGAAATAGTCTCCCCCCCATCTAATTACCTCATTTCATCTGACATTAATATTGTAGCATGTTACTGTTGCATTATTGATGGTGTGTTTGTCTCGGCGTATGAGCCGTTAATTAAAAGATAAACTGGCGCTGTGGCTGAATGACAGCTTCTTTATCCCCGAGTCTTTTCTCTGACCCTGTCTTCTTTGCCTATTGTGGCTGCAGTCAGATGTCTCTCGCTGCCTCCGCGTCATTGTGTGCTTAAATATCTCCATTACAGGCCCTTAGACTTCAAGGTAATTGCATAATGCACTGTAAGGCCAGTTTTATGATAAACTCTGGCTGGACGGACTTCCAGCCGGATTGAGCGCTGGCGAGCGAGGTCGAGATGTTCCAGGCAGATACGAGCCTCTGTATGGCAGGCATGGCAACGTTCCCCCCCACGTCTGATAGCTGATGCTGATTTCCTGCCTCGTATCACTTTCTTGCATCCTGGCGCAGCGGAGAAACTCAAACATGTTAAATTGCTCCCCGGCTCTATAAAAAACACAGGAAGGTCAGACAGTTAAAGAGCTCTCTTGTGAGGCTTCCTGGGAGAGTAAAGCCCCTCGCTGGGCGGCTCTGCAAATGGACAGGCAATAAACTTCAGGTGACTTTACGGTGCTAACAGCGAGGAGTGAACCCGGTCGGGGGTTCGGTTTCACTCTCCCTCCTCCACGTCTCTGTGATGTTGCGCGTCGGAGGGGTTTCAGCTGCGAGTCGTGAGATGAACCGACAGACGACCGCGCCATTAGGCAGAGTGGCTGGCTGTTTCCCTGGTCAGCGAGGCCACGGTGACAAATAAGTTGGCAGAGATCTCGACAAGAGGCTCCTTGGCACCGAAGCCCAGGCTGCTTCCTTTCAGCCCCAATGAGGGACGAAGAACAGATGTCTGGTTTAAAGCCGCGCGGTTTCTCTTGAGCTGTAATTTTTGTCTTGTTTGAAGTGAGCCCCGAGGCATATCTCATTTTCAGCCCTTGTACCAAATCATATGCATACCTTTATTCACATCTTGAAGACTCTCATTACGTGAAATGAAGAGTGTCAGATATGGGGGAAGCTATTAAGGAAGAGCAGCGAGGCCCACTGGTCTGTCGTAATTGGAGACACTAGTGCTGAGATGAGCTTTATATTACCAACGCCAGAGTGAATACTGACCTTGCTGTTTCCATGTTTGTGGCCCTGAGGGCGTTTTTTTTGAAAGTGTCTGGTTGTGCGATTCATAGAGAAGTAATGGTGAAACATAAATTCAGTCCCGGGGAAAGTGTGCAAATATGTCGGCTTCTGCCAACAAAGACAGGAGGATATTTCGATCATTAAATGGATTTATGCGTAAGAAACTCGACGTCCTCTGAGGATAAGTCTGGAAATGTGCTTTATTTTTGTTATTGTCAACAAAACCACTGAAAGGCCAAAAGTCAGGGAAAGTATTATCTGTGTAGCTGAAGCCTGACACATTATAGCAGTTTCCTCTGTGCCGTAACTCCAATCTGTTGCACTGTGTGACCTGTTCCTTCATTTCAGTCATCATGGGCACTGTAGTTCATTTTGAGTCCATCCAACGCACCGTCTTTCTCACTCGAGCACCAAATTTGTGTTAATCCACTGCTGAAAATAATCCTCTTTCTACTCCAGACTACATTTCTGGACCTTTTGTAACAAGACTGAAGGGGTCCAACATACTTCATGACAACTGCTTGATTGTTGGCTGCATGGCCCCTCTCCGACAGTCACAGGGGGGAGGGGGGATGTCCAACCATTTCTATAACCTCCAAAAAAGTCGATC
This sequence comes from Lagodon rhomboides, assembly GCA_039737535.1. NCBI lineage: Eukaryota > Metazoa > Chordata > Actinopteri > Spariformes > Sparidae > Lagodon > Lagodon rhomboides. Next base: position 7,937,401 of record CM077797.1, read on the forward strand.
CGATGTTCGGTCAGCTGTCCGGACATGCCGTTTCACACATGTAGCCCACAAAAGGAGATTGTCCGAGTGTGCAGGAGGAGGGGGGGTGACTGCTTGATATCAATACTCCATTTATTGGACATATTCAGAACAAAAAAGGAGAAAGCAATATACAGCCAGGCAGAAAAGCAGCTACACTCCATGCTACGTCATCTGCATACCCTCTCACACGCCGGGAATTGTCTGGATCTAGATCTGCTTTATTCAAACATGGGCTCAATGACATCACAGGATTTTGTGGTAAGGAGCTTGCAGGCGAAGGTTCAGTTAAAGTTTGACTCAGACATTCACAGATACAGCTGGTCCGGGTGATGTTAGAAAGTGGAAGGATAAGTTCACAGAAAAGCCAAAAATGTTCATCCAAAAATGAAATTTATGTCTTTATCTACTCAGCCCCATGCTGATGCAAAGTCAGGTGCAGTTTCATAAACCACTAAACATTTCTTCACAGCCGTACAGTGCTGCAGCATTCTCCTTAACAACTGAAGTAGAAAATAAAGGGCTCCATGCAGCCTGTCGGTGGCGTCCAAGTCTCCAGAAGCTCTGGGATCCCGCACTGTGTGGATATGAAAAATGATTTACGCCCTTTTTCAAGCCAAAGTCTTCACTGTAGCTGCGACGCTTACAACAGACAAGCTGCGCTGGGCCATTGGGATTCCAGCGGCTGATTGGCCTAATACTTATTGACCTTGAACCTCATTGGCTACAGCCGTGCTAGTCACTCTGTGGGGCTGCACATCGGCACAGTGGTACTTTAAGCTAACATCAGCGTGCTAATGATGTTACAGGTGGCTCATGTTGTCATGTTTGCCCTTTTAGTTCAGTGTTAGCATGCTAACAATGCTACAGCTAGCTAGAGCTATTGTGACAGAAAGAAGCGATGGGCTGAGTGCTACAGTGGGACAGACTCGTGCTGACTGTTGCTGATTTTTGCTGATTTTTTCCTTTTTAAAAAGATGTTGCCAGTAATATATATATATAAATACAGAACATCAGCAGAGTTTCCCTTTTGAAATACCACTGTGAGACCGTTACATTCATCTTTTAATGTATTCCAGAAATCCTGCGGATAGAACTGGAGAAACTCTCGGTTCATCTTTCATGCATTCAAAATCAGGATCCTCAAGACGATCATTTATCTCTGTGTGAGCGGTCGTTTTAATATGAATCCCCACTTTGATAACTAAATTATTGATTTAAGTGGCTGCAATAAAACCTCATCAGCAAATTCGTTTTAATTGACAGGAGCAGGCTGATGGTTTCGTCACTCCTCGGTTGATTTATGTTTAAGGTTGATTTTATCGGCACTGAAACTCACCCAGGGGTATTAATGTGAAATGATCTCACTTTCACCCCCCTTCCACGGGGACATCAGAGCGTATTTGGATTCAGGGCTTTGCTTTCCAACAGGGGGATTGAATGTGGCTCGTCTGGTTGAAGGTCTGTCCTTTCACACCGCCGCCTTAGAGCCCACGTGTCATCGGTCTGATGTAAGTCGAGGTAATATTGATAAAAAAATTCTGGAACATTTTAAAAAAGATTCCTGAAAATCAACGCAGCTTCCAGCGTGTTAATAAAATGCCATGCTAGATTTCTGTTTTGACCCAAAAATCTTTTCGAGTTTTTAATGTGAATAATAACATTTGGCGTTGGTGTTAAAGGGCCTTTTTTTAGAGGAGTGCAATCAGCGACTGCCATATAAAACACTTCAAAGTTGAATTAGCTGAGGTGTTCTAGCCTTCATCTCATAACCATCCACCATTTCCTAATCAAATCGCTTTCATCAAGGGCTCATCTAGTTGTTGCAAACTATGTTAATGTGTTAAAATGAGGCGAGGATCCACCAGTGTGGTTGCAATCAGCACAGACTTTCATTACTGTACGTTAGAAAGTAATGGGAAGGCACAGCAGAGGAAAAACAAGGCGATTATGAGTCAGCAGCGGGAAAAATCTCCCTCCTAATTAAATCAAGTGTGCCCTTCACTTCGCTAAACTTCCATATCTTAGTTTGGATCGTGCAGCGGCTGCCGCTAACCCGCGCAGGACGTTTGGAGGAATACAGCGGTGAATCTGAGCTCCCAGAATTAGATTAAACTCCGGCCCTCGCTGGGTTCATCAGCATCGTTAAATGGAAATCGCTCGAGGAAAAGGTGTGTGTTTCATGCAGACAGGAGGTCGGCTCATCTTAGACCTCTAACTGGCAACTGCAGCTATAAGACAGACTTCAAATAGAAGCTTAACCACCGTAATTCAAAGAGGCTTAAAAGCAACTTCATGTTATTTTCTCTCTTTTGTACTGAAGGACGTGATGGATTGGTGCACATGCTAATGCAGGTAGATGTATAATGCATCACATTTAAAAGAGTATTAAAAAGCAACGTTAAAACATTATTGAAGGACGTTTGATGAAAGTTTTGTCCTCTGCCAGGCTGCATGAGGCGTGTGTCTACAATGAAGCGTCGGCAGTGAATGTAAAATTAGCCGTAATGAGAACTTGTTTGTTCTCCGGGATCTAAATGCAAAATAGATAAGAAATTAAGGGAACGAGGGATGGGTGCTTTACAGATCAGTTACGAGCCACGGATCAGAACTGTTGTGTCATCAGGTTGTGAAAAACTCTTGAGTTTATCACTTTCTCATAAGCCCCCAGGTCTTAAAGTAAGTACTTCCATATGTAAGCACTGACCACCTGTCAGATTCCTATTTGTAGGAAGCAGCATGTCACAAGAGTACCCGCTAACTGCTGCAGACAGTAGCTGCAATAGCTAGTTAGCTCAGTTGGCCGTGCAGCTAGCAGTTTGTACTAGAAGATCTGGGACCTGTGTTTGTGTTTACACTGCTTGCACAGGAGCTTTGGATCTGGACATGGCTAGCTGGTTAGCATGCTAACTTCAGTAGATATCTCTGCAACACAATACATAAGAGATCAAAATATCAAAACTGCTGTTTATTCACATTTTGTCGCTAATTTTCGTCAATTCTAAATGAGTCCAACCAGTCAAAGATATTTTTCTCAACCTGGCAACCCAAAAGTTGTTCTTATGAATAGCTTATAACCGAAACATCAAGCATTTGTAAATGATGTAGTACCTGTAATTAAAGCTTACTTATAGAACCTTTATGAAGAGTGCCTCATTATTTGGTTCCCATATGTTTGAAAGTGAAATGTGTAAGAAGTGGTCACCTGTCGAATCCTCATAACAATTAGTCAGCTAATTAGCTCACTCATCCCTGCAGCTAGCGGTCCGGACTGGGAGCTCTGGAAGTGCAGCGCAGGAGCTTTTGGCCGGAGCCAGCTGGCTCGGCATGCCAACTTAACACAAGCTAAGTGACCGACCCCTGAACCGACTACTGAATTGATTTTGACATGTAAAATATTAAATTTCCCCTTAAATTAAACACCACACTGTTGGTAAATACACAGCATGTGACTACAGAGGTCAAAATGTTGATGATTTGTATGATTATTTCCGTTGTGAATAAAAGCTTTACCTTCTTTATTCTTCGTCTTTACCTCAACACACGTCTGCACACACACACACACACACACACACCATCCTTCCATCAGTTGCTGTTTCTGATTGTTTACACTTGAAACAGCAGGAATGCCTCTTCGTCCACGGTCCTCCTAAAATCAGATTACACAGAGTCTGAATTCCTGCCAGCCCTTTGATGACCGGGACATGATGAAGAGTTTTTTTTTTTTCCTTGGAACTGTATGAAAACAGAAAAGCTTTTTAACTCTGCTGAGTTTAACTTCATAAAAGAAGGGTCAGTAACTGGTTTCTTGCCAGGAAAATCAACGAGCGACGTCAAGGGAACATGCAGATGTCCTCCAGACTGACCAGCAGTCGTACATTCAGTGCAGAAAGAAAGGAACGAGCTTTGCTTTATTCTTTAATTGTATTATTTTAAAGCGGCTCTATGTAACAATTTATGCCTATTAATCACTTTGCTTTCATTTACTTTTTAAAAACGTATTGGCCATATGTGAGCAGATTGTTACGTGACGTGAAAAATGAGACCTTCCCCTCATTTGGCTACGAGCCCGTGAACGATCTGTTGAAGCTGTTTAATGCTGCTGGACTGTGGGTTTCTTTGCGAGGGGACTGATGTTGGATTTTTTTTCGACAACAGTCCAAAGGATGTGACCATGCAGGTTCTCATGTCTCTCTCGAGCAACAGTGGCTAACGATTTAGCATGTTTTCCGACATATTGCTTACAGGACTATAGATTATTGACTTAATGCTCTTTATAATATTAATATGTTGTTCAGAAGACCTATTGGATTAGCCATTTAGCCCCGTCACACATTTGGCAAATGTTTGACATGAGAAGATTGAAACCGTACATTTTTAGACGGCTTTGAAATCTGATCAAGTCACTATTAAAGCAACATTATGTAGACATTAGCATTTTGTGCGGTTTGGCGCCCCCACAGTTTCTGAGTGCATCACCACTGTTATAAATATAAATCCCAGGTCTCTCATCACATCATAACAATGTTGTGTGTTGAAGTAAACATGTATGTAAAGCTGTGATCTACACTCTCACTGAAGTTACATAGTGCAGAAACAAGTGGTAGTTGGGCAGGAGTGGCTGAGACAGAGACACCATCCACAGTATTACAAGTCACTGTGCAATCAACGTGATTTGGAAGTTGTTATTCTAAGGTGAAAAAGAAGTCACATTATGTTGCTTTAAGTGCATGCCCGACAGACTTTTCCATTCGTCAACGCTTTTTAAACCCGAGAAAGCACACAGCGAGCCTGAAGGGACCCGTGCAGCTACACACCGCGTGATCCTGCTGCCGGGGAATAACAAACAGCAACTGTGACACAAATGTAATGATTGTAATTAGCATGATCATTCTGTGTGACATGTGAGAGCGTCTGCGTGTAACATCAACATGAAAACAGCTGTCGTTTTTTACCATCAGTAACACAATGAAGAGCGATCATCACGTGAAAATGTGACTGAGGGAGACCTGCTATAACGAAGCAGACTGAGCGAATTCCAAACATTTCCACAGGTCTGTGTTCAGTGAAAAAAAATACAATAATTAAGAAATAAATAAAGAAGCCTCCGTGTGCACTTAAAAAGACAAATTCTTTGGAATTTAACTGTTTCTACTTTGCCCTCTGGCTATACAGTTTATTTTTGTGGAAATTTACATTTTCATTAGCATAGCGAAAAAGCCCATTTACATGTTTTTAGTAAAGTCAGCTTTCAAGTTTGTTGTGTTCATTGACTGAGAGCCTGAAACCCCAGACGCTCCTCCACTGAACGAAAGGTGCAAAACCGTCTCAGTGTGGTATAAAAAAAAATGCACAGCGCAACGCTGTATCCATCTAATGTGACTTTCAGGTGTAAATGCATCACTTGTCATGGAGATTGGACGTACAACACTGGCAGGACAACATGTTGTTCAGCCAGGAAGTGAAGTCCTGCAGTCCCTTTTCTTCCTGCTGAATCTCCCATCATGCCCCGACTTTTCATTATCCTTACAAATCTCCCAGTGTGCTAACAAGCCGCTACGCTCTGTGAGCGAACAGACGGAGCTCAGGGGGGAGAAGAGGATCAGAGAGACTTGGAGCTCTTGGGTTGGTGTGTGCTTAGAGATTCACATCTTTTTTTTTTCCTCCCCTACATACAGCTGGGGCTCAATTAGTGTCCATTTTTACTAATTAAGTACACTCTGCCTGAATCAGTGGTGCAAAAACTAACGTTGTTTGTGAAATCATACGCTGTATCCGGCTTGCCGCCCCTGAGGCAGGCTGGAGGCCCTTCTCCTGTACACTGCTCTTCCTCTTCCTCTTTTTCTCTCTCATCATGTGTTCAGAGACGGGGAGAGCAAATTAAGCATTCCCAGTGGCTCCTATAGCTCCTAAGTCCTTTTTTCCTACTCCTGTTTACACAGAATCCTACTCGCAAGAAATGCAGGTTTTTCGCAAATTAGGGGCGAGTGTCGATATTGAATTTGACGCCTTATGTGATCCTTCCCTTCTTTCAAACCGGAGCCCTTGATGTCGAACGTTCATTTCTGCGTGACATCCGTCAATGTGGCACCGTGCTAAAGCCCGGCTAAAGGCATAGTGCTGGAGTTTTGTGCATATTTTCGTAACAATGTGGAGCAGGGTAAGCTTGGCACAGCAGATAAATCCTAAAGGACTTGAAGAAGAGACCCACAGTCACAGACATTTACAGTGTGAAAATACCCTCGCTGGTGTCTGAAGTTAACACTTTGTAGTATGATATGTGTTAAATTGCTGCCACAGAGAGAATTGAGTCCGAGACCGTCAATCTCTACACACCATCTGCGTATGGTATTAATTTCCCAGACAAGACGACGGTCCTTCTGCAGAAGGGTCAGACTTCTCCAAAATGATCTGTCAACCCCTTCATCCCCTGTCGCACTCTTATCAATGCCGCACACTTCCCTCTCCACTGTTGCCATGGTTACGGTTTGGCAGGGATGAGCGGTATCAAAAGCGCCGTGGAGTTTAGCGAAGACTCCTCTCCACACTTACCTCTGTTATGTTGCTCTAATCCCTTCCTTTTGATCTTCTTTTGATGGAGACATTAAACCTGGAGGAATTCGGGATGTACCTCGCAAAAACCTTATGCTACTGTCTGACTGGATGAGACGCCGATTCTCCGCGGACCGGCGCTTTGGTCCGGCCGGGCAGCTCTCTTCCAGCTAACAGATAGCACCTCATTATCTGCAGTCCGCAGATATCGCAGTCGGGAGCGCGCCTTTCTTCTACTCCACTCTTTGAAGCTAAGGCAAAAACAATGAACTGCAAAATTTCAGCTCGCTTCGTGCCAAATTATGACTTTAAAATACTTTGAGGGCTGACGTCCAGATTCAAAGAAGACACAGAGTCCACAGCTGTGCTAGAAGCTCTGGGAGGCTGAACTCCGGCACAGCAGTGCTTGGAGCTATATGCTAACGTCGGCATGCTAACATTCTCCCGAGGATTGAAAATGCAAACATGTTTGGCAGGTTTAATGTTTACCATGGCTCTGGCTGATGTCGTTTCTTCTTTATATTAACACTTTGGCATTTTATTTAAACCAGAACTAAAAAACGTTTAAAATTCCTCCCTCCTAGCTAGCGTTTCCCGCTGTGATATTACTGTTAGCGCCACTGTCACAAAGACAGTGTTAGCAAGATGGCTACCGCTAACAACCTGGCTACTCTCCAAAGCAAAAAAACATCTGTAAGAATCCCAATTTGACCAAGAAACCTCCATCTCAGTGCTATGAAAAGGTAGGAAGGTCCAGTTTTGAACTCTCCGAAGTCCCAATGGTAACAGGAAACACGTTTCAGCAGGGGAACAGACTTTGACACAACACCGGCGCTTACTCTTGTTGTACTTAGGTTTCTATCACTCTCCCTCTTCACCTTCTTTGGCTCCTCCATCTGCTGGGTTTGTTACTAATTAAATATTGAACAAATTAAGATTTCGATCTGCTACTTTAGGTTAGTAAAGTGGACTTTTAAATTTAAGTTGCACAAGCTAAAAAGGTTTAACACCTTAAATTGACTGCAGGCTGCGTTGCTGCTGCAGCGTGGCTCCTGCTTACTCTGTTTACATGGAGTTTGCCTTTGATATTTATTGATAAATATGATGACTGATTGTCTTTTACCCCCTTTAAATGAGTGAGAAAGCACGAGGGGGAAAGAGAAAGAGAAAGAGAAATTGAAAGAGAAAGAGAAAGAGAAAGAGAAAGAGAAGGAGAAAGAGAAAGAAAGAAACTGTCCCTCAGTTGTGTGTGTTCTCTTCATGTCTGTCTCTTTCATGTAGTTTAATGCTGGTGTGTTGTGGATGTGACTGTCCACAGCTTGTTTTCAGGTCGATTTCTGCCGGGCACCGCACGTGTGTTGCAGTAGGAATAGGCGAGATGACAAATTGCCAAATCACGCATCGCAGCATCCTTGTTTGACCGGCGCATACTGAGTGCTTCTAATGCATCCAGTGTTGCCGGTCTAACCTGTTAACATGGACGCCGAAATGAAAAGCTGCACATGCATCCGGTGTCATAGTCCGGCTTGGCCAGAGGCACGATGGGATTAACTTTACCTTGAAATATGGTCCGATGTTCCTCCGGATTAAACCATTCCTTTGTTTAAAAAGTGCTAATCAATCAGGAAGCAGTGAAATGATGATGATTTGTTGGATTGCCTACAGTTGTATGACTTGCACATTTGAGCCTCCCACCCTGAGTGTGATGTCAGAAGAAAATGGCTGCCGTGTGAATATGGTCTATAGACGTCATCTTTTAGTCTTTAGCTTTCCAACTCATAATACACCAATGGCCACACCATTAGCATGACTGATGGACTGTAGCTCGGTATGTGTACTCAAGTACTATTTTCTTCTGCTGACTGCAGTTAACTGCAGTCAGTTCCATGACTGTAGTTACTGTTAGCTAGTTAGCTCAGTTAGCAGTGCAGCTGGGCAAACGACTGGGGGAGTGTAGGTGTTTAGACCTCTTGCATGGGAGCTTTGGACCGAGGTTTTCAGTCCCAGGGCTCCTGGATCAGCATGCTAGCTCAGTAGATACCTCTGCAACACAATACACATCAAAACTGTTCTGTCTTCCCATTCTGTTGATAAATGTGGTTATTTTTACATATTGCAACTTTCAGTAAACGTTCAAACCAAACCAAACAAAGATCACAGCACCGACTAGAACTGATTGCAGCCCAGCACCACGATAAAACCCCAGGTCTCTCTATCTGCTCCCAGGCTCAGTGTGACGGAGTGATGAGAAGATGTGTAAGACTGCGTCCCACAAATATTTCCTCACTTTCGCCTCTTTCCTTCATCCTGCACCCCGTAGCCCTCTGCGAGAAACATCAATATCGCTGACAGATGGTTGAAACACAGCGAGCGCGAGCAGAGAAAAACAACAGCTCCATACAGTCGGACTGATTGTGCGATGGGTGCATCCTCATCGAGTTTAATTTAAGGCAAGAGGAATTTCCATCTCTGCTCGTGTTGATGCTAAATGAGGCTCTGATTCCTGAATATTCATCCGCCGGCGCCGAAGCGCTCGACTGGCTGATATAAACTATAGCAACACATTAGAGTCAATGCCATCTTAACAAATTCACTTTCACCTGTCATATTAGCGCTAACGACTGACAATTAATGTTGAGGGAAGTGCGCGGCGCGGCGAGAAGCACCTCTGAGCGCGTGCACACACACACAAACACACACACACACGCCAGACATGTAGCAGAGCTTTAATAAGGAGATTTGATTCTGAATGCATCATCACGCACAGACATGTTTTGTGTGGCCATTTGTCAGCGGCGGGTATAAAAAGTTGACGGTGTGGCTTGTTGTTGTGAATATGCCGGAGTTTATATGGGCTGCATGATGAATAGCTGGTGTCAGGTGTTACCATGGGGATGATTACTTGAAAGCAGCCAAGGCAGTATAAGCATTTGGGATTTCTAGCCAACCCATCAAATGCTTGGCAGGCCATTTATTTTGAATATACAGGTAGTTTCAGGCGATAAGAATCTGCCTGTGCGTGTGTGTGTGTGTGTGTGTTTGTGTGTGATATAGACAAAAAGAGATCATCACGCTGCATTTCAGTCAAACAGCCTTTTTCCCATTTAATTACAAACCGGCGGTGACACATATCACTGTCGACATCGGCCCCGCTGACCCCGGTAACAGGACGAGACAGCGCGACACACCGGCTCGTCGCCGCTCTCGGCTCGGACGGCGAGGAAGTGTTTTTTTGTGCCTTGTCTCTCCTCATCTTTCCAGTGAACTGTAAAGCCCTCCGCATGTAAGAGGAGAGTCCCTGAAGCCAGCCAGCCAGCCTTCTCACTCGCGGCCTTGTTGTTAACACGCTCCACAGGCCACAACAAAAGGGCCTCTGAAAACAACCTATCAAAACTTTGACTGGCAGCCCGGCGGTGCGATCCGCCCCGATGCTCCACACAGATACTTTGCAGATTTAGAAAGATAGGAGTTAAGCTCAGGATCCACCAATCCCTTTGGTCTTTTCTTTTCTTTTCTTCGCCAATTTGGGACATCTGCTCTGAGAGCACGGTATCACACACCCCCACCACGTTTACCCAAAAGCCTAAAGTCTGCCTCTTCCTGCTCTTCTCTATCCGTGGCCTTTCCCCTCCCCTGGTGGGGATTTGTGATTCAAACTAGGTTGAGGGACCTAAACCCCTCTATCTCATCAGCAAACATACAAATGCATAATCTGCTCATTCTTTTCGAGCCCATTCACATGCATGCTAATGATCTCTGTTGGCCCCTCTTTTCACCGGGAGCTCACTGCTTTGGCGCTTTGAAACGCATCCTGGCAGTCAGATGTGCTCTTTTCGAGGCTGTATTTTGTTGTATTCTTACAGTGCGGGCCTACAATGGAGAATGTCACAGTGTATCTAGATTTTTCACCTCGTGGCGGCATGGCAGCCTCGTGGCCAGAGCACAGGCGACGCGACTCGGCTTTCAAATGTCACATCCTCAGAGTTACAAACAGCGGACGCTTATTAGAAGAACGGTTTGAGATTTTATCAGGTCGGCTTTTTTGGATTTCTTGCCAAGAAACGCTCGCAGCCAGTTAGCTTAGCTGAGCATAAAGACTGGAAACAGGGGGAACAGCTAGCCTGTCTGTGTCCAGAGGTGACAAATCAGTTAATCAGCATCTCAGTTTGTAGCTCAACAAAATGTATTAGTTAAGTGTAAAAAGTACAATTCTAAGGTAACTGTACTTAACTTAAGTAATTAATTTTGATGCTACATTTCAGAGGGAAATATTGCACCCGTTACTTTAGTTGCTTTAGTTACTAGTTACTATCCAGATCCACATTATTAACACAAAATACGATCTGCTTAATTCTGAAGTACGACAACTACAACATACTACAATATCAGCTATAACATTAAAGGTACAATATGTAAGACTGTAGTTCAAAACAATCAAAAATTTGCATTTGCATGTTAGCATGCTAACCAGCTAACCCCGGCCTGTCCTGGTCAGTAGCTCCTGTGCTAGCGATATAAAGACTAAAGGTACTCCGAGCTCCCAGTGCGAACAGCTAGCTGCACTGCTAACCGAGCTAAGCGGTTACTCTGGTGATATGCGGCCCCCTATTTGTTCTGAGTATGAATTCGACATGTGGCCGATTCTTACATATTTCACCTTTAACCTTAGCCAGTAGTTTTAAATTATATTTAAAGTCTCTGGCCCTAAGAATACATTCGACTGTAATATTCACCAGTATTTACTGCTCAGGTTAATTTGCAGCTTTAATCTTTGCTGTGTAGAAACCTCTATGGTACTTGCTCCTCCATGTCTCGCTGTCCACAGCCCCTTGATTCAATCGAGGACTCGTCTCTTTTGTTGATTAACCTGTAATGGTTAATCGTCAGTTAATCTTAGCCGGTTATTAGCGTAGTTGCAAATGTCAATAGGACACCGAATGAGGTTTTGTTGCTTTGAAAACAGAACCTGCTCGCTCCATTTTCTTTTCTGCTCTATTTCTTGGCTGGGAAGAAATGATGTGGCACATAAACCCTCATAAAAGGGCAAATTGTCATTTTACACTTCTGGTTTTGTAAGAAAGTGTAAAAGCAATTAGACTCAGGCTGCGTCCCCTGTTTTCAGTCTTTGAACTAAGCTTACCGCCAACTGCCTTTTTCTGATGCACCGCATCCCGTCCTTCAAGCCCAACAGAGTACTGACACCCATTAATCAATGGCTCGGGCTTCAGAGGCCATTTAATGGATCACACACTGCAGAGACTGAGCCAGAGATGGGCAGAGGTGAGGAGGCCTCTCCGAGCACAAAGTGTACTGTCATGCTAATCACGAGTCCCTGCAACACAGAGGGCTTTCATGAGCAGAGGGCTGGGACGTACAGGCGAAGCCGGGAGCCGTGTTTACCATCACAGATGTGTGTGTGTCGGAGTGTTTCTGTGTTGCGGCTTCTTTTTTTTAATTAAATGTGAACAAATCATTTGAGGGGAAAATTGAGTATTTCTGTAATGAGATGCTTTGCAGCCACCCATTTATAGTTCCCATTAAACATGATGCTGCAGCAAAGATCACACGTGCATTTAGAGCCAACCGCTGGGCTGAAACGTTCCGATAGGAGACTCGAAGGCCAGGGCGAGGGAGTAACGGATTATCTTTAACGAGATTACAATAATCTGGTTACGAGAAATGATAAATGTAATCCGCTAATTTGGTTTTAAAAAAGAAGAATGTCTCATAACTTGTGTCTTCATTATGAATTAGAGATATATTGTAAATTCATGGGGAAACTGGGAAAATTACACACCATTTTCCAAAGGTCATTCATGGTGAATTAGTGTCTGTGAATAGGAAAAGTGTCTGTAATAGATTACAAATGTAAGTACATTGAACAGTTAACTGCAGTAATTAAGGCTTTATGTCATGTGGAGTGCAAAGAGTGATCCTGTAATGATTCATGGAGCCTACGTCTCTGTAATTTCTGGCGCGTATCATCAACGATGTGATTATTAATAAGTAAAATCGGACTCTTTGGGATTCAAATGAAGCTTAAGAAGACAAAAAAAATGCACGGCTGTCAAATCAAAGCTGTTTTTAGTAAAAATATGACATTTTTGAAGATAAAGAAGTTTTCCCTTGACTGTCATACATATTTAATGCCCCATGTAACATATTATGTCTCAGCATTACTGCAGCTATCTTCCCTCTATGCACTGTTTCCTTCGTTTCCCCCCCTCCCTCCCTTCCACAGTGACACTCTGCTGTTCAGTATCTCATAATATTCAATTAAAATACAGCCCATTTTACATAAAAATCACCGCTGAAAAGACTTTGATTTCCATTTGTGCTCGCGGTGCGGAGATGCAGAAATTCCTCCACACTGGCTGCGGAGAAGAGACGGTGCGGCGTTTGTTAAGGAGCCTGATATTTTTTGTGTCTCTCCTCGCAGTTTCGGCTTAGTGCTGCGCGCGCCTCGCCATAAAGAGGGTAGTTTTCCATTGATGAGCCGGCGCAGGCAGCTTCAGCACCAGCAGCAGCAAATCACTACTCTGTTAAAAGGCCCTGATGCGTAGCAAACTCTCCTGCCAAGCCTCCTCGCTCCAAATCTGCCTGCTTGCAGACCCCCTGTAATTGGAGGCATTAAACTTGCTTTGGACAGGATGGCAAATGAGAGCTTTGAGCTGGGGAGAGAACTGACTGGTGCATTCAGGAGGGGTACACAAGTAGATGCAGCTAAATCTGACAAATCACTGCCAATCCAGCAGATCTGTGCGCGCCTGAGTGTGTGTGTGTGTGTGTGTCGTGGGTGTGCAAGTGTGTATAGCTATGTGTCTTTTTTCCCCCGTGCGTGATTGTGTACATCCAGCGTACCGGCCGAGCTGCTGTTAATCTCGCGGTAATCGCGCGGGGGGATCACTGTGGTCATGTGGGGATTGAACCACAGGCCCGTGGTCACCGACGAGCTACCGGGCGGGCCACGGAATAGAAAAACTGTCTGTCACGCCGCCATCACGTCCTCGGCGCTCCCTCCACCAGGCTCGCTCATTAAAATCCCGGCGAGAAACTGTCGCAGCTGATTTCTCATCACTTAATGGTCCGTAATACGATAATGAGATATTTTTTCCTTTAGGTTTTGCTGCCATTTTGGATCATCTTTAAAGGAGCACTATGTAGTTATGGGGGGAGAGAGAGAGAGAGAGAGAGAGAGAGAGAGAGAGAGAGAGAGAGAGAGAGAGTCATTAGCTGTTTTTTTCATGCCTAAATAAACAAGCTGTCTTCGTTTTCATGTCTGAATAAACTGAATAAACAAACTGATCTGAGAGGACAACACATACTGCTTCACTTTGTTGATATGTGGCGGACCCTGCCACCTTTCTAGCTTCAAACAGTGTTCCGGGACCTCATTTCTCTCTGAGAACAGCTTGTTTATTCAGTTATGGAGAAAATAAATATGTCTAATTTCGTATTATTACCTCATTTATATTGTAAATATTAAGCGTCTGAGTTTTGAATTCATTCTCCAGAAACTCCACAGTGCCCTCTTCTAAATGCAGTGTTGGACTAGGGCTGCGAATGTTTTCTCTGCTGATCTGGAAACACTTTGGCTTCACAGTTTGATGGTAAACAGGATGCAGGATCTCACTTCTGACACTGTGTCAGATCTCAGACGCAGTGGAGAAGCGAACACGTTGAGAGAATGGGCCTGTGTTTCAGAGGCTGATTAAAACCTGGCCCCGCTTCAAAGTAGGTTCCCAGAAAGAGGCGGCTTTTCTTCCTCTGGAAGTCTTCCTGCAGACTCGTGAGTATGATATTCTCCTCCAAGGTCGGGCATCTCCACGCATCTTCCTTCTTTCGACGCAAAGAGCAGCCTCGCCGCCGCAGAGCGTTTATCCGCCGTGTGGCTCTGACACACGTGATAAATGCCACGCCGCTCGGGTCAGCCGGGGGAGACTCTGCATTTATTGCACATTCAGATCGGCGTGCTTCTCCGGGCCTCTGTGTCGACCTGTTGTGCACATCCTGTAAGAGCAGCGGAGATGATTAGAGAACATGCGGGGGGACGCCGCGGCCCTCCCTCCCTCCCTCCGGCGGCTCGTCGCGCAGCTGCCGTCTGAGCGGCGAGTCAAAAAAAAACGAATGAGCGCGAGCCCAGTCAATAAAAACAGAAGGTGACGGCTTCGCTCGTCTGCACTCGCTAAGGAAGAAGAAGAAGAAGGCCCAGTTTGTGTCCTGGCTGACAGATTAAAGCCAGACAACGCTGACATTTGGTGCGAGGCCAGATTAAGTTTCTTGAAGCCTCTCCAGCTGCAACCGAGACCGAAAAATCCCCAGAATAGTCCCGCGGTCTCGCTAATTGGCGAGCGGCGTGGCGCGGCCTTTGATTAACCTGAAATCCTAATGAGTCCATCAGAGGCCGCTGTGATGTCCCGACCGAGGAGGTGAAACGCGCCCGCCGCCCCCCGCTTTTCATCCCCTCGACCCGCAGCTTCAGCCGGGGTGAACCCCGCCGACAAATCAAAGAGAATACCAGAGATCCATTTAATAATTTATTTGCATATGATTATCGTAAAAATACTGAAAGAGAAATGCTTATTTTTGTTCTAGTTTTCTGGCAATTTTTTTTTTGTTGTTGTTTGTTTTTCGTGTTTTTTTTTTTTGTTTTTTTTTTTACAATCTAATAACACCTTTAATTGCACAGGATAAAAGTCTGCCCTAACAGACACACATTGTTCTTTCATTGTTGACATATAGTTTCAGATATGCGATGACCGTTAAACTGGTGGTTTCTCCGTTTTTGTTCGCTCCTCAACAATATACAAACAAGCATATAAACGAGGGTCAGAGAGAGGCCGAAACCAGCTCAGGTGGCTGTTAACTGCTGAGCCGACTGGTCAAATAGAAATATAGTATTATATACAGGCAGTTGTTTTAGATAGGAAACTGCGCTGACAGCCGGCGTGCTGAAGAAAACACATGTCAGGAGAAATGAACCAATGAGTGTTGTTTTTTTTTGTTTGTTCTACATCAACGTTTGTAGGTCAAGTCAATATTAAGGTCAGGGCGCTATCATGTGGATAGTGACCTTTTTAATTCCCGCTGATCTGCAACGTGTCTGCCAAAGTAAAAATGTACAACACAGCACGACCACAGACGCTCTCTCGTCCACCCCCGCCCCCAAAGAAATTGCAGCGATCTCCAGAAAGTCTCCTCAGTGTTTTTAAAGGTGATCATTCCTGTCTGAGCAGAACCTCTCGTCCTTAATTCACTCATTCATATCTGTCTGGTTCCGTAAAGGTGCGCTGTGTAGTTCTGGGGGAGAAATTCGAATCAGAAGAGACAGATCTTCTGTGACTGGGCTTTTTTTTTTTTTTTACGCTTTAACTAAATAGACAAACTCTCTTTGTTGTTGTGACTGAATAAACTGAATTAGCAAACTGACTTAACTTAACTCAGTTAGCCGCGCAGCTCGCTGTTCAGACTGGAAGGTCCGGGGCGAGGGGATCGCGTGTGTTTACACCGCAGATTTTTGGACGTGGATGGACGGGGCTAGCTGGTTAGCATGCTAGCTTCAGCAGGTAACACCATACATACACATCATAATGTCAAAACTGCTATTTATTCGCAATCTGTTGATCATTTTTGTTCAATTTTCAGCGTTTTCAACCTTACATATTGCCCCTTTAAAGGACAACACAAATTCATGCTGTTTTACTGTTTATATGTGGCGGACCCTGCCACCCTTCTAGCTTCGAACAGTGTTCTGGGGACCTTATTTTCCTCTGAGAACAGCTTGTTGATTCAGTTAGGGATCAAATGAATATCTCTTGAGTTTGTATTATGACTTCATTGATATTGTGAATATCAGAACTCTAAGTTTTGAATTTCTCCTCCGAAACCACACAGTGCCCCTTTAACGTGTGGAAAGAAAACAAGCATTGTAATAAAAAAGCCCCGGTAGTTGTAAAAAAAACACAGAAAAACCACCTCTTTGCAATAATAGATAATAACTTAGCATTCAAAACAATGCGTATATATGAATCAAACAAGGTTAAGAAAAACATGGACATTAAAGTCCATACAGCAAAAATGCCACAAAAGCAACAGGTAGGGTGGAACTTATTTGTACTTTTCTCATGAAGAAGAAGTTTCCACTTTGGCATGCACATGACGTGTCCCGCACAGTGTCAGTGTTCGTCTCTCCTCCGACGGAAGAGACGGTGTGAAGACTCGGATGCTTTGTACAGATTTGTAACACGTGTTATCTCCCCAGTACATGTGGAAGACGGTTTTTGAGAGGAAGCAGATGAAAAGTGTGTTTTTTTTTTTCTCGTTTCCCAAAAAAAGGAGCAAAAGAAAAAAAGGACAGAGTCGGTTGGGTTTAAAGGAATTAAAAAAAAAAAAGAAGAAAAGGATTGATTGGATTGAAGGTCTACAGATGTCGAGCTGTCTTAGGAGTTGGTTTCAAAGCAAATGTTTGCTTTGTCTTGGCACTGTTGTGTCACCTCGACACCTTTAATCTGTGTGAGCTCTCCGCTCCTCGGTGTGAGGGTGAAGAGGAGGAAGGACTGATTCCCAACCAGCTGAAAACACATGCAGACATGCAAACACAACCTGAGAGGGGGCAATAGGAAGTTTGGCTTTATGTCAACAGTCACGAATCCACAAGTGTCAAGTAATGAACACACACACACTGCAATGGAAAGTTCTCTTTAAACAGACACTGAATCTCCCGGCGGGAAGAAATCTCCAGATCGGTCCTCTTTCTCTCGCTTCTTCTTTTTTATTTTACACCAGGCTCTTCTCGTCAGAGTTTCTGTAGGTAGTTTTTTTTTCTTTTTTTCACTCGTTCCGCGTCCTCCCGCCTCACACTCGGATGGGGAGAGTTTGGCTCATCTGTTGCCGAACGATTTCCTGACTGCTGTCCGGACTCTTCCTGTTGTGTCCCGGCAGCGTCCCTCCGAGCCGCAGCAGGTCCCTGCCAACACAAAGACACACAGGTCAGCGGCGGGGTCGCAGCCACTTTAAACAAAAGATGCAGCTCATTATTACTCGGCTAAGTGCTTCCATTGAAGGTGCATAAAGGTCCGATCCATCTCAGAGCGGGCGAGGCTACATTCTGCACAGCGTACGCGCCTAAGACCTCGGGGCTATAAACAACGAAAATACAGCAGCATGAGGGGATGCTGAAATCTGCTGATCGAGGGTCTCATCTGCGATAAGCCCGACTCAAACGCCAAGCCAAACTTATTCATCACATGTCCAGTTTTAATAAAACTTTCTCGAGATATTTCTCGGCTATCTTGGAAAGGAGAAGCGACGCAGCCTCCCGGTGTCCTTTGTTCCTCGGCCAGTGTCCTTGTTTCTGAGGCCCTCCTAGCGGCCGCAGATACTCTGCAGATAGCGCCGCATCTCATATCCTCCCCTCTTCCTCCGCTATCTGCCCCATCATCATCGAGCAGCCAATGGCAGGTGAGCAGGGGCCTCAGACGCACGCACAAACACAGGAGACGCTCTCTAAATCATGCTCTGACAACATGATCCTTTCTCTCCCGTCTATCTCTCTTGCCGTTGCATACAGATGAGGCCATAAATTAATCACTGGCATGTCATCCGCACACGGCGACACGTAGAATAACACGCACACCCACACACCCATACACACAAGCATCACAGTCACACATATCCCTTTCCTATTCGTCCATCACAGCATTGGGCGCGCCCTCCCCTGATGCATTAAAAAGCTCATTAGCAACCTAATTAAACACATTCCTCTCTTTTAGCTTCTCCTCAATCTCCCTTATTACTCACACTTCATCACCTCCTGCTTTTCCACATCAGCAGCTCTGGCTGCTGTCTGTCCTATCACCTACATTCCAGCATCCAGCCAAGTATAGGGGGAATTAAACCGAGGTCAGCCATTACATTTCCACACACAATTAGCTTCACTGAGCCCAAATCCTGGCGTAGGAATCGCCCTTGGGGCTCAGTGTTGGAGTGAAACTGTGAGCCAAGGAGCTGGCACAAGACCTGGTTACTGTATGTATGAATTCTGCCTTTTGTGGCTGTCGGAGACAGGAGACTATCGCACAGTCTGGGGCCACAGAGCCGAGGATGTGCGCTTGATTCATTATACATCACTACCGAGCTGAGGAGCTAGCATCTAAACCAGCGCTAATCACGCTGTTGACTGGATGCCAGGCGAACAAAATCCAGAACAAACACGTCAGTGAAAATGGCTGAAACACTCGGAGTCGGTGCGCTCAGAAAAAAAAGTTGAAAAACAACTCATCAACATGAGGACGGCTACCTATGAATAAGTCAACCGCTACACTTTCAAAGGAAGTGTCACAGAAAAAGAGGCAGACGACTGTCTGGCAGTGAGAACCCTTCAGCTCAAACAGAAATCCTCCCAAATCTACCAAAGCATAAAACAAACCAAACCCAACAAGCATGAACCTTGTTGTGCCTCTCTTTAGGCCAGCAGTATTTTTTTTTTTTGTGCTGTGACATCTTATTCCAACAGCCCGGAGGCACAGCTCTGCTCGTCTCTGCAGCGGGAGGAGTCTTCATCTGGCACTTCACAGCCGTCACACACCATCCAGGAGACAATTTCACACAAGGTGAAAGCGAGGGGACGGCACCACCGTCTTTTTGTTTGCACTATTCTGCCGTTATTGTAGAAAAAGCTTCGAAAGCATTTTTGCTTATTTGTAAAACCCAGAAGAATAATGCATATATTGTCAACAAAGACTGGCTGCAGTAAACGCCAAGTCAGCCAACAGCACAACAAAACTGCGACAACGCAGCCATTTTACGATGAAAGTTCCCGAAAATGTGTTATCAAATGTTATAACATTTTCCAATACGAGCTTCTGCGTTCACTGTAAGCTCTCGCTTGTGATCTGAGATTCTTCACAATGATCCTTCTCTCTAGAGCCCACAAAGACAGTGAGATGTGTTTCCTGCAGCTATTTAGAAAGTCAATTCAGCAAGTTTGTCTGACAAAGTTGCTAAATTTCACAACAAACTTGCCAAGGTGGCAACAGTGAAACGCTTCCCTCCTTCTAAGAAGAACTGAGATATGACACGTTTTCAAAAGCAAACACTTTCCAGCCACCTTGAAGCTTCTCTCCATTTCCTTCAATCTAAGAGGCACTTTCAGAAACATGTGTGAGAAAACACTCTTTAATTAAAGCAGGGCTGCCCAAAGTGGGGCCAACGGGGCAAAGTTGGCCTTAAGGTTCAATTTGGCCTGCCAGATGTTCGTAGAGAATGTTACAGTCCAGTAAATAAATTAAAAATATACATAAATCATCAATGTTTGTGAGGTGAAATGCTCTTGAAATATGTAGGATCCCTAATTAATAACTATGAGGACCATTTTGCATCTTAACAGTACAATACGACTTGTGTTCACCTGTGTTCCCGCAGATGGACTCACCCTGAGTAGGTGCTGGTCACCACCTTGAGGCTGGCGGCGTTACGGAGCAGTTTGTCCAGGGTGCTGACGATGCGTGAGAACTTGGGCCTCAGGTTCCTCTCCTTCATCCAGCACTCGAGCATCAGCTGATGCAGCACCATGGGACAGTCCATGGGCGGGGGCAGCCGATAATCCTGCTCCACTGCCGTCATTACCTGGTGGACAGAACATCATTCTTAGGTCATATTATGCTTTTTGATATTCCTTTATTGTGTTATGTAGCATTTCTGTGCATGTAAAAGTGAAAGAGTGAAAAAGCCCAAAGTCCACTCCAAAGGGAGTTCTCTCTGCTGTAGCTGTGATATTTTAGATCACACTACCTTGCTCGCCTACTCTGCCTCTGATTGGCTACACCCTGCCCATTAAGTAATGCGCATGTACAACTCTCACCTAAGACTGAACAGAGGTGAGATGTCTCACTCTGGAGCTAAAACAGAGCCTTCAAGACACTGTGTGAAAAGGGATGCTGCAGCAATGCACCATATGTGTGATCTCACACCTGAAAATTAGCATAATATGACCTCTTCAAAGTCCCTGTGAAGCTGTACTCAAGACAGCAGTGCTTTGAGCTAAATGCTGACATTAACATGCTAACACGCACACAGTGACAATGTTAGCATGCTGATCCTGTTTGCCACGTTCATCATCAAGTGCTAGCACTTCTAATGCAGCATACTGGCAGCATAAAGGTCTGCAAGTTAGCAGGTTAGCATGCTAGCACTTTTGATGACGCATACTAGCAGAGTAAACTTCTACAAATGAATGGGCTAGGAGGCTAGCACTTCTAATGAAGCTTATGTCAGCATGCTAATGTGCTCACCAATGTAAACATGCTGGTGGTTTACTGGTATAATTGTTATATTCGGCCTAATGTTTACAATTTTCACCATCTTAGTTTAGAGTACTAGGGAACAGTCGTATTCTGAGCCAAATGCAAAATAAGTTCTAATTAATAACAGATCAATTGTTTACCAAGTGCCCTTTTCTTAGTTCAGAGTGTTAGCATGCTAACCTCATACTAATTAGTACTAGACACAAAGTAAATCTGCGGCTAACGGGATGCGAGGTAGCTTTGTAGGTATTTGACAAATAAAAGTTTTGACCTGATGGTGGTGCGATATGAGAAGTTAATTAATCATTAAAATAATTCCAATTCATCAAAATATTTTACTCAAAACCAGAAAGCGTGAACCTCTTGGTGGCGCTAGAACAAATGTCAGGGGATCTCCAAAGTCGTTACGATTCATCCTCTGGGAAACATGAATATCTGTATAAAATTTTCCCACAATCCCACAACTTATCCAATAGTTATATAGTAATTATATTTCACTCTGAAGTAAACGTTACCATCCATCGAGCTCTGCTGCTAGCATGGCTATAAATGAACACATATCAAATGACTTTAAATTTCACATTACAGTGAAAAATATCAACCCAGAATATCTCACACACGAGGACTTAAGCAAACTTAATGCGGTGCTTTTTACAAAGTGCTAACATTTGGGCTCTGACTCATTTGTATTATGCTCACTCTGTTTGGCCTTTGTTAGTGTGGTGGAAAAATAATCCCCACTTTCTGTATTATGTCCCACATTAGACAGTTTCTCAGCTCACGCTGTCACACATTCCCAATCTCCTTTTCACTATCTTTGCAGAACGATAAAAACTGTGTTCTCAAGGACTCTCAAAGTTGTCACTTCAAAACCGGCGTGATTGATGGGAGAAACAATAAGTGGAGGATGAAAACGTTCAGCGCTCATTGATTTGATTTTGCCTAGCAACGGCATTTCCCTCCATAAGCTCTGTATGGGTTTTAACTCCCCACAACAATAAAAAATTGCCATTTGGGAACAATAAAACATTTCTGCTGCACTCCTCTTCTCCTGCTGCTTGTCCTTTGATTTTTATGTCGTGCTTCCAGCCGGTGAGCACCTCTGTTTATACCTCGCATTTGTTGACTCTGTTGCTTATTGAGCGCTGACTGTGGCACAAAGGCTATTGGGAACAATGGCGGGGCCTCAACTTTGATGCTTTCATTACTGCATGTGGATTTTGTTATGAAAGTTATACATACATTACTGCCATTTTTTTCATTCCGGCTCCTCTTTTTTATTTTTCCTTTATTGCTATCAGCGTTACAACTCTCTTTTTGAAGCACAATACGGCGCCGATATTCCCCAGAGAATAACGTGGAGGTGTAGACACTGCTTCAGTACTTTGTTCGGGGAGGAGGAACCGAGAGATTTCTTTTTCTTTCCAGCGAGCAGTAGTTACGATGTCTGTGCGGTGCAGATAGCCTACAGGTAACAACGCTTATAAGAAAAAAAAGAAAAAAAGAAAAAGGGGGAAAAAAGCCTTTTTCCTGAGTATGCCTTTGTGTGTGTGTGAGGAGGGAGGCTTTGCAGTATGGATTTGTAGAGGGGCGGGCGGGCTAGGGCTGTAAATAAGGTGGTAAAAACTAGAACACAGGCCCACAGCTGCACCAGCATCTGCAGCACGGAGATAAAGACAGCAGAGCAGGCCCAGGTCCAACATGTCACGCTGGAAATCAAAGCCCCGACAGCTCGGGGGGAAACTCTCCGCCGGCCCCAAACGTAGACGTAAAACTCCCCACATGTGCATTTGGTCTACAGATCTGTGTCCGTAACATGAGACCGTCGGGGCTAACTCACATCCTGGTTGCTCATGTCCCAGTACGGCCTCTCTCCGTAGGACACCACCTCCCACATGACGATGCCGTAGCTCCACACATCGCTGGCAGAGGTGAACTTCCTGAAGGCGATGGCCTCTGGCGCCGTCCACCGGATGGGAATCTTCCCTCCCTGCTCACACACACAGACACACAGAGAGAGAAAAGGGGGATGGTGTCAACACAGTCTTGTAACAACACACACACACGCAGAAGCTAATGCAAATTTCACAGACGGTCTCGCACGCTAACGCAAATATTGGCACACATGAGGAGTCACACATGCCTCCATATGCACATGTGAAACAAGTGAAGGGGATCAGATCAAACACGCACAGAGTGTACAAACACGGAGCGGAGTCAGCAGCACACACACACACACACACACACACACACACACACACACGGACATACTGACCAAGGAGCTCGTGTAAGTGGGGTCAGCGGAAGTGTCGTCCAGAAAGCGCGACAGGCCGAAGTCAGACACCTTGCAGACTAAGTTGCTGTTGACCAGGATGTTCCGGGCGGCGAGGTCCCTGTGGACGTAGTTCATGTCCGACAGGTACTTCATCCCCGCGGCGATGCCACGCAGCATCCCGACCAGCTGCGTCATCGTGAAGCGCCCGTCGTTCAGCTGCAGAAACACAGCCAGAGGTGGAGGAGAGGGGGAGGGAGGGAGGATGGTGCGGTTAATTAAACAGGGAATGACAAATGAGAAATAGTAAACAGGACGAGTTGAAATATAGAAACGGACGATAGGGGAGAGTATAGGAGATAAGGAGAAAGCGCCAGAGACGGCCAATCAGTCACTGAGGCCACATAAACATGACATCTGTCACACTGCCTCACGGCTGCTCCTGACACTCGCTGACAGCTGACCTTTTCACGCATGCTGTCCAATTAGCTGATTAATTAGACTCTTTACTGTCGTACTAAAGCCATTAAGGCTCAATATCGACTCCGCGCACAATCAAAAAGCTGCAAAAATCAAAACCAGACAACTGCTGCTGCTTTTTTTTTACTCCAACTGACGCAAACTAGTTGCAGGTACAGGCAGCACACGCCTGTTCTTTGCATTTTTGTTTTTCCATGCGAACAAAACGGGCCCGTCGACTGGATCAGAGTGGCATGTTGCTCAAAGCTTATTTTCGCCCATTTGAAAGTCCTTGTTTTGCATTTATTTTTTTTTTTGCCCCTTTCATGTGAACATTTGAGAAGCATGAAACTAATCTGAGATTACGGCTTTCAGGGTTTAATTCACAATTCTCCACGTTTGCCAGGCGTGACGCGGCGGGATAAAAGTGGAGATCGTAACAAATCAGCGCTCCGACCTGCTGAAGAGGGGCTCGAGAAACCTGACGTGTGCGAACTGACACTAATAATAGACAATTAATAGATGTCAAAAAAAGAAAAAAAGAAAGAGAAAAGAGGGTCGGCAGAGCTGGTTGAAGCTGAAACCTTTGAAGTTCCCTATCATGACCTGAATATTTCATAGCAGTGGGGGGGGCGGGACAATTTTCGACATAATCAATCCCTTCTTTGACTCCACAATGAGAAAGCAAAGAACACAAGACGTGACATGACAAAACCATAAACATTCTGCCTTGTAGTCTGCACACTCCAGTGAAGTCTGACAGCAAAACAAGCCAGGATGGATGGATGTGTAAACAGCCATGATTCATAGCAGAGCCTCACAGCCACGGTGGCGTGTACATATGAGTGTGTGTGTGTGCGTGTGTGTGTTATTTCTGTATATCTGTAATGCTTCTGCATGCGTTCCGTGTGTGTCCCCGGGGAGCTGCGGGAGGGAGTCTCATGAGACACACATGGGCGGTTTGCACACGTGTGCGCGAGTTAAGGCGCCCGCCGTAGCTCCGGAGAAGAAATCCAGCTCAACTCAAATATTAATGAGGTTATAATACCAACTCAGAAATATTGTTCTGTATCCTGACCGAACAAACAAGCTGTTCTCAGAGGATAATAAGGTCCTCAGAACACTGTTTGACGCTAGAAAGGTGGCAGGGTCCGCCAAATATAAACAAAGTAAAACAGCATGAAATTGTGTCGTCCTTTACGGTCAGCTTGTTGATTCAGTTTACTCAGTCGTGAAAAACAAAGACAGCTTAATTATCTAGTTGGTTTAGACATAAGAAATCAGTCAGTGAAGATCTTAAGATTTCTTCCTCAAAACTACAGAGCGAGCCTTTAACTCCGTAGTGTCCTGGTAAGAGCAGAACTCAGAGTTCCTCTGAGTCACAGGGAGTGTGACATCGGCCGGAGAGCGCCGGGGGGTGAGGACAGCACATGGAGGGTTTTTTTTGTGTGTGTGTGTGTGTGTGTGTTATTTGTCGGACAGCTGACTGAGAGGAGTAGGTGAGAAGGAGGGAAGAGGCTCAGGCTGGACTCTCAGATTCAGGTCTGCGGCCGATGATTGCTTTTCATTATCGATCAATCACTCCATTTCCTTTTGTCAAATAATAAATACCGGTCCGGTCCAGGAAATGTCAAACAAATAGTGAGTCGTGTCCATTACGGTGCCCGAGAGCCCGCGGCGACGCTTCCAACAGGAAATTAATTGGCAATTATCTGATAATTGATTCATCGCTTAAGTCACTTTTCAGCTTTTCAGCTTCTCAAACG
Organism: Lagodon rhomboides; assembly: GCA_039737535.1. Classification (NCBI taxonomy): domain Eukaryota; kingdom Metazoa; phylum Chordata; class Actinopteri; order Spariformes; family Sparidae; genus Lagodon; species Lagodon rhomboides. The sequence continues at coordinate 7,962,771 of CM077797.1, forward strand.
TGAGGATTTGCGTCTTGAATCTGTCGGCTGGACAAAACAAGCAATTTGAAGATTCCACCTTGGGCTCTATGTTTCATTTTTTTCTCTGACATCTTCATGGGGGGGAAATAATCGGCAGATTAAAGGTTCTATATAGGAGATTTTGAACATTAATATATCATAATATAACATATAATTTCATCCTGACCAGAGAATAAAGTCTCATTTCCTGTCGCGCTGCTGTGATCCAAACTTCTCTGTTCTTTGTTTTGGTGGCTGTGAGTGCTTGTTGGTGCTCATGAGTTACGTGATACAAGGTGATACAAGGTGATACAAGGTGATACAAGGTGATACAAGGGCTCGGAGCTTGTTTTTCTTCTTCTCGCCCAAGTGAGCAACTTGATGGGTGCTGGAGCAGGCATGGCAGTTAATCAGTTGTTCACGATATTCTGAATTTGTTTTGCAAATGTTGGAATCTCTAAATGTTAAAAAAGATGAATTCCTTCATTGATTATCAAAGTTGATCAATTTTCTGTCATTTCAGCTGTAAAGGGAGAGAAGAAGCTCGTTGTTTTTGCTTGTTGTTTTTGGGTTTTTTTAATTTTCGCAGTCCAAAACTCCAGACGTTCAATTTAGAGAGATGAGAATCAGATACAAGGCAGAAATTCACACATTTAATTCATTAACCAGCTATCAAAATTGTTGTTTCATTAAAATCTGTCTGTCAATAATCAATTTATAATCCTGACTGCTCGTACTTTGTCATTAATTCACAGATTGAAATCAAAACTTTAGTATTTATTTAAACAAAGTTCTTCTACGGCTGCTTTTGTTTTGACCACTTTGGGCAAATTTTGCTGTAAATTCTTGAACAGGCACCCGTACAGACACATTTCAAACAATACCAGCCCTGCAAAACACTTCATGGACCATTATTTTCTGTTCCCATTTTGCCTTGTTGTGTCCTTGCAGACGGGAAACATGGGGAGCAATAAAATAGGTACGATGTCCAACAGAGCCTCCCAGCCAGAACCGAACCAGAGACGTTGTGTTTACATGACACCAATCCCACCTAAGTGAAGAGATCAGAACCAGCTCGTCGCTGGCGATGATAGCGCCGCCGCGAACGTTTCCCGTCATGTACCCGAACGCTCGGCTGAGAGATAAACTGCCTTTGCGACCTGCCGAGCGGCGTCGATTCGCCGTGAGCGTTAACTAACCTCGTCCAACCCAACAGTTACACTAAGTAGGCTTCCTCGCAGCGCAGCCATGCAAGAAAACACATCTCATTGAATGTAAATGACATGTAATGGCCCCCACGCAGCTGGAAACGTTCTGTGTGACACCTCATTTCTCATCCTGCCTTTGTGCAGCGTTTTGTGTAGGTGGCGGCGGTCTGAAACGAAAACTCTGATCAGTAATGTATTCCGCAGTCGTACAAAGAGTCCCTAATACACTGAAGCAAACCTATCCAAAAGGTCTGCTGTGCGACAGTGTTCCACCAGGAGTCTGAGCATTGGAAAGCCTGTCAGCATCAGTCAGTCACGTCAAGCAGAGACACTACGTCTGTCTCCAGGCGTTATATTGCACATTTAATCTCTATCACTCAGCAAGTGAGCGCCTCGGGGTGTTTTACAGAGAGTAAAACATTCCGATAACCCAGAGGTGTTGTGAATGACTGTCTGTGTGCGTGTGTGTGTGTGTGTGTGTGTGTGTGTTCCTCTCAGCTTTGATACAAACAGAAAGCAATCTTCTCTGTCAGAGGTGTTGCGGCGAGCACCTCCCGCCGAGCTCACCCTGAGGAAGGAATCCAGCGCTCCGTTCTCCATGAACTCGGTGATGATGAGGACGGGGCAGCTCCGCGTCAGGACGCCCTCCAGCCGGATCACGTTGGGGTGGTCGAACTGACCCATGATCGAGGCCTCGGCGAGGAAGTCGCGCCTCTGGCGCTCGGTGTAGCCGGCCTTCAGCGTCTTGATCGCCACGACCATCTCCCGGCGGCCGGCCTGCTTGAGGCGTCCGCGGCACACCTCGCCGAATTCACCTGGGTTGAGAGAACAAGGTGGGGTTGAGGGGAGGGGGAGGGGGTGAGGGTGATGGGGGAGAGGGGTTGAGTGAGCAGAGGGAAGGCGAGGAGGGGTGGAGGGAAAGAGGAAGTCGGGGGGAAAGTGCAGGGAGAGGGAGCGTTACTGGTCGGATTCGGGAGTGAAGGAGCTGATTTGTAAGAGTTGAGGGCCGGCTTCAACTGTGGGAGAGAAGAAGAGAGGAGAGGGCGGGAGGTCAGGGGTCAAAGATGTTGGGGAGAGAGGGGGTGACCGGTATCGATCGAGTGTGCAACCTGGGAGCGGTGAAGGGAGACAGAGGACGGACGAGGAACTTTGGGTTTCTGTATGTGGTGCCTGAGTCCGAGTGTCATCAAGGGAGAGGCAGAGAGGAAGACAGGAAGGGAGGAAGGTTGAACGAGCGGGAGCAGACTGTCATTTGAGGTGAAGTTAGGACACAACATGCCGCTGGAGAGAGAAAAAAGTAACAGACTAGAAGGGGGAGAGCGACAGAGAAGATTTTCACTTCAATCCTTCCCAGCAGCAGCTCTGAATCCTAAACCTTTCCTCCCAGAGAGGACTCTCTTACAGAGCAGACCTCGGGGCTTGATGGCACACTCCTGTTCGGATGAATGATTAATAAAGCTGGATTATTCCCCCCGTCGTCTTAAAAAAACAACAACGTCGTTTACCTGCGCCGATGACTTCTTCTATTTTCACGCAGGAGATGTCTATCTCTTTGGCAAACTCGTGGACGGCGTCGTTGGGGTCCTCGTAGGTGAAAGGGTCGATGTACACTTTGACCCCCGGGGAGACTGAGAGAGAAAAGTCACAGAGAAGTTACCATCTGAGTCATACCTGCCTGGGTCGTACAGCTGACATCAATGCCATGGTGTTAATAATACAATCTGTTGGTGGTTGATGGTTAGCGTAGCTTAGCATAAAGACGGGAAGTAGGTGGAATCAGTTAACACATTATCAAAAATGTGTCTCCATTGTGTTTGTAGATAAAACAATTTGTGCAATTTGTTTTTTTGGGGTGTTTTTTACACAGCTGCAGTTACTTCCTGGAGTCTGCACTGGTTGGCTGAGCGATGAGGTCCAGGAAGTCAGGAAGTTACTGTACGTGGCGACTTTCTTTTGTTTTTGTTTAAACTAATTTAACAAATGAAATATAAAATGTATAGGCAGATGTTTAAACTTTGAACAAAGCCAGACAAGCTATGTCCAGTGTTTATGCTAAGCTAAGCTAAGCTAACTGTCTCTTATATTTATATATGTATATACTGTTGCTTTAAATTCAAAGGCACAATATGTAGGAATTGACTACCTGCCGAATTCATACTCAAAACAAATATAGAGCAGCATATCACCAGGGTAATGGCTAACTGCTGCTAACTGTAGCTAGCCATTGCTAGATGGTTAGCATGCTAACTTCAGACGATATATCTCTGCAACAAAAAACATAGACGTGATAATGTCAAAACTATTATTTCTTTAGATTCTGTTGATCATTTTAATCAGAAGAGAGAGAGACCTTCATTTTGTTTTTTTTTTCATGACTGAATAAACAAACTGACCTTAAAGGACAACAGAATCTCATACTGTTTTACTCTGCTTATATTTGGCGGACCCTGCCACCTAATGTTTGCAACTAAAATCCCTACACATTGAACCATTCATGGAAGGACACAAGGGCGGTAATTATCTTCTATTGAATTGTAGTTTATCTAATTGATTTCGAGACATTGCTCACTGTTCAAGAGAAAGAAAATTGAAAAATATGATACGGCAGGTCTGATAAAGTTCACATGTACAAAGTGAGTATAGTGCCAAACATCAGGCGGTTAAAGTCAGGGTTTCTTCAGTGCAAATAGCGTAATGGTTTCCTGCCTCAATCAGGTGATTGGATAATTGATTGAATCAGTCGGTTAACTGTACAGGCATGACCAAATGACAACAGAGCAGACAGTTCCCAAACCCAACGCACACAGTGAACTTACTGTATTGCTGCAGTTTCTCAGTGTACTCCAGCTCGGAGCCGCTGCGCTGCTTCCTGTAAACAAGCCGCACATAAGCAAAGTCACATTCACATAATCAGCCTTGACCGTTTCCAGGTACAACGAACGGACCTAATATCTGGCTCGTCTATCAGAGAGAAACCACGGACTGCTCAGGAAGAAGCTCAAAGAGCAGCTCTGTCTTTTTTCCCCTCTTCCAGAGCTCCTTAGGGAGCAAAACAGGAAGTATACATCCTTTGAAAACACGTTAAAATTTGATGAGCCTCTTTGTAAAGGAGACTAACTAACAAAACGAGACATGTAGTTCAGGCTCTCACTATTAAAAATCAGACACTTACTTAAGGCAGACAACAGCGATTACCACCAAGGCAACAATGACTACCAGACCCGCGGAGGCCGAGCCTATGATGAGAGGCAGCTGGTCCTGCACCGACTTCTGAGGGTCACCTGGGCAAAAATAACACACAGGCAGACGCACAAATGAGTAAATAACACCAGGAACACCACTTGAGGGACTGGCTACTAATTAAGGCAACCATAAAAATACTAATCTTGAACCATTTTGAAGAAAACCATAGCAGCAGGTGATCAAGAACAGCCTGTAAAGCAGGAGAGAGGTTGTCCGTACTGTGAAGACTGGTGCTGAAGTCCATGGGGTTGCTGTAGCGTCCGTACCCAGCGACGGTGCGAGCTCTGACCTGCACGACGTAAGGTGTGGCGGCCCTCAGCCCCTCCACCTTGGCTGAGCTGTGCTGCGATGTTACGGTGTGGGACATCACCTGGCCCTGAAGCCAAACGGAGAAGCATTAAAGCATAATTTTCAGACGGCTCGCAGGTGATTAGTAGTTAGCATTATGAAGCAACAGTGTAGCGTAACTTCTAAAAAAGAAATAACACAATCTGGAATGACCCCCAGCTGGTGGTGGTTAATGTTAGCTGCTGTTAGCTAACTTTACTGCTCTGTAGCCAAGTTGCTGACTTATCGACTTTCTTCTTCTTGTGCTATTGTTTAGGTTTATTTTATCGTCGACCGTTATCATGTAGTTGTCATTTGTGGCCAAGTTCTCTGTTTAAGAGAAGTTACACCATCAAAGTTTAAAGCTAGCTAGACGGTGTGTGAGTTAAAAACAATGTTTCGTAGCTAACGCTAGCTAACATAAGATGTTCACTTCACAGAATGCTAACCTGACATCACTGAGTGTGTGTGCTGATTTTAGCCTTTACCCTTATCCTGTAATTGTCCCTTTTAGAAAAAGTAAGCTTTATATTTGTTGACGTAACTCAAATATCACAGTCAACCAAATGTTTTCTTTAGTCAGCACCAGCTGCAGCTCCTAATGCAACAAGCTAGCCAACTACCCAGCTAGCCAACTATTTTTGTGTTAAAGACTTTTGATACTTGAACATCTGGACATGAATTGTCCAGCAAAAAAAAAGTAGAACCGGGCTCAACTCTTTGTGCAATGATCCAGCAAAGCATTGAACTGGCTCGTTAAATACATGTAAATGACTTTGTGTACGCGATCGGGGTAGGGTTAGCGGAAGTTTGCTGACTTTAAAACTATTTTCTATTTTCTGCGCTATTGCTAGAGATTGTTTCAACATTTACAATTATCCTGTAGTTGTCATTTGTGGCCACAGTGGTCGCTGTTTTACAAAATTTACACCACAGAAGTTTAAAGCTAGCTACATTTAGTTTAAAACGATGCTAATGTTGCTAATGTCAGCTCACTTGTGTTAACGGAACTAACCGAGTAAGTTGCTGATTTTGTGACTCTTCTCTCTCTGCGTTTTATCCCTTTCTCCTTATCCTGTAATTCTCAAAGTGCTCAGTGTTTAGCAAAGTTACCAAGACTGCATTTAAGGCTGTGTTGAGACCAACATTAGCACTGCAAGGGGAAATGGGAAATTAGCAATCAATTTGGTTTAATTTAATTTAACTGAAATAAATGTGTTCAGCATTTAGTTCAGTTATATGACGTGCTTAATACTTGTAACATAACTAATGTCGTAGCTGAGCCACATGTTTTCATCATCCAGCAAAGCATCGAATCGGCTCATCAAATACATCTAAAATTGTCAAGATTGAGGCTTAACAATGGGGAGATTACGTTAACGTTAAACGATGAAATGTAAAAAAAACGTTACAGTGATTTTGTCTGTGAAGTTTTCAACAACTGCACTGTTTTAATGCAGTTCTGTTTTTCGGGTCTGTATCTCTGTCTTGTGTCTGCAGGGCTTTGGCAGGGAATTTGATCAATACCAGTGACGCAGCAGCAGTTGGTGGTGAGCCGGACCGTCTCTAACAATAGATATATTTGGACTCCAGCAATTCCACCACACACACATCGCATTTCAATGACACATTTTTTCCAGAATCCATAAAAGTGTTTCTCTCTCGTACTGGGCTCGAAAAGATGGCTTTAAGATTTCACAGCATGCAATGTGACCTACATTAAGGCAAAAAGTCTTGAGCTCACCCTCTCGTGGTATTTAATCTCGTAGTCGAGGATGACCCCGTTGGGCTTCTCAGGGGGCAGCCACGACAGGCTGAGGGTGTCTGAGGTGGAGCGCATCAGATGGACGGTGGGCACTGCTGACGGCGCTGCGGTGGGACATCGGACAGGACACAGTTCAGATGACACTTTTACTTCAGTTCAAGTTACTTCAGTTGTGAGTCGAGGGTTCAGAGTTGCCAAGATTTCCCCCCTTCGATGTCACAAACCATCACAGCAAGATAATTATTATTCAAAATACTTCAACCTGAGCGGCACACGCTTCACCTTCGCTGTCCTGCGACTTATAGATTTGTGAGGCCTGAAAGTGACTCGACCGACGGCCATTGTCTTGGGTCCATAAACTGCGGTAAGGTGGATTGAGTGCAGGTTAACTGGGAGAGTAATTACGGTCTGCGAAAGGTGCTGAGCAGTTTGGCTGATGATGATGCTGCAAATATGAAGTGGAGATGCTGAGAGGTGACATTGTCAGTGATGTAACGTAAGACGGCCGGGCCGACAGTGTGCTGAATGCTGACGGCGGAGATATGAAGTGTAGTTAACATTTTATCGGCCTCGGGGAAGAGGAGAGTTTCTCCGTCTGTCGCCTTCACTGAGCTCACTGAACAATGTTTACTGTTGGTGTTAGTACTGATACTACGAGCCCATTAAGACGCTCATTGACATTGACTGAGCGTAGGATCCACTAACCAGCCTGTTTCATCTTGATGTTAAGTGGTATTGATCGGGGCCGCTCTATGACTTAACTTGGCTCGTGGACACATCCGATACAATTGACGGATCTCCTCCCGCTAACCTGCTTGGTTGGTGGTGATGTTGACCGTGGAGTAGCTGGGCGGCGTGTTTTTCTTCCCGGACACCCCGTTGACGGCCTGCACCTCGAAGCTGTAGCGGGTGTGAGCCTGCAGGTTCCTCACCACCACCTTCCTCAGCCGCAGCCCCAGCCGGCGCGGCGCGATGTCCACGTTGTCGTCGCAGCGCGTGCACGGGCTCTGGTCGCGCAGGCACTTCTTGCACACCACGTTGTAGACGAGGTCGTCCCTCCCGCCCGTGTCCTTGGGCTCCTCCCACTCCAAGGACAGCGAGGTCTCGTTGACGCTGGATATAACGTTGCGAGGCGCCGAGGGGATCGCTGCACAAACACACACACACGCAAGTACGTAGGTGTTAAAGAAGGTGGGCAGGCAGAACAGGAAAACACACAACTGAGGCTTTAGTCATGTTCCCTATGCGGCGCTTACATTATTCTCCCTCAGTGGTGTACGAAGTGTTCTAATACCTCTGTAAGAGGGCGACTAAAGGAAGGATTTCATGTACAGGAAGTCCTTTTCTTTCTGCACGAATAAATGTGTCAGATTGCTTTACATGCCCCGAACAAACCCTGAGGTCGGAGCAAAAGGCAGGGAAACGTGTAAAAAACACAACAACGGGGGGAAAATCCTTCCCGCAAATGCATATAAATAAATAAACACAAACAGGAGGATAAATACAGCTTGTCATGCACAGGAAGAGCACAGCTGCTCAATCACGAATGAAAAGCACAATCCCGTGCAGCTCCGCGCTGTATTTTTATGCACAAACCCCTCTTGCAGCTCGTGGAACTTGGCTAATCCAGCCCTGATTGAAATTCATGTTCTTGTATCGCTGTAACCCAAGGCCTCCACGTTTCAATAACCAGCGCTGCATTTTTTGAGAGAAGAGTGTTTGAAACCTGGATAAAGTATGATAACTGCAGAGGGGGGGCAACAAAGATTGGTTCAGCGAACATGCTTTTCATCCTATTACACGAGAGGAGAGAAGGGCTCTCCCTCTAAGCTTCCAGTGGCAGAAAGTCCAAAGACCTGTCTCATAGCAGAGAGGGAGGGGTGAGAGGGAGAAGGGAAGGGGAGGCTCTGAGGCCATCAGCTCTTGTCGGCCAAAACCAGCCTGTCCTCCGAGTTCAGCTCGCCCTGAGCCGCATTTCGCTCGTCCTGTCCTTTCTAATTAGGCAGACACAGTTCAGAGTGGAGGCTCTTCTAATTGGACACCCATCTAAAACACACGCTGAGTCCAAGCTGCCGGCCATTGACTGGCTGAGCCGCTCTTGTGCGACACACCACTTCCAACACAAAGCACAGGCTGCCTGGCACAAGCTCTGACAGACCGCGGGGACAGAACTGTCAGGCCTGTGTGTGTCTGTGTGTGTGTGTGTTTGCGTGTTTAGTCGGAGGTGGTGCTTGTGTCCCCGCTCGCCTGTCTGTGCGCGCTGGTCAGTGTCCACAGTGTTCCTGTGACAAGGATCTGGGGAAGACAGTTGCGGGCCCTGTGTGTCATTTAACACGGCGAAAGGCCCCCGGGGGGTGATTTTACACGGTCAAGGCAGCACATGTCGCTCTCCATCAGCACGACTGCTGGGACTTCTCTCAGAGGCCCGTCCAAGCATGATCGCAGAGCACCAGAGCACACTACTTACAGCTACTGAGATGCAGCTGAAGATTTGTCAGCCGAATTTTGATTTCTCCAGAATTGTTTGTAAGAGCACATCAACTAGTATCTATAGTGTGTAATTTCATGTTTTAAAAGAGGATAAATCTTGTTTTTTTTTCCATGGCAGGGTTTGAAGGTTTGATGGAATGTGACTTAGTACTTTTGCTTTAATTTACAAGTACTGAACTTACTTGTACTTGAGTATTTCCATTTTTTTTGCTACTTTATACTTCCACTACATTTTGGAGGCAAACATTGTACATTTTGTTCCAAAAGCCTCATTTATTTGACCTGCAATGGAATTAGAAAACACACTGATTATGAAGGTAGAAACATGCCAGCTATTGATAACAGGCCAGGCAGCTCATAGTATACAGCATATACTACATATATAATGTATATTAAATATATGTGTCATTTTTACTTTTACTTGATGCTTGAGTACATTTATTACCAGAAAATGATACTTACATATATTTAATATCAGATACTTAAAGGCGCAATATGTAAGAATTAGCTACCTCGAAAACAAATAGAAGGCAGCATGTCACCAGGGTAACGGTTAACTGCTGCTAACTGCAGCTTTCATTAGCTATTAGCTATTAAGCTCAGTTAGCAGTACAGCTAGCGGTCCAAACTGTGAGTTCAGAGCTCTGAGGGAATGTTAGGGCATTAACCGCTAGCAGGTGGGCTTTGGACTGGGACTGGCCGGTGCTAGCTGGTTAGCATGCTAACTTCAGCAGCAACACAATACATAAACTTCATAACGTCAATACTATTTCTTCTTCATATTCTTATAATAATTAAAAACTTTTGAATGTTTTCAACTAAAATTCTTACATATTGAACCTTTTCAATACTCTTGTACTCATCATCCCTTTTAGAAAAGTAACATTTTAGCACAATAGCTTAACTTTTACTGAGGTATGATATTTACACTGTGGACATTTTAGCAGACGCATTCTCAATTTCCATGGTGCGCTACCATGCAGAGCAAGTCACAGCTCTGCACAGACATGAACATCCATACCTGAAGCTTTTAGTTTTTCACGTAGCACTGCTCACGTAACGTGATCCAGGACGTCTGTCCCTTTACAACATTCAACATCTGGACGGATCCATCATGTTGTTAAGTTTGTGTTTCACTCAGGGTGAAATGTGGAAGCTAGAAAGCTATGCTAACTCATTTCACCTTGAAAAGCGGACGCTCAATTCATAAATGGGACTAACAGCAAACAGCACCAGTCTGTTAACTGCACCGTGCTTCCAGTATTTTAACCAAAAGCAGACCCGACAGCCAAACAACGAGCTGAAACTCACTATAGAGCTTCAGATTCAGGTGATAACTCTCTGTTGGTCCATCGATACAAGCAACCCATGTCTTTGCCGCATTGTCTTCGCTTTGTGGAAAACTGTAACCAAAGGAGTACACACTAATAATTCACCATGTGTTAGAGTTTGTCTGTATTCTGTGCAGTGGGGGGTGACTTACTGGTGCAGCCGGAGTTCGGGGGGTCGCTGTCAGCGCGGTAGAAACCATTCTGGCAGGGACAAATGTCGGCTCCTCGCGCACTGGTGCGACTGTTGGACGGGCAGGGGGCGCAGGACCCCTCCCCGAATTTGGGTTTGAAGGTCCCTTGGATGCAGGCTGGATGAGCGGGAGAGAAAATAAAAAGGCACAATGTGAACAAAACAACGGATGAGGACGCCGCGCTGTCACTTATCAAGAAAGACGAGCGGCTGTCACATCCGGCGGCGAACACAAAGCCGTACCTGTGAAGTGCCTTGCAAAGCTCAATATTTACGGAGAAGCTGTGGATATGTGCGTGAGAAATGGCAAACACTTAAGCATCGGGTCTTATCTATATATTTGCATCTGCTCTTTCAATTTCACGCTCTCTACCAGGTGACATTAATCTCCCCAAAAAGAGACTGGGGATGACAGCTAAGTTTCATGTTGAAGAGGAGGAGAGGGAGGATAAAGATGGAGATACACTGCTGACAGGAGATTGCTGTTGTCAGACAAACAGGGATGGAGAATGCTTCCGAGAAAAGGGATACACCCTAAACCCATCAATCAGTGTCTGCTCGGTCCTCAGCGCTCCAAACCGCAACGCTGAATACCAACAAGGCGTCCACATGCATGCAGAACAGCTCCATAATAAGCCAATAAATCAATCCAAATGAAGGTACATCAGAGAGGGCGTGAATTAGCGGAGCGGAGCTATTAGGAAAGAATATACAAAGTGTGTCTCAGACGATGTGTCCAAGCGATTCATTTGAATTCCAAAGTGTCACGCTGAAGGTTGGCTGATATCGAGTCTTAAGGATAAACCGGCATAAGCCCAGACTAAAGAAGGATTCAGATAAAGGGGATTAGCAGCAAAAGGTCTGGATATATCCGCCTCCAGAGCCCCGGCGTTTTACTGTTTGCCACATTCCTTACTGGTGGTGTAAAAAGTGGGGGTCTCTGGCAAACATCTGTCCTGTCAGCGTGAGGGCTCGTAAAAAAGCCAGCCAGTGACGGAGAGAGTGTGATTAACTAGTTAGGCTAAGTGGTCTTCCAGTTTGAACTCCGGTTCCTCCCTAATTCCCAACAATGGCACTTTTAGGAAAATCAGCACGGCTAATGGCCCCAAACCGTGGCTCTAAAGCCGCGCAATAAAAAGCCAGAAGAAGATAAGATGGAAATGGACTGTTTTTTTTTTCCCTTTCTCCCCTCTAATAATTCGCCGAGACCTTTAGGCTCGACACTCTCTGATCTGATTTATTCCTCTTCTATTACACAGTGCATCATCATTTTCTTTTATTTGTTTGTTTTCCTAGTGGGCGTTGAATCACCCCACTGTCTTGCTTCAGTTCTCTTTGGAGGGCACGATGATTCCCCCGTTCTCTAATGTCTCCTTCTCCCCTTCTGTTGCCTCCCTTCTCCTCTCCTCCCTCTCCTCTCCTCCTCCTCTCCTCCCCTCTCCTCCCCTCCTCTCCTCCCTCTCCTCTGCGGCGGCGTTTGGCTGCGAGCGCGCGGCGCGACTGAGGTAAGAAATGAAATGTCTGAGTGATTAATGCCAGGGTGGCAGTGTTGGCTCACGTTGGTCTGAATGGTGTTAATGAGTGTGGCCGCCTGTAGATTAACTAACGGGAGGCCGCGGAGGAAATTACACTTCCTCATCGCGAGCGCTTGCCGAAGCCCCAGAGAGCCTTTTATCAGGCATTGGCGGCAAGCTTTTAACCTTGAGCCGCCAAATGGCAACGGATGAGCTCTCCGGCGCATGTTAGACACGATTTCTCACGCCCAGGTGAGACGAGGCTCCGCTTGTCTGTCTTTGACTTCCTGCAGCCCCCTCTCTCCCTTTTCATTCTTCTCCTTTTGGCTGCTGCTTCCATCCCATCTTTGGCAATTCACACCTTCTAACTCACACTATCTCTCTTCCTCTGTTAATATCTCCCTTCTCTGGACTCCGAACGCCTTTTTCCCTCCTATTATCTGCATTTTCCTCTCTGGCTCTCCGTTATGTGCCTTCCCGCTATCTTTCCCTCCCGCCCGTCCTGCTCTCACAATATTTGTATGCTGCTCCTCTCTGCAACACCTCATTAATTCATACTCTCCTCCACCCTCCTTCACCCCCTTTCAGGAGCCACACAATAAATGCAGAGAGGAGGGCACAGACTGAGGTGACTTGCACTGAGCATATAAAGGAGGTTTGGTTAAATAAAAGTCCAAATGTCTGTTAAATACACATACCCTGGCACTGAGTGCCGTCCGCAGAAGGTTCGTAGCCGGCGACGCAGGTGCACGAGCCGACGGGAACCATCCACTCGCCGTCCCCGTTGCAGTACAGCTTGAGGGGGACGGACACCTCCAGAGCGTTGGTCACGCAGACCCCCGGAGCGATCACCAGGGAGGTGGCCTCGGCCCCCGTGGCGGTCTCGGGGAAGACGGCGAAGTTGGCGATCGTGGTGGAGCACTTCTTGAAGAAAACCCTGACTGAGATGAGCGACATGCAGGCGCCCAGGTCCTGGAACGCCAGGTAGAAACCCGCCCTGGACAGCGGGCCGAAGCTGCGCACTTTGGTGTTGATCCTGCCCGTCTCCAGCAGAGAGAAGCTCTCGTCCGGGGCGATAGTATCCACCTTCACGTAGGGGTTCTCCCTCCACTGAGGGCTGGTGTCCGTGGCCGTGTCCCCCTCCGACTCGTGGTAGAACAGATTAAAGGTCTCTTTGCAGGAGCCGGGGATGTTGGGGATGCTGGCGCAGTCGCGGACGGAGAACTTGAGCTCCACGTAGACGCGCAGCACGCCCTTGCGGGGGATGAAGTCCGTCCGGAGCCAGTTGTTCTGGTTGGGCTCTCGAACGTTACACACCTGGTAGGTTCTGATCGGGCTCATGGAGTCGTCATAGCCGCTGACCTCCTCCCACTGCGGAGACAACAGAGAGACGCTGTGACAAAGGAAGAGCCGACGGCAGGGGATCCGGAGAAACTGAACCCTGTGAGCACCGTGGACGACGGACGCAGGGAGGAATGGAACAGTGTAGTTCTGGGTAAGAAACTTTAATCAGAAGAGGAAGATCTCAAGAAACTCTCTTTGTTTTCGTGACTGAATACACTGAATAAACAAACTGACATTAAAGGACAACACAATTTCATACTGTCTCACTTTGTTTATATGTGGCGGACCCTGCCACCTTTCTACCTTCACACAGTGTTCTGGGGTTCAGCTCGTTTATCCAGTTATAGCAAAAACAAATACGTCTCAGTTTGAATTACAACCTCATAAATATTGTAAATATAGAAATTCTGGGTTTGGATTTCTACACCGAGCCTCTTTAAGAACAAAACGAGACTAAATTCAGTTGATCATCCGACGCTCGCTCTAAACAGGGCAGCAGTTCCGCTCCTCATTCAGCGACGAGCGAGATCCAGCAGAACCTCACTTATCCAATATGTCGCTAATTAATATTGAGTAATGTTAAATGCAGCGCGTCCTAATGCGAACCATTCAGGCATGGAGGGCGTCCGTAACAGCGACGTGACGTCGGATACGAACAGAATCTCAAAATGCAACACACACACACACACACCCATCCCCACAGCGTGCGGTGAGCGCGTGTGGCCTGTGAGGAATAATTTGCAGCTAAAATGCTTCTAATTGCACGAATCATTCAGAAAATCTCAATCATTATGGAGTATTAATAGCAAACATTTTCCCATTAAAACACATTTCACGCGTTAGGCCGGTCTGACGAATCACAAAAGGGGAGGGCCGCCTCGCAGCTGGGGTCGCCACAGATGTGGCGGTCTACCTCCAGCGGCTGTTAAACACTCGTAGGAAGCGGCGCTCATATCTATAACTGCCGCAGTGCAATCGAGATCGCCTCAAGAGGAGATTTCTATAACGTATACGTTGGTGATCCGCGCTTAAGAGAGGTGAGAGGCATAAAGCTGCGCCTTTTTAAGTGGAAACTTTCCCCATATACATCCATAATGGCAACAGTGAGTTATTTATTAAAATGCCCATTTAAATGCAGCGCTGTCAGTGTGATTGCACTTCGGCAGCACTCCCGAGCACTCGAGGTTACGCGGAATATATTATATTTTTTTTCTTCTCTCATGCCTACACATATAGCCTGAGAGCAGATATTTGCATCTGTTGTGGTTAACAGAACAAGTGGACTGATGCGGTTTTACATCGTGTCGCTCTGAAAAAGACTCAGTTGAGGAGCGAGATGACATGACTTCTGCGTGCGTGGAGGAAAAAAAAAGAAGGAAGGAAAAAAAGAAGGTGTGGACGTATAGCTCTATATGTTGTTCGCGCTGGTCTTTGTATAAGGTAACTAACATTACAGACTATGATAAATGGCTTCATTGGTCAATAAATTTAGTCCATTAGGAAATAACCTTGTGAGAAGTCAATCTTTTTTTGATTTTTTTCCCCCTAATTCCCCCCTCGGACCGAATGCTTCGTTTCCATAACAGATGAGCTTCCCAGAAATTGATTATTTCAACTGGAGGAAAATAATGCATAACTCATCTCACGTCTCCGAGCTCCCGCGCAATTTATTCCCAAACGATGAGCCCAAGAGTCAGCATTAGATGTCGTAAATCACCAGCAACACGTTGATGCACTACCTGACAAATATGATAATTGCCGGCGCCCGAACGTATGGGCTTGTCAGGCGCGAGGAGGGGGGGGGGGGGAGAAGAGGGGCTGCCTCGCCAGTCGTGACATATGACTTCATGGATGCTAGGACATTCAGAGCCGGCCCCTCGTAGGGGAAAAGGAAGGAGGAGGGCTGCCGGAGATCGTTTCCATGGAAACCCAGCATTTCCATTGACTGACTTTGCGCTCACGTAGCGAAGACAAATTACACTGGCCGGGAGTGGGGGAGGTTTGTCAGGCTGTTAGCCCCGGGGTCAAATTCATGTTGTTTTATTTTCTCACCAGTCCTATAGGGGGCATCTACTGAAAACCTTAATTTCTGCCTTTAATGCGCTCTCGGGCCCATATTACAAAAGACACAGACACATGCTTTCAATTATCGGGCTCGCTATCCTGGGGAGACGTGCAAGGTAGAGCATACCTAATAGTCCCTGCACACTGTGGGGATCTGCGTGTTCGCGCCGCTGTCTGTTTTAAGCGCTATATGTGTGTTTCGTTGTGCTTTTTAGCATCTTCTAAATACTGACGATCCTCGATGTCTTCCGCCCAACGACACGCGGTGTGTTTCTCATTTCGCTTTTTTAGCATCCGAGAAAGCAAACATACACTGCAAAAACAAAGATATAAAACAGTAGGAGGTGTGCTGTTCGAGGCAGACTGGGCTCTATTAACGAGCAAATGGAACAAAAAAAAAACAAAAAAAAAGAGCACATAACAAACTGAACACACGCACACACACACTAACTCACCCCGCTCTCTGGGAACGTGGTCCAAGCCAGCTCTGTGGTTGCCCACCGACTGTCCATAAGGGTTTCTGCAACAGGAAGAAGAAAAAAAAGAAAAGAGAGAGAGTAGGAGGAATGTTGACAAATCTGAATTAAAAGGTGTGAGGAGGAGAAACCAAATTGTTTGTGCTCACACACACACACACAACACACACACACACACACACACACGGTTCCCTCTGCTTGACAGAAGATGCAGGTAAAACTTCATCTCCCTCGCTAACCTGCACCCACATGCACTCGGTTTTTTTTCCAGAGCGCTGACAATCATGGCATATCTGTGATGCCGCCTAATTAAGGCTTTCTCTCTCTCTCTCTCTCTCTCTCTCTCTCTCTCTCTCTGTGTTTGGCACTCACAAGTGCACTCCTTTCAATATTCATTCTGTGGAACTAAGAACAAAGCATCCTCCAGGACGCCTTCAGTGGGAAGGATTCCATTAAGCGGCGGCGGATCAGAGGGGTCACACAAGCGCAGGCACATTTAATATATCGCATTAGGGAGCGAGTGTGCTGAGACGCCGAGAGTGTGACGCCCCTCCGCCGAGATTTGTCAAACAGGTGATGTGAGCAGTTGTTTTCCGTCCCCTCGCTTGTTTACGGGGGTTTGCAGCCGGGGCGAGAGCCGGGCAGACAGTCAGGGGCGAGGCAGGAGAGTCAACAGCGGGATCAGCGAGCATTGTTGTCAGCCTGTCAGTCGGCCGTCGCCCGAGCGGCGGCCCGACGCGCTCACCCGAGAAAAGGCGACCCCTTCTCCAGGTTCTCAACACACAGCTGTGGCCGCGCCGACTCCCATTGTTCTGTTGCTGTTAGCACATAATCACTGAGACAATTACACTTTCTTCGCCGAGACTCAATGACACGACGCCTGCTGTGCGCCATTTGCTCGCGAGCCGTTGGTAACGGCGCTAAAGGAGGGTGTGAGAGAGGGTAAACAAAATAGCGTGTCCTGCGTGGAGAGACACTCTGTCCAAGAAGCACAGCTTTGTTCTGGTACCAGTAATCGTCTTCTGCAGCGTTGGCTCTAAAGGCAGGAGCGCCGTCACAGTACAGCGTGTCCTTGTCTTTTGTGTGTCAATAAGAGGAGTTGTTTGATTGAGCGAGCGGATCACTGGTCCATCTGTGGCTGCTGAGCCGGAGATCGGCGCGCTGTTTACAGTCTGCGCCGCGTGTTCATTAGAGGAGCCACAATGGCTTTTCTTCTTTTTAGAGAGATAATGAATAGTGATCTCTGCGTCCAACAGGATAGATTGCATCGGTGGCATTCAGCCGCGCGCCGCCGAGAGTCAGCGAGCGTCTCCGCTGTAACAAAAGGCACAGATCAAACCGGGGACTAAATGCAGTTCTCTGTCCTCGTCTCAGGACTTCACGCGATCGCGTTTACACTGAAGCCGCAGACGAGGCCAGAAGAAAGAAGTAGTAAGACTTCACGGCTCTTTGTTTCTATGCAAATGAGCTCGGCTGTGTGTGTGTGTGCGTGTGTGTGTAAAAGGAAACGAGTTGACGAGAGTTGACAACTAGTGTTTGATGATGATGTTCTGAAGTGTTTTGTTCAAAATAACGTCAAGTTTGACAGATCGCGGTCCACCTTGTCAGAAGCTAAGACAAAAATCAGGAGGAGTTTATAACAGGGGTACAAAAACCACACGGAAAGTTTAGCGTTTAGAAAAGAAAAAAGGCGTGTTCGCTTTCTCGCCAGAAGTTAGACGAGAGGCTTGACAACACTCAACACACCCGTGTGTTAAACGCGACGTTACAGTTAGCAGCCAGCTAACGACCGGAGACAAGGGAACACAGCTAGCCTGGTAAGCTAACGGCCTGCCAGTACATCTAGATCTGACTGATTCAAATGATCTCGCTGGTTGCACTTTGTAGCTTTAGGGGAAAAAAAATACATTTTAATCAGAAGACAAAGATCTACATTGACTGATTTATTCATGCTCAAACAAACTAAATAAACAGACTCTCTCTGTTTTCAGGACTGAATAAACTGAATAAACAAACTGACCTTGAAGGACACACAGTTCCATACTGTTTCAGTTTGTCTATATTTGGCGGACCCCGCCACCTTTCTAGCTTCAAACAGTGTTCTGGGGACCTTAATATTTCTAGTTTGTATTATTGCCTTACTCATATTGTAAATATTACAATTCTGAGTTCGAAGTTCTTCTCCAAAACGACACAGTGCCCCTTTAAAATGTGCAGAAAAATACAAATTTTATGTTTGTTTTTTTTTGTATTTTTGTAAAACTACAGGCAGATTTGGTTAACTGTAGCTGGGCTAGCTCCCCCACCTGCTCCCAGTCTTTGTGCTAACCTTACTTAGCTGTTAGCGCCGGCTTCATATTTAGCCGACACACGTCTCATCCAAACGCTCAGCAACGTATGTACCAAAATGTTGAACTCTAATTCAAGTAATGCGCAAATAAACTTTACCCATGATGATTTAATTAACGCAGGGTCTGCCATGAATCCCCGTTTGATATAAATAGCTTAAAGGGCCACTGTGGGACAATTTGTAGCAATTTACATGTATTAATCACTTTTCTACTCGCGATATGTGAGCTGATTGTAATGTGACAGGAAAAATGAGACCTCCCCTGTTTCTCGCAGAGAGCGACGGTAGCTTTACGTTCATAGACGGAGCCCGCCAACATAAACGAATGAGCGGCTCCCGGCGCAACACACAAGTTCCACAGGGCCCCTTTAATGTTTCCAGGAGAACACAGGTAGTTGTGGTTTCGGGCTGATCACATGTGGCTGCGAACGGGCCTTTTCTTTTTCTAACAGCTCGTTTGGTGGCATATAAATTAGTGTATGAATTACATTTGAATTAACAATCAAGCGATGACTCATTAAGCGCCGACTAATCACATGAACTCATAGTCTCTTGATCGTCTCTTAATGGCGAGCATTAGTTCGGCACGTGATTTGTAGCCTGAGCCGGGACTCTCTTGTATGCAGATAAGAGTGTTCGAACAAATCTATTCCTAAATTTAAAAAGGATAAAGTGGCCGCCTCCGTCTTTGTTGACGATGGAAATCACATTCACCTCGGCACAGTATTTAATAAGTGATATTTTATGCACGAAGCAAATCTGCATTTACCGTCAGAGCTTTAAAATACAAATGCAAAGTCCTGTTACTCATTTATAGACGCGTTCTCGGCCCTCTATACTTCTGCGCCCAAGGACGTGAGCGACAGCGGCTAATAACTTAAGTTGTCGAGCCCGAATAAAACGACTGTGAACAAGGTTGTTTTACTGATTAGCACGACTTGAGCCAGAGAGGAGGAACTAATCAGTGAAATCAGCGCCTGTTGTCTCTGCTTGGCTACGCTCGGCCCTCGGCGGCACACAGCTGGCTGAATGCTCCTGGACGTTGGTCGCCGCCGATCCGGCCCGTCCCTTGGGTGTCTGATCCGCTGCGTCACCTCTTCCCCCCCTCCTCCTCTCCCGGTTGCCCGGAGGCGACGGAGGCAGAGCCGCTCGAGCCTCGGCTCACCTCGGGTCTGAGCCGAGGCTCGTTTTAAACAGGCTTCACCTGGCAGGACGGGCACCCAGGGGCACGCAGGGTGACCGTCCTACATCTGTGTGAGCCAGGCGGGAGGATTTCACCCTGCTGAAGCAGCTCTCTAAGTGACATGTTGTATCCCAGCTTGACCTTTGACCTTTGACTTTAAAGGTGCACTATCTAGTTTTGGGGAAGAAATATTGTTTTGTTTTTTTTTACGCCCCAAAATTTTTTAAGACTGTTTTCATGACTGAATAATCAAGTGAACCTAAAGGACAACACAATTCCATACTGTTTTACTTTGTTTATATGTGGCGGACCCTGCCACCTTTCTAGCTTCAAACAGTGTTCTGGGGACCTTATTTTCCTCTGAGAACAGCTTGTTGATTGGGAAAGATGAAGAAAGGTTTGTATTGCTGCCTCGTTAATACTGCAAACATGAACATTCTGAGTTCGAACGCCTTCTCCGAAACTCCACGGCGCCCCTTTAAAAAATCATGACGTTCTTACAAACACCATTACCAGCCGGCAGGCGAGGACGACACTGTACATCCTCGAGCGTAACATCTGAGTCCGGCCCCATCGGGCTGCTCTAAAAACACTCAAATCTCCGTCTGAAAGAGGTTAGCGTTCGCCATCAACTCTGCTCACCAAAGTGTGTTATCGCCAACTCGCTAAATCCCAGGACCCGGTTAAGATTGAAAAAGATCCCATTTGTTCCACAGTTCTCCCCCCCCTTCTGTCAAATTTACAATGCCTCTGAGATTGCCTGGCTGCTATAACTCACATCCAGAAGCCCCCCTCTCCCCCGCGCTCTCCCATAAAACCACAGCAGCGGTGGAGTCATTCTGCCCCTGGGGTAAGAAAACAATGCTGCAGTGGGAACTTTAGAGCATCACCACCCGTGGCATTTACAGTTTTTTTTTTCCTTCTTCTCCTTCTCCTGATCGCCCGCCGGAGCCAAAATGCCACACAACTCTGCATTCTCGACGCGCTCTGGGAGCTCACACATGCTAATGTTTTATTCACTTTTTTTTTTTTATTTTGCGAGAGCGGGGTGCATCATGAAAGGGAAGGCCTCGCCTTGTAGCGCGCTGACACCGCCAACAAGCAAACATATGAAATATTAACAGCCGAGCATCATCGTCAAGCGAGCGGAGAGAGGATGATCAAAAATCAGTGCGGGGAAAAAAAAAGATCAGTTGTTCCGAGAAAAAAAAAAAAAAGTGTGTCTTCTGAGCTCATTCCACGCAGGGGTTCGTTCCTATTTCCGTGCCTGTCCCTCTCTATAAATCACGGCGGTAACAGTCGAGTGTGATGCCCGGTTTGGCGCTTGATGAGCAGTTCTTGAACAAGTCAGGCTGACCTAATTCAAAATCTCTTCTGGGCTGCTTGAGTCTGCTTTGACAGGTCAACAAGTAATCATTCCTGTTGATATCCTGCTCTGTGGGAAGCGGGGAAAAAAATGCGAGCGAGGCTTTGTATCAACGTCTGGGGAAGAAAAAAAAACATCTGAAAAACAGCCTGACGGCTTCGACCCCGCAGATTCTCCTGCAAAACGCTTTCTGAGCGGTCATCCGTCTGGTTTTACGGCCTTTTAAAATAAGAGTACAGTAAACGCCGACTGTAAATGAGAGCAATGCAACATAAAGCTGTCACAGTCGCCGAGGCTTTTACTGCAGTCTGTTGGTGTGAATTGGAGATAAGTCATCGCTCGGTGCTTTTGTAAATAAGCACACACTTCGATTCGCGGTCCAGCTCGCACCGTCCATGCGCAAACACTTGCCAAACCTGAAAAGGGAAGAAAAATAAACCGATGGCAGATTCGAGCCATGTGTTGATATCCACTGAGCGAGCAGCTACAGAAACGGGGTGCAGAAGACTCGCTGCAAAACAGGGCCTCCCTCCCTTTACCTCCACCACCCCACCCTCCTCATTCAGACCCATCCCATGATCTGCCCTTCATGTTTATCCTCAGAGGACAAACATTAGTTAACCCCTGAGCTTTGAGTAACAGCCAGTGGTCCAGTTGGGGAAACGGGGCTGATCACGGCGCCGTCGGAGCCCGCTGGGACCTGGAGGGGCTGCTGCCGCTGCATTGATTTACTCGCTGACACCAGAATTGATGAGGGATCGGGCTGGCCACGGTCCAGGAGAGGCAGATTGGACAGGGGAGGGAGAGGAGAAGGAGGCGAGGCAGTGAGATGTAACTACAGCTCAGAGAGAGGAGTCACCGGGGTGGCTGGGTAGCTGGGTGGGTGGGTTTGGTGGCGAGGTTGGCTTCTCCCCGGAGCCGCACTCCCCCCGGTGATGGAGGGAGCTTCGGGGGCCGCAGCACACTTGTTAAGCCGTTGACCTTTAATTCGCACTTGTCGTCTAATGTGTTTCACATGTGTGTCCCTGTGGCGCTTCAGGGGGTGGGAGGGGGATTGATCCGCTCCGGTCTGCGTATTTAAGCGTCCACGCCACTGATTGGTGGGCGAGCCCCAGCAGCAGGTTTAAAAAACCTTGTGTGTTGAGTGTGTGTGTGTCCGCTTCGGCGAGGGGCGGCACATCTGTACTGTGAATGGAACCTGTGGGTGGGGGGGGGGCAAGGTGGGGCAGGTGGGCACCCTCAATCAGCTCGTGGGTGTGACAACAACAGGGACAATAGCAACAGGGCAGTCCTTCAGCCGCAATGGGAACACTGGGATGGCATCACACACACACACACACACACCAAACACAGCACACACAGAGGGAACGGGGCGTGCTGATACATGAGTATTACAATCAGAGAGCAAATTGATGCTCGGCGGAATTGCCTATTTAACAGAGCGGGCCCGCATTACATTAACAGCTTTAATTAAGCAAAACATGAATGGAGTCTTGCTTACAGATGTAATTCCATCCACGGGAGCAGCAGCAGCGGCTTTGGTGACTGATCTGCTCTGTGAGACTGACGGGATGGACTGGAGGACCACGTATGATTCAAATTGTCAGAAAAACACACACACACACACACACACACGGCTACCTCTCCGCTCTCTCTCCCTCACACACACAATAAGGTGTTTCACTGCCAGATTCTACTGCGTCCGAGCAGCTCCCCATTGTTCATGCACGGGACACAAAAGTAGTGAGGGATGTACAGTAAGGTAAAAAAAATAAAAAAAAAAAAGAAAGAAAGAAACAACGACGTACCTTCTACAGCCAGCACCACGGGGACAACGAGGCTGCACACCCACAGCAAGTAATCCATCGTCATAAACCAGGCGTCTGCAACATGAAGAAAGGTGTAGACTGGACCCCCTCGGCTGGATGGATGGAAGGATGGATGGAAGGATGTAGACTCACACACGGAGCGCCGCAGCCGAGCTTTGTGCTCCTCTCCCGGCTCTCATGTCTTCAGCTGTGGTGCGGGGCTCCTCTCTCTCGCGCCCCATTCCCGCCCGCACACAAATCCTCAGCAAGAACCGAGCGCTCCTTCTCCTGCTCCCGCTGCTCCCTCGCGCTGCATTCAATCGGGTCCCGTTGTCCGCGAGCGTGCACACACTGCGCCCTGCCTCACTCTCATTCTCTTTTTAGGCTCACTTTACCGACACGCAGCCGCCGTCCAGGGGCGCATCTCCGGGGCTGCTGCCCTCCGCCCGGGCAGAGGATGGAGACCGGCGGGGTGGAGCGCTGTCTGCCCGCAGAGGGTCCGCTGTAGTCCACTTTGGCCAACTCCGCGCGGCTGTTGCTCGCCTGCGAGGGATGTGCGTCGGAATGGCATCAGTGGGACAGAGACGCTCAGAGGGGGCTGCGGGCGCAGGCGGCGTCAAGGCGCGCGCGATGGGCGTCGGGCTTCCGATCCGGACTTTCAAAATAATAGCACATTGCCATTAATCACTTCATTTATGGAACAACGCGCGTAAGTTCCCAAGAATATGACGTAAGTGTGCAAGATTTAGTAAATGATGAAATATCTTCATTGATTGATTTGATTTATTAATCATAAACAAACTAAATACAGAATAAACAAACTGATCTTAAAGGACAACATAATTTCATACTGTTATATTTATAAGTTTATATGTGGCGGACCCTGACACCTTTCCAGCTTCAAACAGTGTTCTGGGAACCTTATTTTCCTCTGAGAACAGCTTGTTTATTCTTTAGTTATGGAAAAAATAAATACATTTGAGTTAGTATTATAACCTTATTTATATTGTAAATATTAATATTCTAAGTTTCTTCTCCAAAACTAAAAAGTGCGCGTTCATGATGTTAATGACAACTGTATTCTAGTCTTTTTAAAGTGACATTTCTACAGGCTATGTGCCTGCTGCTGCCCCTACATGGGATCAACTAAAGTTAATCTTATCTTAATATAAAGGATTTGTATTTTTATATAAGGTAGGAACATGTGCAGGAAATCCAGTGTAAAAGCTGTGATGCTCGTTTTGATTATAATCTACTTTCTTCTCTCTTACATTACATTCCAATAAGTTTATCTGTTGTTATTCTCCAAAATTAGCTACATCAATTAAGCCAGAATTATAATATTTACAGTATTAATGAGGTAATAACACAAACTCAGAAATATTGATTTTTTTTTGAGCTGTTCTCAGAGGAAAATGAGGCCAAACAAAACAGTAAAACAGTATGAAGCTGTGTCCTTTAAGTTCAGTTAGTGTATTCAGTTTATTCAGTCATGAAAATGAAGAGTTTGATTATTTGGTTTGTTTAGGCGGTCAATGAAGATCTTTCTCTTCTGATCAAGACTTTTTCACAAAAACTACACCATGCGCCTTTAAGTTCAGCCAGCACTTTAGCCTCTGTCACACAGTTTTTGTGTCTGTGGTCACAACATTACCCTTGCATTGTCTCTTTGTTCACACTGGTTCTTTTTCACACCTTATATCAATATTGGTTGAACAGCAACTAAAGGTGAGTCACACCTGGTAGTAAACAGCAGCAGTGGACGGAAGATGACCTCATGCTGATGTCACAGCAGTTGACATCAGTTATCAGCTGACATCACTTATCGAGTTGGCGTAGAGCTACCTTAACCCAATGCTAATTTATTCTTTGGAATGATTTTCACCTTAAAAATAAATAAATTAATAAATAAAAAGAAGAAGAAAGAAAAACACATTCAACGCCTTTATTTTGAAGTCAAATGTGCCACACTTCCGGTTTGGGCCTGGTCGTCTCTCGGTGCTTGACGCATCTGGCGGCGGGGGGGCGGGGGGATGAGAGGGGGAGCAGTGGGAGGTGGGGGGGAGGAGGCTGGCCGGCCGGTTGATTGGTTGGCCAGCCGACTGAAGCGGCCAGCAGCCCGCAGTGTTTGTCCGTCCTGGCGGCAGGTAACAGCGGCCTGGACGCTCCGCTCTCCGCCGCTAAATGCCGATCAATGGTGGCATTAAATGGACTGTGGACGCGTCGATGGGAGCTCTGATAGCAGCGGAAGCACAGCGCCTCCCGCGGGTTATTGAGTGGCCTCTGAGGCTGATCCTGCACAATAACCACCTGTGATTTGAGCCACACTCGGCGAGTTCACAAAAGCAAATCCACAGAGTCGACTCTGTCCGACCAGCCTGAGACCCAGCTGATGGACGCCGCTCACAGGTTTCAGAACCATTTCAAAATAAAAGTCGACTGAAACTAGCCCCGTGGGAGGACTGCTGGAACAGACTGCATTGTGGGTTTCTCATGGTGGGGGGTTTGTGACAGAAGATACAGTTACTGCTCATCAGAGTGACGTCTTCAGCGCAAAACAGACTGCCAGACCCTATTAGTTCATGTCGCACGTCGACCTTTTGCAGTCTCTGTCTTTTAGGTCCCTTTCCACCAGACCCACCCGCTCTTTTGTCCCTTGGAGGGTCCCAGCAGAGAGAGAGAGAGAGAGAGAGAGAGAGAGAGAGAGAGAGAGTGTGTGTGTGTGTGTGTGTGTGTGTGTGTGTGTGTGCTGGCTGGTCGCTGCTCTCAGCTCAGGGACAAGGCTCCCCTTCACACTGCTAATTCATCCCTCTGCGCGCCCCCACTCCCCGACACAGGAACACACACATACAAAGTTTCCCCCCAAAAAAACGTCCCACTGTGCTTCAAACTCGAGACCCCCAGCTTTACCCCCCCCACCCTCTCTCTCTCCCTCCCTCACCTCCTCCGCCCCCAAAGTTTCCTTTGTCCCCCCGGCTTTGTGCGCTAATTAACTACAGTTCAGTTCCCAGCAGGCTTGGGTCAGCCTCCACTACTGAAACCAGTGATGGACAGCTCTCTTTAACCAGCTTTATTCAGACCGAGAGAGAGAAAAAAAAACATCAGACAGTGTCCTTCAGTGCAGTCATCATGAACAGGTCATGGAAATGATGATACGTGACGGCGGTGGCTGCTGCTGCTGCTGTGCGACTGCTATTTGTTAAAAACCTCTCATAGATAACTTGTTTGTGTGTGCTTAAAAGGCTCCTCAGAGACTAACAGAGTGTTTTTGGACCAAATATACAAACCTGCTAATGATCGCAGCTTTTGCAGCAGTCCTTGAATTCCCCCAAGTGCACAGCGCAGTGGGTTTCCATTATGCCTCTTATTTTGAAATATCCTGACAAGCCAAATTTTGACTGATGGTGCTCGCAGTGTGCCAAGCCCGTTACAATCGCTTTCCTTGTGCGGAGAAAAAAGGCTCTGATTGTATCTCTCTGACTGCAAAATGGCCTCATGCAGACGCAGGCAGGCCTTCCAGGCGTTCCAGTGCGACCTCTCCAACCTCCAACATGATGAACTGGCAGTCAAATCCCAAGATTTAAGCTGCTGACTGGACGGGGATTGTGTGTGCTTCAGTTGTTGCTGCGACAGGTGGAGTAAAGAATTGCAGCTCTGGAGAGTCTTCCCATCCTCGCTGCAGATGAGAAATCAGTTCTCGGGCTCAGGGGGAAAAATACATATTTTACAGAGCATGGAGAGGAGACATGAGGAGCCAAGGATGAAGTGGAGGGAATGAAAACGAGCTCTGTGGGACAGCGGTGTTAAGCTGACAAGGGGAGATGACAGAACATCTCCACAAAGCCAGACTGTCTCCTGCAGACTACTTGTGAATTATGGAGTCTGTCCAGTCCACCACACTGTGTGTGTGTGATAAACACGAATGTGCACGTAGAGCGTCGCGCGCACGCGGCTGTGGATTTATGTTGAACACACGCCGCCATTTTTCCATTCGATTTACGCAAATGCAGAAACTGCCTCGCTGGTGTTTTTCCCGCTCATGCCCGATGCATGTTGTACATTTCTTTGTCTTCGCTTCAATAAAAAGAATCTAAAGTACATAAAAGCTAAAAGCATAACTCATATTTATGATTCATATTCTTCATGGATGCATAATTCACAGGACGTACAGCAGGGAACAATTCGCTTACGTAAGAGTCGCAGGAATCTCTCAGTCCATTAAAGGACAATCAACAATTCCTGGGTATTTGTAATGGCAATCTGCTCCACCACAAATCTGCTGTACAAACATTTCCAACTGAATTCCAACTTGAAGAAAACATCGTCGCCACAGGGAGATTTAGGAGCTGTCCTGGTGCTTTCGATCATATCACATGAGCTTCGTCAGCAGCAGCAAATTAGCCCAGCTGTCACTGAATTGTAGTCAAATTTCCATTTCATCTCTTCGCATTCCAGGACTTCTTCTCATCTTCTCTATGACAATCTGAACATACTGTATACTATTTGACGACAGCGAGCCGGTCCTCATCACAACAAACACCCACGTAGGTGGACAGTGAAAGCAGCTTATTAAGACCCATTTATACAGTACGTCTCCAGTGTGTTTCCCACCAGGGCAACAATACGGAAAATCTGCATGTGACTTTTTTCGCATGATGCCTACGCACAACTTGTCGGGTACGAATTATCCACGGGGCTGTGCTCCGTCTTCCTTTATGGAAACATTAATAAGTACACTTCACACTCAGATTTAGTCATTTCATTGAATGAGGCCCAGTGAGTTCCCTCTGGAGGCAAAAAGCCCCTTTCCGTGACCAACGTACTGGATAACGTAAGCAAGTGAATATCAGCTATATTAACATCTTCATTGTATCGCAGCTGCTGGGAGCTATAAACTGTCCTTTACTACTGAGGCAGTCGTTGCGGTGTGTGTCATGTCTTGTGAGTTTTTCCCCATTTCAACATGGACATCAGCCGAAAAAAAAGGATTTCATTGGTCAAACATATATTTTGGACATCCACTAGCATCGATGTATGGTTGGTATGAAAAGGCTTTTAGGTGGCGACCTCTAGTGGCTGTAGTAATTATTACTGCTCTAAAGGAGGAAGTGAGGAGCGGACAGTTGCACAGGTTCACATCCAGTGTGAAACCTTAAGTTAAAATGTGAGTTCTCTTAGTCTACACAACGTAACGTAACGTAACGTAACGTAACGTAACGTAATGTAACGTAACGTAACGTAACGTAACGTAACCCAAACCACAATGTTTTCTAAACCTAACCGAGGAGTTTTAGTGCCTAAAGCTAGCCACCTGTTGCGAGTACGCTGCAATGGTCATGTTGTTCTGGGAACAGTGATATATGTCGTTTTGGGAGTCGCCGACAATCAACCTATTCAGTCTTTGATATGGCGATGTGTTGGAAATTACGACTCTTATGATGGTTAATAGGAAGCTACAGCCGGTTAGCTTATATTAGCGTGAAATCACTGAGCTGGGCTAAGAAATAGCCCAACAAATAACCGCCCATAACACCACAAATTGTCACATTTAGGTTTTTGTACGGCCAAAACAACTCATTACTGAGCTATAGAGTCAGAGGTAGGCCTCCATTACCATCGGACATGTCTTTCTAGCTTGTTCTCCCCGTTTCCTTCTTCTCATCTAACGAGAAAGTGAACAAGCAAACTTCACAAAATGTCGAACTCCCCCTCTTAAACACACCATTTAATTGAAGCTGAGCGAAAGCCTCTGAGCTCCATGTCACAGTGACAACATAAGGACAACCGACAGAATTGACTCGGCTCATAACCAGAGCGTGTAGATGATTTGTTTTCTTTAGGGCGGCTGATGAGAGGAAACTGGAAATGATCTGTCAACAGACTCTGGGAGTTGTCCCCCCACGTTAATGGGGGACAACTCTGACAGATAATGAGGGAAAAACAATCAGAAAAAAAGACTTCGCCCAAAGACTTTTTCACACGATTCCGCATGCATTTGAATATATCTGTCATATCTGTCTGAGCGCCTTGTTTGCTAACAAGGCCAAAATAAAGAGCTCGCAGTCGTCACGAGCGCCGCCGAAAACACAACATGAAATAGTGCAGGAGTGGCGTTTTGCTTCATTGATTGCAGAAGTAATGATACATGATTACGCTCAGACAGGGAGCTGGCTGTTAGCTGGTGCTTAAGGGCACGAGCACTGCTGGGCTTTTCACAAACTGCTGTCAGCGTGTTGTTCTGTGCACGGCTGATTGATTAAATATGAATCGGTGTTGGTTCGGGGGAGCCCGCCGTGTTTGTCTGAAACCGCTCCCGAATCGAGCCTTCCTCGCGAAAGCTGTCAGTGTCAGCCACAGCTCCGGGTTGGGGGGTGCGGCGCTCCACCGAAAAAAAAAACGCCGGCTGCACTTCCTCTGACTCCCAAACTTCACAGCTAATTAGTGGAAAGCTGTCAGTTATTTTTTTTAACGGGAGCTTGCATAATGGAGGATTTCAGCTGGAGATTTCGGGATTGCAGGTAATCTGAGGCACAAACGAGCGGAAGCCCTGCCTGCGAAATAAAGACTGCTTGTCCGGAGAGTGAGGCAACACACAGCAAAAAACTAATTAAGAACAATTCCATTTTAGTGGGCACAGACAGTTTCAGCAGAAGTCTTTTTTCCTTCAGAATTATTCACAGGAGGCGTTATTGATGATTCGCCACATTCGGCAATTTTCCCACCATTCTCCTCCTCCATTATTCATCCACCTCTACTTTTTAATCTCCTGCGAGCTGACTCAGAACTCCACTTCCATTTGCAGACTGTTCCTCCTCTATGCTCATGTCTGTAGCATTGATTAAATGGACCCCAGTGGGCTGGGGATTACATCGGGGTCTATTTGAAATGGCATTTCTACAGTGTTTTTCCATTACTGAGCATACTATTGGAATTTAGATAAACTGGGTCTGGGTAAGCCGCCTTGATTTCTGAGTTTATTCGCCCGGCTCACATGGGGTCCATTTGCTGCAATTTAACAATTACTGGCTTTTGGCGTGTTTGCTAATTTTGCAACGTTCACTTCCCTCACCAGCCGAGAGCGCAGCCAACCGGGCTCCCCCAGGAAGGGCCGAGGAGAGGGAGAGGGAATAGCGGAGGCAGAAAATGAATACAGACAATTGTTTTTCATCAGCTGAGATGGAGCGGGGACACGAACAAAGAGGACGGAGACAAATTAGATAACAGAGGACGGACAGTGAAAGACAAGCGCGCCAGCACCGCTCCCGCCGCTGATCTGACTTGTTAAACATACTTGTGGTTTTAAAGGGGCACTGTGTAGTTTTAGAGACATAATTCAATGTCAGGATTTTAATATGTTACAGTATTAATGAGGTAATCATACAAGCTCAGAAATATTTACCTTTCCCATCACTGAATAATCAAGCTGTTCTCAGAGGAAGCACTGTTTGAAGCTAAAGAGGTGGCAGGGTCCGCCACATATAAACAAAGTGAAACAGTGTGAAATTGTGTCGTCCTTTAAGGTCAGTTTGTTTATTCCAGGGTTTCTGCAGGTTTGAACAAGTCAAATTTAAGACTTTTTAAGACCATTTTGAACTAAATTTAAGACCTACAGGAAGTACGAAGAAGGAAGGAAAAATGCAGTCCCAGAATTACTTTAAAAAATAACCACATTTATTGCCATTCACAGACAATCAACTCAAACAATGAAGAATGAAGTGAGTGAGTGTGTGTGTGTGTGTGTGTGTGTGTGTGTATCAGGGTTATTATAGTTTTTAAATTTTCATTAGTTTTTATTTTAATTTAGTTTTTCAGTTTGTTTTTTATTTCAGTTTAGTTTGTAATTAGTTTAACAGTTATTAAGAAGTTTTAGTTTAGTTTTTGTCTAGGAATTTAATTTAATTTAACTATAATAAAGTGTGTGTGTGTGTGTGTGTGTGTGTGTGGTTGCTTTGGTACGACTGATGTTTAGCAACGGTGTTCAAAATCCAAAGCACCTCCGCTTTCAACGTCAGAGTTGAGCTGATGGTTTGAATGTCGCCTGACTGCGAGGCGGCGCAGAGTTCGGGTCGAGCAGAACTGGATGGACTTGGACCAGGAACTGGTGATACAGGCGTACCAAAGTGTGTGACAGCGCGACTTCGCTGGACACTTTTAGAAGCTAACTGGTGTTTTTCCGATTTTGTGTGTGACACCAGCGCTTTCACAGCAAGTGTGCCCAGTTGGAGGGTCCTCTTGCAGAGCGGACACTGCGCTTCAAGTTCATTAGTAGGTTCGGCTTTTAACCAACTGAATTCTGGTTGTTCAAGCCAACACTTGTTAAATGTACACTTTCCCATAGTTGTAGCAGATTCCGCAGTCGAAGTCTCTCCGGAACTGGTGAAGTGTACGTAAATTCCGACCGGGCTGTTGGCAAAATGCCACTTACGTTCCTGGATACTTCAGAAAGAAGAAGAACACACAGAGCTAACTGTGAATCTCACCAACACATTTCCCCAAAATGTGTAAAAAAACAAAAAAAAAAGGTGACGACGGAAGCGGTAAATGAACGTACATATTTAAGACCTAACTAAATGTAATTTAAGACCTATATGCAAAATATGGACGTATTTAAGACTTTTTAAGGCCTTAAATTGAGAAATTTGAGACAAAACAGCTAACAGAAACTCTCTCTTCTGATTAAAATGTCTTCCCCAAAACTACACACTGCACCTTTAACTATGAGCTGGCTGTTAATAAATGACTGGCCTCCGAAAGACGAGGTGGAGGTCAGAGTGACGTACGCTGTGCGAGCATGTGGTCACCAGAGGTGTGCCCGATCCCTCTGATCACTCCCTGAATGCAGAGCACTCCCATCACGTAATTCACTTTCTGGTCATGCTGCATTTCTCACACATACAGATGTGAAACACGACATCCAAAGCTTTTTCTGCATCTATTATTAATGCATGGTAATGCTCGGTAGCTACTAAAACCCGAAGGCATTTGACCTCCTCATCACTTTGGATTTTCCTCGACGAGTGTCCAGGTAAGCTGCGTCTGCCGCGCTGTCGGACAGCTGCTCCCCTTCACCCCGCAGGTCCAGTAAATTGCTGTCAGATGGTTTTTTTTTTTTGCTTCTCACGCTCCTCATTTGGAGTCAAAACTGTCCGGTGCTCCGACGTGTCCCGGCTTGGTTTGTCAGTCATTCCAGCCAGAGGTCCACACTTCAAGAGAGTATCCTCTCACCCAGCACAACCTGTGAAATGATTGGAGTCAGACAGCAGCAGCAGCAGCAGCAGCAGCAGCAGCCTCCACTTCAGGGTCTACTCGAGCACAAAAATCATCACGCAGGCTGAGCAGACTGCTGCAGAGGCCGCTCATCCGTCCCCCCGTGGATTCATTCAACCAGCACAAGACTCCTTTGACCTTTTCTGGCAAGACCCCTGGTGATCAGGTCGAGCAAAAATCAGCCCAAAATGTGACGCTGCTTAAGTTTCCTTAATCGTGCCCATTTCTTTGTATTGGGCCTCGCAGGGCACAGGGTGATTATTGTCAGCGATGGAAGAAGTGTTTATCTAATTCTTGATTAAAAGCATCAATATGACAGACAACAACGCACACAGCAAAGCAGTGAAATGCTAATTGTTTGTCGGATTTCCTGTGTTAACAGGGCTTCATATCATTACCTTTTAAGTCGATATGCAGTCCACACATCTGGAGGTTCTACAGTAAGTCATCAGCACGATAACAACTCACGTGTCATATCTTATCAGTCGTATTTCACTCATTAGCCGCTAAATGCTCCATCATGCTCGTGAGCTGTTCGCTAACCGCGTCTGTCTGCCCTGCTGCTGAGCAGGTAGAGTACACTTTTTATTAGTCTAAAAAAAACAAAAAAACCAGCTGCAACCCCTGAGAGCGGCCAGAGCGAACCTCGACAGTAAAGTTTGGGCCGCGCAGCCAAATAATGAGCTGAAACTCACTGTAAAGTTCAGTAAAGCTGAGAGTCCGGCTGTAATTCTCTGTAGGTTTATCACTGGCACTGACCCCATTCACATTCCGTACTTGCTTTTGTAAAAATAATGATTATAGCTGCTTCAGAGTCAAAAATCAGAGAAGTCATTAGAGACTGGGGCAAGTTGGGATGGAGCGGTGCAAAAACGCACTTTTTAAAGGGGCTCTGTGGAACGTCTGCGTCGCGCTCGAAGCCGGTCGTTAGTTTACGTTAGCGGACTCCATTTCTTGACTAACGTTAGCTACTGTTGCTATCTGTTAGCGGAGCGGAGGGAGACACTGAGACGAGGGACTCGTGCGTAAAGCCACATCCTTTCAGTTGTCACGGAAAAATCCGACTCAAGCCCTTGACGAAGAAATCAACAGTCCAGTCAACTTTAAAATGATCTATGCGTTGTCCTTGTTTAAGCTAACTTCCTACCCGTTTCGCAGTTAGCAGGCCCCGCCCTCTTCGTCGCCACACTTGCACGACTCCTTTCCTTTCGAGGCACCTCTCTTTGCCTCTTTCTTTTCTTCAAGTGTTTTTCATCGCTCGATGTGTTTGGTAGTACGAGCCCTCACCGAGAGCGCTGGAATAGGAAACGTCACCTGTTCTGCCGGTGCCGGTGCAGGTACCAGAACTGGACCGCCCCTCTGTGGAGTTCTCTGTCCTGATTGGATAAAGCGGGCAGGGATACCAGAAAAATGCATTTTCTCTTTTACTGCGTGAGTTGGGGAAGGAGAGACATGGGTTACCAATCAAACACTGTCTAACACCGATGACTGTTGGAATATAGAGCTATTAAACAGTTATTTGAATAAGACAATGACACAGCAGCTTTGAACCAATCGTCCACAGGCTTGTATAGACGACGGAGGGAGAGACAGAGATTCCCCACTGACTCTGCAGCTCCACTGAGCTTTTTCAGCCTCTTT
This sequence comes from Lagodon rhomboides, assembly GCA_039737535.1. NCBI lineage: Eukaryota > Metazoa > Chordata > Actinopteri > Spariformes > Sparidae > Lagodon > Lagodon rhomboides. The sequence goes on from CM077797.1 coordinate 7,996,338, forward strand.
AACCTCCTAGTTCTGGTTTTCCAGCTCACGTGCAGTGTGGTTCGTCTCAGCGTTTCGGCCAGCAGGCAGCTGTTTAACAAGCTCTGATGGACCCACCGTACGCTAACTGCTCAGCACGAACCAGCAGACAAAAGTTAACGTCGCTGTTCTTCACGACACAAACACGACTGATGAGATTATAATGTTGCTCTGCATCTGTTGTACGAGTGAGAAGACATCCTGATGCTCACGTGTTGCCTTTAAAGCACGCCGACCCGACAGAATAATCCATTCCGCCTTCCACGAGCTTTTAATAGTTTGGCGTTTGCCTGCTCGCGCTGCTCGAGACTTCTTGCTGCCTCCGCCAACTGTAGGAGCTGTGCATCAAACAGACGTTACTTTCCCCTCGGGTACCCACCCAGCGTGACCTCACCGGCCTCGGTCGAGAAAAAAAGCAGAGGAGTCAATATGTGGGTCGAAGGCGCCGTGAAACCTTTTCATAATGAGGTCAGCGCGATGCTGCGTGCCCCGAGTGAGTGAGTGTGTGAGTGTGTGAGTGTGTGCGTGTGAGTCAAGACGCCTTGAGAAAGTTTTATTTCATGTTTGAGCGGATTAGCCGGACCGAACCTCCGGGAGGATTGCAGGCCGCAGCCACTGGCGTGTAGCATTGTAGCAGAGATGACTCCGCGGCCGACTCTAAAGGTAGCGGTGATGATGATGAGCGCTTGTGACGGTCGGCCCCCTCCGAGGCCTCCTCTCCTCCGCACCCTTTGCGACGGGTGGTGACACAGAGCCCGGTTGTTACACAAACTTGAGATTTTGGGTGGGGAAACAGTAATTTTATCTGGCACGAGGACAGGGGGAATATTACATCATGATGCAACCTCCTGCATGTTTCTGCAGGTATTTGCCTCGCGCCTTCAGCGGAGGCTCACTCCGTCGTGGAACGTGAGCACCTCCTAGCGTCGGAAAGGTGAAGTGCAGCCAGCACAACGCCACATACTTTATTCTGAGCAGGTTTTAGGAATAAAGGCCACTCACACCGAGTAAATGGCAATGACACGACAAATAATTGTACAGTGAGAGGTGGGTCTGCATACTCAATCCACCGGATTTTTGAGTTTGCTGTTAGTGTACCCTGCTGTCCCACAATGCAATGCACATTATGGAAAGGGACAACCAGAGGAGCTACTACACAGCGGCAAACGATCAGAAAATCAAATGTCATTAAAGCCGCAGTTTGATTATTTGTTATCAAGCTCTAAGATATAATTTATCAGCATCATACAATATGAACAGCTGTGCATTCAGACATCATTCATACTTCCAAACAACTGTTTTTAATGACATAAAGATGGATCTACAGTAGTGCACAGACATTACACATGTATTGACGATTCTGATATTTGTTTAGCTGATATTTCGGTCCATTTCTTGCCGTCCTTTCTGAGTTAGATGAGAAGTTTAACACCACTCTCATCTACATGGAATGTACGAGGTCACAGCCAGGAGACTGTTAGCTTAGCTTAGCTTAGCTTAAAGACTGTCACTCACTTCTGCAACAGAATACATAGACCTCAAAAAGTCAATCAGAAATTCTTACATATTGCACCTTTAAGAATAAAAAGTACTCTAATTTCTTGTATACTGGCAGACAAAAAAGCAAACTGTGGACATTAGTAGACTGTACTGTCTGTGTGCCGTTAGCTGTATGGAATCAGACAGTTTCAGTCGGACTGTGGAGTCAAAAACAGAGTTTCCAGACTACATCTGACCAGCTTGTGACCGCTACCCATGCTCAGCTAACAGTGAAAAGACCAGATGGGTGGCCGAGTTAAAATGTGGGATTTTGTTTCTTTTTTGTATGAAGTTGGCCAAAGGCGGAGTGGACGGCCTTCAGAGTCCCACGAGAGGTCGGCCTGTAAACAAAGCTGTCACGTTGCCGTGATGGCCGGAGTCTACGGAGGACAAAGTTAGTGCAATGAACCCAGAACCGTGCTGCTGGATTCAGGGTCAGGGGCTGGTTTTGAAGCTACAAACTGGATCTTGGAGCAGCTAAGGTAACCGAAACGATATAGTGGCCTAAACCGTAAAGAAGGTTATGTAAGAAAATTGTTAGAATTTAATCAATGTTGATTTTCCCTGAAAAGTCTCAGGTTAGGGTTAGTGAACTCATAAATTCATTGCGGCAGGGCACTCTGAGTCATGGCATGCAGCAGGTGTGTAGCACCTGTCACATCGTCTCGCATTGACTTCGAGGTCTATTTAAAGGCCTTCATGCCCACGTGATGGCCGTGAGAATGTTGACTTGAATTGGCTCCTGAGTGGAAAGTCATCATTTCTTTCCCACATGAGGGTTATGCGCTGCGCTGCCTGCGTGTCGCTGTCGAGATGCCCTTTTAACACAGCTGGGAACATCTGTAAAAGCAGAACTGGGCCAGCGAGCTAAGCTGTCAGCTCGAGCTCCCATGTATGAGTGATCGCTGACCGCCCCTTCTGAAGAATGTCCTTGATAACAAATTCTCACAGTGTTTGAAGCGAGCCATTATCACTGCTACGTGCTCGGCTGTAAGACTGGGGTTGCATCTTAAAAAAAAAAGAGGTAGGAGAAGCAAAAGTACAGCAGAGTGTCACTGCTGTCTTCTCCATAAAGTCAGCCATGACAGGAAGTCTACCAGCCTCTGCAAAACAGGGGATAAACATAATCATGGATTACACAGTTTTGAGCTGTCGAGGGGGACCGATGGCTGAACCGCAGCACCAGGGTGCCATGCTGATGCTATGACGCCGCTATGACTCCGAGGTTACTTCAGCTCATCCTGATATCTCCCTGTTGCACCGTCAGGCAGCATTTTCCGAATTGAATACAGATACAATCATTCTGCTTAACGAAAACCAACCGTGTCATGAATTTGTAGACAGTAACGCCTGCAGTGTTGTGCAGCGTCAGACCAGCATGACACAAATATACCATTTAAAGGAGCAATGTGTAGAGACTGGCCACCTGTCAAAGGTCGCTGCAAACTAATAGGGGGCAGCATATCACCAGAGTAACCGCCAACTGATGCCTGCTGCACTCCTGTACACCACAGCAACTGCCTGATTTGAGTAGTGCATACCGAGGACGTTAAATTACTGGACACAGCCTTGGAGGCGGAGCCCCATTCCTTCCTTTGAAAGCTGCTCAGTGGCGTTTTGAAGGCAAAAAAGCTCGACTCCCGGGTATTAAAACACCAGGATCTTCCGTGGTGTGGGGGCCATGGAGCGTGAGCACTAGTGACTAAATTCTGGTTTAGCATCCAGCTAACTTGAACGGGGAACAAAAAAAATTTCCACACATTCCAAATGTTATTGGACCAAATGGATCAAATTATGACAGTGAAATGGGTCATTTTTCTGGGTTGTGACGCTCAAAATAATGTATCCACGGTTTAACAGACACTCCTTTCACAATGTAAACTTATGGGAAAAAGTCTTTTTGGGCCCCAGTTCATCACATGATGACATTATTTCACGGTTTGGCCCCTACAAAAACTGGCTTCAATGCCTAGCACTCCTCCTGGGGGCTTGGTGCATACACACACGTGTCCGCCATCTTGGACTGTTAGGTACGGCGGCACCACTAGGACAAAACACACGCATAACGACAGTAAATTGGAAATTTGTTACATTTGTCTCTGATTACATTTGGTAATGATTATTACAGACAGCAGTGCATAGCATTTTATCAATTTAAATCAAAGGGGCTTCATAAGATTTGAACAGCACACAATAACAGCAATTGAACATTTAAATATATGCTACTCTACAACAGGCAACCACACAGCACGGTCCGGAAAAATCATAAGCAAATGTAATTATAATCATAAACTAACTTGACAAATATCTGGTTTTACCGCCGTTCTGCATGTGGTTTGTCTTAGTTATGTTGCCGTGTCTAGCTATCCAAGATGGCGGAAAAGCAGCCGGACTATATTCACATCTAACACCGTGGATTAAGGATGTAATTTGACCAAACCAGAGGTGGTGTTTGTTTGTTCGAGTTTGAAAAAAGTGTGTTTGACGATGAGTTAAAGGCGCAATATGTTGCAATAGGTTATAAGTTCTGTTTGATAAGGGAAAAAAGTGTTGAAGTATTTCCTTTCTTGGCAATTTGTGGGTCCATCTTGTTCATTTATTAGCCGTAAAAAGGTAAGCGGGCATGTGAAATGTAGGAAACTCACTGCTCGCATACATCTCTCAGCTGATTGTTTAGGTACAAAGAGGCATAATGAATGGTTAGCATGCTAACTTCAGCAGACATCTCTTGAACACAGTCGACGTCTTTGACATGTCAACAATGTTGATTCTTCACAATCTGTTGATAATGTTTGTTCAATATTTCCAACTACAATTCTGGCCACATCTCACACATTGCACCTTTAAAATACATGTTCTCACTGTAGAGTTGAAGCCTTACACTCATGTTATTTTCAGCGTGATTATGATAAACAGTGTTTGTAATATGGGCTCAAATTAGGTTTTGAGAGGTTTACACAAGTGAAAGGGTCCTTCAGTCCGTCTTGTAAACAGAAGTAAGTGGTCCTTCAAGAGAAATTGATGTAAAACATTAAATTCTCACTGAAACAGACCTGTTTATGTTAGTGACCACATATTCAGCCCATTAAATCTAGGATCCAGGATGATTTTTATCCCTATCATGAGGTTTACACGTGACACCAGTATCATGTGAGATCCCACGGGTCCTCTTCATCACTAGAACTATTTAGTTTAGTAGCACAAACTGCTGGGGATGAGTTTTATAGGCCTATTTGTATATATATGTGATGATATTTGTGGTATTTTGCAGGCACTTAGCTGACTCACTGCTCGCACTTTGTTCTTGATTTGAGTAACACATGCTAAAATGGCCGAATTGAGTGTTTCCAGCACTACTCAGCTTGTGAAAACATTGTTTTCATGGATCTGGAGGAGCTCTACAAAGAACTCTAACAAACCCTCAGGGCCATCTCAGCATGAGACTGAGACTTAAGGCCCCGACAAGCTTTTTTTCCAATCACCTCCTTACTAAAACTAATGGAGTCCTTCAAGAAAACCACCGTTCTGCATTAGTTTGAACATTTTAGGTTATTTAACATAAAGAGAGAGTTTCTGTAATTTTAAACGTACAGGATTTAACTTCACCTCACCTTATTCCAGTCACGGTTCTCAACTGTGTTTGTGTTTTCCGTGTTTTTCACGAACATACTGGCACTCTGTATGCTTAACTGAGCGAAAAGATGGAGCTGAGGGACAGACGCCTGTGTTTTGGATTAAAAATCAACTCTGTTAGCATTAACCGGCAAACAGCAGCTGGAGCTGGCAAGCTCTGGAGAACACGGCCGTGGGCAGAGCCTGGAGCTTCCAGAGGAATAAACACCTGGGTTCAAGGAGAGCAGAGTTTGTTTTTCAAACTGTTGAGACTAAAAAGCGGATTTATCTTGATTCTCGCCTGCCGTAATGCCTGTTAGTATAGACTTAGGTTAGCAGACAAGTGGCCTCGTTTAACTAACTAGACACGCTTCACCTCTTTGGCCATTTTTGATTAGCCAGAATGTTCATGTGTAGTCAGAGACTGCCAAGATGGCGACGGCCGGTACCACCCACTGTGAGCTTCATTCTAGCGCTTCAGCCTATAAGCTTATGGGTGACATCACGGTGGTTCTGTCCACTATGTTATATTCAGTCGATGAGTATGACACGTCAAACACCCTGATTGACAGTCAGAGTGAAGAAGAGTAACGAGAGAGGAAATGGATGGCTTTCTTGTCACCTCGTTTTAATTTTGTGAGCGGTATGGTTTAAATGTGTGTAATTTTACAAAGTTTCAAATAAATTCTTGAGTCATTTTGTTAACAAATATTTCATGAGCAATAAAGTTGTCAAATTTCATTTGGCACTAGCAAATAAAAATAAACACGTACAGGGTGATAAGATGATCCATGTTATAGAGGCTAGTTTGCATGGATATGAATACAGGTGTGCCTGGAAATATTGCCAGAGTTACTGAAGATCCATGTTTTCAGGAGTGATACATTTTTTTTATAGAAAGCAGTACCGACATTTAAAGTGGGAGCTGTTTTAAAGCAGGGGAAAAGTTACGAGGAACAGAGGTAAAAAAAAAAAAAAGAAAAGAAAAGAAAAGAAAAGAAGACACTATCAAGGTGCTTAATGAGAACTGTAAGATCCAGTTTTTCAAGCTCGATCCATCCTTTGTACGTCATGACATAACACTCTGCTGTCTGGATTTTGAGCGTTCTTTTATTTCATCTGTGTCCTGTGGGTCCTTCAATTTTATTGAAGTGCAATAATAAATCACTGAGCTACAGGCAAAAGTCATTTAAGTGCAATGAATAGTCTGTTGCGTGTTGTTAGGCTATTGATGGTTTAAAAAAAAACCCTTCCTGCTGCCTCAGGCCCCCTGTGTAACAGTCATTCACAGGGATCTGAAGGAAAAACACCTTATAGAAATGAACTAAAGGTGAGGATAATTAAAGGATAATTAATTCATTAAAGAAAAAAACTGCTAAGAGACTCATTGGGCTGCCCCAATAATATCAAACATGTTTGATATTTATGATCTATTTAAAATCTGAATGACGTGTGCTTTGCGAGCTGGACCATAACATCCAATAGGAGCGGCATCCCCGAGCAGCTGGCAGTGCTGTCAAACAACAGTAAACATTCTAGTCCTTGAGGCTAACATTAGCTTGTATGCTACCGTTGACAGTAAACTTAAAATCTTACTTTCAGATTTTTTTCTCACTGCAACGCGTTACCACGGCGAGTTGTTGTACCACGCGAATCTCCAATTTGTTTACGTCTACTTCCCCACGAGATCACGTTTAAGTCTGTCGGCTCACACCTGGCATTAACATGCACTTCAATATGCATCTTGAGTGACCACTTGTGATCGGATCTCTGTATGCAAATAAACACAAACATCATTGGGACTAATGGACCTATAAGGATAACTACTAGATTAATGTTCTCCTGGCCTTTGATTGTTTTTCTTGACACAATGTAGTGTGACATACAATACATAGTTATCTCAATGCTTTTTCATCCATAACTTAGATAAAGTACTCAACTTTTTACAGTTTGCTTTGTTACCATTTGTTTTTGCATATAGTATTTTTAGTCTTTTTGATATTTCATGGGTGTTTTAACTAGTGGGGTTAGCCTGTCAGCTAGCTTAGCTGGCTTCATAAAAATCTCTGCAAATACGCGCAATAGCAGAACCACTCACCCTTCTTTCTGATTTGTGATTTCAATCCACTATCCACCTTTACTGCTCACTTTCACTTTCATTTTTGAAAGCAACTTCCAAGCACCTAGTGTAAAAACGAGTCATAGCTACCTAATGTTAGCTTGTGGCTAGCTAACGCTGCTAACGTTTATCCGTCTACCTAAAGGATAAAAAAAAAAATGTAATCACTTTATAAAAAGAAAACAAACAGTAAACTATTAACAATATGAATAACACAATCTGTGAAAAGTGAAGTATTTGAACTAGGTTTCAGATTTAAAAAGCACCACAATAACTATAGCCATATACTGTAGATAGACAACAGATGTAACTTTTAGCGACATTAGCCACCCACGTGCTTGTGAAATGGGTAATGGTCAGATTCTGAAATGATCTAAAATGCTAAAAAAAATATATTATTTTTATAATATATATTTCATATATTAATAATATAAACAAAGGGAACTGTGAAAGGTGAAATATTTTTACTATGTTATAGATGAAAAAGTACAGATAGCAAGACATAGACTGCAATAGTATGTTCACATTCATGTTAATTTATATATTCATCAATCTAAAATCTACGTGACAGTCTGTACAAGCAGTCCTGAAAACACAGTAAAAATCAGTTTTACTCTGTGTATTTTTTCTCCACCGTCCATCCTGCAGCTGCGCCTCTGAAGAGCCACTCGTCGCAGTGTGACGTAGGATGCACTCCAGCAGCTTCCCCAACTGTGTCTCCGTCCATAATGGACACTGTGATGGAGGCGTGCTGCTCTGACTGGACAGACTCACGGGGGCCGTAGAAACACAGAGGACATCTCCACTGGCCCTTTGCATAAATTGACTCATTAAAAAGTAGACAGTCGCTCGCAGACACCAACTTGCAGATGTATGCTAAAGATGTAATTAGAAATGTTGAGACTGCTCTTAAATGTCAGACTTGTTTAGAAGTGGCTGCAGTCACTGCTGTAAAAACGCCAGCGACTAAGTACCCCGCTGCTATCTCACATTAGAAAATGTTGGATACGAAATTTAAACAAAGACTCTTGTTTCTTGGTTTTCTTTCTGAGAGAAAGATACCTGTGACTTGTGCTTCCACGATTTAAGGTTATAATACAAGCATTTATGTATTTTTTTTTTTTTAAAAAGGCTTTAATAGGAAGCAATTATCTAACTGGGAAAAAGGCAGACATTTACTTGCTTCTATAATGAAATTCAGCTGCGCTCACAAACCATGTAAATACTATAGATTAATGGATTGGCAAGGAGTTGGTTTACAGCCTGAAGGCGTGGTTGCTTGGAGAACAGAAGTGGAGCTGTGTAAGTTTCAAGGGACTATAATTACAGTACATCCCATGGCTATGCATGAGAAGAACAGTGGAAAGCATGCACATTACCTGCACAGCTCACTTTGGACACAGTTGACAGTTGTGAGACTCCACAGTCAGACCATTAAAGGAGCATTTTGTAAGATATGGCCGCAATGTTTGTTTAAAACATTCACAAATCAACTGAGCGTGAAGAAACAACAGTAATAATGTTATGTCAAAGACATCTATGTATTGTATTGAAGAGATGTCTAATGAAGCTAGCCCTGGCCCGTCCTGTCTCCACTTTGTGCCAACATTGAGCGATGGTCCGATAGCCCCCGTATTAGCCAGTTGTTGCGTAATAAATGAACAAAGTCAACACACGTTAAGAAATAAAAAACTCTTACATCTGCTTTCGTAACCAAACAGAAAAATACAACTGTAAACCTTCTGATTTATCTATTAACCGAACTAAGACGAGCTTAACTGCCTCATTAACTCATCATTAAACACACTGCATTGAAACTCCTCAATCCTCAAGTCACAGAGTAAGATGTGAAAATGTTCCAGCTCTACACGACATTTTCACCAGCGACTGATGTCTGAGTCTCCATCACTGCTTTCTGCTGCACACCTCTCCCATCCCAGCCTGTTGTGTCTTGTTGTCCCCGAAGCCAGTCTCTAGTCTTGTCAGAGCTGCTGTAAATCACCTCTGTACTGTATTCTATGTTGTAAAACTGACCTCAGACGATCTTGGAGGATGTGTTAAGTCCTAGTTGGGTGTCCAGCTATGTTCACTTCCTCGTCAGGCAGCCAAACCCAGTTGAGCTGGGTCCACTGGGTCCAGTCACCCGTGGTCGACAGACTTTCATAGTGGCCAAATTACATCCAATGATGCACTGGGACCCAAAAGCTCTGTAAAACGATGGTTCTTTGAGCATCACAACCCCCACAAAATGACTCGTTTTACCATCATGATCTGAGCCATTTGGTCCGATAACATTAACAAGTCTGGAACAGTCGCACATTTAAATCAGTTTATTACCATTCAAGTAAGCCGGGCGCTTGACCGGAAGTTGGCCAGCTCGACTCTGCAGCTAACCCAGCCATGAGCTATATAAGTGAACGTAGCAAACTACAGCCAAGAACAGCCAGCAAAGAACAGCAGTTGTTGGTCATTCGGCCGCCCAATATATTTATTTTGTTGGAGCTACCTTAAAATTCTGGCCATATTCTACAAATTATACCATTAAATCTCCAAGTCATACAGTAGCCTGAACTGACTCCAGACTGACTTTTCCCTTGGAGACATGACTCATGAAGTCCTCACAGGTGCCGGTATACAGAACAGCTGTATACAATTAAAATAAGTCCTGCTGGCATAAATCCTCCTGAGAGCCATTCTTATACGATGCCACAAACAAAGCGGCGCTGGCATGGAGGAAATGTCACACTGTGGGCTCCTCCACGACCCAGCCTCTTCACATGGGATGGTGTGCATTTGAGGATTATATTTTTCAACAGGAACAGGAGCATTTCCACTACATCGTTATTTCAGACACTTTTGTTTCCCCGTCATACTGTTTCTGTACCCCGCAGGCTTCAGTTTCTTTAACTTTGTTTTTCTTTCACCAAATAAAAGAGGCTTCTGCGCAGCGAGAGGTATGTTTTTTTTTCTGTTACATACATGACGTCCTTAAAGTGTCAGTTCACAAGTTTAAAACTCTGTCTTAAAGGGCCTCTACGTAACAACATGTATAAAACACTTTTCTATTGGCCATTTGTTAGCAGATTGGGAATGAGACCTTCGTTTAAGTTGTCTAAAGCTGCAGGACCGTGGATGTCTTTGTGACGGACTCGGGTTGGTTTATGGTCACGACAGTCCAAAGGATGTGAATCCACGCGCAACCCTGAGCGCCTCGTCCCGGTGCTCCGCTAACAGAGAGCAACAGGAGCTAACGTGAGTTTAGAAATGGAGTCCGCTAACGTAAACAACCGGCTGGCTTCCAGCACAACACTTGAAACTCTGAGCGGTAAATATTCCTCCTCTTCATTCCGAAGAAAGGTTTCCACTGAAGTAACCGACCACTGTTTTGCCAAATTTGTTTTTTTAACTTCTTGCCTGCTGTTCAGCTCATTCTGACATTTAACAGTGTGTTCAGATTACTGCGTGGTGCTGTACAGTCAAAAATGTAAAAACAGGGTTTGGTCTGATTTTTCAGTAGCATGTTTTTTTTTTTCTTCCACCATTTCTGGTTTGTGGTGTGTTTTGGAGTTGATTTGTAAGTCCTCACCACCTGGCCTATTGTCCTCCATGTAATGGATTACAGTCTAACGTCACATGGGAACAGACAGGCTCAGGGTCATGTACAAGATTGCACGTCAAGCCCAGAAGCGCGAGACGTACTGTCATACCTCGCTGAAAGAAAAAATTGGATGTCTGACCATATCTTGCATTTGAATGATTTAAAAGAGTTTAACAGAGACACTGATTCACTCGAGCCGCTATTCTCTGACTGTAGTCGGGGTACCTGGTAAGTAAACACGCTACATAGTCACGTTCATGCATGTATTGCACACGTACATACGTCATCCATGATGAGTTACAAGCTGAACTCTGAAAACTGTGATGGCAAGACAGCAAGCAGCGGCAAAATCAAAGGTTCAGAAACACTCCAAATGGGAACTATCGGGAAGAGAAGATGGTGGTACTTGGGGAGCCGGTAGGCAGCTGGTACAGTGTTGGATAGCTATGGAGACAGTGTCAAGTTTTGTCTTGCCTAGGCAGGAAAAGTACACGTCGCTATGAGTATAGCAAAGGTAGAGCGAGAAAATCTGCATAGGCAGGTTGTCGGGTTGGATGGATGGGCCAACAAGACTTCCAGCCAGGAGACCAAGATTCCTGCGACATATGAAACCAAAAGTCAACATTGACTTATTTCAACTTAAGTAAACAATTTAACCTACGTGATGTACTTCACCTACATCATGTACGTCACGCACCTGCGCATGTAACATATGCTACGTAAGTGTACCAAGATTTTTCCTGAAGCTAACCAGTAGTGTTGTTGCCTAAACCCAACCAAACTGTTACCATCAACTGATGTGTTTCTCAGCAAGCTGTATTTTGAAAGTCCAACCTGGACGTTGCATATTTATTGTTGCTGACTTAACCGCAGAATGAGAACTCGGTGAGTCTATGTGCACTTTGGCGTGATGGGTTGCCCCGAGATAGGGACACACTACTCTAGTGATATCAACATATGCAGATAGTGTTGATTATATACTATGATTGATTAAAATGGAGGCAAATGAAATGTCGTTTACAAAGTTCACAGCAGGACTGGGCGATATTTACAATATTGTTTATTGTGATATGAGACTTTTCACTGCCATGGATTATGAAATGGGTGAACTGACCCCTCACCATTCCTGACTACAGATCACAGTGTGATTTTCTTTGGTTCTGTGGTCACAGTTTAGGAAAAAAGAATCATCACACTCTCGACACTGCAGTAATCACACACATCAGTGGACACGTACACTCTCACCAGGAGCCCAAGTTTTAAAACGGCAGTGTTGACTCGGCATGATGTTGAAGGGGGGCGTCATCCCAGTCGGTCTGACACAGAAGCCCAATCAATGCTTGACTAAGTGGATGCACCAACGAGGAGTTGTCAGTTTCCTGCCGGGGAAGTACTGGAGCCCCTGCACTGGGATTAAATCCAATTAGACACCGCTGCGGAGGGAGAAAGGGAAGTGGTGTGGTGGGGGTACGAGACAGTCATACAGGCGTGTGCAGCCGGCCAAAACTGTGGATTTTCTGCCCTCTGACAGAAGCTCTGTCGATGATTTATTGCATACAGAATCCTCATCCCTGCTTGTCTGTAAATGCGCTGCGTGGGATGTGTCTCATTGGGCTGCTCTATTAGCCAGGCAATCCTCAGCAAGTCAAATATTTCCTCTGCTCCCCCCTGTACACATGAATGAATCTCAATCATGTCTTTTTATTAATTAGGCTCTTGGTTTGCCGAAGGGAAATTACTCATCTGAGCCTTAAGAAATCAAATATTTTACTTCCTAACGTTCAAGCACAAAGACACACCTGATGACTCATGCAGTCTGTTTAATGCGGGAAGGTACAAAAGAGCACGAATCACTTGCAATCACAGCATCCGTGCACAGATCTATCTTTAACCTGATTTGCACCCTCTGGCGAGTGACTGCAGACGTGATGAAATAAAATGTAATGGGCAGATCATAAAGTGCATCTTGGATTAAGATGGATCTAATTAGATTTAAGAAATATTGGATTCCTGGTTGCTACATGCTGCACATACATACACCCACTTTCTAATAGCTGTTGGTTCAATAAGGTTGTAGTCAGACAGTCGCCCAGCATCACAGCCGTTGAATGGAGCCGCTCCGTTAGCAGGTGTGCTAGCATGCAGTCACAAGAACAAATTTTCACCTGGTTCAATGCAACTTTATTCCACATCACAAGCATGCATTCCAGGTGGATTACTTTGTAAAGTCACAATGTAGTTTAACAGTTTACCTGCTTATTGTCCTGACTGACAACAGTTCCCGAGCCCGTGTAGTTTTATATCCTTTTCACAAGCATGTGTTTCGCAAAGTGCCGCCCACTGCACCACCGTGTACGACACGTACAGCGTTGTACGACGCTGTCTGTTTTTCAGCAGAGGTAGCAGAAAAGGACAACTTTTCAATTCCCCTCCTCCCCCAGCGTTCACCTGTGGTATTACTGTTGGCACCAGTGTCGCAAAGACAGTGTTAGCGACATGGCTACTGTTAATGGCCCAATTATTTGCCAAAGCAAAGAAACAGACCTAAGAATCCCAATTTGACCAACTGTGCTGTGCTACATAGCTACAGCTTCACAGGGACCGGGTGTTTTGAGCTTAATGCTAACATGGCATGGCAACACAATGACAATGCTAACATGCTGATGCTTGGTCACAATACAAAATATTGGACAAATAATCATTTTTTATCTGATGATGGAGAGAAAAGTTTTTTTTGTGTTGTTAGAATTCATCCTGATGGGGACATGGCTGTCTGGACCAAATTCATCCAGATGTTGTTGACACGCTTCCGTCAGGGTATCACTGAAGTCATTAGGATCCATCCTCTGAGAACCACGAATTCATCAAGAATGTCTGCACCAGTTTTTACGTCAATCCGTCCAATAGGTGTTCAAGACATGTGATTAAAAACCAGAAATATCAACCTGCTGATATCGTAGTACAGGAAAAGACAGGGGACCACCAAAGTCAGACGGCTTCATCCTCTGAGGAGCATGAATTACACCACACTGCATCCATTACAAAAAGGTTTAAACAAGAATTTAAGAAACAAAATAATGCAAAAAAAATTGCATGTTTTGTTCAAAACAAACATAAATGTGCTGTTTTGTATTCAACACAGGTTTTACACGTCAGCAGGTGGGTGTCACAATTACCGTTTCCTGTTGAATCAACATCTTCTATTCAACTCACAGAAATTCATTTTCCGCCATTTATGACCTTGAAGGCCGGAGTGCCGTTCCGTGTCCTCAGCGAGACTTCTTTGCGTCATACTTGCAATAAATGGGAATTTCTTTTTTTTTTCCCATTACACGCACAAAGCGCACCGGGCCGTGGGGTCAAAGCAATCTCAACCTTCATTTTCACATTGTTGCAATATGTGCCCTCTGTGAGTGAGAAAAGCAACAGAATGGAGGGTGACACGGTATAGAGTCTCTGTATGCTCACATGTATAGATGATAGAAGTGTGTGTGTGTGCGTGTGTGAAAGAAAGTGTGAGAGAAAGAATATGAAAAGTAGAGGAAGTGGGGAGGCTAATGGTCGAGGCGTCATACAAAGATGCTGAGAGAGAGAGGGAGAGAGAGAGAGAGAGAGAGAGAGAGAGAGAGAGAGGTGGGGTGAACTCCAGCACTCAAATACGGGAAGTCACGGCAGCTGTGACGCACTGAGAGGCACCACAGCAGTCAAGATATTGTGTCGGAAAGGTCCAGGATGCAGAGCGAGGTGATGCGCGCCCATCGTCTCGCACTTCTTCAAATCTTTTCCATCTTGTGATTGAGAAGAGGATAACGACCTCAAGGAGAACCACAAACTGCAGGTGCGTGTGCCTGTGTGTGTGTGTGTGTGTGTGTGTGTTTCTTCTTCTCCCTGATATAAAGTTATCTTAATAACTCTGTTGCTTGTTGAACTGAATAAACAAATCCGGCGTGCCAATCTAAACAAAAGCCTCTCTGGAAGCCAGAGCATACATTCCCAGTGAGACGGCACTGTGACTGCATTGTTACTAGTAAACTACAGTTTGTAAGGGAGGACAACACAGCATTGCAAACATAGTAAAACAAAAAGCTTACTTTTCATGTCTGAAGTTGGGAGAACACGGCAGGTTGTGCCAGTTATTGCTGCCCTGGTTGTAATGCATATATACATTTAATCCCCAAACTAATTAGGCTGCCTTTGTCTGCATGTTTTATTTCACGTATGAACGTAGTTTTTCTCTGTTGCCACAGATGAAAGCTAATTCACTGCTGCTTGTAGCCTGCAGTTTGTGGGATCACTGCGTTGCTGCGCTCCCTGAGGTTTCTTTGATTTTTTTTCCCCTGTTGAAGCTGTTTTGGGGGAAGTTTTTCCTCTTCTTCTCCAAATTGAGGGTCTAGCGTGTCGTACGCTGTACAGATTGTAAAGCCCCTGGAGGTAAACTGTGATTAGTGATATTGCGCTACATAAATAAAATGGACTCAACTATGTGAACTGGTCAGTTCGGAAGGATATCGCCTCGGGTAGATTTTTTGAAAGGTATCGATATGCTGGCAGGCAGTGGCGGACTCAGGATGTTTGGGGGGCGAGGCTGCAAAAATAAAAAGGGCACCAGCGTGCAGAAAGGGCACCCTAGAGGGCACTTTATTGCCTTTTGTTTCCTGAAAAGGCCCCCTGAGTCTGATATTTGATCATATTCTTTTAATTTTCCCTTTCTCAGGACAAAAAAGCAGCTTGTTCAGTGAGAAACAAGATGACAGTATAATGTATCTGTGCCTTCATAGCTTAAAAGTGTATCCCAGTGATTTTTATTGTTGTACTATAATTGAAGTTGAGGAACTCATACGCACAGGTTTTAAAGAGAACGGCCAAAATCAAAGCAGCAGAGGGGGACAGTTCACGACTTTAAGCCTCTAGTGTGGCCGAACAGCTGGATCCTAGCATCTGTCGTTAGACCCTTCCCGGTCAATGCCCACATCTGTCATACTCCAAAGCTACAGTTTGTAGCTTAAGCATTCTGTTAGAATATTTAAATTTAAACTGATTATACAGTGCAGCAGGGATGAGCATTTTTGCACTTCCAGGTCCGGGGTTTTTGGAATGGGTTTTTCGGTCAGATGCGTTAAATAAGATCTGTAATGAACACAAGCTGAAGATATTTTCATATTTTTTTTATACAACATAAAATTTGTCAGCAAATATCCCACATTTGGATTAAAAAACATTTCCGTTTCCTAAAATAGGCAGTTGCTAACAAGTGGCTAAATGGGACTACAGCTGCTGTCGGGGACGTCGTCAGGCCAAGACCCATCGACTCACTAGTCCGTCCTAACAGGTGGACGTCAGTTGCAAACTTTTCTATCTCTATCTTTACACCTCAGACTGATCAATTCATAGTACACACCGTACTATGTAAACTATAGTGTAGCATGACACTTAGTGGTGGGGACGTTTCAGTCATGTAGCCTAACATTAGTTTTTTCTGCCTTCTGCCAGATTTCATTCATTCTTCAAAAATCACAAAAAGTGGTGTTCATCTGTGAAGATCACCTGCTGAACAAAACCTGTGAGCGTCATCAACTTGTGTCTGTCACAGAGCTTATGTTTTGCAATCATCCAAAAACCCAATTAGAAAATCCAATAGGCTCCGGGTCAGCCTGCAAAAAAACCCATCATCCCTGCACCACTCTATTAGTTGTTTTTTTCTAATTTAAGACAGCCATGTCCACATTAACAGAGCATCACAGAAGCTCTGTCACCAGCTGATTAGTATTCATTGTAATGAGTAAAGTGAAGTGTGCATTCAAATTACATTTTTCTCCTCTTCATTCTTCCCTTTATGTTCAGACACTGAGTAACCCTCTCGCCAATCAGCAACATGCCGGAGCTGAACTGCTCTCTCGCGGCTCTCATCAACACTGGTGCCACAGTTTTCACTGACGTAGGCTGCCCCGAGGCTGCTGTGGTGTGTGGGATGAATATCTCCTGGGTGTTGGCTGATGCCACCGCACAAGATCTGGATGACATATGCTTGAGCGAGGTGGATTACCTGGCCAGGCACCTGGGGCCGCGGAGGTCCCCCTGGTTCCTTCTTGTCTGTGTCATCTACCTCATCATCTTCTTGGTGGGCGTTCTTGGCAATTCCCTGACCTGTGCAGTCATTTTGCGCTACCGGGTGATGCAGACACCCACCAACTACTATCTGCTGAGCCTGGCCGTGTCTGACCTGCTGGTGCTGCTGCTGGGCATGCCGTTAGAGCTCTACGACATGTGGGAGAACTACCCCTTCCTGCTCGGGGAGGGAGGCTGCTACTTTAAAACCTTCCTGTTTGAGACGGTGTGCTTCGCTTCCATCCTCAACGTCACTGCGCTCAGCGTGGAGCGCTACGTAGCGGTGGTGCACCCTCTCAAAGTCAAACACATGACCACGCGCTCCCACGTCAAGAAGGTCATCTTCATGCTGTGGGTGCTGTCCATGCTGTGTGCCGTGCCAAACACCAGTCTGCATGGGATTGAGGTGCTACCCCCAAGGTTTGGACGTCAGTTTCCCCAATCTGCAATCTGCAGTACGTACATCATTTTATTATTTTTATTTTCTTTGTTTTCAAAGAGGCAAAGAGACATTTACATTTAGGGCATTTAGCAGATGCTTTTGTCCAAAGCAACTTACAATAAGTACATTTGTCACAAGAAAGAAATTGCACCAACCACTTGTTCACTTGAGAATTTAAAATTTTGACCTGATGATGACAAAAAAAAACACATTGAATATGGACATGAAAATCTGTGCAAAATGTCACTCTATCCAATAGTTATGGAGACATTTAACTGAAAACCTCAAATTCAACCTCTTAGTGGCACTAGAGAAAAAGTCACATAAAGTAAGTAATTAAGATAACAATTTAGGAACCATGAATGTCAAATGTTATAAATGAACATCAAATAGACTTGAGATATTTCAATAGGTAAGTTCAAATGTAAACTTACTGGTCAGGATTCATCCTCTGGGCACCATGAACATATGTCACAAATGTCATGGTTATCAGTCCAATAGTCCAAAAAAACAAAACAGTAATTTCAGCCTATTTATGTAGGCTTTAGTTTGAAGTGTATGTAAAACATTCCAAAATCAAAATGTTGTTTTTTTTATTTTGTTAGCATCGTCTATCGTTGTTCGATAAAAGTATTAACATTCAAAGCATTCAAAAAAACACCTCCAGACTGCACCCAGCCAAAGTACCTGCGTACATGTATTTAATGTGAACTTGTTGTCATAATAAACTGCAGTTTAGCAGCTGTTAGCTGTTAGCTCTGTTGGCTGTAAGCTCCATTAGCCGAAGACACTGCAGGACCCTGCTGCCCACTGCTAACAGCTAACTAGCTCCCCTCCTGCTAATTTCAACACTAACTTCTTGTTTACATTGTAGTGTCAAGGAAAAAACAGGTTCTGTCCCCTGTCAATAGTGAGTTTCCTGCTCCCTATTGGATTTAACGCATCATATTTTACGTAGGTTTCACACTGAGTAGCCTCTCTGTGATGATTTGGATAGCAATAGCATAAGAAGATACGCTTGGTTAGCCAGCGCTTGGTTCAGTTTGTCATTTTTTAAGCAATAGTTATACACACATGTAGAATCCTTTTTCGTAGGTGTCCCTGGGAAGTTCCATTGGTCCCAAACCCATTTTCTATCGTCCCTGGGGCGACTGTACCTCGTTAGTCTTGAGCCGTGAGTTTCACAATGGTATATGAACGTATAATACCCATGGTACACCTTACCCCTCTTTGTTAACTCTGTATCCTCAGATGTGGTCAAGCCCACCTGGGTGTACAACCTGATCATCCTGATTTCCACAGTGGTCTTCTTCATGCTCCCCATGCTGATAATCAGCATCCTCTACCTGCTCATTGGCTTCCGGCTGCACAGGGAGAGGATGATGACCGAAGTGGGCACCAGGTGTAGCTTTGGAGCGGAAAGTCTTACCAGGACCCACCAGCAGAAGCTGAGCAAACGCAACCTGCAAGTCACCAAAATGCTGTGTAGGTCGCTTCTTCAAGCTACGAAGGAGCTGAAAATCTTATGTGGCTGTCTCCATGTGTGTGAATGAATGTTTAGACCTATTGTTCCCCTGTGCAGTTGTTATGGTGTGTCAGTGATGGTGATAAGAGAGTAGTCTAGAATCTCAACATGTCTGGGAATATCGCTGGCTTATGTCTGTGTTTCCTTTACCTGTTGTCAATCTATCCTGTCCATCTGGCCTGTCCAGGCGTGCTGGTGGTTGTGTTCGGCCTTTGCTGGGCTCCTTTCCACATGGAGCGCTTGATGTGGAGCTACATCGACGCCTCGTCCGAGCTGCACCTCAAGGTCTTCGAGCACGTCCACATCTTCTCCGGAGTCTGCTTCTACCTGAGCTCTGCCATCAACCCCATCCTCTACAACCTCATGTCCACCAGGTTCAGAGAAACGTTCAGTCACATGACCTGTTTTTCTAACAGCTGGTCGCCACGCTCCAGCCTCCAGATGACCCAGCGCAGCATTTTGAGCGAGAAAACGGCCAGCAGTACCAAATTGACTTAGACTCTTGTGAGCCTGTAGTCCGAGAACACCAAATCCAGAAACACTGAATGAATCGGTGGAGAAATGCAATTATTACAGGTAACGAGGGGTCACTGAGTAGTTTGATGTGTGAATCATATCGTATGGCCTCCAAGATTTCATCACAGCTGAACACCTCTGGCAGATTTTAGACACCATCACCAGCTTTTGGAAGAATGATGTTGATCCCTCAGAGACTATCTAGAATCTTTTCCTTTAATTTGTTGCCCATTTGTACATATCAGTAGCTCAAAGACCTTCAAATGGCACGGTCTTAGCCCCAAATGGAAGGATGCTACCCTTGAAGTGGTACAAGTCAAACGAAGATAATCGTCACCGCGAATAGATAGAACCATGTGGCTGTGTAACAAGCCTCAAGAGCATAGGGCATACTTGCATCCTGCATGCTCGAAGTCACGAGCAATGAGCAATGAGCAATGAAATTATCATATAGATGGCACGACAGCATTTTTATGCACGGGGAATGTAGCCCATCAGCGCTCTCCGAAGTATCTATTTGTGTGCTAGGTGAATGTATTTATTGTATATACTGTACATGCACTGTTTAATGTGAAGCACATCATTTTCATGCTTGCCTGTTTGTTTTGTACGGCTCCAGCATTAACACGCCTTCACAGCAAAGAATGAATGCACAATGGCGCCTGTTTAAAAGCAAGAACATTTATGCAGGAATGAATCGGAGGGGAAAATGAAAGTCGGTCGAGTGAAACGGGAACAAACACGGGGATTCGTCTATGGGGGTCTATATGATGGTTCTGTATTTAAAGCCATTGACAAAGTTGTTGATTAGTCTCTAGAAATACTTGAGGCTCGATTATTTCATCTGCCAACAGCCACATTTCAACACGTTTCTTTGATAAATGTGAAATAGCTAACGTTTGTAAAACACTGTGATGTTGTTGAATGAATTGATTTAAAGGTGCAATTTGTAGAATGTGGGCAGAATCCAAAGGTAGCTCCAAAAACATGGGGGGCAGCATATCACCAGAGGGACCGACGACTGCTGCTCTTTGCTAGCGAATCCTTGGCTGCAGCTAGCTAACGTTAGCTAAATAGCTCATGGCTCAGTTAGCCGTGGAGCCAGTTGCCCTGGAAATTGGGTCATATTTTAAGATAAAACGACATATTTGACTATCAAATATGCTAGCCGCAGCACAATAGACGTTTTTTTGACGCTTGACACTTTTGTTTCTTCACATTCTGTTGATAAAGTACATAATTATAATTTTTTTGTTTTAAAGTTAAATTCTGCCTATGTCTCACAAATTGCTCCTTTACCAGTTTGCGATTGAACTGAAGACAGTGCCTGTATATACGACATGTGAATATGTATCAAGTGTTGTACCAATGCAGTGTTCTCTACTATTTACGAAACTATGTATGTATTCCTGAGTGTAAACCTTGAAATGTGATCAGTGCAGCCGGTAAGATGTGCCAGCAGAGATGTTGATATATGAGTGCAAAGAGTGATGCACTTGTTTTCATGTTCTTGACTCTGATCGGGGAACGAGCAGCAGGGTAGAAATGTCCTCTGTGTAAACACAATGGTGAAAGTGCCACCCGGAACAATTCAAGTTATTTATGAATGACGAGGTCTGCCAAGGGCCATACGAAGCTTTCCACTAGGCTGTCTCATCTAAACATTAGGTGACACAGCATGGGAGAAAATCGGTACAAATGGAGTTGAGGAGGATTATGAGGGGACAGATGACGTCACATGGTTGATAATAAGGGGGAAAAAATGAAATAACGAATGGCATGACGCAGGAGGAGGACAGAAGACAACTGATGGATACTGACAAACGAACCAACACTAATGAACAGCAATCTGCCCACAGCCTCCATCACCATAACAGAGCACACTGTTTACCCAGCGCCTTGGCAAATAGACTCGTTTAAGAGGCCTCTTTGCGGTATCCGTCGAGTAATGCCATTCATTCAAGAGCGGGGCTATTATTACCAACCGTGGCGTTTTGATATAACAACATGAAGCAGACCGTATCATTTTACTCACAACTTTAAGGAGTTACTTGTGCACAACGCGGGTACTGTGAAATTAAAGCACAAATCAAGCCAAATGAGAAACACGACGCGTTTCATTTCGGCTTTCACTCAGAAATGAGCAGAGATCTGGAAACTTCACAACGTCGAAAACCATAAAAATCCCAGAATTGGAAACAATAAAAAAGTCAATATGATGCTCAGTAGGAGTTGAAGGAGGGCTGAGTTGCAAAGTTTTTTGGCACCACGTCGCTTGTTTTCAAGTTCATATCAAGTCTTTCATGAAGTGGAATCATCCTGACATGTTTTGATAAAACAAAATGCAAGTAGATTTTCAATTTAGAATCAGAGACCACCTCGAATAAAAGAAGCAAAATGATCATTTGCGATAAGTGCGAGGACAGAAGGTGATATCAGAGACTAGAAGGATATGGAGGAGGAGATGAGAGCCGCTGCAGGGAGGTGTGAGGTGTTTCATAATGAGAAATGTGAGGATGGGGACTGTCACTGATGGTCTGACTGGAGCTCAAAGGTCAGTCCAACTGCAGCTGTGGAAAAAAAAAACAACAAAAACAGAGAAGTCGTGAGAGTGATATGTCCTTGACCTGAGGTGTTAGGGAGAGCAGTGCTCGGGGGTTCAGCTGTGGCTCTATTAGCAGCCCTGTACAGCCACACCGTGGTTTATAAGTCGATACCAGCAGCACAGGCTGTGTTCATCATAGCCCAGCATCCAGCAGTGGGGTGAGGTCGAGCAAACTGTGAAGTTTATGGGTATGAATTTGGATGGATATCAACGTTATCATATGTATTATAGCTTATATATTGATTTCTATCACCTATTGTCTATTCCCATAAATAATTATATATGTTATAGTGATTTAAGTATGTCTTCTCCAGTATCCACTTACCCCTCACCATACACATTTACATATTTACACACACACACACACACACACACATATACATACATACATACATACATACATACATACATATATATACCCACTTTGCTTTCTGCAAACAGAAATAAATAAATAAATGAATAATAAAAAACCATCATAATGTCCTAATGAATTTTAAAGCTCCTCTGCATCCCTGTTTCAACATTGCTTCAATTCCACATTCAATCTGTTCCATAGTTTTACACCAACAATTCGTTGATGTCATCAAACGTCATTCATGTACAGAACAAACAGTTTGGGACCCAACTGTGACCCCTGGGGGACGCCACAAGCAATGTCCAAACACGATGAAGAAAACTCTCCCAACTGCACAGATTGTTGCCTGCCACTTAGATAACTGATTCATTCAACACTATGCCCCTGATGCCATAACCTTCAAGTTTATCATTCAGTATTTCATGATTGATCGTGTCAAATGCTTTTTTGAGGTCCAGAGCAGCATGTTTTTTGATGGTCTGTGGAGGTTGTGATTTCCCTTAATTGATTCAGTTAATGCCAGTGATGTTGAATTGTTTGGTCTGAGTCCGTATTGACTGTCGCTAAGTAAATTGTGTTTATCGATAAATGTGTCCAGTCTGTCATTAAAAACTTTTCCCAGAATTTTGGAGAATTGTGGAAGTAAAGAAACAGGTGTGTGTTCCCAGTTTTGCACAGCGGTACGACTTGAGCTATTTTCATTTTGTCTGGAAATGTGCCTGTTTGGAATGACAGGTTGCAGATGTTTGTCAGTGGTTTTGAATCAATAACCCTTTTCACTACTGTCATGTCTATTCCGTTCAAGTCAGTGGTCGTCTTGTTTTTACATTTATTAACAATATCTATCATTTCTTTCTCATCCACTGCTGTCAGAAACATAGATCTGGGATACCTTTCTTCGGTTGTCGCCGAAGGATCACTCACACAACACTCACAAAAAAAGTATTAAAGCTATTTATCACAACGTCCATATTATGATTTTCATTATAATTGTCAATAAAATACTGAGGATAACTTATTTGTTGAAAACAATGTTTAATAATACTATTTGATATATCACATATTCCTTTAACATTATGTTTATTATCAGCTATTGTTTTACTGTAGTGGTCCTTCCCACATCTCTTTATAATATTAGTTATTAATATTATTCTAATATTTCTTATATATTGTGTTTCAGTGCGTTCATTAATTCCTCATTTGTCTGTATTCTGTTTTTTTGGTCCAGGTGATCTTGTTTGTGTTTAATGTCATAGACATTAGACAAAACTCTGGTAGGTGGTCGCTGATATCGTTGATCAATATTCCGCTCACTGTGTGGTTTTCTATGCCATGAGTGAATATGTTATCTATTAAAAGGGGCACAGTGGGATGTTACTCTGCTGGGTCTGGTCATATTGTACACTGTGTTGATGAATTATTCAGTCATGTTTTGTTTATTTGGATTCAACGGATCAATGTTGAAATCCCCACAAGGGAAAAGTACTCAGTACTGGATGGAGGAAAAGAAACCTTTCCTCCGTCCAGTCCCTGAGAGGTTCAGTACCAGACCCTGGTGTCCTGTATATACACAACTAGTTATTACATTGTTCTTTTTCTCTATGCAGATTTCAATTGGTACACTCTCTAGTAAGTTGTCCACCACAGCTGTCATACATTCTATCACTTTATGATTCAGGTTTTTGTCTACGTACATAGCCACAGCTCCTCCACTCTTATTTTTTCTGTTTATATAGCCAAATTCCTATCCGTCTAATTCAAAGTTCGTTCCTTTATCAGGAGTCAGGACTTTGAATATGACCTCATGTCCCTCCAGATTTTCAACATCTATCTTGTTTTTTCAGTTGCAGCTCAATCAGAAAGTGCTAACATGTTAACAGTTTTTTCAGATTATCTACCTTTATGTGACTTGTGACGTGGAACACAGCAGCAGAACATTATCTCGGCGATCAGCATGTCTTCCACTGTGGTCCAGGGCTGCTCAAAGTGGGGCCCGCGGAGCAGAGTTAGCCCACCATAGAATACGATTGGCCCGCCAGATGTTTCTAGCAGTAGTCAACATTTGTTGTTTGTCAATTTAAAAGATGATTTCGCAGTTCAAGAAAGTCATAGTTTGTCGTTCAGATAGTAAAATACTTTTTAGCTCTGGGTAAATCTGCTGCGTGAACTATATCATCTCGTTCATTATACGTCACCAACGTGACCATAACCTCGGCAAACGTGATGGTATTTTTAATCTCCTATTGATAAGTGCTGTTAGGTGGAAGGACAGTTAGTCAGATTTGGGAGCCAGCTAACATGTGTAACCCGGACACGACCAGTGATTTTAAAAAAACGACCTGTCTCTCACCATGAAGTAGGGATTTTTGGTAATGAAATGGTGAAATGCCTAAACTGCCTCGATATTTGGTGCGCCCAGCTGTGCCCCTGATGGGATGGATTGTAATTTCAAACTATAATTTACCGAACGCGTTGATTAACGATTGACTGTCTGCAAATTAAAAACACCCCTCAGTGTCAGCGCTACTTTACGATTATTGCTCACGCGCTTAACTAACACAGACAGCATGTTAGCGTTGTTGTTGTGAGCATGCTATTGGGCCAGTGCTCAGCTCAGCTCTGTACAGCCTGAGAGAGCTAGCAGGAGGTTGAAAACATTTTTTTTTAGAGACAATTAAAATGTGTTTACAAGATTATTCAATTATTAATTTGGCCTTTTTCATCCACACATACACAATCACTTTATGATCCGATGTAGGCATGGGTAGTTGGTCCATTCAAAGACATTTGTGGTATTTTGTGGTATACCTTCACCTTCAACTATTCACAATTCAAAATCCCTCTTCTTTAGATCGTCCATGACGAGATTAAACATTTTAGCAGCTTGAATGATAAGACATTATAAATGAAGACACATGTACGCAGATGCCTTCTGGGTGCAAAATCACGAATATCTCAGGATTTTTATATAAATGACAATGGCGAGGATTTGTTTGGCTGAGTTTATTGTATTATGCAGCGTTGCCTCACTGGGAATAAACTTCCAATAACTGTTGATTCTGCGGAGTTCGCATTGTTCAACAAAGGGCATGTCACAGGTTGGCCCAGCGCGTTGTGCAGGCCATCACAACCTCGCCCCGCGGTCCCGAACAGGATAAACGGTCGTAGGGAATGAATGAATGGAAAATGATTAGGGAGGAACGTCTGAATACAAATGCATGACCACGGGTTATAGACCGAGTTGCGGCCTGTGATGAATGAATTTTCATCTGAAGAAACCCTGGCCTTCACCTGGCCAGTGAGTGAATGGAAGAAACACAATCTGCAGGCGTTTTCTCTCCCTCCCTCCTCTAAATTGCTTGTGCCGACAAATACCGGAGTGTCAAGGTGATGCCACAACATTATTTAGCCGGGTACCTGAAGCAATAGGCTCACGCACGTGGACGAAATTGTACTTCCAGCACTGGAGCCAGTGTCGGTGAAAGCAAAAAAGTAATTCAGAGACTGTAAATACTGGCAGATAAAAGGGAAAGCGGATATCAGCAGCACGTTGATTAAACTCTGGCACCGCTTCACCGTTTTCATTTTCCCCCTTGTTATACCAGTCTTAGTGGGTGAGATTAGCTCTCCACTCAATTCATACGCAGGCTATTTCACAAAAGTCAGGTAAATCCCAGGACCCAGCGGTTCCGCTGTGATTGCATTTTTTTCCTCACATCTGATGCTCTCGTGCTGGAATTACTCGTACGCCTGCCTGAGTTCACGCGGTCCAACATGTTCCCTTTTTGTGGTTTTAGCCACACTAGGAGCATGGCTCCAGGAACATATGTCTTATTTTTATTATTCATTTTCGACATTCGTGTTCCCTAGAGGATGATGCGAGAAGAATGACTTTATTTGTTGATCCACTGACTTCTGCTCCTGCGCCACCATGAGGTCCACACGTGTATTAATGCACATTACACTGGAATATTCTTATTCCTTGTGAACACACCAACAGCTTTCAGCCAATTAGCAAAAGAAAAAGCACATCTTGGGAGAAATACATCTCTTTTTACAGCAAAAGTGCCCGTAGCACAGAGGAGGGTCCATTTGGTAAAGTACATTGTTATCTGAAGGGACTGTATTAATCCACTGCTGAGGGTGCAGCTAATTAGGTTGGGTAGGAGTGGTTTTTGTTTTGTTTCTGTGCTTAATTACATCGGCTCTCAATAGAACCACACAGGCTACTGTGATGTAACCCAGTCCCTGCAAATACAAGCGTGTGATGCTGTACATATTCGTCTTACTCTGCGTCCCATTTTTTAGATGAAATACCTTATTAGTGTCTCTCGTCAAATTGTGTTTGTCATCTGTATGTTCACAGTTCATCCAGCATCTATGTGGTGATTTTGATTTTCGACTCATTCCATTGTCACAGATTTATCAGAGCAGCTTTAGATAGCAATACTTCAGAATGTTTCTAAATGTAACCGGAGTCAATTCAAAGTGTAAATGAATAAAGAAACTGGACTGTGAACAGAAAATGGATCACGTCTCTGACATTGTTTACAGTTTGGCGTGGAAAGAGTGCTAACAGCTTGACTCTTAGGTGAGGCTGTCACGATATCACATACACAATTATCTCATATTTGACTTTGTTTATGGAGTGTTTCCCCCTTTTTTTTTGCAAATGAATTACTCACAAATACGGTTGTAGGGAGGTGGAGAGAGACTCTGTAACTATAACTGTTAAAAGAAGTGAACAGAAGAAGAAGAACAGTTAAAGGGAACTAGATGAACATCTTCGCTGGGTTATTCACACAATATTATCATCTGTGTATTATTAACACAATGTCAATGCTTCATTTTTTAATATTCATTTATTATCCTGAATGTTGCAATAGTGCGACACCCCTACTTAAAGGACACCAATATGTCTGTCTGGTCGGGTTTTTAGCGAAATGTCTCGACAATGGGCTATAGACCATATTCACATGGCGGCCATTTTCCTCTGACATCACACTCGGGGCGAGAGCCTCAAATGTCGTACTGCTGTGTTCTGGGGTGCAATTCATATAAATGTAGACAATCTGACATCCCACCATATTTCAAGGTAAAACAACAGGTTTGGTAACCGATTAGCTTCAGTTAGACTACAGCTGATGTTAGCATTCGACCGCAGTCTAGCTAACGCTGCTGCTCGATGCGATATTCTTTTGCTGCGATACGATTAGTAAAGGTGTAAACTAATTCAGAAATGTCAACACACATCCTGGAGACATTTGTCTGAACCTGGAAGTGAAGCCCACAGGATGTGATCAAACGTTAGCAAACAAGTTGTTGGGCGCTAACATCAGCTAAGGAGTTATCTCCAGATTTTCACTGTCCATCATCTTTTCAGTCGCTGTTCAGTTGGTAAGCTGGAAAATGACAACAATCTGTCACATTTCCTACGTTAGTGCGACTTGCAACCTGGAACACAGCAGCATTAATTACATTGTACGATTACTATGTGAAACCCAAAAAAGTGAGCTGCAAATTGTATTCATTGTAAAGAGAGCTGTGGACTGGGACTGTGTTCTTACACAGCGCGTGACTTCAAGTAGTTTTCAGACACTCTGCAGTGATTAATAGTGCAGGACCAAAAAAGAGAACCAAAAAAAACAGTTTGAAAATGACCAGCAACTCCTCTTTGAGTCAGTGTTGATATAATGCTCTGCGTTAAAGTGAAGCATCGGTATTCCACTGGATAAAAACAATTCTTTAAAACACATCTGTTTCACATCTGTTTACAGTCGCTGCAGAAGAACACCTAAATATGGTCCTCGTCAGCTCGTATACCGACGCGGTCCTTTAATTTAAGCATGAATTTACTGTCGGACCGGTTTGGGGGGAGCGTGTGGAATAAGATCAGGCAGCATTGTCAGACAGCATTTCACTACCGAATCCCTTCATGTTAAGATCTGTTGAGTTTCTCTCATACAGGAGACACGATTACTCAGAATATAACCGATGTACTGCTGAATCATAATTTTTAAACTAAACACAGCTTTTGTGTTTTTATGCAACACAAACTTATTTTCTCAAGGAGAATAAATCAAACTCAAATTACTCAAATTGCTGCTGTTTTTTCATCCACCTGTCTTATCAGGACCCGATTTACTCTTCATTTACCACGGCATACGAATTCAGATAGCCAGTATGACAGGGACTATTTTCAGAGCTGGTGACTTTTAACGGTTAAATTACAGTAGACCTCCGACATATCACACTTTAATAATCCTGTTCCCTACAACCACACCAGCTGGTTTCAGATCATTTGCACTAGAAAGCACGATCTTTCTTTCCCCTGAAATTAACACAATTAAAGAGCTCGCAGCATAGAGGAGGTATTGTAACATGCATTGTTGCCTGAGGGGATCTTTTTTTTTATCCACGACTATGAGTGCAGTTAATTAGGTTGAGTAGAAGTCTAGTGTTTCTGCACTTAATTAACATCGAGGCTCGATAAAACCACATTTGCAACTGTGACGTAACCCGGTCCCCACAAATACAAGCATGTGATACGGTACATGTTTGTATTTCAGGTTTCCCATTTTGGATTTAAGAGCAAACACGCCACATCTGTGTAGATTATTTTGAAAAAGGATAGCTTTTAGATACTAAACCAGAAAGCGTGGCTGTGTTTGAAGGGGCACTATGATACTATGATCAGAGAAAGATCTTCACCGACTGATGTTTTTGATGCCTGAACAAACTAAATAAAGAAACTCTGTGTTTACATCACTGATCAAACAAACTGACCTTAAAAGGACGACACAATTTCATACTGTGTTACTTTGTTTACATGTGGCGGATCCTGCCACCTTTCTAACGTTAAACAGGGGACCTTATTTTCCTCTGAGAACAGCTTGTTTTTTCCGTTATGGAAAAAATTGTTTTGAATTTCTTCTCCAAAACTACATAGTGCCCCTTTAAAAAAAACTTCCAATTGTCTGAATCAATTGCTTGAATAGTTTTCAAATAAATATTTCTGAAATTGTATTACTACCTCATCAATAATTGTAATTATTAGAATTCTGAGTTTAAATTTCTTCTCCAAGACTACATAGTGCCCCTTTAAATCTCGATAAAATTTAAATTCATGCGTGTGGATGTGGGTAAAGATTATCCAACAGGTCTGTTAAAGGCAACATAATGCTTTATTTCATGTCTTACAGTTGGACAGTTGTAAATGAATAAAACAAATAAAAGAAAATTTAACAGAGCGAGGGCTTTTTAGAAAAAGTAGCCCAAGCCTCCGAGCTCGTCTAAAAGAACGAACACATTCTGTTCTTTCATCTAAAAGAACAGAATGTGTTGTTGAATCAGCTGTTGAAGCAAACCTCAAACAAGGCATCTTTTGTGAAAAAGATAACTTAAAAAGTAAAAAAAAAAATGATATAAGAGTGGCATAAAACACAGTATTGAGCTTTTGATAGTAACAGTGTACAGTAAACTACCCTTGATAAGCACCGACAACATGTGTGCAGTCCAAACAATAATACAATGAACAAGCAGTGAAGAACAAAGAAAAGGAGAAGATCCACTGCACAAATGCTCCCTGAGTTAGTAAGGGTATCGGACATGTGGGCTGTCAAGCACTTTATCGGCAGTCTTCAAACACATTCTCGGCTTCAAAGGTTTTTAGGAGAGTACTTTCGCTCAAACTGGGCAACGTCAAACTTGCGAAGGCAGCCTTTGTAGTTCATGTAGCGGATCTTTCCGAAAACGGGTCTCTCTGCCCAGCCCTGGTCGTGGACGCCACAAATGGACCACATGCAACCTACAGGAAAGGGAACACGGTGGGGAGGGCATGAAGAAGTTAGAAAATGTATTCAGCATATCAGGGTGCACAAATGAGAATTTAATCTATAGTGTCCTCACCGACAAAGCCGTTAGGGTCCTGGCCATCCAGCTCGTAGCGATCGTTTAGGTACAGAGCAATTGAGAGCGCCTCCTCGGGTGAAGACGTCCACTCCAGAATCTTTTTAGCCCAGTACATCCTCAGGAAACCGTGCATCTTCCCCTCAGTGACCATCTGGTACTGATGGAGACATGCAACAAACAGCAAGTAAGAAACGAAGCTGAACACGAATAAGAAGGACAGCGAGATCTGTTGTGTCTCAGACTAAATGTTGTACCTGAGCAGCGTTCCACAGTTTGTCGTGGGTCTTTGCTTTCTCCAGCTGCTCACGGGTGTAGATATACGGCCTCTCGTCTTTGGCGTGGTCTCTCAAGGTCTTCTGAGCCCACTCATGCGCACCTGAGTGCCCCAAATACACATTAAAACAACAGCATTTTCAAGAAACAATCAAAAAACAAAAACTTCAGCAGTCGAACCATTTCAAACATTTTCAACGAACACAAATTAATTCAGACTGTGAGCATATGACTCTTCTGAATGACGTCACGAATAAGACACAGTGTCAACTGACCCTCCACGCTGTCATATTTCTTGTTGTAGAAGCAGAAGTTGTCAGTCAGCTCCCGGCGCACCACCAGCTCCTCGATGTAGGAGGAGACGGTCACACCTGCCTTCTTCCCATTGTGCTGAACTTGCTGCGCCACCCGCTGCGCTGACAGGTGGCCTGATGGGAGGAAGAAGAGATGCGTGAGAAGGATAAGACAAGAGGCAGACGAAGACGGACAGAATGAGGTGGCGATGATAAAAGGGCGTCTTCGCGAGCTCAGAGTTGGCACGAGGAGCTTTCAAAGCTAACCTATTCTGTGATCTGGTGTCGTGGTCGTTCTCTTTGAACTCCGACTGAAGAGAATATCTAAGAGTTTGTTTATTGAGCCACTAAAAAAATGATCATAAATAAATCTGTCAGTTAAGCTCTTTCTCTTCTGATTAAAATGTCTTCCCTAAAACTACACAGTGCACCTTTAAATATGGCCAATAAGTGTTTGGTTCACAAGTATGGAAGGAAATGTGACCGAATACTGACCGAAGCGGATCCAGGGTGAGAGCTGGCTGAGGGCGGTAGCGTTCGGGTCGTTGCGTTTGGTGTCAAATATTTTCAGGCGTGAATCGATGAAGGACTCCAACATGACCATCCCGGCTTTGGTGCCTGGCTTAGCCCACTCCGTCTCTCCAACTGTTTTGTCAACCTCCAGGGAGGCCAGGGTTTGTTCCCAGTCCACCGGCTGTAAGATGAAGGTGGGAGAAAAGACAGAAATTCAACAAAAGGTCACAGCTGACAGTGATGAGCTAAAACATACAGTCAGGCTTCGTAGAGAACGGCACACTTCAAAGAGTGGTAAAGAAAGTTCTGAGGCTTCTCACCTAGCCTTCGCTATCAGTGAACGGCATATCAATCGCAGCGAAAGAACACACTCCTGCAGCTTTCATATCTAGTGCTGGGAGGGAAGTTTAACCTTCTGGACAGTCAAAAAAAAAAAGGTCTACTGTTTATATTAACTCATCAATAAATAATGTGCAGAGATTGAACAGCTGAAGGTTGACAGCAAGTGCTTTATTGCGGCAGTGTGGCTTCCAAACTCAACCCGTGAACGAGCTCACTGACAGCCATCTTTCCCTTGTATTGATCTTAGAAAACACTTCCAAAGCAATGAATATTTTTAGGAGAAGACAAATTATGACTGTTTACTTTCCCCCCTCGCCCAAAGGTCCTTGAATGTGACATAAAAACAAATGCATGACTTTGTTCTTCTTCTGACAACAGCGCATTTGCTTTTATTCACAACAATCTTTCTGTGCCCTTCGCCGTCACTGCAGCACTTACTTTGGCGGTTCTCGTAGCTGTGTGGGGGTGTTTCTCTACCGGGGGAAAGTCAGTGAGGAAGTCTGGCAAAACCTTGGTGATTTTTCCTCTGATGGTCCTGGCGGAGTACTCAAGTTTAGGCGACGCCTCCCAGCAGGGAACGACATTGTGGGCATCAACCTGTCGAGAGGAAAATGAGGCGTTTAAATCATAAACAGAAGAACAAAGAAATCCAGCCAACGCGCATAAAAGGGAATACACATAAAATGAGAGTTTTTGAGATTGTTTTTCATATTTGTACTTTTTTGTGCACCAACATAATGAGGACAACACATAAAGCAAAACCATAATCAGAAGACAAATGAAACAATAATACTAACTGCAAATAACCAGAATGCAGAGCATCCTATCAACACTTGCTCCCCGTTTGTTGTAACCCTTTACCACTGGTCAAAAATCCCTCTTGTGTGCAATGGTATTGTGTAAATTCTGCATTTACACCCACGTCAATTGATCCTACAGCTGACTGTTTTTATCACCTTGGCTCAGCTGTGATCTAAATGCAAGACCAGGGTGAACACGCCCAAATCAGCCACGCGAAGTGATGACGTGTGACATGAAACGTGACGTCAGTGAGGTACAATGTAATGATTAAGATAAAAATCACACACGGGCTGCCTGCAGGAAGTGGGAATGGGGCACTTTTTAGCAGGTTGACCTGTGATTTTAAAAAAACCTATCTAGACCCGCTTATTTCAGTGAAAAAGCGAGCTCAGTGAGTTTTTACCTGTATGAGGGGGATGTCCTCTGGAAGCTTCTTTTTGATGTCTTCCAACCACTGTAGGGGCTCTCTGAGGGGGGAGAAGTCCGTCACCACGGCCCCCAGAACACGGTCGGACACAAAGCCAGGGAGGACCTCCCCTGCTGTACCACGCAGCAAGTGGAACTGGATGTCCAAGCTTTTGCATTCCTGTTTGGGAGGAGGGGAACAACAAAGGTCAAACACCTTTCTTTGACAGACATCTGAAAGAACAAACAGGACGAAAGAAACTAACGAGTTCAGTTAGAAGCTACAGAAGTACTGAGAGCTGAACACAGACTTTTAGAGACATCTTCCACTCAGGTCTCCTGCACGGACATGAGTTGTGTGTTGATTTTTAGGCGGAGACGGGTGCTTGTTATGGGCTGGCTGCAGTCACGATACGTCACCGCAGCCCGCTTTACTGTCATGGCCATGTTAGGCCACAATACATCTCTGATGTAGGTGCGCTGTGTCTACACGTGTCCTTATCCAACGAGTAGTCTTCAAGAATGTACTCTTCAAAACTGAACAAACTAAATAAAGAAACTCTCTGTTTACATGACTGAGTAAAGTGAATAAACAAACTGACTTTAAAGGACAACACAATTTCATACTGTTTTACTTTGTTTATATGTGGCGGACCCTGACACCTTTCTAGCTTCAAACAGTGTTCTGGGACCTTATTTTCCTCTGAGAACAGCTTGTTTGTTCAGTAATGGAAAAAATAAACATTTTTTAGTTTGTGTAATTAACTCATTAATATTGTAAATATTAAAATGTAATTTCTTCCAAAAAACTACACAGTGCACCTTTAAGGATCAATACATTGTAACTACAGACAATTATATAATTGACCAATCACTTTAACGCTCTACATTTAAGAGATACAATTTCCAAAATGACAAACATCGATCCCAAGTCACCAGATCTGGACTCTAGAGGTTACCACATTGAAGAGTTGTTGTTGTGTAACTATTTCAAATTAAAAAAGAAGAAAAAAAACAAAGAGTGATATTACTTTGAGCTGGCTGGTTTACTAATAGACTGTAATGTTGTGATGCAGGTCTTTTCCATCAATCAAATCAATATAGACAATCTGACCACTGCACTGCTGGAATGTATGGCTGCAGTCAGGGGAGATCATGAAATAATCACCTCAGCAATTTCCTCCAGACCTTTCAGCATAAAGCTGTAATGTCTCAGAGTGGACAGCTCTGACTTGGGGACATTCAGGCAGACACAGACGTGCAGAGGAAGGTTCTCCTTCACAGCAAGCCGCTGGGCGTGGATCAGAGCCCAATTATCTGCAATCACAGGGGAGACACACAAACACATGTTGGAGGACAATAAAACAGGCTTCTTCTTATTGCACTGTGCTGCTCGCTGCTTTCAGTGATTTACCTTGTACTCTGTGGTCTCTTGACATCCAGTACAGGACCCCCTCGGAGCCCTGCTTTATCTTTTCAGTGTCAGATATAACGCGAATGCGTTTTTTGTTCAGCTTCATCTCCTTCTCGTCGGCCCTCTGCTGATGCAGGAGGTCCTGCAGCCAGCCCGCTGGCCTCGCCTTCTCCATCTTCTCCTCCTTCGTGGCAGCCACCTTCTGCTGCTTGGCTCTGGGCTCAGCGGCAGCAGATTTTGTCTTGCGTTTTTTGTCAGACATGATGGTTCGACTGGTGAATACTGGGGCGGAACTCTGACTACTTTGTGCAACAAGTCTCAACAGTGACCTTGGTGCGAAGGAAATGAATGAGCTGCAATGAAAAGAGCGAAAAACTCAAGACGTTGTGTCCTTTACATAAAACATAACAGAAAGCAAACATTACGAGGCGACGCATACGTTGGACAACGTTATGAAGACGAAATGCGTTAAGTAACACGAGCCAGACACTAATTTATAGCCTAGGTGGAAAAAATGCCGACGACGCTTAAGCAGCAGTGAAGATGCAACTTACCTCCTCCAAAGGCAGAAAAACATACAAGGAATAAAAGTCAAAGTGCGGCAGTGAGAGGGAGTTTGACGGACAGAAGAAGCAGCAGGTCTGGTGCGAGTCCAGTTAGCCCGGACCGTGTTTCTCTTTATGCAACCACTCACACAAACACGCTGCTGTAGTGTGTAGCTTTCGTAACACTGTTTTTATCTAATTTAACTGCATTGCCCACAATGCAGCTGGGTTGTCTTCACAGAGCATGCGCGGCGCCGTTTACGCTCCGGAGGAGGGTCGGCTCGTGCCTGTAGCGTAGTGGCTAGCCCCAAGAAGGCACTGACTGACTGACTGCTGCCACGGCTGTGAGCTATTATTGTTTTTCTCTGTGCACTGCGGAAAGTCTGTGGTTGTGCTAAAGTATGAACAGAGATACTTTTACGGGAGGCCGTGGGAAGAAACCGGCGGCTCCCGATAAAGTCGACATGTCATTAGGTAAGCTCCTCGACGGCTAACATAAACGTTACTAAAATAGGATACTAGCTAATGTTACCTACTCACTGCTGGGAGGTTGTCAGCAGCTAGCTAGCTGAATGGGTGTCTTTTGAGCGTTGAGACTCCCTTGTTTATCATTTCTCCTCCTGTAAAATTCACAGACGACATCATTCGGTTGAACAAAAAAGAGCAACAGTTAAAAAGGAGACAGGCCAGTGTGAACACTCGACCAGTCAAGAAGAAGAAAGGCCGTTTAGCCCAAGCAAAGGGAGTTGCGCCAAGGACTGCTGGAGCGGTCCAGAGAGGTGAGTGCTAACACCTTCTCCCCTGCTGTTTCCAACTTTAGTAACCTTATTTTTTGTTTTAGCTGTATACGTGTGTAATAGGGCTAATATTATCATTGCCAGGAGGCATCGTATCCCGGGGTGGAGCACCCAAATTAAGAAACAGAAGAGTTCCCCCACCACCGGTCCGACGACGGGGTCAAGGGGTCATCACAGGGCTGGCGGCCCGGAGGCCAGCTGCCCTGCTGAAGCGAGTCGGCACATTTAACAGAGCAGCAACCAACCAGGTAATGGAGGAGTGCAGTCTACACCAGGCATGTGTGTCTGGGCTCTCACACATAGATGCAGACTGCTGGAAACACAGTCTTCACTCATTCACTCTGCGTTCATGTGCTGTCGCAATGATCGGAAAAACGTCCGACTGGGAAAATTGATGTGAATGCCCTCTCCACACCTCTGAAAGTTTGAGAAACTTACCTAAGTCATTTATGGTATCGTTTCCCTTGCTCGTCCTTGTAACAAAAATACTGGAAACAACTTTTTTTGGTGTCCGTGTTGCTCCCACATTCTGACATGAGGCACATGAACACACAGCTGTCAAGAGCGACTTCCCAACTCAGGACCATCCAAGGAGCATGTGAATGCAGCACTGTATCTGGGCTATATGGCCTCACATGAATATCACAATATATTTAGGTTATATTGAGAGATATATGCTATATATCAATATTTTGAAGTCTCCCCAAGAGCACTTCATAAATGCTAGAATGCAGGAACAAAATCAAGTATCATGACACCTCTATAATATTGACATTACAGCAATACTGTCGGGATGACTATTGGTACTTTCACAATAAATGAACACAATGAGATTTTTGAGAAATAATCATCAGTGATATGGGTATGATGACTAACTTGCCAGAGTAAAGGCAAGTATTAGACCAACTAGAACAGTCTGGTAAGTTCAGACAATTACTTTACTGTAATGCAGCCTTTAAAACCAGGGAAAGACAACAATTATGTCATAAATCGATATCCCAAATCTAAGACGATATATGGTCATATGTCAGGAAAGCATTAGAGTATCAATATGTTGCCCGCCCTTATCAAAGAGTAACCAATTCATATTGAGAGTAAATGAAACCTGATCAGCTTCTGCAGGACCCTGCCTGCACTCGCTGACAAAGAGAGCATTCAAAAAAGACAGAGCTTGAGTACTCTTCAGAAAACTGTTCTATACGCTACCTGCTAGTGACCTGTCCTTCATCATACCCAGAGGCAGAGATTTCTTCACATCCCGTTGCCTGGCAACAGAAACCAGCGGCCGCCGTCTGGTATTCAGGAACCGCTTACTCACTTTGTTAGCTGCCCCCGATGTTGTCTGCTCCATACGTCCCTAGAAATGTTTCCATTTTGTTTCCCGGCCTAGAAATGTGATTTATTCAAGGCCAGTAGGGCTCGATGCGAACATCAGTGGATGTGATTGGAACCATTACAGACAACCATAGCAGCCTAAATTGTCTTTTTCTATCAAGCATCAACACTTAATATTCTGTAATGTCATCCTGTTTGAGGATTCACAGAGTTGAAAATGAAGCAGCTGAGCTCCATTTATAAATGCAAATTTGAATTGTGGCTTTGTTTTCTCTGCATATAAAAATGATACAGATGGATATCTAAATGTGGGTCTAAAGGTGTTTTTTTTTTTTTAATCAAGTATTGACGCTGGTTTTGAAACAAAGGTTTTGCTTCCACTGTTGGTTTTGCATTTGGTCACACTGTATCTGTTCTCCACTGCACTTCCCTTTACAGAAAACAAGACAGAAAAAAAAGCCCTTCATTCAACGCCCTGAAGCCCAGTACAGGAAGCCAGAGGTACAGAGGAGGCCGTACCGGCAGCCCGATCCCCAGAGAGGCCAGAATGTAACGTCTGTCAGGAGACCTTTTCAGCTGCAAAGGAGGTGAGAACACCTTTTATAAATAACAGCTTGTGTACAGCCCCACAGCGCGCTTGTGTTAATGTGTAGTCCTCTCTGAAAACAAGGAGAACAGCGGGAGTGGTGTAAGAACTCAATGTCGGGCTGTTTTTGCAACTATTTAATTACACACACGACTAAGTTTTAAGAGGTGTAATCTAGAAAGTAGAAAGATCTAAAGGTTCTACTTTATGTGGTTAAATGTGCATTGTATACAGCATCACACACAGTACACTGTAATAGACCTACATCGAATACACAGCTGTGTTTCAATACTGTTTTTGTGTTGCACTCATGCAGACCACTGCCACCTGTCCAGCAGACTCAGAGGGAAGCACGTCAGGCCACCTTTCTTTTTCGCAGAGGGATCAAGGTACACGACTTTAGATTAGCCTGGATGTGTTGTAGATTTCCTTCTAACATACAGTATGTACAGTATAACCTGTTTAATCTAGACCTTTTAAAGGAGAGTTGACCCAAAATCAAAAATACACGTGTTTCTTCTTATCTTTAGTGCTTTTTATCTATCTAGACAGTTTTAAGTTTTGGAAATATTGCCTGTAGAGATGTCTGCCTTCTCTTGAATGTAATTTAACTAGATGTTATTGACCTGCAGTGCTCAAAGCGCCCCAACAAACCCCCAAACATTTTAAAAACACGGCAGCAACGTCTCTTTCCAGAAATCTTGAGTCGGTTTCTCAAGGCCTTGTTGTGAACAGTTTCATGTTTGAACTATTCTCTTTACCAAACTTCACCCGGCAATTGTATCAGCCCGCAGAAGAAACGGGCTTCTGCTCATGGATGCAAGATGTAAACATTAAGGCCCTGGTCACACATACGTGTAAGCAAATCACCTCATTTTCACCTCACTTTATGGGTTTGTTGTCAGTTTGAGGTCTCTGCTACTGGCTTAGGCCACGACTTCTCTGGTCACAAGTCCACAATAAGCCAAAGTGCAGACATGCTTCGCCGCCATATGCAGATGTTTTTCTTTTTGCCCTTTTGCTTGCTTAGAATGGAGGTGAACGGGAGGCGAATGTTGATTTAACGTATATGTGACCGAGTGCTAACTGTATCCATCTCGACTGAGCTGAACTAACACGGAAAGGGTGACACAGAGAAGAAAATGGTTCCAACATAAAACAGCCTGTGAGCTGTTTAATGTGTGAGGTCTGTGGATTATCTCGAGTAATGTGTCTAGAAAGAGACATTGTTGTTGAATTTTCAAATGTAGTTTTTGACACTTGAAGCACCACAACACAATGCAGTCTAGTTATATTCCAGGGAAGTCAGCCATCTCTCCAGCTGAAATATCAAAATTCTGCGACTCACATCAAAACAATCTGGATGGATAAATCAGACTTCAGGAAGGAAAATTATGTATTTTTACATTTTTGGGGTGCACTGTTCCTTTTAAGACCTAAAACTGTCATTAAACTAAATCTGAACATCAATACACAAGTGTTTATTCTTCACGTTCATTGCCCCATCTCACAGGTGCAGGCCCAGGTGCAAAAGCCAAATCCTCGCACTCCTCCGGTCAGAACTCGACAGTGAGTATTCTGCTTTAATTGCCTGTATTACTCTGCTGTGTGTGCATGTGTGGAGCAGAGGGAGTCACACTGAGGGTATGGAAGGAGACCGCTGTCATTTTTAGGGCCAGTGTCTGGTGCAGTTGTGTGATGAAGTACAACTCTTCTGTTTATCCACCAGGTGGCGCACATCAACAACCAGCAGTGGAATCTTGACTGTTTCAATTGACAACCCCACAGCCCTGACTCAGCCTGAGTAAGTATCACAAACCCTGCCGACATTCTTTGCACATTGTTGTTTATATTTAGGATATCATCTTGATAAGCACATTTTTAAATTCATTGTATGGAATTTGGAAATATACATGATGGTATCCACACCTCAATCACTGACTTACTGTGTGTCTTTTTCGTAGGCCTCCCTCTGCTTGGACCCTTCATCCCCCGGCTGCCACCTCTGCTCCTGTCAAGGTGGAAACGGTGGAGAAGAAAATCCCAAAAGGAGTGCCTCTTCAGTTTGACATCAACAGCGTTGGGAAACCGGTGAGAGCATGTTACTTAGATTTCTGTATTTCTATAGTTTTTTGTATCCCCATACAGTCTCAAAAAAGTGTGCTAACATGCTACTGGTGTACTCTTTCTCTCCTCAGCAAACATCGATGACCTTGAACGAGCGATTCCGCATCCTCAAGGATCGACGCACTGCCACAGCACAAAGCACAAAAGGCAGCCGGTTTGTGACCGTGGGTTAGCCGGCAAGAGGACGCTGGCTAGTGCAGCTTAGAAGCCCCTTTATCCTGCTCAGACCCACACAGTGAACCCCACCTTCCTGACGGATGGGATGTGCTGACCCGCTGACTCACTTTACCAATGGGAGGGAGGGCAGGCGTGGGACACGCAAGTGCAACGAGCACAAGAACTCCACTGAGAGCCCACGTGTACGAGTGTCAATGGAAGAGTTTATTTAAAATGAGTTCCCATTCATTGTCCATATCATTGTACTCCACTGTTTGTATTGTGGATGTCCTGTACTGGGAAGGGAAGAGCTTTTGTCTTCTTTGGACTTGGAACGGTTCACACTATTATGGAGACTGCTTGGAGGTAATGCTTTTCAGAGAAGACCGCTATGTATTTGCTAGGGTGGCCCGTATGTTCTCAATACCCTTTTTTGACATTTTTGAGAATTGTTTTGTAAAGTTTCTTCAAATAAACAAATTGCTCTTTAAAGATCTGGTACAGCTTCAAGTCAAGTTTGTAGCACAGCAGCTCTGAAAATCTTCTTTTGTTGTCAAACAGTGCCATCTGGCTGTGAAACAGAAACCAGCCACCTTCTTGTTAGTGTTTTTATGTATCCAGAGTTCACTCACTCATCTTCAGCATCTTCAACATTGCATCCTGGTGTGGGTTTATAAACGGTACAAAGAGGAGCCATTAAAAATCAAAGCTCCATGAAGAGCAGTTTGAGCTTCCAGAAGTTGGAATTTATTTCAGGTAGTTAACAGTAAAAGCTCTCTCGAACGCTGCAACCAGAAAATGAGTTGTCAGCTATAAAATCAACCGACAACTATTTTGATGATCACTTAATTTGTTTAGCTAATTTATATAAAGAGGTGTCACAAGTCTGATTCCAGCTTCTTAAATGTGAACATTTTCTGGGTTCTTCACTCCGCTCTTTCAGTAAACTGAATGTCTGGGTTGTGGGCGAAACAAGACATTTGAGGACAGCATCTTGAGCTTTGGAAAACATTGAGACATTTTATAGACCAAACAAGTAAACAATTAATCAGGAAAGTACTTGACAAATTAATCAACAATGAAAATAATCATTATTTGAAGTCCCATTTAGTATACTACTTGTATTAAAGGAGCTCTGTGGAACTTAGTGTATGTCATCGGCCTGCAACATGTGAGAAACAGCAATCCTGTTGACCAGCTGGTTTCAGTCTACATCCTTGCAACATAATACATAGACGTCACAACTGTTATTTCATCACACGCCGTTTCTAATTTTTGTTATTTTATTAGTGATGTTTTCAACTAAAATTCTTACACACAGGTATGAATCGGCCACCTGTCGCATTCATACTCGAAGCAGGTAGTGAGCAGCATATTAACAGAGTAACTGCTAACTGTAGCTGCCATTAGCAAGTTAGCTCAGTTAAGCGTGCAGCCGGTAGTCTATGCTGTGTATTGGTGTTTACGCTGCTTGCACAGGAGCTTTAGAGCAAGGCTGGGGCTAGCTGGTTAGCATGCTAATTTCACTGCAACAGCAACACAACAGACGTCATCATGTCAAACCTGTTATCTCTTCACATTCTGTTGATTTAAATTCATTTTTGAACATTTTAACCTAAATTCTTACATAATGCCCCCTTAAAACACCTTAAAATCAACATATGGCAAATTACAAACTTATTAATACATGTAAATTGTTACATAGAGCCCTGTTAAAGTATTTTCTAGGCCTCTGTAAGAAAAGAAACCGACATAATTTGGAATCTGAATATTGCTTTTATTTAAATACATTAAAATTTGCAATGTAACAAAACTATTGGCATATGAAATTCAAACACCATTTAAATGAACAAAACATGGCTCACTTCATTTTTCTGTGACTAGTGTCAGTAACACTAGGTTATTTTTCTCTCTGCCCACTCTCTGCTCTGCATTGTTTTCCCCGCATTTACACTGTTCACAGACTATCTTACAATACGAGTGCTGAATAAAAATGAGGTAAGAAAGTGGTTTGAAGATTACAGATCATGCAGAACATGCTGAACAGCAACAAAATAGTTTGTGAAGGAGGAAGTAACAAAAAAAAAAAAAAAAAAAGAAAGAAAATACATGAGTGTGCATTTAAAAATAATCAATTTACACAGCTTTTGCATCTTTGGTTACAAAGTAGGTTGAATGATTTCACAGCTTTTCCCCCCCTGGCCCCCTCAGGAAAACATCGGGGAAAAAAACAAAAACAAAAAAAAACATGAAGGAGGCGGGTATGGCAACACTAATTCACTTTTAGAGAGGACTGCAACCGAACTGAATCTTCATCCAACACCTTCTGCAGGCTCGAGTTTAAGATTTGATGTCAGCAGGTGAAGAATCACCCATCAAGGCTCTTAATACTTTAAACTATACAATAATGTACATTCAGGCTGGAGCTGCGAATTGGCAATTGCAGAGTAAATTTTGAGTTAGTGTTCAACGTTTGTCAGAATTTCTTTGTTTTTGCCCGCATCTTTGAAAGGAAGAGTTCGCCTAAGATGACAATTCAGTCGTCATCTACTCGTGTCCCATGTCGATGGCGAGTCGGGTGAAGCTTCGCAGCCCACCGAAACATTTGCGGAGCTTCACAGCAAAACAGAGACACAGCATTCTCCTTAACAGCTGAAGTAGATGGGGACTGAAAAAAATTAAAAATAAAATGGCTCCATACAGCTTAACCGGCGTAATCAAAGTCATCGGAAGTCCCGAGGTACCAAACTGATTTGAAACGACCTTATTCACACCCTCGATGCGTGGATGAGCTGGTGTACCCACTTCAGCTGGGGTGCATGCTAACACTTTTAGCAAAGCAGCTACAGTGAAGATTTCCACTTTGAGAAGGGTGAATGATGTCTTATGAAATCAGTCTGGGATTGTGGGGCTTCCGGAGACGCGGATTACGCTTGGTCGAGCTGTACGGAGCCATTTTATTCACTTTTTTCGGCAGTTTTATCACGTTGAAAAACAAGCCACCATCTACTTCGGTTGTTTGGGAGAATGCTGCAACTCCAGGAGCTCCAGAAATCATTCGCGGACTACGAAACTTCACCCGACGTTCCATCAACACGTGAGTAGATAAAGACTGCATTGTCACTTTTTAGGTGAACTCATCCTTTAACAAGTAAATGTAAAGCATTGCCTCTGGGAAGTACAGCCAATCTGTTGTGAAACACTGTAAAAGAAAAGAGGAAACGAGTCACTGGGCTATTGTTAAACAGGTTTCATGAAATTGTTCATTTATGAAAATAGCAGCCCCGTAATAAATAAAAACACTTGACAGTAGAACTCAAAAGACCGATGCAAAGGTTGGACTTGATGTGAAAGTAACGGCAGCGGTGTGGCGCTCCGGGGAAAAAAAAACAAAAAACAGACTCTCTCCCACTTCTTACTTTACAACATGAAACAGCAAGGCTAAAAATACCCCTGTACCCACTCGGTTATCTCTCACTTAAAAAAATAATCACTCTCTTTTTGACAATCAGTCTCGTTTGTTTTTTTGTCCCTTATGTGAGGCGGACCCCTCCCTTTTCCACACCCACGCTTTGAGCATGCCTCAGGTCAGGTCTATGGCCGGTCTGAAGACACCCTGTCCACCACATGTTGGACCCCGCAGTCAGCCGATCCGGGAACACAGCCAAGATGGAAAAAAAGAACCAAAAAACACCCTGACCTTCCCTGACACTCTGCCTCCACACACACGCTCTCTGTCTGACTCTCTTTGTCTCTCTTGATGATTGCATTAACACTGGAAAGGCCCACAGTACAGATGCACACACACTTACATTTCACAGTCACACTTGCGCGCGCGCACACATACACACACACACACACGCACAAGCACTGTACTTTGTGGTCAAGCTGGTGGCTAAGAAGACAAAGTTTTTTTTTTCTTCTTTTTAATTTCACATACACTAATTGTAATAAGTTGTAGCGAAGATGCTCTTCTTTTTTTTCCCGCCCCATGCGAAGCGGGGCAGATGCACTTCAAGCGGAGGTGACGTTGGGTTGCTGTTGTTGCTGTTGGCCGGGATCGAGCTGAGGCTGTGTCTGGAGCTGCTGGGGTTTGGGGTGGTGCTGGAGCTGGGGGTGTGACTGCGGCTGAGGCTGAGGCTGAGGCTGAGGCTGAGGCTGAGGCTGAGGCGGAGGCTGGGCCTGTTGCTGGGGCTGGCTGAGTCCTTGCTGGGGAGGCGTGGCGCCCGAGCCGGTGGCCGACTGGGCGGACAGCTGAGACAGCTGCTCGCTGTTGGCCAGGGATTTCAACACAGCGTTCTCCCTCTCCAGCACAGAGTTCCTCTCGTACAGCTCCTTGATCTGCTCCTTTAAGACCTCCACCTCCTCGCGCACGGCATACATCAGATGGCTTTTCACCAGGTCCT
Organism: Lagodon rhomboides; assembly: GCA_039737535.1. Lineage (NCBI taxonomy): Eukaryota > Metazoa > Chordata > Actinopteri > Spariformes > Sparidae > Lagodon > Lagodon rhomboides. The sequence continues at coordinate 8,040,676 of CM077797.1, forward strand.
GCGGGAGAGGAGGAGCGTGACGTGAGATAACATATGGGAGTTGACCGGGGAGGGGGGGAGTCACAAAGAAGCTGATTTATAACGTTCAGACAAGGTCATAAGAGTAAAGCTACAGGGTCTGTTTGTTCATGTATTCATTCTCGCTGTGTGTTCGGCACGTGTTAATGCTTAACAGAAATATAAAGACCCTAAAGGGCTCTTATGAGCAGGAAAACAAGTGAAACAGGCATGAGAGCTATACAGAGGAACCAAAGTGACTTGAATTCAGCACCATGAAACAGTGTACAGATTCTGCACTTTCCATTTTATGGTTTTAAAAAAGGGACGCTATGTAGTTTTGTGGTATTTTAAATTCAGATTTTTAATATCTACAATATTAATGAGGTAACTGAATCAACAAGCTGTTCTCAGAGGAAAATAAGCCAGAACACTGTTTGAAGCCAGAAACGTGGCAGGGTCCGCCACATATAAACAAATTAAAACAGAATGAAATTGTGTTGTCCTTTAATCTCAGTTTGTTTATTCAGTCACAATTTTTTTTTTAATGCCAAATTAGACTAAATAAACAGTCAATGAAGATCACTCGCTTCTTCCCTGAAACTACATAGTGCGTGTTAAATTAAATTAAATGACAAAACTTTACTCAGAGAGGTGTGTGATCAATGGTAAAATGATTACTCACCATTGCCTGTTCAATTTTATTATCAATGGCAGCGACGTTGGTTCCGGAGGCCCTGTGAGAGAGAAAAAAAAGATACGTTAGAATCTGTCTCATGGGTTTTAACAACTCCAAGAGGGGAGTCACGCTTTCTTGTCCCTGACGGATAGTTAAAGTGGAAAATATTGCAAAACGCACAAGTGAACGAGAATCTTAACTGGAAACACAAACTTTATGAATGACACAAAACAGACAGGACCACTGGTGCTCAATTAATCAAACCACCTGCCGTGGGCCCACCACAGGAATCTAGGGCAGGCCATGTAATCACCTCACCACTCCCTGGTCATGCTACATACATCACAGCTCCAATGTAGGTGCAGAGAGAGAAAAGCTAGGCTGCGGGCGACAATGCAGGTCAGCAGTCCGTGAGAATAACGCATCAGTTTTAGCGTGGAGGTGTGGTAGAGTCTCCGACGACCCCCACCTAGACAACCCCTGCAGGGAAAAGGACGAACGCCAGACATGAATGTATGGCTCTGATGACCCAGTTTTGTTGGTCTGATTGAAACCCATTCAGAACTTGTTGCACTTCCAGCACACTTCCAACACGTCAGAGTGTCTGCTGCTGTGTCTGCTGGGTCATCAGCACATTCTTTAATGGCAGACTCAATTTCACACATTCATGTTATCAGCCTTTAAAAAACGAATTTAAGGATAACGTTTAGTATAACTGTCTGCCACGCTACGTTAACAACACACCACTAAAGAGCACCTCCTTCTATCACAGGACTGTTCTTCCACTGAGTCCAACAGATCTGATGACTCAAAGTCCCTGAACATCAGAGTCACATCATTAATCGTCACTGATGAAGCCGAAAAGTAGATTATGGCTTTTAAAAAGTACTTCGCCTTAAAGTTAGAACAATGTCTGCGCGGGCAGTCCCGCAGAGGCACGCGGTCCTGTGCGGACAGTCACGCGGACCCCCCCCCCCTCGTTACCTGCGGCGAACGTGAACGGAGAGCAGCGGCTCGCGGGGCGCGGGGCGCCTCGGGTCCCCGGAGCAGCACGGTGGTTTGTAGGAGAACGTGCACGGCATGGCGCTGACCGCTGCGGGAGCTACATCGGCGGAGGCGAGGAACAGACAAAGTCCGCCGGAGTGAACCGGAGCCGGTTCAGTGGGGCGACTGTGACCGTATTTAGAAAGATGAAACATAAACCGACGGGTGGAGAAGCGAGAGGAGGTGACAGGAGGCGGGGAGACGCCTGTGACAGCTCTGCTCCGCCCGCTCCATTGACTGCAGCCTGGAGGAGCACAGTACGGAGGCCCGGGAGAGCCAAGATTGAGTCAACGTCAATCCGGGTGGTTTAATGTGAACCCGTTCACAAATGGGCCAATAAACGGGTTGTATGTTAATTATTTACATCAAACTGAAGCCTTAATTAATAAAATAATGTTTTGATATTATATGTAGGCCACATTAAAAATGTATAACGCTACTACAGAGAGAGACGTCTTCATTTACAGTTTGTTAGTCAACTAGTCGCTTTATTTAAGGGATCTGAACTGCTGTGAGGCTGACAATGTTCTCGGTTTTGCAGGTTTTTGTTATCAAACCAAAATACTGGAGGATTCTGACCAGGGAGAACCAATCACAATGCTGTTGATGATCATTTGTGGTGTAATGCAATAAATGTTATGGATTATTTAATTAGGATACAAAAAAGATGACTGTGTTCCAGTAAAGCTATCAAATAAAAGATGTTATTAGATTACAGATACATTCATACATACATATTACTGCCAGGATTACAATTTAAAAATAAAGAATGATTTACTCGTCTGTAACCATGCACGTGCAATACAACCATTCACAACCATCAACGAGTCTCACACATCACTCTGGTCTGAAGTGAAACCAAATACACTTTGAAATTTTTATACTTCAGATTGAAATATTAGGATATTTAATCCCTCTACACTTTATTTGCATATGTTTGCTACTGAGGTAATCCAAAAGTAATCAAGTTACATGACTTTAATATTGTGATACTTGGATTACGTTACTGACTACATTCTTTAACAGGTAATTAGTAATTATCGGAGTACATTTTTTAAGTCACCCAACCAGGTAGAAAACCCCAGCATCACGTACCAGCTAATCCTCTTTTTATAATGATGTTATTTCGAAATGTAAAGAAAGCTAGTGAGAGTTCATCCTTTGGAAAAAATTTCAGTGCTCAAATGCCAAAGATATTTTTGAGATCATTTTGAGTAAGTGTCACCATTGACTGGTTTCTACACAAGAGGGCACTGCCAAGCTAACTTTCCCAACTTTAAAATGTTTTGCGCGGTGTCCTCAAGAGGCCACAGCATCAGATAAGGCTGCCTATAGCCTACCCCCAAGGACATGATGTCCTGTTCCTCAACACCATCTCATTTTTGTGTGAGCAGGGCCAGAGGAAGCACTCAGTAGATCGTTATCAGCGGGCAGGACCGGGGAGGGAATGTTCCCCATACCTCTGCTGCTATACAACACTGTCACTCACATCCTCTGTAATACACTACTGCCTTTGATCCCTGCCAGACATGTAGGTGTCTCACATACATACATCTCACAGCGAACAAGGCAGACACGCGTTGACGAAGATGCACACGGTGTCAGTCAGTGTGTTCAGATAGGCACACACCCAGGACTTTCGAGAAATAAATGTACAAAAGAATGCAGATTTCAGCTGTCAGTAATCACTCATTAGTCTCGTTCTCCCCCTCATAGACCTTGTTATGTGACCCCCCCACCCCCCAACAGTGCTTACATAACCAAATGTTACAAGAAAAAAAAAAGAAGAAGAAGAAAAAACTGCGTCAACCTCAGCTTCACCCTCCACCAAATGTGTGTTTAATTTAGGCAAGGCGTCACACACAGACCCTCCTACAGTTTTCCTCCCTAACAGGAGTTTTCAATAGGCCTGTGCCCAGAGGAATCTCTCACTCTATAAAGTACAGACCCTGAATGGACTCTCTGGGCTACACCCTTGTTGCTTCACCAGAGATTTCAGACAGTGCAGACAAAAACCATACTCGACAGCACTACAACACAGCATTTCACACACATTGTACACTAGTCAGGGCCCATCATTAGCCTGCTGAACTTGTTCCAACTGATTTTTTTTTAAAAGGTCAATTCAACCTTAATAAACCAGTTCCAAAAGTGCTTTCTTTTTACTTCAACATGAATAGAGGGAAGTCAAATTTGTGTACAGGCACAGATAGTAGTGAAGACGGCATCAACTTCTTTTTTGACACCCACAAGAAATGGGTTTCTAACACTCCTTTCACACACGCAGCCACATGCAGCCATGTTCTGGCATTTGAATCCGGACTTGTCTCGCAAACTTGTTCAATATTATATTGCAAGACCACCGGACACTTGACTTGCACCACCCACTCAAACATCACTGCAGACCAAGTATACCACCCTCATGGCATGGATAATGGATTAATTGCCTTAGTCATTTTTCAAGCAAAATAGCAAACATTTGCTGGTTCCAGCTCCTTAAATTTGAGGATTTGCTACTTTTGTTTGCCATTTATGAAAGTAAATCAAGAATCTTGAGGTTTTGGACTGCTGGTGGGACAAAAGAAGGAAGATCCATCAAAAAGTATGCATAAAAATGATTACTTATAATAAAAACTTAGTGTAAGATGAACATCAAGAATCATCCTGGGAAGGGATGTTTGGGCCCAAACCTCATGTGAGAAGTGAGAAAATTTCCATTATGATTTCCTGCAACGCAAATTTATTCCTTCTTTCTCTCACCGAAAGTCCAAAACCCAAAGATATCTGTTAACTTTGACAAATAGGAAAAAGATTTAGGTAAGACTCTTGTTTATTGAATTTTTTGGAACACATGTAAATAAATTACACAACAAAAATAGTATACCATTTATCGTTTAGACAATATACAGTACAATTATCATAAACAACTATATACAGGAAGGACGTCCAGAGGTTTCTTGACCGATTATAATCTTGACTGATCGGTTTTGGCCAACAGGTTAGGCTGCTGACGTCGGTGCTGTCACAGTCCTCTACTGTTTTGGCAGTGATTCCTGTAGAAAAGAATAGCAAAATTACATATCGGACAGTAAATACAGCTTTTAAAGGACCTTGAAATTACTTTAATTCATTATAACACAACTTTGGATTCCTTTTTTTATGTAGTGACAAATATTCCTGACATCAACCAGGGTTAACCAAGTAGCCTCTGTTATATCAGATGTGTGCCATTTACCATCATTTCATATTTACCAGTTTTTCATGTTTTAATTATTTTTACTACTCATTTTGACAGTGGTGTGTAAAAGCTCTACTTGCTGGACTTTTGTTGTACACCTTGGAGTACCTGGCCTAAGAGAATCCAACACCTCAACTGCTGTGACTGAAAAGTCATCCTCTTTGCAAAAGATATAATTATTACAGAAAAATGGATAAGGATGGAGAACTACTCCATCACAAAGCAAACCAACGTGATATGATAGAAGGACACGTATATATGAAATGTATCCATCAAAGATACATATTACATGAATAGTGGTCTGATCCATGCTGCTATCAGCATCAAGTTACACTCACCTGCCAGAGACTCTGCAGAGATTGTGGGAGCAGCCGGGCATGGTTCTGCCATGAACTGACACTACGAAGGCTGGAAGTTGATGCTTCCCTCTCATAACTATAGCACACAGAAATAGGCTACATCAGCACATTTGTAAAACGTCCAGTTCAAAGTCTATATGAATGAACATCATCTAACGACATCAGCTCATAAATATAATGCAAACCATATTCAAAGATATACGCAATCTTCCCATGACCTCCGAACAGTGGACTTGGCCTTTCATGCGTGTAGCACACAAGAATTAGTCCACCTCTCTCACATACAGCTCGTCTGGCTAATGTCCAAACAGCCCAGGGTATCAGTGCATGTGTGATTAGATCCACAGTACGTGTAAACGTTGGCCTGCGTGTAAAAGGTAATGTTACATGTAAATATGTATCATAGGTCAATAGTCTATCATAGCTAGCTAGCTAATGTTAGCTACAAGCTGCTATCGTTACTGCTGGTCTATCACATACGACAGCAACATAAGGAGCTAACGTTAGCTACTTTGACTACATAATGCAGAGTAATAATACATTTCCCCCAACCAAAACAAAGAGGCTCATTACCTGTCCAGCAGACACACAGCTACCATGGCGTCCGTTTTCAGGCCTTCGACTTGATCCGTTGTTGCCATCGCTCAAAAGACACTCCAGTGTTCATCCTCGTTTCACTTCTTGCGCAATCCAACTTCTTTCTTTCTTTTCTTGCTCTGTTTGGCAGTGCAAGCTGGTAATAAAAAGTATGGCTGTTCTTTCTCTGCCATTCTTGTCCACAAACAATGAGCTCACTTCACCACAGCTCCGGTAGTGCATTGCGTAGACTCCTGTCAGGCACAATGAGCGACGGGTGGAGTCGGTGCAGGGTGGGCAGGTAAAGACAGATTGATGGACAGGTAGGCTGTCCATACAATATCATGGTCTACTAAACTTGATTGGATGAAGTTTTCACAGATCTGTCGCAGCCACAGACAATAGGTTCTTTTTCTTTTTTCCCCAAAGCATTTGATATTATATATTTACATTTAGGGCATTTAGCAGATGCTTTTGTCCAAAGCGACTTACAATAAGTACATTTGTCATGTATGCGGGGTCGAGGTGAAGTCTGAACAAACGGTCCTGAGTCTTTTGCGGAATATGGCGATTGATTTGGCTGTCCTGACATTGGTCGGAAGTTCGTTCCACCACTGAGGCACCAGAACAGAGAAGAGTCAAGACTTTGCTGATTGCTGTCTGGATGTTGAGAGATTTTTTCAACAAATGTAATAATAAATGCTTCTGAACAGAATTACCAACCCCAGCGTTAACGGAGAACCAAACCAAACCGTGGCCTCAAAACCAAGGTACATGCCGAACTGAGATTTTTGTGTACCGTTACACCCCTATGATTTAAAACATATCTGCTTGTGAACAAAATGTTGCATAGTATAATGATAATGGAAGCATCCATATTATCATTGTTTTAAAAACAATCTTCTCAGGGGTCTCCTGGTAAACAATGGTAACCCTGTGTTTAATGTTACAACAATAAGAACTGTGGGCAGTTGCCTTAGGCAGAGGCTGCAGAAATGCGGACTTACGGAAAGTGGCCATAAAGGACTCAAAATGTCCGCGAGAGAGCCTTCATGTCCTTAAGGATTCGGCAATGGGACGGCCATAAACCCTTGTGGATTTACCGGGAACGGGCCTCAAAGTCCGTTAATCTGAGTGTGGACATTGGGATTGGGGCTAGGTCTGCTTCCTGGGGTCAAAGTTGGTAAAGACAATTCTGCTGAGTCATGATGGTTTGGGCAACTACCTTTCAGCTGCAAATGTACGAGTTACACTGTAGGAAGCAGGAACAAGGAGTCAAAACCATATTAGGACACCATCTGGTGCCCCAAGTAGACCTTCCAAGAAAAACTGGCACTGAGGGGAGATTTCTGGAAACCACAACATGATTGAGTAGTGCTCATGAGCCTGGTTAAAGCACCGCTCCTGACACACATGATCTTGTTTATGCCTCTGGATCTAACGTCAAAGCCAAGAACTTGTTTGAGCGCCTGACTTCAACACAAAACAAGCCGAACGCATGGTGAACCCCCCCCCTCCTGTTCTCCCTGCTTTACAAAGCAAATAGTATGCAGTATAGTGTAACTACTGATGTAAGTAAGGTTAAGGCCTGCAGGGCTGAGGGCTGGGCTGAGATAAAAGTATATCGTATTGTATAAAACAGAATGCTAATGAGGGCTTCAACTCACTCTGCCACTGATTATGCAACCAACGCCTATGTAAACTTCCCCTTCTACATTAACATGACTGACTGACGTTTACAAGCTCTGGGTAGAGGATGGTGTTTCCTATACAGGGTTAGCTGTAAAACAAGAATGTCAATAAAAGGTCCATTAGAGGAAGAAAAGTTTACACTCACACAAAGCGTGGGCAAGTGGGGCAGTGAGGGTGAATAACTCATCCGAACATCGAATAGTTGTCATTCCTTGCCTCTGGCAGAAATGCTGGCAGGTTTAAGAGCGGTAGGTTTCCTTCAGCAGCACAGTAAAAACAAAGCCACGTCTATTTATCTCAGCCGGAGACATGATAAGGCAAGTGGAGAGCCTCGGAGGCGAGGCCTGATCGAATGCCCAAGGACAACAGGTGCACAAGTCAATCTTACCTAGAAACTTGTGACGCAAATACATCTGATATTAAATTGTAAACCAAAGTCTTTATTAAATCTACTTTATGTCAACGACATATAGGGGCCTGCCGACGGTAAAATCAACAACAAAACAGCACAGACCATGTCTTTGGACCAATCCCAATACACCCCTTGCCCCTTTCACTTAGCCCTACCTCTGAGATATGCACGTTCACATCTAGGGGTAGGGTGTCCCAATTGTTTCTGGGATAGACAGGTCAGGTGAAGTGTGAAGCCCTGTAGCCTTTTTCAGAGGCACACTTAAAACAGAGGGTTATGAGAATTGTCATTTCAATGTATTATAGTTATTTTGTTCTACAACAATCATAAAACAATCACTTCCAGCTTGATAATGTTTCAGTAGCTAACTAGCTAACATTACTTTGTAAAGGCTGATTTGTGCACGACAGTCCCGCATTTTGACGTACGAACACTTTCTCTCATCAAATCATATCAGATCCAAGAACCAGACAACTTCAACTGTTTATGTACCATTACATAACACAGCTGTGCCTGTAATGGGGCATCATCAGTACCCCAGCAGAGAAGAAACGAGGAAGTAGCAACCAAGAAAGCATCAAAACATTCAGCATAGCAGGACTTATATACTGAAAGACAACACCCCCATGCTGATGTTATATCAGGTATAATACAGTCATGGAGTAATGGACAGGTGGAGAAAACTTATGTGTTTTTGGGCATTAGAACATGTAAACCTATTGTAGTAGTAACAAAATAAAATGATGAACCTGAAAATGAGCATAATTATGTCTCCTTTAAAAGTTCATCCATCCATTGAATAACTGTCAAGAAATCTGACTAAACATCATACATTTTCAACTTCCAACTTCATGGTGGCTCTAGGGGAAAAGTCAGGGGGTTTTGAAAATTAGTAAGATTCTTCCTCTGGTGGCCACAAATGTCTGTACCGAATCCATTCAATAGCTTTAAATATTTTAGAGTTTAGATATATCAGTCTGGACCAAAGTAATAACCTGACAAACCAACACATCCCCAGACTTAGTACAAACTATGGAATCTATTTGTAAATATGGACCTTGAGACAAAGACGCTTGTAGACTGGAAGATGAGTAAGGATAATAAAAGTAAGAACTCCTCCGTGTCGCAACCTCTGTGAGGTTTTAATAAGTTCTGTCCTTGGATCCCTTAATAAATCAGTGTGTCTGTACACTTTTCTAAAAGTTTGAATATTGAATACTGTTGAATATGTAATTAGAAAATGTATTTTACTGTATGGTTTTTCCGTTTGAGAAAAAAATGCCTAGTCAAGATTGATGAGAAGGAAAATAAAAATATACACAGAGAAGAGGATGACTTACTACAAAAGCTCCTCTGCCAGGAGCATGTGCCAAGTGAGCCACAAGGATGCCCATATGGGGGACTTTTATTTTGACAGCGCCGTCTTCTGCAGTGCATCTGACATAGTTCTCCTGTGTAGCTGGTGAGGCTTGAAAAACACATTACAGTAGTGACAGAGTCAGATACCAGTCACAAACCTGTGTATTACATGTTAGTATTCTCCACACGTCATTTTCATGACATTGAGAGAGAGGTGCCAATATATAGCTGTCCACGTGGTCTGACGTCATTTCCATACATGGACTTACATAACTATCTGATTATGTAACTATGTAAGTGTTACTATCACATTTAAAGCGACAGCTGATGAGTATTTTCATGATTAATTGTTCAGTCTTTAAAATCCCCTCCAAAAAAGAAGAAAAAACCTAATTATTAGACTCTTTATTTAGTATCCTCAGATTTACGAAGCTGCAAACTGCAAATATTTTCTTGACAAATGACTGATTTATCAATGATCAAAATAGTTGGCCTTAGTTTTCTTTGATCGACTGATAGAAGTCTGAATCCTGCGATTATGATTCACCTATCGAGTGATTCGACTTCACAAAGATTCTTGATGCGTCTTGATTTATCTCAGCGTTTGGCATCCTCAACATTCTATATCACTGCACATGGCTACTTTGTCATCAATTAAAACAAACATTATAACATTATAAATAAATCTAATTTCTCTTTTTATTTAGAAAGTCATTTATAATCAGATTACAATAGTCTACAATATAAAAAGCTGCATGTTTTTCAGTATTTGCGTGACCCACCCCAGAAAATAAACATTAAAAAAAAGAAAAAAAAGTCTGAAGTGCATTTCAAGAGTGCTGTCTTCTCTAAAAATAAGGTTTTCACATAGCAGCTGACTTCCTGAATGTGGCAAACATCAGAAACATGACTCTGCTGCACACACCTCTCTCAGAATTTAACTCCAAAGTTGACAACGCCTCCTCGCTGAGTTCTTAATGGCTGTAGAAGCTAGCCTCAGGCGAAAATGGCTAACGTGGTTCGTAATTGTTGTGAGGCGGATTTTACACACAACATGCGTTCATGCTTTTCAGCAAGTTAAAAGGGGCAATATGTAAGAGTTTTAGTTCAAAACATTCAAAACTTGACTAAAACTATCATCAGAATGTGAATAAATAGCCGTTTTGACATTATGATGTCAGAGATATCTACTGAAGTTGGCATGCTATCCAGCTAGCCCTGGGCGTCCCGGTCCAAAGCTCTCAGTCCAAACCGCTAGCTGCACCGCGAACTGAGCTACCCCTTAGCTAGCTAAGGACAGCTACAGTTGGTGGTTACGGGTGATCCGCTGAGTATGAATTTCACAGGTAGCCATTTCTTAGGTATTGCACCTTTAATAAAATCTGAAATGTGGCCAAATGCCCGCTTTCAAAATATTGGGTGTTTTTTTCTTAATCTATCTCTGCTTATCTCTGTCTCCCTACGCTACATCTCCCAACATATAAAGGGCAACGTTACGACGTAACTTTATAACTTCACTTATCAGCCGAGGACAGTCAACACATTAATAAGCTTTAATTTTGAGTGGGCTGCAACTCCTGACTATGTTCCATCACTGCATCGATACAGAATCTGCCACATCTGCATCACAATTCCATAACTGTTACAGCTCTAAAGACAACTATGTTCATAAGTACGTGTTGGAAAGCTAATGTCAGTGTCTTCTTTAGGCCGAATGTCACTTTTGCAACCTCCTCTATGACTTCATCTCGTTGCCTCGGACATGATCCCAAATAAACCTGAATAAAATAAGAGTGACTAAAGGCCATTGCCATGAGCTACCAAACACAGTCTGTCAAACAAAGCCTGGTTATCTAAAACAACAGCAGTGGAGCAGTGTATCCACAAAATCACCGCTAAAAAAAAAAAAAAGAAGTGAAGCATGGGGCCCGTATGAGTGTTATTTGTGCCATCTTATTATGTTGCTCCCTTCTGTGAGTGGATATCACCTTCAGTTGGGCTAATGGAGCGAGCAAAACATTGAGAGCGAATTGAAGTAAAGCAGATAGAGTTTTTAGGTACTGACATTACCTATATTACAGGTTATATCATGAAATTATAATAGAGATTTATTTGTTTGCCATTACTGTGTGTGTGTGTGTGTGTGTGTGTGCGTGTGCGCAGTCCCTCGGTGGCTGGTGATGGTGTGTCAGCTGTATATTTCTCTAAAAACAGTTTCATTTCCTGTCACTCATACGGTTTCATATGCTTCCCCTTTTCATTTTGGTAAAAGGCATCATAAAAATGTCGCAGGCGCTCTGTCACACCACCGTGACAGGATAACAGGCTTTGAGCGTGTGGCGTGTCTGCATGAGCCGCGGTATCATTTATCAATTCAAAAGCTCAGTGATGAATGTATAATGAGACTGTGAATTAAAGTCGTTTGACAGGAACAGCGACACGTGGGCGAGCGTGTGTTCAGGTTGTTATTTAAATCCTGTGTTACAGGTAGCATGCACACACTAACTAACAGAGACACCTTTAAGGCCAATAGCTTTGAGTCCTGAGGAGGTTATTTCAGTATTAGTTTTGGACATTCTCTGTAAAGCATGAAGACACTTTACAAAAGAAATGACCATCTGAGGTGTTGGGACACTGAGACTGTAATAGAGTGAAGCAACATGAGCAATCAGACAGGTGTAAGGAAGTTGTTTTACCAGATTACTTACTAGAAAGTGAAAATTCACGTGAATGATCAACGTGATGAATCATTACAAAAACTGCCTGTTCAAAATGCCTATTAGACTGTAGAGCTACTTCCTGCTCCGTCTGTATTTAAAGAGCCTGGAGTCCGACAACACAATGGGCTATTCAGAGGGGTATTTTGGGTACATATAGGGCTGGGAAATATATCAAAATTACAAGGTTACAAGGTGAATGTATTGTATAATATACAATACACCTAATTGCATAGGTAGATTTATTGTAATTTTTTAAAACACACGCATTTAAAAAAACAAAACTCTGCTTGAGTCCTTTGTGTTTGCTTTTGAGGAGATTGGACGATATCCACATACATATTGTGTATCGCAAAACAGCTGTAAAATATGAACAATATGTCTGCTGAGCGTGATCTTCTGAACATAAACAATCAATCCTAATATTGACTCTAATCTAATATTGACATTAAACTGAATATCTTTGGGTTGTGGACAAAACACAACAGGAACTTTGGGAAACACTGATCAACATTCAATATTATCCAAACAACTAATCGATTAATTGACAAAATTATTGAAGGTAAAAAAATATTTTTAGTTGCAGCCCTTGACGAGAAGATTAATCGGTTAATTGAGAAAAGATTTCGATAGCATAAAGAGTCAACAGTTGCAGCTGTAGTTAGGCTCAGCTTGTTTATAATCTGTCTGAGCGCTCGTGTTGCTTTCCCAATTGCATACCGTTCTATTGTTTGTCCTCCTGCACCCAAAGATCTCAGCAATTAAGCTGCTGCACAAGACAATAGAGACGGTGGCCAAACTTGTGAAAATAACACCCCGGCAGTAAACAAACCTGAATTTTTAAGTGACACGTACAATACACACTGTTACAGATAGTGTCAAAAGAAAGCAGCGGACACGGACGCCGAGAGAAAATTACAGAGTGAGAGAGAGATGTTGTTGAAGATGTCTATTGGCCAATCTTGCGCTTGCTGCCAGGCTTTGTTTCCAAACTCAATCCATGCACATGGAAGAAAAGCAAAGCTCACTGCTACTGAACACTGCACACACTCTGTAACACTCCTGCAGGCCCGTCCAGTCCGATCCAGTATAGTACTGTACCTATCAATGTGGGCCTTTGAGTCCCTTAATCTGCTGCCAGACTGGAAGGCCCGGTAGAAAGCCTTGGAGGGGTTCCTGCGTCAACCACATTTGGGGGAAAAAAGAGAGAAAGAGAGAGAGAGAGGAGGACGAGTTGAAACAGTGAAAGCAGACTAAAGTTCGATTCCTAGAAATGTTTGCTTACGCAACTTCACCCCCCCCCCCAAGGCAAACTCCTTCGCTCGTATCGTGCGGTCAACTCGGCTGGAGAAAAGGCTCTTTCTATGAAACATATGGGACATTCAAACACAGTAAAGCGAAGGGGCTGGGGGAAAGGTAGTCTTGACCTCAACACAGGAACAGTATGTTCAAAGGTCGGGACAACTTCATGAACTTCAAGGGCCGCCCTCAGGCCATGCACCTATAGCACAAGTTGGCCATCACTCACGCTCAGGGTGTTTTTCTTAGTTGCTAACGGTGTTACTGCTTTTATACTCAGGGTGAATGTTGGATCTGTTGACTTCTTTGTTGGGTCATTTAGCATTCCCTCCTATGTTCCTGGAGAGCTACAAGTACACTGTGTTCCATGCCAAGGGATGTATATTCGGGAAAAAGGAAAGGAAATCCCCACACTGACCCCAACACACACACACACACACACACACGCACTTAATCGACTCCAGGCTCGTGCCTTTCAAAAGCAACTGCTTCTCTCCTACATCCAATGGACACTGACATGAGCGCACACACACACGAGGAGTTGATTTACAGCATGTGTGTGAATATCATAGCAGCCAAGGCTCTTTTCCTAGAAATCACTGGCACAAACTCCCTTTGTCACATTACCTCATGACTAAACACTCTCACAGACCCTCCTCCTTTGCCTCTGCTTGATTTTATTTTGCGGGCTATGGCGCAAGAGAAGAAACAAAAAAAAAAAAAAACCCAGGCACACGCGTGGCAGGCGTGCACACACCACCGTAGAAAAACCTCTCTTTATCGCAGCTATGTACCAGCCAGCTCCCGGCTGAGATCGTCCAGGTCAGACGGCATGGAGTCCGGCAACCTCTTCATGAATGAGGCAAGAACTGGAGGAGTCATCGCTCCCTGTTTTCAAGTAGCAAACACTCGCCTCTCAATGGCTCTCTTTGTAACTCTAAAATGTAACATGTCAATATCCATTTATGAAAGCCCCTCTTTGTAAAGCGACCAGTCGATGTGTTCGGCAGTGGTGAAAGTGCCTTCTTCCTCAGAAACTCAGAGTTCGAGGAGGACAGAAAGACCCACCAGATATGTATGCACAGCAGCAAAATCCCCCTTTCCCTATCTCTGAAAGCACGTTTGCTAACCTGACACAAAAAGCTGTACAAGCTCAGGTTTTTGCTAGATACCGCCCCAAAGCAAACGTCGGACCTGGCGGCAGACAGAAGTGACCTTTTGGTGCATTCTTGCTGGTTGATGTCACACATGTAACTGGAGCATGACACAGGGTTTATTACTTTAGTGTGAGCCTGCAGAATAGCAGCAGTGTCAAAGGTTCACCTTCATGGTGTTGAACCTCTTAATAACCTTGCTAACTCACTGAGCACGAGACGAGCCACAGTGGCCTTCAGTGATGAGGAAGGAAGTGAGAGTAAAAAGTGCAAGAAAAGAAAACAGGAGAGAGCAACGAGCGATAAGAACGTACACAGACGAAAAAAGAGTTAAAAAAGACTTGTGTGTGAGGGAGGCATGATGTCTTGTCCCGTATGTTTCCAGTGCCAGTGGAGTAGATGATGAGCTTGCAGATCCATTTCTTGTAACAACCCTCCTATTCTACTCTAAAACTGTTTACATCTAATTGTCCAACAAATTTAAAAAGGTGCAATATGTAAGAATTTTAGTTGAAATTATTCAAAAATGACAGAATGTGAAGAAACAACAGTTCGGACACTGCGACAACCAGCTAGCCCCAGCCGGCCCCTGCTCAATTCCTGTGCTAGCGGTGTCAATACCAACAGTTTCCAGATCCGACCGCTAGATGCAGAGCTAATTGCGCCAACTGTGCTAACTAGCTAATGGCAGCTACAGTTGGCAGCGGCTAGCGCTTACTCTTGTAATATGCTGCTTTATATCTGTTTAGAGTTTGAATTCACCAGGTGGACCATTCTTACCTACTGCAAGTTTGAAAATTTCGCAAAAATAAGGAGCGAGTGACCTGGTAAAGTTTCATCATAAGGTGGCATTATAGGTTACATTATGCACGGATGCATTGGAATAGAAGTAATAGAGGTCGCAAACTGGAAACAAGACCAACCGCCAATAAACCTCAAGAGAAAAAGAAAGAGAAAGGAGAAGAGGAAACAAAACCATCGGCCTTAAACTCCCAGAAGAAATTATTTGGAAGACAAATAGCGGAAAGTTCTTCTTCTTCGAGCGACAACAGCTGCCCAGCCATATGAGCTGAAGGTTTGCCATGTCAGACCTAGTAATGTAAAAGGTGTTTCTATCTCTTGTTAAGTGCAATAACTCATTTTAGTTTTTGTCAATTATGGCAGTTCCCACTGACCTTTTCAATGGGAACTGCCATACTTGACAAAACTGCGCATAAAAATATGTTGACTGAAACACAGTGTATTCAACAAAGTCATTTCCATATAGTTCTCTAATGCAAAAATTAGCATGTATAGGCAGGATTTTTAAATACAGATAAACCCACTAAAAATAGACGTTTGAGAGTTTTGTTTTTTTTCCTCTTGTGAGTCACGTCTGGCATCTCAAACGTGCCAAAAAACAGGAAACAGAAAAAATTAGCAGACCATATAACTCATTCAACTACATCCAGAAGATTTGTTTTATTTTTTAAGGTCTTAATCAATTAAATGTTCAGTTAGACACGTCATTTTTCCCGGAGCTGCTGACGGAAGTTGCTCAGGAGTGACACATCTCACTCCTTTCTCATCTCTTTTAAGCACCGATCAGGCAGAAGTTATTAACAGGGGTTCCTTTTTAAATAACTTCAGTCTCTATTTCAAACTCGGTTGAAGCTTCCTTGACTTCAACAAATGTCATATCATCGCGCCTGAGAAGGAGCGAAAACTAGCGTGTCTACCTGGGTGATGTGTATCCATCAAAGGCGATCAGCGCTGTAGCCGATAAATATTTTTGACTCCTGCAGAGACATTCGATGCGGGAGTCGATGCAGATTGTACACATTCACGTTAAAGACGAAAGCCAGATGTTAGTGTGTTTTTTTGTTCAGTGTGAAAGGGGTAATAATGTGGCCTCGGTGTGTTGGGGCACGCTGGCAGCTGTGGTAGAAAGACAGAGTAATTGGGAGTCTGGGGGGGTGCACGGGGAGAGGTTAAACAGAGGTGTTGAAAGCTCTCACTGCTGGTGCTCATGAGGCTTCAGGTTCTCTGCACCATCCATCCATCTGCCACAGAGCAGAAGTAGGTCAAAACTATTTAGATTTCAGCTGCCCTATGGGAGTTTCTTTCAGCGGGTTTTGTGTTGTAGACGAGGGAGGTGGAGTACTGGGAGGACCCACAGTGACTGTACGGTCACAGAATGGCCACTATAGGATAATGGCAGCTTGGATGCCGACACCTCCACCAGCACAGGTTAATGCCAGGACAAAAGGAACTTTAGCCATTTGATCTGATGAACCTAGTTCAACTTTTTGCTGGGCGGTAGTGCCCAAAAAGTCCCTTCTTCCAGGGTTCTTCCGAGGTACTTCCAAGAACTGCTCGGGTTAGAAAACATTCAAACACATGCTGCTTTCTTATGTGCAGAATGCTGCACTGTTTTTTATTATCAAAATATCTGGAATAGTAGGTTTTTTTTGCTTTTTGAAAAGTGAACAACAATTATGTAGCCAACTTCCCAAAAATTAAAGTTCAGAGATTATGAGAGGAACTGGGTGAGCAGGACAACAAGTAAGAGAAACTACACTGAAACTTGAAGTTCTAGCATTGCCATGATGTGTTAAAGTGAGAACTCGATTTAACACGTCAAAGTCCGTGCAGGTGGAGGGAGTTTTACTATAAATGTGAGAAAAGTTGTCTAAAAGCTTTTGTGTCTGCAGAGGAAACAGTGAGGAGTCTGGTATCACCTCAAGTGCTGCTCCTCATGTCTGCTTGAGGCTAGCAGCTCAAGGCTACATTAGCCACTATCAACTTAACACAACCACAGCATATTACAGTATATACATATGAAAATAAAAAAAGTACAAGACAGCTGAAAGTCAGTCTTGGTAATGCTTCAAGTCACTGAAGCACCACTTTCAAAAACACAAGATAAAGAGCATATTCTCAGTGAAGCTTATCTACAGCACAGTACAGCACATCCCCAGCTAAACAAACCATCAAAACCTTGACTAAGTTGGGGACATTCTTCTGCTTGTCAGAACAATGGAGGGCCTCCATACCTGAGGTGGAGGTGATGACTGATACAAAGCCTACAGACATACAGACCAGCGGTGTCAGTCAAGCCAGAACAGTACATATTTCTTTTTGACAATAGCTCAAAGGCTTGAGAGGAGGCAGAGGACACAAAAGATGAAATACTTGACGAGTGCACACACAGAAATGCACAGAGACACACACACCATACACAGTCAGAGGTTAAAGAGTACATGGCAAGGGCAGATTAGTTATTACACTATTGCCAAATATACTCAGTTGCCATTTTATTAAGTTTACGCAACATAAACCATCTGAGAGATGTGTTTCATCTACTTGATGGCCATTTTGGAGGCTGTAGGTGTGGTGCTGTTGAATTTCACTGTTTATATTGAAAAGTTTTCAAAGCAATTTTCAGTATAAGGCGGTTTCAACGAAAACCAACATTACGTACTTAATGAAGGTGGGATTTATTGTAGAGCTGTTGTCTCGCGCCGTATTAGTATTAGCTATGTGTACTTATAAACTGGTAACTGAGTGCACACTTACAGGCAACTTTATTGCTCCTTTACAGATACCAGATGTGGTGCTGCACAGCTTAAAAAGTTCAGTATTACAGCATTACTACTGAGCAGGGCTTGAGAAGTACCAGTGTCCCATCATCCTGAGGACAATGGTTAATGTTAGGGGAAAACAGAAGTCTTCCCCAGGACGCCTCCAGGACTTACGAGACTTTTATTATGTATGCATAACTATCACTTGGCAAATGACAAAATGAAATGAGTTACTATCATTGGCTGGCGTCTCAGGGTGAGACCTATGAAAAATGGTGTGTAAAGGAAGCAGTAAACTTAGTTTTGATGGTGGACACCGTATTTTTCCCTGATAATGCCACATTTAGAGCAAAGAATCAATGCGCAAATCAGCAGGAGGAGAGCTAGTCAGCTGTTTGCACAGAGTTGTGGGGTGCGTTTGGCGAACAGAGCTAACAGCTAATTGGGCTTATAGAGCTAATAGGGCTAACAGCTAACAAAGCTTAAAGCTGACAGCTAACAGATCTAATAGAGCTAACAGCTAACAGGACTTAAAGCTCACAGGTAACAGAGCTAATAGAGCCAACAGAACTAATAGCTAACAGCTAACGGAGCTAAAAGCTTACAGCTAATAGATTCAACAGCTAACAAAGCTCAACTAACATAGCTAATAGTGCCAACAGCTAAAAGGACTTAAAGCATACAGGTAACAGAGCATATAGAGACAACAGAGCTAACAGCTAACAGAGCCAATAGCTTACAGCTAATGGATCTTATAGTGCCTAAAAAGCTAAAAGCTTAAAGTTAACAGAGCTTATAGAGCTAACAGAGCTACAGCCAAGTGTACAGGAAATGTGGGTACTTCAAATGAGTACAGTTTGGAGATAAAAGTTATTGGACTGCTGATGCTTTTAACTAACAACTAGAGATGATAATAAAGTAGATAAAGAACGTTTTGTTTTGGGGAGAGTTTACATTCACTTCAGGGCAGCTAAAATTGTTTTTCAGGACGGTTCTGGGACGCTGTTGAAAAAAGCTAATCCCTCGGCCTGCAACTGAGGCCAAAGATGTCCAACAAAATAAAAGTGTGTACGTGGTCCTCTGTGAGGCTCTCTGCTTAAAATGTGCCCACCAAATGTTATATGATATGACCAGAGAGCCCCAGTGCGGAAGCAGGGAGAGAGCTAAGGAATATTAAATGGACAGAAGGTGGAGAGCAGTGCGAGGGACTTTGACTGAAAACAGGATACAGGAGTAAACCAGAGGTCGCGAAGCAGAGGGGAAAGATCCTGTGCTCTGTGTCACCATCTCACACACACACCCACACATCCACCATGACTACAAATAAATAAGCTGCGTTAATGCCTCTGCTGAATTTTATCCAAAAGTTCTGGCTCGGTTCCTCAGTGAGTGGCCCCCACCCCCAGCATGGATACTTTTGTGCACACCGAGTCAACCCATCCCCTTTTAAAGACACACCCCTCATCCACCCACACAGACACAGGCTCTCGATTCACAGTGGCAGAAACGGCTCCACTTTATCGCGAGCCAGGGCTCCCCCTCCCCTCCTCCACCTCCTAAGGAGTCTGATTTTACATAAGCTCCCATTAAGGCAGGACAATAAACCATACCTCCCCAGCATGAGTTCAGTTACACACAGACTACAGATGCAATACATTTATGCAAACAGTCTGGCGGGATAGCAGCAACTCCTCTGCGAGCGCTACAAAGACATCATGACAATCAATGTTGTTTTTACGCCTTCGGTTGTTGCAGCCATCTGGGAAACATTAAGCTGAGCGAATCATATTCTAAGTATGAACGCAACATCTTCAAACTCTCGTCCATATCGCCACTGATTCGCTTTAATTGCTCGCAGGGAAAACTACAGGGTGGAGGATGACGGGGACAAACATTGCCAAAATGGCCAAGAGAGGTTTTCCAGGTTGCGCAAGCTGTGGAGAGGTCTACAAGCTTCCGTAACGTGCAATCAAAACTGTGCACGTGCGTGGGTGCATGTGCATATCTTTCTGTGTCGTACAGATTATAGATATTGGCTCCCGAAGTGGTCCGTTAGAAAAGAAAATCGAAGTGTTTTTGTCGTTTGGTGTGTGGCGACGAAACAAACAGAGCGGTGGAAATGTAGAAATTAAGCAAGAGGCGAAAAACGCAGGAGGAGGGAGGGAAGGAGTGGTGGGGGTGTACCGAGCATAGCTAAAATGCCTGCTGAAGTGTGAGGCGCAACAAGTTTTGCTCTGCAGTTTCCTGAGCGTACTACAGTTGCTGCTGCGGAGGAATGTCATTCAGCACTTCGTCTGTGCAGGAACAACTGTCGTGCCCTGCCTGTCAGTCAGTCAGCGGGCTCGTAGGTACACGGCACCAACCGCACTGATGCTGCGCCGGTGCTGAAAACGATGAAGCAGCAGCAGTCGGCTAGGGCTCGGAGTGACTCGCTCAACATGCCCACAGCACTTACGGGGAGAGCGTACAAACCACGTCCAACAGAATATAAAGTCATTTAGCCCACGTTGTGTTGCAAAAGACAAGCACCATGACGTGACAACGAGCACAGTTGGCTGACACACCCCACTGTCAGGTCTCTTATCGGCAGAATAGGGGCACAGTGGAAAGACTACTGCTC
This sequence comes from Lagodon rhomboides, assembly GCA_039737535.1. Classification (NCBI taxonomy): domain Eukaryota; kingdom Metazoa; phylum Chordata; class Actinopteri; order Spariformes; family Sparidae; genus Lagodon; species Lagodon rhomboides. The sequence continues at coordinate 8,061,385 of CM077797.1, forward strand.
AATGTCTGATAGGACTTGGCTGTCGTAAGAGACCCCTTTTCTTATCAGCCTGGGAGCTGGGCCCTCTCACATGCAATACACATGCTACACATGTTTCCTCTGTATGGTACAGCGCCACGGCTCCACTCGCTCTTGTTTGGTTTCCCCAATGTCAAAAACTGTGGAGATTACCTGGTACTTATTTGAGTATCGCCTCGGTCGAGGCTCCGAGAGAGCCGAGCCGAAATAAACAAGTGGAGTGACAACACTGCAGACCACTGACAGGTCAGAGAGAACAGGAGCAGCCAGAGCAGCCTCATCATCCGTGCTCTGATGGAGGATCAGTCAGCCTCTCCTGGCTTTTCTTCAGCAGCATTCAGATTTTACTGGAACAAAGTTTGTCTCGTTGCTGACACAAAAATGGCATTTTCACACACCGCCTCTATAACAATCTGCCGTGGAAACCCAAATCAAGTAAAGCACCTGGTACCAAAAGGGATTCGAGCCATGCCGTGCCGTGCCATGCAGTGGTAACACTCCAAAAACACAACGCCTGTAGTCAGCTGGCATTGTCACAAACCTAAATATTGTTTTTAAAGGGCACAACTGGCATAAAAGTATAACTAAACTTATTTGTCCTGTTGTTCCTACAAATGAATTTTGAGATTAAATAAGGAATAAAGTGAATTCAAAGGTGCACTATGTTGTTTTGGGGAAGAAATTGTCATCAGAAGAGAACGATCTTCATTGACTGATTTTTGAACGCCTAAACAAACAAACTCTCTTTGTTTATTCAGTTCATTCAAACAGGAAAACAAACTGACCTTAAAGGACAACACGGTATCATACTGTCTCACTTTGTTTATATTTGGCGGACCCTGCCACCTTTCTAGCTTCAAACTGTGTTCTGGGGACCTTATGTTCCTCTGAGAACAGCTTGTTTATTCAGTGATGGGAAAAACAGTTTTGAATTTCTTCCCCAAAACTACATAGTGCCCCTTTAAAAAAAAGGTCTGTCTGAATCAATTGCTTCAATACTTTTTAATAAAATACTGCCAAAGTAACAACTTGGCCCTTTTTAAGAAACAAAATAACTCATCCTTGGTCAAAACCAGAGGTTTTACCACAGTGAGGGGGACGTGGCAGAGATGAAAGGTGGGCCTGAGGAAGAGGAGTGAGGCAGAGATACTGTGAGAGGTGACAAGCACAGGCCTGTTGATTTGACCTGCTGATGAAACCGAACAACAGTACAGCTCATGGAGGCAATATGGGTACCTTGATTGCCACAATTTGAGTCAAAAATCTTACTCCTTCTTGAAGATATAACTCAGTAAAATCACAGAATAACGTCCACAAATCTGTCTACAAATCAGAGAAAAAAGATGCTCCTTGTGAATCCAGAACTTGTTGAAAAGTTTTCTTCAGTGTCAAAGTAATCCAAGTGATAATTGTCTGTACATCCATGGGTGCACTGCAAACAGGAACTGCTAATGGCTTTTCAGCATACTTTTAATGGTGCCAATTAGTCTAAATGTTAACAAATACAGGCTTAAATAAGGGGAGCTCTAGTTGGAGCCCATAGCAGAACTTACTTAAACCAACAGCGACAGACAACAAGTGTCAGACTCTTTGAAAACCCCTGGTCATACATGTCAGGGCTTCCTCTGACACTGGCCATGCTTTTTACAGTCATCACCCGTTGGGCCTCAAATCACTGACACATCACGCTGGGTGTGTGTAAAGCCACTTGACAACAGACGGTTGGTTGTTTAGTGGCAGAGAAAAGTTTGCTTCCCCGTTTAAGAGGCCGTCCACCCACACGTGAGGAAAAAGTAGTGCCACTTTGCAGCAGTTTGCATACCCTGTCTGGTCTACATTCTGTTCCATCTGCAGCACTGTAAATGGAAACCGCTGAGAGATTCAGGCACTGTATCGCTTCCGCTCATGTGTGCAATCTACTACATGTGAAACAAAGCGCTAAAACTCAGGAAAGGAGAAAGATTACTTTTGGAAAGGAAGCAAAATGCCACGGCCCAAAGAATGATAACACTGTATCTTATGAGCCACATGTGCACAAAAGTAGTCACATTTTACCACTAAACAGACAAAATGAAACAAAGTTAAAGCTCTCAACTTGTAAAGTGTACACTTTCTGAGGATATCACTGTCTCCAGTGTCCTTCATCTATAAATCCACTTATAAAATCAGAGAAAAATGAATGCTCCTTTTATATTCACAGCTTTCTTTTTTTTTTTTTAGTTTTGCACAGTGTACCTAAATGCCCATTCTGCAACATGATATCAGCAGTACAAAAGCTAAAATAGTTATTTCAGCCAATGCTCTACAATCCTGTGTAAACACATTCCTGAGGGGAGCCTGATGGGGCTGAGAGTGGAAACCATGATATCATAAATGTAGCAACACAAAAATCAAACACTCGTCACTGTGTTTGTATTAGAAAGTCTTTTCCGGATAAGGAACTAACTTATTAAAAGGTCAGGCGTTGAGCACGTTTACCGAGCGGCGAGGGGGAGCCTGGGACTAATAGAAGGCTGAGCTTAACTACGCACAGTAGCAACCACAACACATCTTTGGTCTGCATCCAAGGCCATCGCCTCAGACACGGTCCTGGAGGGTGAGAGCGTTAGGTGGGAAGAAAGCTGCAACAAAACGCTTCCACACACATAACTCAAACACACACCCTCACAGCGTTACAGGAGTCATGTGTGTGTTTAACAAGTTGGGAGCCATGGGTGTTCTCTTCATGTGTGCTACACTCCTCTTACTTCTGTAGGCACTAATGAGAAACAACAAACATTAAATTTCCTTCCTGTGTGCCACTTCTTTCCTCCTCTGCATTCCCCTCCCTGACACGAAGGGGAAAATCCTGTTTTCAGCTGACAAACTGAATGGCCAACGCTAAAACGAGCACTGCCTCTCCCATGGCTTTCAACCCTCTTGTGATCACAGCAAATGGCCAAACACGCCTGCTACAAGAAGCTTCTCCCCAGCTGTCTGTGTGTTCAAACGGTGTGGATAATGTTGCACAGGTATGGTGACGTAGCTCAACATTAAGATTTAGAAACGGTTACCTGTCCCCATCCCCGTCGACTGGTATGTGGATCCCAAACAGGCTGTTGACGGTTGGCGCGGCGAGCTGCAGGCCCTCGGGCATGAGGGGCTTCACCGCTTCCTTCCCAGAGACACCAGGAGACTGTGCGTTGATGAGGCCCTCTGACTTCCCTCCACCACCACCTTCAACGTGTCCAAATCCAGCCGCTTGGAGGCCCTGAGCCGCCAAAGCCGCCGGAGTCTTGCTGTGGGGTACCTGACCTGGAGGCAAACTGGAAGCTGTCACATTTGGCATGGCTGCACTGGAGGCACTGGGCACAGCAGCGGGCACAGTGGAGGGCACACTGGAGCTCACTGCGATGGCAGGCACATTTTGTACACCAGAGGATGCAGGGTGGAGGCCAGCAGATGCATACTGACTCACAGTCTGCTGCTGCAAAGTGGGTCCACCGGTAAGTATGGAGCCTCCGACCCCTCCCATCCCTCCAGCCTGCTGCTGCAAGAGGCCCGGGGCTGGCTGTCCGGTAGGTACAGATCCCCCTCCTGCTCCTGCAAGGTCTCCAAGCTGACTTGGCAAAGGAGCCCCTCCAGAAAATGGCGGCAAGACCGAAGCAGGACCCTGACCCACGGGCTGTGGCCCAGCAGAGAGGCTGGACACTGTGAGCGGCTGGCCTGGTTGCTGATAGTAGTCCGACTGGCTGGTCAGGTGGTGGCCCAGTGGAAGCTGCTGCTGCTGCTGAGGATATGTGATGGGCTGAGCTGAGGGAGGCATGATGGGGGACTTCTGTATGTGGATGCCAGACTGAGGAAGGCCGTTCTGTCCGACAGGGAGTGTGCCCTGGGGAGCAGAAGGTGGGAGACCCCCCACTGTCGGCTGAGCTGGGACAGCTGTCTGCTTGCTGCTGGAGAAAGCGGGTCGGTCTCCGGTCGACCCACTACCACCCTGCTGCCGGGCGCTGTAGTTTTGATGGTGGATTTGTTGCAGCTGCTGCGATACAGCCTCCACTGACTGCATACGGGATGACAAGACAGAAGCATCCGCCACAGAGCCCAAGCCCTGACCTGAATGTGTTGACGGGGCGACCACAGATCCTCCTGTAAGCCCAAGCCCGCTGTCTCGGTCTGCAGCAGGGTCCAGTGTTGCACTGGCATGCCTTATGCTATCTACAGTCCTACTAACAGCGGAGCTCTCAGAGTCTTTCTCATAAAACTCTGTGCACGTCCACCTGCCTCTTCGAAAGGGCTCTCCAGTACCATGATCGAGTTTAATGACCCTAAAACGTGAAGTGCAACTCACCGTGGAGGTGGCAGGAGGAGGAGCGGGGCTGGTCACTGCAGCAGGCTGGGATGTGTTCACTGACACACCGACAGGTCCAGCACTGACTGCCGGGGCAGACTGTTGCTGCATTACCCCCGGCTGGGTGCTTAGGGGTAAACCTGCTGTAGCGCCAATCCCGCCTTGAGTTGAGCCGGACACTCCGATCTTTCGAAAGTCCCCGATGGGATTGCTTGACAGCTGTTGAGGTATGTGTGACGGTGCCATAACACTGATCGCCTCCGGTTCTCCGACATTATTCAGGGCTTCTTCAGATGAACTCCTGTCACACGCAGGCTCGTACTCAGCCCGTGACATGTCGTAGATTTCCGACGACACATCTTCAGTCCGTGACTCGTCTGGGTCGTCCAGACTCTCCGTGTCGTCGGTGGCACCTATAGCCGCCACCTGGGCCTGAGTCACACTGGTGATCTGAAAACAGCTCTTCTTCTTGGCCGGCATTTTCGACATATTGACAGCCTGATTCCAAGTCCCGTATGGCTATGTTTATCCTCCGTCAGAGAGGGAGGAGCTGGTAACAGCTTCAAAAAGCTCAGATCATACTAAACAGCACAGTTGGATGTATTTTACTTAGCCTAGCTTTCTGTAGTCGAGATGAATCTACGCCATCCCTCTTCCTCTCTCGGTCTCCTGTTGCGTTTCATGAGCTCATAACGCAACGCCACACTTCGTCTCGCCTTGTCCAGCAATGCGGCTTCTGACGCTGGTACCAGCAGCCTTTACCAAGCCTGATCCAGAGCTTTCGGCCGGTCCGGACCGGCCTGCTAACGTCCCGGTTGTGCAGTTGTCAAACGGCCGTTGTCGCAGAGTGTGTTGCCCAGCTGCAGGAGCTACTTTACGCTGAGGAGGGCCCGCAGCCCTCCACTCTCTGAGCTAGCTAGCAAGTCAAGCCAACTGGCTGCTGCACACTCCCCCTACGTCGGAACAAGTATGTGAGACATCTTCCCGAAAGCAGTCGTTCGTGGCCGCTCGCTTCACCAGCTCAAAGTCATTCGGTGGCGACGCTCACTTTGCGGTCGAGGGAGGAAAACGCTGTCAGATTTGACGCTTTAAAACAAACGAGAATCCACACAGCGCCCACAGTTACCTCCCTCACTCAGTCACTCTTGACAAGATGGCTATGTTGTGTGCAACCGCGCTGCATCGTGGGTAGGTGTCTGGCGCAAGGATGTTTACGTACGAGGCGTTTGAGAATCTCTCCCTCATGCTGCCTTCAGGTACCATCGGGAAAATACAAAAACTACGATGAGCGAACGGGAAATTGCAATAAAATTGAGAAAGTCAACATTTTCTGGGACAGTGGATACAGTGGTACTTCACCTCTGCCACTTTTAGTACACAAGTCTCCCTCCCCCAAGATAAAATAAGCAAATTGAAAAATTTTAAAAGAAAGAATGTTAACTAAAATTATCCAGAGGATGTGAAGTAGTAACAGTCCTGACTTTATAATGTCTATGTAAAATGTTTAAGACATATTTACAAAAGTTAGCATGGTAACCAGCCAGTCCTGGCCAGTCCTGGTCCAAAGTTCTAGTCCCGAGCTATAAGTTTACACTCCCTCAGTGCTGCATGGCTAACTGAGCTAACTAGCTGGCGGAACCTACAGTTCACAGCAATTATGGAATTCTACGTTGACATGCTATTCCCTATTTGTTTTCAGTGTTTTGACAGGGTTAGACAGGTTGGTAATTCTTATATACTGCACTTTAAATTTCACTTTTATCTGAGATCTTATAGACGAAGCAATAAAAAGGATAAATAATGAACATGATAAATTGATTTAAAGATAATGCATATAATGGCTTGTTGAAGCCCTAGCTGCTGGGCCTGTTCCTTCAGATTTGGTGTGTGGGGATTCGATTAAAGATATTTATTTAGGAATATGCACCACAGCAGCACAAAACTGACCAGGTTTTTTAATTATGGGATGCCCTTCAACAGTGCCATGAAATCAGGACAAAGCTTATCAAGTCTGTTCTCATTTACAATTAAATAAGATGATAGTCATGGCAGCAAGTGACGGACCTAGTCGTGAAACACAAGTATGTGCATCCTGTGTGAATAATTCAATGAGAATTTTCCCCTTGTCGTTCTACGTTGTCACATTTTTTTTTTTCTCAGAAACATAATTGATACATCTGCTGCACATGTCCACTTAACTGCATCTCAAAGAAGCCCAGGGTTGCTTTGAATCTAAATACTACTGTAGAGAATACATTTCAATTGGCTATTCTCTTGTTTCTCTGACCAATCTACCGCATTAACATGTTATAACCTTTTCAACATAAAGCTCCGATGTTATTGGAGGGCACTCGAAGGCATCATCTCTCTCTTTTTTCTCCCTCCTCTCTCTCTCTCTCTCTCTCTCGGTATTTGCACATGCTGCAGTGGCCCTATGGTATGTACCAGCCGATACTATCAGAGTATTCCTAAAGGAACATTTCCTGAGTGGTTGAACAATAGCCTCAGAAAAAATGTCACAGAATCTGATAGTTCTTGTTTTGTCTGAGGCGAGGTGAGGTTTTGTGACAAGCATCCTTGTGTGCACTCTACCTGCACTTTTGTACAGTCATAAAAACAGAGCATACAAATATAACTGCTGAAGGGGTAAACATAATATCTATAAAACATTATGATGTGCATTTTTAAAGCCACAGACATTGCTCAGTGCACCTACAGCTGTTACTTTTGCAACATTTATGTAGCTATGTAAAGCATATAGAGGCAGATGCCAATGCTGATACTGATATTGGGGAGTGCTGACATCAGCCAGTATGTTTTTTCTGCATTATGTCTGTATAAAAAAAGTTTTCATATCAGGACATATCAGACAACATATATGCCGATACCAATAACATTAAACATGTTCTGAGGGGATTGACAAGAGCTTGATTTACCAATTTGTAATAGCAAAACAGTCTGCGTTAAGTCATAGCACTGCATTACATCTGCAGCATTACGTGAACACATTTGGTAAATTCCATAGGGGATGTTCTTTTATTTGGTTATCTAACAGTCAAATGTTTTAATAATACTTTCCAAGGCCTGCTTTCAGTGTTATAAACTTTAGCCAATGTGATTAAATGTGCATAAATCAACCAGAATGCCAGTTCCAGCTTTGCAATTTTACCAGAATGGACGAGGCTTTCACAAAATATATCTAAAAGTAATTAAAGGGTTAAATATCTGCTTTTAAGAGAGGTTTCATAGCTCTGCACCAGAGAATATACTGTGGACCAGTCACGAGCATCTACAAACCATATGGAACACTGCCCCTAGTGGCCGAGGGGTGCATTTTCCCATTTGGAACAGTATCATGATTGTTTTTCCTTTTTTGTTTTTTCTGGATGGACCTTGACTCTCCACCAGCTTGTAGCCCTTAATGCTATTGTTTAATGCCAATTATATGCAGGGTTGGGAGGGTTACTCTCAGAATGCATTCCGATACAGTCCCTAATTAAACCTGTTAAAAATGTAGTCACGTAATCCGAGTATCACAATACTCAAGTCATGTAACTTGATTACTTTTCGTTGCTTTTAGATAACCTCGATACCAAACATATGCAAATAAAGGCCTGAGAAATTGACTATCAACAAGGTGACTTTCACTGAATCTTGATATTGAGTGTGTATTCTCTAAGAATACACAAAACCTGAGTGATGTCGTGTGAGACTCGTCACAGATGGGTACTTATGGGTACTTGATACAACACTGCCTGGACAGCACTTGATCATGTTTTACCTACCATAGGGGCATCCACGAGGGCACTTTTACTGTGTGTTTTTTTTCAAACAAGGGGGCAACAGGAGGACAGGGCTGCCAGTGTGTTTTTTTGTATCCTTAATACGTAATCCCATTACATGTAATCTGTTAAACAACATTGATAAATGTGTCAAAATGTATGCTTATCAGAAATACCATCTTGAGTTGCACACATGGATACATCAAGTCATGCAATATTTACATCCTGCCAGTGGCTGAATGGCTGAATGCGAATGACATCACCTTCAGCCACTGCGTCATTTAGCCAGCCTCTTCTCTCCTTCCTAAATGACTGTTAGTCATGTAGCTGAAACTAGCCTTACGTGTTTAAAATGCTTTGAGTTTTTTATTGATTGCAGAGGTATTTCTGAGAAAGACTAAACACTGTGCCAGATGTTAAAATAGAGTAGATGTTTTCTCCAGTGACAGGTCCTAAATTTGATTGATCTTCACTGTATTTATTTCAACATATCCTTAGTCACACACACACCCATCTGTTGGGGCTGCTTCTGGTATTATTTAACCATTTCACACAAACAGATAGTATCTGTGCCCACCAATTTGATCTTTGTGTTGGTGTGGGAAACAAATCATCTGGTAAAAGTGAATCCATAATCTCAACCTCTCATCAGCGCTACCAAAAAAATGTTTTTAATTGACTTGTAATATCATTCATGAGCCTTTATCTTATGTGTTGCATCCTGGTTGCGTTATTTACATATTATTTAACCGGCGGTCATAGTCACTCAGAGAAGACGAGAATAACAGTGGCACTCTGTGTTCACATAAAGTGCCACACAATGACAGACCTTCACTAATGGCAGAATCTCTTTGGTCAGTGAAATGACCATTCGTTTTTATGACTTTATCTGATCTGAATAGAAGACATGATGCAACCATTTCTCTTTTGACGTAATCGGAGGCATTTTAGATTCTTGCATGTCGGTGAGGACGTGGAAATCACTGGTTTGATCTCTGGTTTTGACAAGATGAAGAGAGGCTTAGTGATTACACTTGAGCAGCGCACTGATTTTCTCCAACGCTCCACTGTTGCAGTGGAATATGGAATGAGGCAAAATGTATATTTTTTTCTACCCCCATGTTTTGTTGATATCGACTTTACCTCCTCGTGGTTTAAAACCCAATATCTATAAAGTATTCAAGGTTTAAGGTCCATTTAAGTGGTTTTGCTGTCGTTGAGCAGTAGATTGTTCTCTGTGCGCCACTTTGCAAGATTCTTGATTTCCTCCTGGTACGAACTCTCATCGTTGTTTGCAATGCCGCCGAAGACGGTGGTGTCGCCTGCATACTCAACAACAGAGCTCTCTTAAAGGAGGAAGTACAGAGTGAAGTTTTGCCAATCAGCTTCATGGGTGAGATTGTGTTAAATGCTGTGCTGAAAGCAACAAACAGCATTCTGTTGTAGCTTTTCTTATTCACAATGTACTGTATGTGAAGACTTAGTGGAGGGCAGTGGATATGGCGTCCTCTGTGGATCTGATGGTTCTGAATGCAAACTGGTGCGTACGTTAAGTGGTACCCCTTTTGCGACAAACTGGGAATGCACATTTGAGAAAGATGGACGAGCACAAGGCTTTGGTATCATAACGCATTTAAAATAAAAAAGTTTTATAATAATAGCAGAACAAATACAATATATAGGCCGATTAAACTCACATACAAACTTATGCTACAAAATGACGTTTGTGTTTGGGTCACTTAGACCTCAAACAGAACTGATGCAGAACTTTCTGTGGCTGCCTTCTGAAGCATCACTTCACATCACGTTTGTAAGGAATTCTAATACATACTGAGAAAGTAGGAAAAGTCAAGTGTTACGCCAATGAAACAATATTTAAGGATAATTTCAACCTTCAAAAACATTCAAAAAGATCCAGCCATTATCCACCCCCCCAGTGCTGATATGAAATTGGGTGAAGTTTTGTAGCCGACAAAACATTTCTGGAGCTTCACAGCAAAACAGCGTCGCGGTATTCTCCTAAACAACCGAAGTAGATGGGGCCTTGTTTAAGACGCAAAAAAACTACTGAATAAATGAATAAATAAATAAAATGTCTCCATACAGCTGTCCAGTCTCCAGGAGCCCAGAGATCCCAAATGGAAATAGATCTGAGGAGATAATTTAAACATTTTCTAATCAATTTGGGATCTTCAGTGTTCTAGAGACTTGGATAACACTGTATGTTTTTTTTTTTTTTCCTGTCGTTCTTTCCCCATCTACTTCAGTTGTTTAGTAGAATGCTGCTGTTTTGCATTTGCATTTCCTGAAATGTTTCAAGGATTGCAAAACTTCATCCGACTTCCCATCGGCACGAGGATGAGTAGCCTGGACAATGACTGAATTTTAGTTTTTGGGTGGAGCTGATCTTTAAGTGTGTTGTTTGAGCTGGTCTCCAGGACTGCATCTGCATTTTTTTTTTTTTTTGTGACATTCAGTGTCTCTCAGATAGTCATTCAGATTTAGCAGGAGAAATTGCTTAACAGGCGGCGAGGAACTCCCAACCGGATTCCCACAGGTATATTTGGGTGGTGATTTTATTTTTGAAAGCGAGAGGATACTTCTGGAATCCATCATCCTCATCATCCACATGGCATGTTGCTTCCTGCATGCTATCCCCGAGCTACACAAACTGACCTGACTGACAGCCTTTGTCATTATCCCTAAACCTGAAAATACATTCAGTGAATGAAAGAGTGAATAACCACACGATTCAATCAGTAAACCCCCCCAGTTGCCTGTCTGTGTACCCCGGCATTCCCTCAGACAGTTGACTCTTGGCTGAGCTGATAAGTCCCTCTTTATTCCGCCGCCTGCTGCCATAAAAGCGCCGGGGAGCTCATTGTGCGGAGTGATCTGATACGGACTACACCCAGCCGCTGCCTCACTGCCGTGGCTTTCTTTGCTGCCCCAGCCTTGACGTTGGTGAACGTCGAAGTGTGGGTTAGATTGGAGACTCGAGATTCGTCTGCAGGGTTTCTCCCGGTTTTTGGCCGTCTCTCGTTTGGCAACCGCACTCCCAAAGCTGTAGGCATTTTTATATAGCATCCATTTCTTGAACATGTCTTGGCAAAGCTACGTGGAGAACCTGATGGCCGATGGCAGCTGTCAGGATAGCGCCATTGTTGGGTATACGGACGCCAAATATGTTTGGGCAGCACATGCCGGTGGTACTTTCAACAATATCACGGTAAGGAGTCGAAAGGAGGTAAACAGGGCGAGGGTGTGTTTCAGTTTCACATTGTTGTTGTGTTTCACCCACGCAGAGCTCGCTAGACTTGAATAGCGCTTAAACCGTTAACCTCGCAGGGTCTAAATGACTAGCAAGCTAACGGTGCCGTGCTAGCTCAGCGGGCTAGCTAGGTGATCGGTGGCCTTTCTCGGCTATTTCCTGCTAAGGAAACGTTGCGGGACTAGACCTCGTGTGGGTCAGATAAGACTCGACTCATTTGTGGCTTTCAGGCACCATAAGGACACGAAGCACTCGTACACCGCAAGCGAGCGCTCATCGAGAATTGAAGACGCTGCTAAACTAAGCTAAAGCTAATTTAAACCCAGCTAGCGGACGGGTGTCTGACTTAAGAAAACGTGCATGCTTTTGTGTGCACGGCCGCTTTGATTAGCTAACGTTAAGCTGCTGCTTTACCGGCTACCTGTGGTTAAAAGGGCTAACTCTGGCGGACACTTGGTCAGCCGTATTTGAAGCTTGCTAATTAAGAAGGCGAACGGTCCAGATGCGTGTATATATTTTAATCGTTTAAAATGTGAATGAATGACAATGTGTTTTTTTTTCTTTTTCTTTCTTTCTTTCTTTTTTTTTTTTTTAAATCACCGAGAGGGATAGCACTAGAGCCACTCCGCTACATAGACGTCACAATACTTCCGCTATTTACTGCAGGGATGAGATGTGAAATTGTGCTAAATTAATACGGCGAAATTACAGGTTTACAACTTGTATTCACAAAGCCCCTAGCTTTTTAAATATCAGGCTGAAAGTCTTAGTAACAGTTTCATATTCAGTTTAACTCATGTATTTTGAATGGGGCTGCAAGTAACCCACATTTAAATGATAAATTCATTTGTCGATGAATTACTTAAAAAGGGTGATATATTGTCAGTATAACTCAGCTTAATGTTGTTTGTCAAATTGGCTTGTATTGCCTGGATATACATATTCAGATTACTGTCATGTACGGCAAAGACGAGCTGGAACCAGCAAAAAGCTTGAATTATTGCTGTATGAATGACTTGGGTTATTATTTGATCTGAATAGTACATTTTCTGCCAAATGATATCTTCAGCTCCCGTGGAAACCTTGACAATATAAATTGATCCTTATAAAGCAAATGTGGAAGCCCCTTGGATCTGACAGTAATGTAACACAAGGCAGATTCTCCTGATGCATCATGGGTAGGCAGTGTCCACAAGAAAGGAAATTAATTAATTTCCTCCAAAAAGTTGAGGCACACTTTCTTTATGAATCAAAAGTTAAATTATTTTTCATTTCTTTGTCAGATTGCTGATAAAATAAACTAATCTAAAAAATTTGCTACTTTGGTGCTGATGCAGCATCCTCTAACCAAGTGTCCCGCCCAACAATATCTGACTGGTAACATGGTACAATTTGCCTATAAACACTGAGTAATCTGAATCTGCAAAGTAACTAGTAACTACATTTTATCAAATAAATGTAGAGGAATCAAAGTACCTTTTTTTTTTTTTTTTAATTGTACTTAACAGCAGTTGGGTAAATTGTACTTAGGTAAATTTCATCACTGGTTGTTCCAAATTTTGACAAAGATTTTCACTCTTACTGTAAATGAATCGGTCCCAGATATCTCTTTTCAGTCTCCTTGAATTCTAAGATTCAGTATCAGCCCTGAAAAAGCCTCATCGGTCGACCCCAGTTGTGGCTATACTGTATATCGTCAGTGAAGCCACTTTAATAAGGCTTTTTGTTTTATTCATTAACAAAGCAGAGCCCTTTGGATTTTGTTGGCATCTCACTTCCTTGCTTATGGACACAAGTTAATTAATGTACAAATGAACATTGTGCCTTTTTATGCTAGTGAATTAACTAGAAGCATATTCATTTAATGTGTCTAAGGATGTGACTGACACTGCCCCAATCCTGTTTTGGTTTTTTGTGTGTGTGTGTGTTTCCAGTCTCAAGAAATTGATGTCCTTATCGGTAAGGACAGGGAGACCTTCTACACCAGCGGTCTCACTCTGGGCTCAAAGAAGTGTTCGGTCCTCAGAGACAGCCTCCATGATGAGGGGGACTGGACAATGGACATCAGGACAAAGAGCCAAGGAGGGGAACCTACATACAATGTCTCTGTGGGGAAAGCTGGAAAAGGTAAGCTGTCATCATGGGTTAATCTACCTAATCTAATGGTCTCTGTTAGAAGAGCTACCAAACATGAGTTTTTTTGTACTTGTGCAGACTAATATCAGGGGCTTGTTTCAATTACATTAGTAACATAAGATCATCTGTCCTGGCCAGAAATATGCTTGTTCCAGCTTTTTAAATGTGATTATTTGATACTTTTGTTTATCATACATGTCTAATTTCATCATACAGACAAGATGATTAATTGTAATTTTTTAAATGACAAATGACCAACTTTTTAAATTAAATTCACATCTCATACCGGTATTTTGTGTTATTGTTTCATTACAAGCAAGTATTGTTTTTTTTTTATATATATACCCATCACTGATTGTCAGTTAATTTTTTTTTTTAATCTGTTAAATGCTTTTAGGCAATTTTTTTTAGATGCAGATTTGTGAGGCTAAAATATTACAGTTTAAATAGTATGACTTTACCTGTAAACTTGATATAAAACAAGGGTTTGCCTACTTCAGCCTGTTTGCCTTTGTGGTCCTCAATGTTTGATATTGCTCCAGTGTTTCTCACAGGTTAAGATTTGTAAGCTGTCTGAAACCTAACGGCTTTTTGATAATTGGCAACAAAATGCCATTGTAAGTGTCATTTCAAACTGTATGGAGAGAAAAAAAAATTTCTGAGTGGGCTGCTAAATTTTTATGTGGGAAACACTGATTCCAATCAAAACCAAACTGTCTTGTTTTCCTTTCATTTTCCCAACACTGTTCCCTTTTTCTGTTGAGAAACCTGTCATCCTCCTGCTTTGCATGTTATACATACTTATGTTACTAAGTGTCATGAGAACAGCACAAATTAAGTGTTTCATATTCAATTTGCACTGACAGTTGCAGTGAAACTCTACATACAGTACCTGATGAAAGTTGGGGTACACCTTAATTAGTCCCCGGCATGTATCATAATAGTTGTCTTGATTTAGCAGAATAAGCCTGTTTTTGTACCTTGAACAGCGACTGTTTTCTTTGCAAGTTCCACTAGCTCATTAGTGTTTTCCATCTGGTTTGCTGTTAAAAGCAGAGGTCAGCAGGAGCTGTCCTGACCAATCAAGTGCACTGATCTTCCTGAAGATTATAATTGCTGTATTAAAAATAAAGTGGCTTCAGTGGTGATATTCAACCATGTGTTAAGGATGATGAAGAAGGCTGTGTGACCCACGAATTGCTCGCTTGTTCAGTCATTGGCGATGTCCTGTAAAAGAAACACTAATGAGTAATAAATTGCATTTTTTTTTTTAAGGCTTAATGTTCATCATTTGGTGGTCATCAGTGTCACATTGTGACATAGTAAAACATAATGATGTCAGATTGTGACAAAATTCATTTAAATCACCTGTTGCAGTCTATGGTTAGCAAAGAAACCCTGCAGGTTGTTGGTCCTGTATGGCACATGGTTGAATGTCCCTGGACTACACACTTCTTACTTGGAATGCCTTTCCTTTACCTTTTTATTACTTTTCTTAACTTTCCCTTTTTTCTATCTCTTCTCTTCCAGTTTTGGTTCTTGTAATGGGCAAAGAAGGGGTCCATGGAGGCGGATTGAATAAGAAGGCTTACTCAATGGCAAAATACTTGAGGGATTCAGGGTTTTAATGTTTTCAAGCTCACGTAGATAAAATTTGAGGGACAAAAAGAAGAGAAAAGAAATATTGCTGTTAAGATTTCTCCTGCAAGCAGTCAAATGTCTTGGAAACTTTTAATAGCAATGAAGAGTGGTAAGATACTGTGTCACCTTTGTTCCCCCCTTCATCCTGCAGGGGAGAGGGGGGGGAGACTCTTCAATTTTGTTCATTTCTCTTTTTTTCCTTGTGTGCTCCAGCATTGGTTTTTATCATGGGAAAGGAGGGGACCCATGGTGGAAATCTTAACAAGAAAGCACATGCAATGGCTGATTACCTGAGGAGGTCTGGATATTAAGCAACCTCTCCACCCATCCATCAACCTAGCAGCCCACTCCCACTCACCGCATTGTGTTGACACTACTTCCAGGATTAGATGGAATACAATGTTACTTCCTCCCCAGTCTACTTTTTTTACACAGCCTTTTGTTTGCTCAGCCCCCCCCCCCCCCCAACACACTCCCTTTTTTTCTTTTTAAAACCTTCCCCACTTTAACATTGTACTTCTCATGGCATGTTCATTGAAATGTTTAACCAAAAGTGTGCAAAAAAATTGCAAAGTGAATAAAAGTGTGACACAAATTTGGACTCGCCTTGTACAACATTTAGTTAGCAACTGGCTAGTGTTCCAAGGGGAAGTACACATGTAATGGTGGTGACAGTTTGCATAGTTATTATGCTTTGTGAGCATTAATAAAGATGCCAGACTTTGTTTTATTTTTTTCATCAGCATGGGCATTTAAAAGTTGCATGCATACACTCTTTAGCATACAGATCCGCTCTCTGTCCCAGCGTAATATTCCAGCCAAAACCATCTTCTCATCGACCTCCCATCTCCAAGTCTTCATGCCTCCATTAAAGAAATGACAAAGTCCTGCTGTATGTGTGTATCAATTCGCCACCCTCAAGCATCAACATCTTTTACTCCCATCACATGCTTTTGCTGTTGTACCTGAATGTGGTCTTAAAAGTTAATGATGTGGTGTTGGGCTGTTGTTTGAGTGTAGTGTGCGGCCGGTCAGCATTGCTGAGGTCCCAAGATATCGTCATGACACTTCACCACATCCAGGAGTCTCAGTGGACATTCCACCTCTGTGACAGCTCAGTCATTTGTTAGTCTGCCATTTGTAAATTTTTCTGTAAATCACTACACTCATGTTATGTGAGGCTATGACCCCGCCCCCTCCCTGTTGGACCAACTGTCAATATAAGAGGATTATCAGAATTACTTATTCTGCTTATTCTGATTGATGATTGTTGGCATCACCTGTTGACTGTAAATCTTTGAGACAACTTCAAATGACTGTAAAACATTTAACTGCTTCCTTAGACTTCAACACTACTTAAACTTTTCATCACTAACTGATTTGTTGCTAACTCCATATCCATTAACCAATGAAACAGCAGTGACATTTTACTACAGTATGAATGCATTTTGACTGTACAACCAAGCTGTTGGGCTCCAACACCTTGGAATTATTTGCCTTGTGCTTTAGTCATCAAAGGTGTATTCACAAATTGTCATAGTACGGTACTTAGAAGTATATTTAAAAGAAAAAAATGCTGTGTACACTAAACATATTGAAAATGGTGTTGGTTGGAATAAGAACATTTGTAAGTTGTCTTGTGAAAATTTTCTGAGAATAACTGTGTATTCTGTGCCATAAAAATCGATCTGATCTGTTGCTACTACGAGTTGGATTTTTAACTGCTGCCCCGGCAAGAAGTAACTTTTAATGGCACTTTCCTAAGGGATATTTTGGCATCAGTAATCTCCAGACTTTGTGGAATATGTACAGAATTAAATAACAGAAAAATAAGTTTGCGATACTTTGTCTCGTTTTTTTTTTCTTTGAGTTGGAAATTCATTCTGCCACAAAATCTGCTTTTTCAAATGCCATGAATTGATGAGACATCTTGTTTACAGACAGATCAAATAAAAGTTATTCCAACCAGAGGTAAAGCCAGTATGTCCTGTCTGTTGCCTTAAGAGTAAAACACATGCCTGCTGACTGATTCAAGGGTTTTGAATTTTATAGCCTTAATTCGAGTATTCCTTTGGAAACGTATTTTATCTATGCAAACTGATTTCGGTGTGGATCTTGTAATGCACACTCAAACAGAAAAGCACTACACATAGGCTGTTCACTCTCGCTCTAATAGATTCCACTGTTTTCTAGTGTCAGGGGAAGAACTCAAGTTCTCTCTCCTTGTGCTTTTAACCTTTACCTAATACCATAAATAATGAGCCTACCAAATTGTTTCTTTTCTAGAAAGCTGGAGGAAGATCAACCACATTTTCAATGGGCTGTCAGCGATGACAAAATCATTTCTTTAAAGGGACTCTTTGGTCTCTAACCGTACCTGCTAGTTTCAGACAATTCAATAAATTGTTGGACTTTTTTTTTGTTTTTACAGTTTTAAAGCACAGGTGAAAGGTGAAAGCTCTTTGAACTCTTGGGTTTGGAATAAATCAGCAAAAATAAACATTTTGCTTTCAAATTTGATGATATATCTAATAATGAAACTTAGCTACTTACGTTCATGGAAAGAAAAGAGCCCAAAAGACTAAACTACTTTCATTAGTGGTCAGTTTTACCCAACTTAACTCTGTAAAAAGGGGATCCCAGTTTTCCACTTTTATTCTATATAAAACATTAAAAGGGCACTCTGTAGTTTTGTAGAGAAAAGATTTGCACTCAGAATTTTTATATTTACAATACTGACAAGGTAATAATACAAACTCAGAAATATTTATTATCTCTATCGCTGAATAAACAAGCTGTTCTCAGAGGAAAATAAGGTCCTTAGAACACTGTTTGAAGCTAAAAAGTAAAACAATATGAAATTCTGTGGTCGTTTAAGGCCAGTTTGTTTATTCAGTTCATTCAGTCAAAGTGGGAGTTTATGTAGCTTGTTTAAGCATGAAAATCAATCAATGAAGATTTTTCTCTTCTGATTAAAATATCTTCACCAAAACTACATGGTTCTACTTTAAGGTTATTCTTTCTTAAATGATTATCAAAATTCTGTATTTGCTTGTCTTTAGAGCCACACCATGTTAAACACTAACTGAAACACTCAAACTCAAGAATTCATCTTTCTAAAGGCTTCACAGTGTAGTAGGTGTTATGTGCATCATTTTAGACACATTTTCCCAAAGTCAGACTTCTACAATTGGGATCTACTAGGGTATACTTTGATATACTTTGAAGATAAGGTTAAGTAAAAGTTACCTAGCATTTGAACAGTGTCAGCTGGCTGCTGCTTATTAAGACATTAAACTCACATATCACCCAATGAGGTTGTTCACAATATGAACTATGTCAGTGTTAATTAAGCCAAAGAAACTTGGAAAGAACAAGAAGAGCCTTATAATATATTATAAAACATAATTCAACACAATTCAAGTGCCACTGCCCAGCCCTACATGTCAGCGAAGTATGAGGCATTCAAGCCCACAAATTGACGCCCTTAAATGAACGATTGGCAATAGCTGCTGTGTTCAGGTGTCTTGATGAGTACTAATTTAGACCAAACCTCGACACTCAGCATTTAATACTCGCTGCCAGTGCAGTGCTTCTCTTTGTCCCAATGGCGTATGAAGTGAGCGGGGGCAGTAAGATTTTATCATTATGTTTAGGACTTCTATTGGTTGTGTCTTGCCATTGCACAAGACTGATAAAGCTTAAGGAGTTGGATGAATTAAGAAGAAACTCAACGCGTATACACGATCATGCTAAAGGAAGTGAACTGTGCCATGGGAGACTCTTAATTGGGCACAACTCTCTGCAAGGTGCTGAACTCCAAGGAACCAAGGCCACAAAGAACTCAGTGGATGTTGATAGAGACTACCAAGCAGACATGGGTATGTAAAGTTGAAATTTGTATCTTAAAACTGCACTCCAAATCTGTTAAATTGTTGTTTTAGCTCAGGGCCTTTAGGCTTGCTACTGAATCTGTATGCACCATTGTCTGGTCACAAAAATGCGTACCTGTTTGAATTTTAAGTACAATATGTTAGAATTGGCAACCTGTTAAATTCCTATTGAAAACAAATACCTGGTGACGTACCACCTGAGTAATTGCTGCTAACAGTAACTGTTTTAGCTAGTGAGCTTAGTTAGCCATTCAGCTCGTGGTTCAAACTGGGAACCCAGAGCTAGGTGGGAACTTCAGTAGATATTCCTGCAACACAATACATGGGCATCATAATGTCAACTTATTTATAATTCTGTTAATTTTTAGAATATTTTCAACTCATTCTTTTTCTTTGTGTGTGTGTGGGTTTTTTTTGTGTTTTTTTTTTTTAAAGGTTGGGGGCAGCCCAAACAGCTTCAAGGACAGGTTGGTGGATCTCCAGAGTCAAAGCCAGAGGATGCTGCAGTGAAACGACTTCTCAAAATGGAACCCAAAGTTGAATGTACTGGCGACTCTATGAAACTTCAAGTCCAAGATGCTGCTTCTATCCCAGGATCTCTGCTCTTTGTTGACAGAGGTACATTTTCACTTTCATATGGAGCAGGTTATTAACTCTTATCATTGTGCTTTGTTTTGTTTTTTTAAATTTCCTTTTCGGTTGCTTTTAATTTCTCAGGAAGTCATCTGTCTCCTCTGCCTCTGTCCAAGTTGCCGTCAAGCTGTGGTTACACCTTAAGGTCAACACGGAGGGATTTGGTCTTGGTTGCACCTTATGATGGCTGCTTTGTTGCTCTTGAGGTGGGATGCTTTATTGTGAAAGCACAGGACACTTAAACAGTATGCACTTGCACACTCAAAACATTTTTTCTTGTTTTTAGGAGGACAGCTACGTTCTCCCACTGCTTTGGCTGGGGTTACCAGTGAAGATGTCCTGCCCTTTGAGTAGGCAGTCTTCACCTAGCCCTCCGATGGTAACCTGCCATGCTGATGGCATGGTTGTGAAAACTGAATGGAGTGGGTCTGCCATTAAAGTAAATTGTATGTTTTTTTCTTTCTTCTATTTTTCAGCATTTCATGTCTTTAAAATGGATCAATATGGACACATGTATAACATGTATGTTACATTGGCTACATCATCACTCTTGTAGTTTGTGCACACCAAGTGATGTAATTACTCTTGAGAGCACTGCACACTGTCGGCATTGGCTTGTTTCCCATTTCCCCAAATGCCCTAAATGTACATGGAGTTATCAAAAATAGCTTTTAGTTTGTCTGCTTCAAAAGACTCCCTCAAACTAGCCAAGAGATGGCTATTTTGTTATTCCCAGATCATCTAATCCAGTGCTTTTGCTTAGTTGCTTGAGTCTCATTTCCAGGTTGTTGGCATTTGCTGCCCCGAGACTGAACAATTAACTAGCTTTCTCCAGGAATGCTTTCACAACTTCAAAGAGTGGGGATCCTGAAAAGAATTTGTCTTTTTAGAATGTGCCAGACAGTAATATTTTTATCCATCTATAATTTATTATTTTTTTTACTTACAGTGAATGGTAACTGGGAGCCACTAATGAAAGCCTCAGCCAGATGTGGGTTCAGTGTGGTTGTACATCCTGAAGGTGTAGTTGTCTCTGTTCACTATGCACCCTGTCTGGAGAAAAAGGTATTGTACAATTGGCTTCATCTCTAAGAAAATGTCCCCTTTTTTAAAGTGTATAGTGTAACCCATTGACATTTTCTATTCCAGGATGGATTGTACACCCTGGAACTTGCTGGAGATGGACAAAGTAAAATTTCCTGTCCATCATTGTCATCTGCTCAACCTGAAGGCACAAAAACTACTCAGAAATATCCTGCTGTTCCCCAGGTGCCAGGTTTTCCTCAGAACCCTGGGGTGCCTAAAGGGAATCACCCATACCCTGCATTAGTACCAGCTACAAAGCCCACAACTTCTCCCAAGCCACCACAACCTGAAGCCCCTCAGAGCCAGATATACCAGCCTTTTTACCCCAACCCTTTCTATCCAAATCCTTTCTACCCCCGGCCAGGGCCTGAAACTGTACCCCCTACAAAGCCCGCAGCTGCTCCCAATCCACCACAACCTGAAGCCCCTAAGGGCCAGGTATACCAGTCTTTCTACCCTCAGCCAAAGCCTGAAAATGGCCCAGAAGCTAAGCCCACAACTGCTCCAAAGCCACCACAACCTGAAGCCCCTCAGGGCCAGGTATACCAGCCTTTTTACCCCAACCCTTTCTATCCAAATCCTTTCTACCCCCGGCCAGGGCCTGAGACTGTACCCCCTACAAAGCCCACAGCTGCTCCCAATCCACCACAACCTGAAGCCCCTAAGGGCCAGGTATACCAGTCTTTCTACCCTCAGCCAAAGCCTGAAAATGGCCCAGAAGCTAAGCCCACAACTGCTCCAAAGCCACCACAACCGGAAGCCCCTCAGGGCCAGGTATACCAGCCTTTTTACCCCAACCCTTTCTATCCAAATCCTTTCTACCCCCGGCCAGAGCCTGAGACTGTACCCCCTACAAAGCCCACAGCTGCTCCCAATCCACCACAACCTGAAGCCCCTCAGGGCCAGGTATACCAGTCTTTCTACCCTCAGCCAAAGCCTGAAAATGGCCCAGAAACTCAGCCCACAACTGCTCCAAAGCCACCACAACCTGAAGCCCCTCAGGGCCAGGTATACCAGCCTTTTTACCCCAACCCTTTCTATCCAAATCCTTTCTACCCCCGGCCAGAGCCTGAGACTGTACCCCCTACAAAGCCCACAGCTGCTCCCAATCCACCACAACCTGAAGCCCCTCAGGGCCAGGTATACCAGTCTTTCTACCCTCAGCCAAAGCCTGAAAATGGCCCAGAAACTCAGCCCACAACTGCTCCAAAGCCACCACAACCTGAAGCCCCTCAGGGCCAGGTATACCAGCCTTTTTACCCCAACCCTTTCTATCCAAATCCTCTCTACCCCCGGCCAGGGCCTGAAACTGTACCCCCTACAAAGCCCACAGCTGCTCCCAAGCCACCACAACCTGATGGCCCTCAGGGCCAGGTATACCAGACTTTCTACCCTCAGCCTGAAAATGGCCCAGAAACTGGAACAGAAACTAGACCCACAACTGCTCCCAAGCCACCACAACCTGAAGCCCCTCAGAGCCAGATATACCAGCCTTTTTACCCCAACCCTTTCTATCCCCGGCCTGGAACTGTACCGGCTAAAAAGCCCACGGCTGCTCCCAAGCCACCACAACCTGAAGCCCCTCAGAGCCAGATATACCAGCCTTTTTACCCCAACCCTTTCTATCCAAATCCTTTCTACCCCCAGCCAGGGCCTGGAACTGTACCCCCTACGAAGCCCACAGCTGCTCCCAAGCCACCACAACCTGAAGCCCCTCAGGGCCAGGTCTACCAGACTTTCTACCCTCAGCCGAAGCCTGAAAATGGCCTAGAAACTGGAACAGAAACTAGGCCCACAACTGCTCCCAAGCCACCACAACCTGAAGCCCCTCAGGGCCAGGTATACCAGCCTTTTTACCCCAACCCTTTCTATCCTAACCCTTTCTACCCCCGGCCAGGGCCTGAAACTGTACCCCATGCAAAGCCCACAGCTGCTCCCAAGCCACCACAACCTGATGGCCCTCAGGGCCAGGTATACCAGACTTTCTACCCTCAGCCTGAAAATGGCCCAGAAACTGGAACAGAAACTAGACCCACAACTGCTCCCAAGCCACCACAACCTGAAGCCCCTCAGGGCCAGGTATACCAGCCTTTTTACCCCAACCCTTTCTATCCTAACCCTTTCTACCCCCGGCCAGGGCCTGAAACTGTACCCCCTACAAAGCCCACAGCTGCTCCCAAGCCACCACAACCTGAAGCCCCTCAGGGCCAGGTCTACCAGTCTTTCTATCCTCAGCTGAAGCCTGGAAATCTGCCAGCTGAGAAGCCAACTGCTGTTCCTGTGCCTGCAGCAACTTCTCAGAGGCAAGTGTATAAACCTTACCCCCAACCATTGCCTGGTACTGGATCAAATGGTGAAAAAGCTCCCACAGATGAGCCAGTCCAAAGTGAACACCCTCCAGCTGTCAAACCTCCACAGGGCCAGCTGCTTCACCCCTTTAACCCATACTACTTCCCACAGCAGCCCCAGTGGCCCCAGCCTGCAAAGTTGCCCCCTGCCACCTCAAAGCAGGAACCACAACAGGTCACCATTCCAGCTAGTAGTGAAATACCCCCAGAAGTCCCACAAAGCTCTTCATACATGCCACCTGTGCTCTGCTCTCAGTTCTGCTCTCCTGGATTTTCTAATTGCTGTCCACAAATTGCTTTTCATCAACATCTCCATCATATTGTTCCTGCTGGACCTGGCAGTAAAGATGCACCTCCAGTCTACACAGGACTCCCATTCCTACCATCAGTAGCTTATTCTGGGTATGGCAATGGCTTTGGTTCTCCTCCCCTTCCTCAAAAGACAAATGAAGCTATCACCGCTGCCACCTCTGCACCTCAGTCTCCTCCATCTGGAAATGAAAAGCAACCATATAACCAGCCACCAGGTGGCAACCCTGCTGCAGTACCTGAAAGTAATCCTAGCAAGCCTTCAAATCCTGCACAACAAATGTACCCTTATTTTGTGCCTAATTTATACCCAACTTTCCCATATCAAAATTTACCACAAAGGCAACCACCAACTCACTACAATGTGCCCTCTGAAACTCCAGGTAATGAACAAAATGATGAGCTATCAGCTGGGGACATGAATAATCCATCTGGACCTAATGTCGTGTCTTTTATCGGCCAGAATCTACAGCAGCATACAGCAATGTCGCAAAATAAGCCTACAGCTGAGGAACAACAGACATCTAATGAGCAACCCAGTGACTTTAACAAACATGAACAGACTATGAACGCAGACACTGGACCAAAGAATTATCTGCTGCTACAGCACGGCCCACCGGGTAGGGAGCCTAGCGGTTTCAGTGAGTTGCCACTGCCTTTTAGATATCTGGGTCGTGAAACATACTCCCTGGCACCAAATGTTGCCAACAATCAGGGTAGCAAAAATCAATATCTTCAAATCTTTAGGCCTCCACAGGAAAAACCCCAACTCCCCAAATGGCTGGGGAATGGTAATTCCAGTCCATTACCTGATAATGTCAACCACATGCCCAGGCCTGGTGATGAATCAGATAGTTTGCAATTGCTTACCTCTTCAACTGGCCCTCATTTTCTACCTGTGCCTCAGGACCCCTCTTTCAGTGCAGCACATGCAAAGCCTAAAACTGATTCATTCAAATTCTTTGTGAAACCCATGCCAACTTCAGGCCCCAGCCAAAGGATTCCACCTTATGTTCCTGGACATCTATTTCAACAATGGATCTCTGCAGCTAACAACCAAGGAAACGGTATGTTGTCAATTTCACAATTTTTAGAAGCTTCTTACTTCTGTTCTAATCTGTGTCTCTTTGCAGGACTGAACCAACTTGTTCAGGGAGAAGGTGGAAATCCGAAGCAGGGATGAGTTTTGTTATGAATAAAAATGGCAATAGATAACCTGAGCTTTTTTCTTTCTTTTTTTCCTTTTTTTTTTTTTTTTTTAAATGCACTACATAGCTCTTTGTCTGAGGGTTGCGTTTAGAGTGGGCAAGGAAGCAAATGTACTAAGTGGGTGTATGAGCAGAATGAGAAGTCCTTATCTTTGTGGCATGGATGGTCAAGGATGATCCCCCCCCCCGCCCCCGCGTTTCAAAGTTGACAGTTGACTCAGTTCTTGTTGGCGTTATATCTGCTATTTGGAATCAAAAGGTGCAATGCCCTTGGTGAACTTGAGTGTCTTGCTTGGCTTTACCATGAACTGGTACTTCCTGATCATTGACCCTTTCATGTAAATGCACTTACTAGAATTTGCCCATTCATTAAAAGTGGCCTCAAATCTTTGTGTTCCTAAAATATTTTCAAAGTTAAACATTCCCAGAGTTCCACATGACCATACTATGAGTTTGTCAAGTGTCTCGTTAAAACAAAAATCAGGTAATATTTATTTTTTTAAAAGGTGTATTTCCCCTTTTTGACATTTTATAAATATTACTCATCTAAATGAGCTACTGCAATAGTTCATTGTTTAAATAAAAATCATAATCTGAATTACCCAACTTTATATATTTAAACTCTAAATATTTTAATAAAAATAAAACTTATGACATGGAGTTGTACAGGAACAAAATCTGACAACATTCTTTGTTTTCATATCAGTGGAAATGTCAATGGGTTCACAGGAAAGTCATTGGCATGAGTAAACACCATCAGCAAACATGGCTTTATTTTGCAATCCACAAAAGATTTGGAATTAATGATTTGAATGCATTTTGGTTTGTGTACGTTCAGTGATTTGTACAGAGGTTATCAATGAATCCCCCATTAAACGCAAGGCCTTGGGTAATTTTATTCTTTGACTGCTGCTGTTAAATGTACTGAAGTATGTGTTTCAATACATTATATGGATGCCAAAAAGTAAGAACACAGAAAAGCTTTGAGTTGAAATGTTTATTCAGTATCAAATACAACTTATCTTCATTTTTTGTCTTTTTAAAATGCTTGTGATTTGGTGATTTTAAATAATGTATTGTTCCTTGTTTGTAGGCAGTGTATTGATGTTACATCAACCTATCAGAGGACATGTTCATGTATCAATTAAAGTCACATCTTACTCTAGCACCAGTGTAGCCGAAAGAATAAAGTATAAAGAGTCTGCGCGACCTGAACACTTAGAAGAATCTGACCCTTCCCGGGCACAATTGCATAAGTACCACAGGGGTGTCAACCACTGCAGGAGCATCTGCAGCAGGAACCTCTCTCTTCATCAGGACAATAGGGACTTCGGCACTGGATGAGGCATCTGAGGCCGCATCAGCAGCATCTGGCGCAGGATCTGCAGCTGGAGCAAGATCTGCAGCTGGATCAGCAGCTGGTACAGCTGGATCAGCAGCTGGTACAGCTGGATCCACAGCAGCTGCAGCAGCATCAACAACTGCAGGGACTGCAGGTACAACTTCAGCTGACTCTAGTGATTCTGCAGACAAAAGGCCGCTTAGGTGAGGGTCATGCATGGCAGTGAGTTTGTGGTGTCTCAGACCATGCTTGTGTGAGAGGCTGCCTGTATGTACGTGGGCCACCAGTGGAGGTGCGGCAGCTGCAGGTGCAGTGCTGTTGGCATCTACGATAGGCATCTGAAAAAGTGTATGTATCAACAGAGACTTAGGAAAAATCATCTCAAAATGTGTTTATGACTTATTTTTGGCCATCAAATTGATTTGAAGTAGTTAATGCAGTATTTTACCAGAGTGGAAAACATCTTGCAGTCCACTGCGTGATCAGCATTCAAACCTTTGGCAGTACAAATACCACGTGCCTGGCAGAGAAAGGAATCAAGCTCTTTTCCTCACTTTTGTTTATTTTGAACCGTTTTATTAAGAATTTGGAGAAAAAATTCAAATCAGAAATATAATATTTACAATATTAATGAGGTAATAGCACAAACTCAGAAAACGTAATTTTTTCCATAACGGACTACGGTCAGTTTGTTTATTCAGTCATGAAAACAAAGAGAGTATTTAGTTTGATTGGACATAAAAATATCAGTCAGTGACCATCTTTTAAAAATGTCTTCCCCAAAACTACATAGTGGACCTTTAAGGTGAGCTTTGGAGACCAGATTTATCATTTACACAAATTCTTTGATCAGCAGGGCTATAAAAAATGTATTCAATAAACAATTCCAATAATGATGGAGGGAACAGCTACACCTTCGTTTGATTACAGAAAAAGGATTTTTCTTGTGGAAAGCTGAGCTGATGCTTGGTGTACTTACAGCCATGGCGTCGTCCAGGGGCACACAGGCGTCATCAGTGCAGTTAGCCTCAACTACAACATATTCTGCTGTATAGATCGGCCCACCAGACACAATCTGAAACAATGTATTGAGAAGTATCGACAGATCCAAATTAAAATGTGCAGGTGCTTTAAAAAAAAAAAAAGATTAAATTGAGCAGATTTTTTTTGGGCCCACCTGTGATGACATCCTTCCAACCTCCAGAATTGTGTATGTTTCGTTCTCAATCATTTTGTTGAAGGTTGCCAGAGATGCATGGACAAAGTCCAGAGCTGTGGTGTCATTAAGGGGGAGGAGGGTGGGACAGCCCAAGCACAGGTCCTCGGTTGACTCTATATGCCATCAAAGAGAGACACATACAGATTTTCTTTTCTGTAGGGTCACACTCGTGTGGCATGTTGTGAATGTATGTGGGTGTTTGCGTTCCCTTTACCCTCTGTTTTACACTTGAATGCTGTGACAGTCAGAGCTCCGCCGACCTTCTTCAGCACCACGTCACAGTCTCCTTCTACTGCCTGGTTGGAGACAAAGAAATAGCACAGCAGTCAATCTGTTGTCACTGTTTTATTTTCTCAAATGATCATCATCTTAATTTTGGTTGACTTCCTTTAAAGGGGCACTGTGCCGTTCTGTGTACTAATGGTCTGCAAACTCACCGTCAATACTTTGGGTCTGACTGTGCAGTTGGCAATAGGTGTTGGGTCCAACACATGACAGTCTGTCTCCAGCAGGTCAACTTCCAGGAGGTATGTGCTGCCTCCGTCAGCCTGTGGACAGGTCAAATGAAACGTTATTGAATTTTTCTTTAAAATCTTCTGCATCAGACAAATACTTGACAGGATTCTGCAGTGTGGTGACTGATCGCCACATTGGCCTGGATGAACATGCATATGTACTTTAAACGCTTAAAAATAGAGCACAGTTGAAGCGTTGATTTTTGTCTATGCAAATATTTGCTCGCAGAGGCACCATACGCCAGCTGTTTGGCTGCTGACACAATGGAAACCCAAAGTTATCATAATCATCGTATCAAAATGTATCATTTTTTCTTTCAAATTCTGTGATCCTGTTGTCTTTATTATGTCCTGCATCCAATGATCCTACCTCAAAGTTGAAAAACAGGGGAAGAAAGACACAACTATCTGTACTACCCAAGCACTACTGGGTAGCACCTTCTAACCTACCGTAGTATAGATCTTGATGTCCTCGATCCTGTTCAGTGCATACTTGTAGCCATGGGTGTGATGGCTGTTGAGGTAATCCCGAGCCACCAGAGCAGCCTCTTCTGCCTCAGGAGAGTCACACATGGGTCGTAGCACATTGTGCTGAGCCCATACCCCCACCAGTCCTACCAGAACCACAGTGATGCCCAGGAGATTCATTTCTGCGAGAGGTGCAAGAGATGTCAGAGCAACGGAGCAGATTAGGGTAAGGTGGAGAGGCAGAGCTCGTGCAGCCTGGAGTGTATATATCTCGTACTTCAAACAGGAAAACAGAGCCAAGTCAAACACCACGATCATCCCTCCTGACTCCTGCGTCACACGTGGGTCGTACTCTGTTTTAGGATTGCTGCCAAAACAAATGTAAGCTGACAAAGTCTGGCTCATGGTGGAGCGGTGTCTAACTTTAATCAGTGATGGTTCACTGTGCTTTCTGTGACATCTAGAAACATCTCCACGATCTGAGAGTTTTATTCCATAGCTGTTCTGCCCACGTCTAGCACGAATGCGTCTGGAATTAAATATCATATAAAAATGTGTCAAGAGCTTCATGATCAAACATATTGTGTAAGCAGCTGTCTCCCCCCACAGAGGTCAGAGTGAGTGTGCAGCTACAGCTGCAGGGCCCGCTGCCAGCAGGGATCCAGTGACTTGCTCAATGACACTTCAGCAAAGAGGACATTTGCCAACAGGGGGTACACAGTTTAGGGACGGCGACAGTCTTTGCTTTTTTTGCCCACATAGCATTTGCCCTGTATTGAACCATCTGCATAAGTCGTAGTGTCGTTCCAGGTCAGGACCGGATGCAAACAGAGACACTGATGAGATAATTACTCGTCCTCAAACAGATGTCAGCACTAGAGCGGTGACAAACGACACCCATGTTATACCTGCTTCTATTGTTTTTGTGTCTTCATCTTTTTGTTTCTGTTTTATCACATTTGACCTGACAATTCTGAAGTTCTGTGATCTTTCCTTCATTTCACTGCATAAAGGTAAAGTATCAAGACACCTGAAATGGAGATGTAACACTGATTTCACACATCCTGGTTATGATTGCACTGTGTTGCTGCAGATATTTTCAAAACTAATAATGAAAGGCTATATCATAAACAAAACACTTCTCCTCAATGTCTCAGTCGGGGCCAGTTGAACACAAAAGACCATGAAGTGACAGCTATTTGCGTCCACATTTAGTTTTCAGTGCTGCATAGTCAAACTTACAACTGAGAATGTGCTGAATAGTTTTGGTTACGTGTAAGAAGCAAAGAAAGTAGAAACAGAGACAGCCAATTGAATACTTGTATGTATGGATTTTTGTTGAACATTTTTTCTGATGTGACATTGCTAAACACTAAAACCAAATGAGGAGAATTTCTTTTTTACTGGAACTAAATACTGTCATTGTCGAACAAAGACAAAAACAAATTTAGTCCAAATTCAACACATTTTTCTCTGTAAAATCTGATTGGTCAGTGCAGGAGTGACAATGAGGCATTTTAAGGTGCAATATGTGAGAGTTTAAGTTGAAAACATCCAAAAATGCTCAAAATTGTAAACATAATGTGAAGAAATAACAGTTTCAACATTATGATGTCTACGTAGTGTCTTGTAGAGATATCTTAGCATGCTAACCAATGAATAATAAAGTAAGCTCTAATGACATTTCAACATTCATAATTGTCTCATATTTTAAATGTAATAAAAACAAATCCTGTGGAGGGTTGCTGAAATTTTTATAGGAATCCTGTTCAGGATCACTCCAGCTGTGACGATGTCATTTGTCTTCACAGTTTTTGAGCAAATCAACACTTCACATTGGAAATTGTGGCCAACATTCTGAATATGGCTCCACAAAATAAAAACAAATAAAATGTGTATCACCAAACACCACTCCTATCAGGAAGAATGTTTGTCAAAGTTGAAAAATTTGGAAATTATGAATGCATAACGTAACTCGAGCTGACTTGTTCTTTGATTTTCTACTACTGAAACGGTTTTATGTAACGTGAACTTATTTTGTGATCTTAGACTCAACAAAAATGTCCTTGAATGGTTATTCTTATATGATGCCCTTTTTGGCCGATCCGAGCACCGGTACCGTAACAGCCAGAATAGTCGCGCATCAAAAATCCGAGCAGCGGCCGCGCTTGAAGCCTCTACCGCGGTGAGAGTGACGCATTTCGCACGCGACTCGCAATGTGGAGTGGATTGTATACACATGATGCTGCGGGTGGAGAGGGTCAGACAGCGAAACATCGCGTCTTAAATAAAAAGTGCGTTCATTTTTCAAGAAGAGGAGATATAGTCACAGTTAGACCTTCGTCACAGACTTCATCTCACTCCGGAGTTTCAGTGCGGCAGCGAGACAGAGACGGTAAGGCAGGAGTTATGGCTACTTCCAGTTGTTGTGGCAGTAATTTATGTTAGCTACTTTAGCAAAAGGGTCCCTGCATGGAAACACGTGTCAAGAAGAAATCCTGCCAGACTGTCAGTCGTGTGTGGTTTCGAAGCTTCAAAGTCGAATATTAATGCTTGTACACTTAACTGCGTGGGACGTGGTCAATTTAATGTCATCTTAAAACGATGCTCACTCCTGGGAAAGTAGTTGTTACCAAGTCATCCTTAAAGTAGCAATACAACAATATAAACATACTTGTTTCCAGGTAAAATTCCTGCATTTAAATATTCAGTCATGTAAGACTCATGTAGGCAAATATTTACTTATAAATGCAATGTGTAATAATTGGACACATGTCGAATTGATCCTCAAAACAACGAAGGGGCTGAGTAACCACTAACTGCTGCTAACTGTAGCTAGTTAGCTCAGTTAGCCATGCAGCTAGTGACCCCAGAGCAGCTGGGGAATGAGGCTGTACATCCCTAGCAAGGGAGCTGTGGGCTAGCTGGTTAGCGACCCAACTTCAGTAGATATCACTGCAACACAATATTAATATATTAATAATGATATACAGTATTGATTATTTTATTTCACATTCCGTTGATAATATAGGTACATTTTTGAATGTGTTTAACTAAAATTCTTACCAACAAAAAGATTATATAATACATCAAAACCATAAAAACAGCAAAAGGAGGATAAAAAACAAAACAAATAAAAGCATATAGATTACAACACTAGATAGCAGCAGGTGAGACAAATGCCAATTTGAATAGATAAGTCTTCCCAACACTCCCTTGGTAGTCTGGCTAGCTACACTGCTAACTGAGCTTACTAGCTATGTTGTCTCTATATTTGTATCTGTAATTGCCACTGTAAGACCTGCTTTTCATTGTGATGAAAATGTGTAGGAGCATACTAACAAATACGTTCTTGATTGCAGCAAATGTGTGGACTGTGCCTTACTCTACTGAGGAAGCCACCGGAAGCGGAAGCAAACACGAGGACGCCTAGTGATCTATGAAAAGTCTACGCTGGCTCAGCTGGAAGTAGCTGACCTAAAGTAACGGTCTGATAAAATCCAGATAAGGCACTGTTGCGTTTGAGATTTCTGACTTATTCCCACAACTCCATGCTCTCATGTGACCCTTCATTGCTCACCTCGATCAAGCTCCATGATGCACCGAACACAAAACCACCGGCGCAAATACTTGAAGAGGAAAAAGGGATTCACGTCTTCAGTCAAAGGGGTTTCTCATCTCTCCCGACGAGCCAAGAGACGGTTGTATTGTAAATTACAGCTTTGGATGTGGAGGAAGCGGAGAGAAAAATGCCGTTTTTGGATATTGAGAGCGAAGAAACGAGCGTGCGGGATAAAGTCTAGCTCGTGCCTCAGCGTGAAGTCACAGAAAAATAAAAGCAAAGTTGTGTCATCGCCTGGGTGTGATACCGGAGGCCCAGAGGATACGCTTACAAGGCAGAATTGCCCGCTGAAGCAGTGTGAATCTGTCAGTCTGTCAGAAACGTTCTTTGCTTCCAGGCCCTCGCAGAGCCGGGTCACGGACACAACTGTTTCTGCGGGTAACGTCTCTGTGCCAGCGGCGACGGTGCCGTCTCAAAGAACTGAAACTTTAACGCAGCTCGGTGAAATAAACGACTCTTTAAAACACACAGTCAAACTGCTGTTGAGTAGAGACAGTGATGCACGTGGGTTAACGACACAATTTAAAAAAACAAGGACACTAGCGGAAAGGCTTGAGTTTGACGCCCCGTCAGGACTG
Organism: Lagodon rhomboides; assembly: GCA_039737535.1. Classification (NCBI taxonomy): domain Eukaryota; kingdom Metazoa; phylum Chordata; class Actinopteri; order Spariformes; family Sparidae; genus Lagodon; species Lagodon rhomboides. Next base: position 8,093,784 of record CM077797.1, read on the forward strand.
TTGACTGCCGTCCCTTCAGGTCAGGACCAGCCTGCACACAGAGCTGCCGTTGACAGAATCACCAGTAAAAAGTCAGCGTCCTCTCAAAGTGATGTCAGCCTTAAAGTACTGACGAAAGTCATCCATGGTAGATCTTTCTTTCACATTTAATCATTTCTTTGGTTTATGTGTCTTCTTTTCACAGCTGTTTGAAGTGACACTGTTTGAATGTTTCTCTAGAATTCCTTGATGACTTTTACAGAAGTTACGGCAGTTTCATCCCACTACAAAAGAGCGACGTGTTGAGACACCTGAAGAGGAGGTTTAACGCTGATTTCACCGACAGGTACATCTTTGTTAGAAATCAGAACAGGCGCTGCAATGATTAGTCAAAGAATCGATCAGTTGATTGAAAGAAAATGAATCGCCAGCTGATCATTTCAGTCAGTTGTTAAGAGGAAATGTCAAACATTTGCTGGTCCCAGCTTCTTAAATTTGAGGATTTCTGCTTCTCTTTGTCTTTTGTGATCGTAAATGAAGAATCTTTGGATTTTGGACTGTTGGTTGGACGAAAGAAAGCATTTTTCACAAATGTTAAACATTTTTTGGACTCATCGATTGATTTTAAAAATAAATGTTAGTTGCAGCCAAATCTAAATGAACAATGACTCTTCTATCACTTGATGATTAAAACCTCTCGACTCAACAGCAGTAATCTTTAAAGGTTGCGTTTTCATTGGTGGAGTGTTCAGAATGTTATGTTATGGTCGTGATGTATGTTTTTTCTTCCCGTGCAGGAAAAACGTCATCTTCCCAGAAGTTACCAAATACCGAGCTGCGATCATTCAGAAACCTGTTCCCTCTTTCCGGGTGGTCTACAAGAAACACACACTGACACTGGACGACCTGTCCACACTGGCAGATCAGAACTGGCTCAACGACCAGGTTGTTATCCAACACGATAAGAACTTCAGTTTCTGAGTGGAAAGATTTCTTTGATGAACAAAAGCCTGAGTGTTTATGCTAAGCGTATGTATGTCGTGTTTCTGCTTCAGGTCATGAACATGTATGGAGAATTGATCATGGAATCTGCCCATCACAAGGTAAATCTTAAGTGCTGTGTAGATAACAAACTCCTTTTTCTTATCTTGTTACATTTGGAACACTAGATGGGTGAAAGATTATTGAAATATTGCAAGTAATTAAAGGTATCGTTTGACCCTTTCATTGACATTTTGGGAGAATCGCATATTCACTTTCTTGACACAAGTTTGATGAGATTGATGCCTGAATGCTGAATATGTAGGTACAGGCAGTGAGCTCAGCGTAAAGAGTGGAAACAGCTAGTCTGGCTCTGTCCAAAGGTAACAATATCTACCTACCAGTACATCTAACAGAGCTCTAAAGCTAACTAGTTAACAGATTATACATGGGGATATGTCCACGACTATTTGCCTGTAATCTAGATTGTGTCAAGAGTTTGAAGACGGTAATAATTTATTTTAGCTTTATAACTAGTTTTGTAATTTTTTTTATATCTCCACTTTTAGGTCCATTTTCTCAACAGCTTCTTCCACAGGCAGCTCATGACTAAAGGATATGATGGTGTCAAGAGATGGACAAAGCAGGTAAGGGGGGGGATGACTAAACTTTTAAAGGTGCACAATGTGGAAATGGGAAAGGCGTTTTAATCGGAAGAGAAAGCTCTTCATTGACTGACTTTCTGTTGAGCTTAAACAAACTAAATAAACACACTTTTTGTTTTCAGGGCTGAATAAACTGAATAAGCAAACTGACCTCAAAGGACAGCACGGGTTCATACTGTTTACTTTGTTTATATGTGGCGGACCCTGCCACCTTTCTAGCTTCAAAACAGTGTTCTTGAGACCTTATTTTCCCCTGAGAACAGCTTGTTTATTCGGTTATGGAAAGATTTCTGATTTGAATTTCTTCTCCAAATTTCATTATGCCCCTTTAAACACACATAATTGAATTATCCTGAGACTTGGAGATAAAGAGAAAGCAGAGTGTGTAGCTCTAACCCCGCGTTTCTTGCGCAGGTGGATTTGTTTTCGAAGAATTTGCTTTTGGTGCCCATCCACCTGGAGGTTCACTGGTGTCTGGTGACAGCTGACAGTGTTAAGAAGAAGATCTGCATTTATGACTCTCAAGGGAATGCACTCCAGAAGGTTGCAAGGGTAACGGCAGATTTCATGTATTTTTCTGTCAATCTAATACACGTCTTTTAGATGCTTTTACTTTTACTTGAGCTTGAGTAATTGTCACTTCTTCAAACTGTTTTTCTTCTGTTTGCTTGTCACAGAACATCCTGAAATACTTGATGACAGAAGCAAAGGAGAAGAAGCAAACAGCTTTTGAGAGTGGCTGGACGGTGTCATTTGATGAGGTATGCACGGTTGATGTAACAGCCTGTAATGACAGACTACATAAGGAGTGGCGTAAAAGAACAAAACAGGGACCTCGTTTAAAAAAAAATGCGCCGCTGAAACTGCTTTTCCTATCACAAAAATAGTCAGTCTATCGCAGCCCTCATATCCCAACGTAAGAAATGCTACTGAACCTGTGAACTTTACTCTTCAATCAATACTTGTCTCGTCATGCCTGTCGAACCAATCAAATTGTGTGTTATACATCAGGCTAACATTAATATTGACTTCTACAACAGGCTAACATCAGCGTTAGCCTCTCTAACGGGCTAAGATTAGTGTTGGCTTCTCCAACAGGCTAGCACTGATGTTAGCCTGTTAGATCTAAAGTCAGATCTAACAGGCTAATCTGAGCCGAGGCTTACAGCAGTGTCAACTTCTCCAACTGGCTAATATCAATGTAGACTTTTAAAACCGAAAAGTATCAGTGTTAACTTCTCTGACAGGCTGACATCAGTGTTCAGTCTTGAATTTAGGACAGGGTCTATCCTAGGTCTCCATTCTAACTGAGGAAATTCTTCAGTTGGGACGTAAAGCTCAAGTCTTATCCTAAGGAAAGATGGGACTTTTTCCTAAATACAGTTAGGAAACATGTTTCTGTACGACCAAAAATCCACAATGTTATTCTGAACTGAGATGAGGTAGGATTTCAGACTGAGGATGTTTCTGTGAAGAGGGCCCAGATGTGTATGAGGTCACACGAGGACTAAAAGCCTCACCTGATGTAATTTAACCCAGCACACTGACTCACGTGGTGTCTTGTCTCCCCCTGCTGTCCTTCACAGAAAGTCCCACAACAGACCAACGAGAACGACTGTGGAGTTTTTGTCTTGGAGGTACCGACATGCTTTCCGAGCCATACATACACCACTTCAATCATTAATCATGTCTGAATGTTTGAGCTGTTCGCTCACTACATAGTGACTCTGTTTTGTTCTCCTGCACAGTATTCTCGATGCCTTGCCCTGGGCAAACCTCTGCAGTTTTCACAGAAGGACATACCAAAGATACGCAAGAGGATCTACAAAGAGCTGTGTGACTGTAAGCTCCATGAACAGGGCTGACCAGTGTGTTACAGTTGTACGTACGTAGTGCTTCTGATTAGTGAAGGAAATGAACAGTCCACACTCGTCCCTGTGTAGGCCTTCATTAGCAGCTCTGCAACAGCCTTACAGCTCTATGAGTGCTGAAAGTGACCCGAGGAGGAGCGAGTCAGTCTTATATCAGCTGCACTGTTCATACTGAATCACAACCCTTGTATGATAACTGTATTTATATGATGATTATTTAATCAGGCAAAATAATAATGTTAATAAATTGACGCGTGTTTACACACACACACACACACACACACGGTGCACCAACAGAGCCTTACTCAATGGACTGCCAATGGATCTGTCACGGTCCATGTCTGTCTTCAGATGTTATTTTCTGTTAACATTTCTGCACGCCTTATTTGCACATTTTAGAAGTCTAATTTTGCATCTTTGGACATTTGTTTGCATCGTAGTTGACCTGTTTGTTTAGAAGATTAAAAAGAAGCTATGTGTATTTTGTTTGTGAAGAAAATTAAGTTCTGTGAACTGGAATCATTGTCCAAATGATCATTTTTTGTTTGTTGCATAGACAAATGTGTATACACAGTTTTAAATAAAAAGCAGACAGTTTCCAAACATTTCACCAAGTTTATTTTCTGTTTTCATCGTACAGATCAGGTACTGTATGCACTGCATGCAGAATAGCCTTCGTCAAGTTATATTAAGGTACACACACACACACACACTCGTAAATACACAGCTTCCTTTCTATAGATGTATACATACGGATATGTATTTAATCAATATCCAGGAGATTATAACAGTATGAAAGTGTGTCCCTGAACAGTTACAAAAGGAACACTGATTTGATAAATGTAAGGCACACGACAAACTAATGTATGGTTCTCAGTATGAGAACCAGATGGAATACATAAATATACTGCAATAAATATGGGTTAATATTACCAAACAAATCTGTTCACAACAGACAAACTTCTATTGAAGATGTGTCAGTACACTAAACGTAATGAAATACAATGCCACACATACTGTACATTTATTGCAACTTGCTCCTTGAGCTGAGATCAGAAAAAGTATCCACGGGTGGTGTGACGAAAAAGAAAAAAGAAAGGGGGCACAACTTTTTAATAATTCCTATAAAAAAGGGGACTTGGATCAGGTTTTCGACCACGGCCTCTGAGTTGCTAAGAAAACTGTTCACTTTGTTTCTGCATGGATGATCTACTTAATACTGTTCTAGACAGCACATTAAAAGTTGATAAACACCTGTTTTATCAACCTCAATCATGAGAGGCCACAAAAGAGAAGAGCTCCCCTTCACCACTGAGACCATCAAGGTAGATTAGCATTAGATGTATTTGATTCTGCCCACCAGAAGTGATCAAATAAAATCAATAACATTCATTGCTGTGTGCAGGTTAAAGGAGGATTATGTAAGAATTTGCCATGAACTCATACTCCAAACAAACAGGGGGCAGCATATCACCACAAACTGATGCTAACTGTAGCTGCCCTCAGCTAGTTAGCTCAGTCAAACATTCAGCCAGTGGTCGTGTTCGCTGACTCTGCCCGGACAGGGAGTGTTTGTGTTGTTTACTATCAGTCTGTCACCCTACAAAGTGGCTAGGGGCTAGCTGGTTAGCATGTTAACTTCAATAGATATATCTGCAACATAACAGATGTTTTCTACATAATTTCAAAAACAAATTTCTTTACCTTTCTGCTGAAAATTTGAGTTAATTTTGGAATGTTTCAACATATCTCACCGTCAACGATTAAATATCACATCAGTTTTGAGCACTAAATTGGCTACATTTATTCAAATGTAATAAATGTACGGTGTGACCCTCCACCACGACCAAGGGATCATAACGGACAAGGAGAGACCTAATCGTTGACGTTGAATCCCCACTCGATTTCTGGCTCATCGTCGAAGCGTATCACAAGGTAGGACACCAGCTGGAAGAGGTTCTGCCACACGCCCAAGAAGAGGTACAAGTAGAAGTCGCTGACGTCCATTTGGCAGTGTACCCCTGAGTAATTCATATCACACACACACTCAAAACTGTTCACGTAGTTGACACAGAAGCCTCCGTTCATACACGGGTTCGAGGCACATTCATCCACATCCTTCTCGCACCTGGAAGGAAAAAGAGGGACCGAATTAAAAAGCAGAAACAAGGAGACAGCGTGTAGAACATTACTGTGTGGAACACAGATTTAATCTGCCTCAAGGGCGCACTTCGGATAAGCATTAGTTGGTTAAGAATCACCTTTTAAGTTGATTTATTGGCACACATCGCCGTTATTAACTTTGCCGAGGAGTTTATGTTTTCAGCTCTGTCGGTTTGTTCGTTTGTTGGTTTGTGAGCAGGATTACAGAAAAACTACTGAACGGATTTCCACTAAACTCGGACAGCGGATGGTTCTCGGCCCCGAATAGACCCCATTTACTTTCTGAGTGGATCCAGGAATTTTTTCTCACTTTCCTCAACATTGCAAGATAGGGCGGTTTCCAACCTTTTCGTTAATTTCTCAGGGAATAATGCATGGATCTTGATGTAAAAAAAAAAGCACAATATTTTTATATATATTTAGGTGGAGAAGCAAACACTGATATTAGCCTGTTGGAGAGGCTAACGTTGGTGTAGCCTGTTAGAGAAGCTAACACTGATGTTAGCCTATTGGAGAAGCTGACATGCATGTTAGTAAGTTGGAGAGGCTAGGTGTCTATGGGTGAGTACAATTTGGTGCAGATCATAGACTCAAGGAGAACTGGCACTCTAGTAGCAACACTCCAGTTAGCACATGCACCAGACGCCAAGAAATGTAAGCTTTCATTTGGAGTTGTGCTTCAAGCCACCTGATCAATTTAATCCAAATAGTTACTCTTTTTATAGCTCCGCTTTTGGTCTCAACTTCCTCTTGAGAAAAATATTTTGCTTTTTAACCGTTAAAAGCTTCACTGTGTTCACCAGCTAGTTGCTAACTTCGTCTGTTTGCAGTCTGGTGCTGGGCAGGTGGTGCACAAAACAGCTCTCTGCTGCATCTTAAAACAAAAAAACGATGAGACTGAACCAAAACAGTCCAGTCACAGGCTGTCAAACCAAAACAAAGAGCTGAAAGACACTAAAACTAAAACTGAGGAAAACTTAAATTTCTTACTTTTTTTTTGTGAATTCAGGTATCACCCTTTACATTTCATGTAACCGTTTGATCTATGTTTAATGACAATTATTAAAACAAATAGTTCTAATTAATTTAATTTAAAATAAAATCTGAATGGCCCTTTCTAGTCATTGAGCGACCCCGATGGGTGCTGCCCCCAGGGTTGAGAAACACTTGGGGGTCACACCCTACGTTCAAAGAGGATTACATGTCAGTAATGCATCTCCTACCACTGTCCTGTGAAGCCAGGCAGACAGAAACAGGTGTTGTCCGCTTCGGAGCAGTTCCCTCCATTAAAGCAGCTGTAGTTCCATCTCGTGCCCGTGCATGTGGACACAGGCAACTGAGGAAGTCTGAAAAGACAAGAAGAGCGCAAGGATACGTCAGTGTCCCCCTGTTTGGCTCTGGTAGAACGTGTTTATTTTTTCACTGTTTGTGTAAAAGCACTCACGGGTTGATCTCAATGTACCATGGGATTTCAGGGATTTTTTCACTGCAAGAGACCAGTTTGTAAATCAGCACAGGTCAGAGTACTCAGAGGTTATAATTCAATTATTATACCACTTAACTGACTGCAGAGCTTATGACAGATAATTGATTGGTATTAAAGGAAAGTTCACACAAAAATGAAAATTCAGTCATTTCTGGAGCTTCCCAGCAAAACAGCGTCGAAGCATTCTCCTAAACAACTGAGGTAGGCGGGACTTCTCCAGCCTAACAAGTTTGTTATCACAGAAATATCGACAGGCTGAACTCACTCGCAGTATGGGCCGGTCAGGTTCTGAGGGCAGAGGCACCCGTAGCTCTTGAAGCCTTTGAGGCACGTGGCGCCGTTGCTGCAGTTGCTGTTTTCGCACATGTCGGCTTCCACCTCGCAGCGTTCGCCGCTGTACCCCGGCTCGCACGCACACCTGAACCCCCCCGGCACGTTGACGCAGACCCCGTGGACGCAGGGGCTGGAGATGCAGGCGTTTGTTGGCTCCTGACAAAGCGGCCCGGTCCACTCGGAGGGACAGGTGCAGTGATGCAGGTCGAACAGGTCCTCGCACACGCCCTCGTTCTGACAGGGGTCGGGCGCGCACACGCCGGCTCCGTAGCAGCCGTACTGTGGGGCGGCCTCGCCGTCTGTCCTCACAAACTGCTCCTCCTGAGGTCTGGGGAGGTTTAACTCCGTGTCGCGGTGGAAAGGAAGAGGAAGGCCTCCGATCTCCACCGGCCCCAAACAGCCGGACAGCTTCCCTCCGGCGTCCAGGCTCGGTCCCCCCAGGGAGATGTCCGCTCCCTCCCTGAGAAAATCCAGGTCCCCCGCAGCAGTTCTGGACACGCTTAGCTGCTCCTTGCCTCCATCCACAGCCATGACCCACCTGGAGGTCGGGAGCGTCTGGTTCTCCATGCTGAGCTCCACAGCGTGCCACTCTCCGTCACTGAGCGGACCCTGGCTTTCAAGTGTCAGCTTGTGGGAGTCCTTGCTGGCCCCGGCCTGGAGCTCCAAGACCAAATGAGAGTCCACGAGGGAGACGGTGAGGTAGTCCGAGTCCTTTTGCGCGTGAAGTAAGGTGGCGGCCGCCTGTCTTGAGCGGAAGCTGATGGAGACGCCGCCGAGGCTGCGCTTAATCTTGCCATTGCCTCGGTAGAGCAAAACGCTGCTCTCGGCCCGAAATGTCACATTTGACAAACCTGGAGAAGAGAAACAGAAGAGACTTCTGTTACTTTTCACTGTAGTGTTTCCATTAATTACATTGATTGCAGTGCCCAATCTTACTGTAACTCTCCCTGCTTAACATAAAGGGGCAGTGTATTTTTGTAAAGTGTCCTTGGGTCTCTTGAAAAGCGCTGTATAAAACTAAGGTATTATTATTATTTCAGAGAAGAAAATCAACTTCTGATATAATGTTTTACTTCTTTCTCAATGTAAGCTAGTGGAAAAAGTGCGCGAAAATGTCGTTACACGGTTTGGCCGCGATGACGGTTGGCCTCAAAGCTCTTCCTGGGGGCTCGGTTACACGTAGCGACAGGGAATTTGACAACATTAACGCGCAGACTGCTGAAGGAAGGAGAATGGCGCCTGAAATAGGTGCCACATGGCAGCGCCCTCTTGGATCCCCCTTTGGTAGATAAAACATGATAAAGCGGCCTTTAAGTTGCCCCTCCAGTGAAGAAAATGTGGTGAAGTGTCCTCGCTCCTCTATAAATATATCACGTCTTTCTGTGCCCTGTGGTGCCCTTTTTATTTCTATTCTGCCCCTCAAACATCCTGTGTCCACCACTGCTTGACGGTATGACAAACACATGAAGAGAGGTTTCGATTGGCAGCTACACTCATGGGCTCATGGGATCATGCCCCCTCCCCCCTTCTTCTTGTTTTGAACATGTGACACCTCCAGGAAGACTTGTCATCATAAACTTCCACAGGCATGTGGCGGTAGACTTAATCTGAGCGGGGATTACCGCGTCTTAGAGGAATCCTGTGTCGGATCCCTGCCTCGACTGTGTTCCCTTCTGTAATCAGCCACACTGTAATTAATCAGCGCCTGCGCCGGTGACGGTCCCTTCAGTGGATACACCGCAGGAGCAGGAATGGGCCGGTACAAAAGATGTACACATGTACTGTGAATCCTTTTCTGTGCCAATGTTTTTTTTCCCTGTAAACTGGTTATAGCAATATGGCTGCACACAATACACTATTGATAGCATAGATCCTCTCTCCTTGGCCGTTCTTAGAGAGTCTCTGAGACTCTTTTTTACCCTGCGCTCATGTAATTTTAAGACGAAGGAACAGTGCGACAACAGCTCCTCGTCTCAGGACACTCACACTCAAAGCCCTGTGAGCGGGGCTGACAAACGGCGGCGGCGGGGCAGGGGGACAGCTCGCACCATTTCACCTCCTCGCAGCGCCTCCCCGCGGTGTTGGGGGGGCAGTTGCAGATGAAATCATCCCACATGGAGTAACACACTCCACCGTTGAGACAGGGGTTGACCTGGAGAGGAGAAAACAGCCCAGATGAATCCGCCCTACGTTGTCCTCGGTCGCTTTAAGAGACGAGGAATTCAATCACAGGCGGTATGATGAACGCAGCGGCGCTGATGTAACTCACAGCACAGGCGTTGTCACTGCTGCATCCCTCTGCGATGTTGACGAGCTGCTCCAGGCTGTATGATTCCACCGGAGTTGCGATGGGATAGAACTGCAGCCGCTTGCTGTTAATCCTCAGGTCCTGGACGCATCCCTTGAAGTAGCCGCCAAACGAGGCGGAGGCCCTCGAGTCCGGCAGCCCCCCGACGAAAACCAGGTCCCCAGGCTGGGCCTGGATGGGCCTGATGTGCACGGAGCCCTGGTTCTGCGCTGACTGGAGCAAGACAGCTTCCGTCGCAGTCAGCCTCACAGTCACCAGGTGGAAATGGCCGTCGTTGACCACCGCCCGGCCGAGGAGGGTCTCGAAGTTGTTGACCTGCACTCTGACCCGGCCCTCCTCCAGCAACAGGCGCAAGTACTGGCTGGTGCTGTTGGCCACGACCAGGAGCAGCCCGCTGGACTGTCTGGTGCGAATGAACATGGATACAGTCGCAGTGTCACCTGGCTCGTCGTCCAGTGAGAAGACGGCGAAACTCTCCAAGTCTTTGCTCCCAAACCTGGCAGTGTTATACTCTGCATGGGAGGAAAGAGAAAAAGGCCGTCACTTAAAGGTGCATGATGCAGTTTTGGGGAAGAATTTTCAGTCAGAAGGGAAAGATCTTCACGGACTGACGTTTTACGCTTCAACAAACTAAATAAATAAACTCTCTTTGTTTTAATTACTGAAGGAACTGAATAAACACACCGACCTTAAAGAACAGCACAATTTCCAACTGCGTTACGTCGTGTATATGTGGCGGACCCTGCCACCTTTCTAGCTTCAAACAGTGTTCTGGGACCTTGTTTTCCTCTGAGAACAGCTTGTTGAAAACTATTTTGAGTTTGTATTATTACCTCATTAATATTGCAGGCAGAGTATTTCAGTGTTATTATTTTAAAGTTCGATGTGACTCCACTCTCACCCTGCAGCCAAATATCGATCGTCTCATCTATCTTTTAGCCAGAAAGCAGATAAGCGTATTCCAAAAATGTCAAACTGTTCCTTCAGGTGCTTAAAATGTTTATTTATTGTGCTACGGACCATAAGCTATTCATTATACACTAGGTCCAGCGTTACTTTCACGATGAAGCGTGCCCTCTGTTCCTTGAAACGAATGACGCCGCTGAGGATACCGACCAATGAAAATAGCTCTGCGTGGCGTGAGTCCCGACTCCCTGATCTGTCAAAGTGAAGGCGTTCCAGGTGAGCCACTGAAACCCACGTTTTTTAAATCCTCGGCCCAGGTGTTGCTGAATGCCTCCTACTTATAAGTCTAGAGCTAATTCTACCAGGACTGTAAGCTCCTTTAAAGTCTACTGACTAACTTTATCACACCGCAGGGAGGCTTCTCTTTAGGAACGCTGAGATTTCTGCAGTGACGCAACATTGACTTTGAACTTGGATTGACCCGTACCCGTTTTACATAATTATATAATTCGGTCTGTAAGGGTGGAAATGCTGCAATTCATTAAAATAAATATTCCACTCATATATAGCATTTAACGTCCGCAACATTTCTAGGTATGTTCATGCAGCGAGGCATTCATTAATAGTGTGAAAATAATCCTCATTTAAATGAAACCTACACTTTCAGAGCAGTATGCAAGGCGAACACATCCGACCAAACCTTAAAGGATAAGTTCACCCAAAAATAAAAATACAGTCATTATCTACTCACCCCCGATCAGATGATCAGATTTCTTTTTTTTTAGTTAAAAAACAAACACATTTCTGGAGCTTCACAGCAAAACAGTGTCGTAGAATTCTCCTAAACAACTGAAGCATATGTTTTAAAACATGAAAAACAACCAATATAATTAATAGATAAATAAAATTGCCTCATATAATTACACCCTTGATGTGCAGCTGAGCTTGTGCACCCAATTCAGACGAGGTGAGCGCTAAGTCTTTTAGCTACTGTGAAGATTTAAAGTTTGAAAATGGTCCAAATAAAACGTCTTTTTCAAATCAAGTTGGGATGACGGTGCTCATGACGACTCAGATCACGCCGGACAAGCTGTACTGAGCCATTTTATTTATTATTTTTGCAGTTGTTTTTAAGGTTTTAAATCAGGTCTCCATCTACTTCAGTTGTTTTGGAGAATACTACGACACTGTTTTGCCGTGAAGCTCTGGAAATGTCTTGTGGACTACGAAACTCCGCCCGACTTTCCATCTGAATGATGGCGAGGAGACACTGACTGAATTTTGATTTCGGGTGAACTTATACTTTAATCATCGTGGCGTCGGATCAGGAAACAGTTTTATTTTTTTCAACAGTGACGAACGCCGGCGGGAAATTGTTGACGACAACATATTCTGCTGTTTGATTCAGAAGACATGGCGGTTTCTTTAGTGTTAAAGGTCCAGTGTGCAGGATTTTTGTGGCATCCAGTGGTGGGGTTGCAGAGTGCAGCCAACTGAACACCTCTCGTCTCACCCCCCCACAGTGGTCACTAGACTTGTAGTTCTCGAGACCGGTCTCAAGACCACTTTTCCGTGGTCTTGGTCTTGTCACGGCCTCGACAGTCTTTGGTCTTGGTCTTGGTCTTGATACTCTCTGGTCTTGGTAGTGTCTTGGTCTCGGTTTAGGTGGTCTTGACTACAAGTCTACTCAAGACATAAATGCATTCATGATGTAGTATGCCTTTTGTTCTACAGTTTGAATGTATATGTTTATGTATCTGTTCTTTGTGATGTCTGTGTTATATTATATTGTTCTTGTCCCACTGAACTACAGCGACAACTACAACTTGATAAAGTGTGTTATAATTGAGATGCCATTGCACACATCAAGGTGACCAGTTCTTCCTCTTGTTAATGTACAATTTGAAGTACAATTTTGTACTATTTGTACTATAAACTATTTGTATTTTGCATTTAATTTAATGCATTTTTTGGTGCACCTGCGTGCGGGTTCTACAACTCATTCAAAATGGCAAAAAAATAGTCTTTTTTTGGTCTCGGTATCGGTCTCGGTCTCGAGCTGAACAAGTCTTGGTCTTGACTTGGTCTGTCTTGGCCTTGGTCTTGGTCTTGATACTCTCTGGTCTTGGTAGTGTCTTGGTCTCGGTTTAGGCGGTCTTGACTACAAGTCTAGTGGTCACTAAAGAACCAGTGATTGGCTTGTCAGTATGAATCAGCATGCGGTGCTGTTGTTCACAGAGTGCGTACACATCTTACCCTCTGCACAGTTGCTTCCCTCATGAGGCCTGTGGCACTCGCACATGTAGCTCCTCCAGCCCCGGCTCACACAGCGCCCTCGGTTCTGACACGGACTGTCATCGCACATGTCCTTGTCGCTGCACCCTGCAGTGACGTTCGCCTGGGCGTCGGACTCTTCCGCAGCAGGCAGCACCAGGTGCGAGTCCACAAACACATCTCTGAAGCAGCCCAGGAAAGCATGCGGGCGCTCCCCTTCTCTGCCCAAACTCCAGTCGCCCCCCCGCCGCTCCTATGAAGAGGCTTTGACGCACTGTTCCCGGCTCGGGGAGAGCAGAGGCTCGCTCCAGCAGCTGGACCTCATCGCTGAGGTCTCTGACGCAGCTTCCTTCGGTGCAGAGCAGCCTGATGAGGCTGACCACGCCGCCCAGCGACGCTTCCACCGTGTGCCACTGGTTGTTGGACAGGTACTCCGGCAGCTCCTGGACCAGCGTGCTGGAGCCTTGACCTCTCAGGCTGCGGAGGCAGAGATGCCCATCCATCAGCTCGACGCTGAGGAGCAGGTCGTCCACTCTGCGCTGCAAGAGGGTGCCGACCGGCCGTGCTGATCTGAAGCTGAGCGTCACATTAAGAGCAGCCTCTGGTTCAAGAAGCCGAGTCTCTATGTACATGTAGCCCGGGGACTCGAATGAGAAGACAGTGGGAGCGTGGCATTTAGGGCCAGTGAAGCCAGCAAGGCAGATGCACTTGTAAGTGTGCTGACCGTTGATAAGTAAGGGAGAGCATATTCCTCCATTCTCGCACTGGTTGTCGTCACAGCCTGAAAGCGCAGTCGCGCAGGTCTCTCCCCCATACAGGCGCCCATTTTGGCTCTTCTCGGAGCAAAGGCATCTGAACCCTCCGTCGTGGCTCTCACACGCGCCACCATTTTGGCACGGCTGCTGTTCACACGCATCGACGTCTTCAGCGGAGAGAGCACCTGGAGAGGCAAACACAAGCCACGGTACTGCTTCAAACAGTCGAAGATTGAGTGCACTGTGTCGTTATGGGGAAGAAATTTAATCAGAAGAGAAGGATCTTCATAAACTGATGTTTTTATGCCTACACAAACTAAAAAACCAAACTGTCTTTGTTTTCATGACTGAATAAACAAACTGGCCATAAAGGACAACACAGTTTCATACTGTGTTACTTCCTCAGAGAGCAGCTGATTCATTCAGTTCTGGAAAAAATAAATCATTCTGAGTTCATATTTTTAGCTCATTAATCTTGTAAATATCAAAATTCTGAGGTCAAATTTCTTCTCCGAAACTACATAGTGCCCCTTTAAGCCCATGTGTAAGTGAGGGTCAGCAAACAGTCACAAATGTGTGTGTGTGGGAGTAAATGAACCCACAGAGTAAGGATGAGAGACCAAAACAACAACAACAACAACAACAACAACAACAACAAAACAACTATAAAAACTGATAATAATTGCTTTAAAGTTGTGGCAATCAACAGGGAAAGATGACAGTCAGATAAACACGCTAATGATTGCATCACTGAAACAACACATCTGTAGTTATATTGTCTAAAATGACATTTTTTTAAATATGAATCATCTGTGATCGCAGTATACATATTGTAGACATTACCTGCATAAAGCATCCATAACATCCACACATGCGCGATGAATCTCAACATTGTCCTCAACAAGTCCTCCAAATTACAAGATGTTTGTCGGTGTCTTCATCCTCACAGACAGGCGGGGAGTGCTCGTGTGTGCGGCTCCATCTCTGCTCCTCTCTGCATGTCCACTGAAACGCTTGGCGCGCTGCAAGCCAGATAGGAGGGATTAAGCTAATGCACTTACAATGTCTTACACATTAAATGTGTTGGCGACGGGAGGGGTCCATCCAGGAGGCTAATTTGAGCAACTCCAAACATTTTTTTTTCTCGACAGAACTCTGACGTACAGTTATGTAAGGGACACTCGGGGTCCACCTGATGGAAAACAATGGGATGCGAGGGACTGGGAAAGGATGGTGAACGTCAACTGAGCAGACGCACAAACTGAAATTCAGTTTCTTTCATTACAAAATCTGTAGAGGGAAATATTCACAAAATCCAATTATACACACACCCTTAAACATGGACACAAACATAAAATGCATGTGTGCACATGCACGCACACATGTTGCCTACTAAAGAGCATTTGCTCTGTTGAGGACTGTTTGGCTGCAGCAGTCAGCTGGGCCGAAGCCAAGTCTTTGAGAGAAGTTAACTAAGGCCAGTGGTTCTAATCTGGGAAGTATCTCTCTCATTAAAACGCCACTGACGTCATAATGAGACTTTTCCCTGAAGAGCCCTGAGGGCATTCAACCTGTTCATTAGTAAAACTAATGGCCTTACTGTTCTTTTAAATGTGACTTGTTCTACAGTTGCTTTGGCTCAGGTTTTGCGATGGCACCCACAGTATGTTATATCCCAAAAGTTTGGGGGCATGATCCAATAAATGAAATAAAAACAACTATTAAATAAAGTTTATCATTATTTTAGAGCATATATTTACTTTTAGAAATATGTGTAAAACACACTGTATTTCATATGGTATAATACATTCCCAAAATAACTTGTTACTCAAGTTGTCTGACAAATGAAGTGGTATAAAAGGTACAATGTTTTCCTCTGTCCTCCATTCAGGACTTATGAACGAAACACAGCAAACATGACTGCAGACTGATCACACCCTGAACACAATCTGTTCCCACTTCTCCCCTCTGGTGGGCAGTACAGAGCTCTGAATGTAAAAAAAAATAAATAAATAAAACTTCCTCTTCACACAGGCCCTCACTCTGATGAACAGTTATATCGGCCATACAGAGTCAATTAACCTGTAACACTTAAGGAGACCTGTTGTGCTTTTTCATTTTTGTGTTATATAGGTTCTTGTACATGTGAAAGGTCCTGAAAGTTAAAAAGTCTTTGCCAAAGTCTGAGCCAACGAGAGCTCCTCTCTCCCACAGAAAACACTGCTCCTGAAGCACCTAGACACCTCGCCAGTTGTCCCGCCCTTAATTCCTTGACTTGAAGACATCACACTACGGCACCACGTCACACATTTGCATAATTCATACCTTTATTCATGGTAGAAGTGAAGCTGAAAACATGACAGAGCCGACCGGAGACACGGTTAGCGGTGCTGGCTCAGGCGTGTGCGAGCTGACCAATCAGAGCAGACTTGGTATTCAGGAGGGGGGCTTAAAGAGACAGGAGTTACAACAGAGCGTTTCAGACAGAGGCCGAATACGATGCTGCTGCACTGGACAAAACTGATTGGTATAGGCTGTGTATAGACATGGATGCATACTGTACATGTACTGCACATAACCGCCCACTTTAAGTATATAATCTAGTATTTGCTTATTAAGGCGCGAGCACGAATTGTGAAGGAGTTATTCTTCTTCTGCCAATATAATCACATTTTTGAGCGGCAAACCTGCTCGAAAAATTTACGAACTTGGCACACGCATCAGACGTGGTGAGAGTTTCCGCCTGATAGGGGTCTCATGGGGGCGTCGAGGCTTGACCGCGGCCCCCAAGGCCCATTTGTCTTACACGCATGTAAATTGGTAGGCACATATATCACACCCAGACATAAAAAAAGTACAAAAAAGCTTCTGGGAGCCATTGCCTAAAGTCAACACGAAGTCGGCCATTTTGAATTTCCTGCTCAATATTGGTGATCTGCCTGTGTAAAGGGCCCCAACACCCCTGCACAGCCCCTGAAGCGATCTTTCATTTGTATTTGTACTGGTTTACAATCCACAGAAAGCTTGGCTAGTAGGAATATGCAGTTATTGTTATATGTTGTTGGACAGTTTTATCTATAGTTATTTATCCACCTATTTCCACCTACTTGTATTAATAGTTCATGTATAGTTTGTATCTATTTTTGTTCAGATTTGTTTGTAGACGTGTTGTATGTTTATTTCTGTATTGCCTTTAAATTGTTCTGTGTGTAAGTACAATGAGAGTAACTTAAATCTAGTGTCAAATTCATTGTCGATTGATTTGGCCAATGAGGCTGATTCATAAAGGATCGTTCATTTAAAATACTCAAGTAAAGTATGAGTACCTCAGAATCGTACTCAGCTACAGTCACTGTGTCTAGTTGCTGCTGTAAACGACGTTTAAATTGTTGCTAGCAGTAAAATGTAAGGCTGCCATTGGCTGTCAGACTACATTACCCATGATACCCTCGTGTCATCAACCCCCTCGCAAAGTATTCTCGACAACACGTCCCCCTGGTGCACTTCGAGCTCGACTTTTCGTGCGTTTCACACAAATTCACCACCACAGGCGTCGTGGTGCGTGTCTCTGTCACCGTTTCGCTCACGTTTATTTGTGTTGACGCCTCCGAACAGCAGCTTCGGAGGACAAAAGCTGAAGCAGCCAATGAGCGAGCGGTTTGTTACGGTGTCCGACATTTCTGGTAGGATGCATAGGTGTGGCGTTAAGGATATTCAGGAAAGTATTATTCCTCCGTTTATTTTTCACATTGCTTGCTGTCAGCTGGAGTGTATAGCGCTCCGGAAACACGGCTCGTACCTCTAAGGTAAGATATATATATATATTTTCAAAACGTCTCGATACAAAGGTTAGTTTCCGGGGTAGCGATAAGGGTCGTTTGTCAACGCTCTCCTCGGAGGGGGCCCGCCCGTTAGACTGATAATGTTAGGGGTCCTTGAGGTGGAGAGCGAATTTACAAATACAACGTTATTGGCGTTGACATTTACAGGACAGCAAGACGGCTACTAGCTAAGATACACATATCCGTCAGGCCTGTGTTGTCTGTTGACTGCAGTGTACGGCTTCTGAAATGTACATCAAACGTTAGCAACAAGCCGCTATTGCTCATCTATTCACGCACAGTTTTTTTTCCTTCTATTTATGCTAACTTTTTTACCACCGTGTCTCCTTCATGACAGCCTCAAGCTGTTATTACCATTGCTGTGTTGTTAAAGTCAGTGACATTAACATGCCAAGCCATTTGTCAAACAGCTTAAAATATCACAGTCCTATCAAATTTGGCTCCAAACCCCTTACTTGGGAGAGTTCGCACTGATGCAGCTTAAATCTCAGCACTGTTTCTGTTCCTCTGGTTTTCAGGACTGATTCGTGGTAGTCCAACAGACACACCAATGAAGAAAAAGCCTTGCAATCCTCTGCGTCCCAAACGCAGCAGGCAGCGCAGTGCCAGCAATGACTGTGGCACAGGGCTGGGCACTGTTCTGGGCTCGACCTGCGACCCACGAAACTCAGAAGCTGTCCCAGAATCATCCTCACAAGTCAGGCACCTGGCCATGTCGCAGCACAGTCACAACCTCCTCAAGTTCTTGGATGAGGACCGGACCCGGCAGAGGTTCTGTGATGTGTCTGTGTCTGTGGGAGGGAAGCTCTTCAGTGCCCACAAGGTGGTGTTGGCCCATGGGAGCAGCTACTTCCACGCTGAGCTGTCCAAGAACCCAGCAACAGCACACGTGACCCTGGACCATGTGGAGGACGCTGTTTTCCAGCTCCTGCTTGGCTTTTTGTACACCTCTGAGTGCGTTGTCGCAGAGATGGACCTACCGGCTCTAACTGAAGCGGCCCGATTTCTGGACATGATGGATATACTAAAGCTTCTGTGTGAAGAGGGGGACAACAACCCAGTACATGTGATCCAGGTACAGGATGAGATAAGAGGGTCCCCTGAGGTGGAAATGACCTCCAGCGACTCGCCAGCAGGTGACACAGACATCCAGAGCCCATCTGATGTCCCGTGCACCATGCATAGTAGCCAGTTTAATGCTGACAGCTCCCTGCAGATCCATTTTCCTGAGACTCACCCTGATGTACGGCAGGACACCTCAGCTGAGAACGAGAAGACAGCAAGTCAGAAGCCTGCTACCACACGGAGATCAGCTCGCAGGAGGAGAGCACCCACCAAGTATCAGAAAGACAATGAGGAGTACACTGCCAAAACTCCTGAGGAAAAACAAAGGACTGTTTCACCAAGAGCGCAAGATAAAGTGGAAGAAGCAGGAAAGGTGGTCGTGGAAACCCGAGTGCCCAAACTGGATGTGAACCAGACGTCTAAACCTGCTCCGGGGGAAGGCGCAGTGGACGAGGAGGAGGAGGAAGACGGAGGAGATGTGAACGAGGATGTGGTTGCCCAGAGGAAAGTCGTTGGGGTCCGTGCAGCCGACAGAAGGGCAGATCAGCTGGGTTCAGATGTAGGAGGGGCAGAGCACCAGGCGGTCTGCGAGGTGGAGGTGCATGTGCCAGCGGCAGGAAGCTCCACCCAGAGTCCAGTGTACCCTGAGGGTCTGGCTCCAGTCATCATCCAAACTGCCAGCAAGAAGACACTAAAGTGTCCCAAATGTGACAAGACCTTTGACCGCGCAGGTGGGAACAGTGGAAGGTCTACAGTGTTTCTGTTGATGTCATTTAGTGGTGGCTACTGGAGAGCGGTGGTCATTTGTCTATATTACACATCTTTACATAGACTGAGATGTTTAACACAGCAATCATCCCCACTACTTACTATTTCCGAAATGATATTTGCTGTCTTACATGGTTGCAGGTAGGTCTGCAACTAACGATTTTTACTATAGATTCAGCTCTTGATTATTTCTTTTAAATTATTATATAGTGATGATGCCCACCACAATTTTCTAAAGCCCAAGATAATTTCTTCAATTTTCTTCCTTTATACGACCATAATCTAGAGATATTCACTCTAAAATAAGGGTTGTTCTGATCCACATACCAGTAATGGAAATGCCTCTCATACTGCCTAAAATGCTGGAATCATATTGGCCTTTACATGATGGATCTGATAGCACACAATTTACCAGAGGTGGCAAAAGTACACACATTCTTTACTCAAGTAAAAGTAACAAAGTACAGGCTCTGAATTGTACTCAAAATGTAAAAGTAAAAAGTATCCTTCTGAAGGCCCTTTCTGTGCAAAGCTAACTGAACCTCATGTCATATTAATATAATTCAAAGACTATTTAACTATAAGGTAGAATCGGTAGGATTTGTCTGAGCTGTTTGTAAATGCACCGGAAAGATAGCAGATTCTTGTGTGTCATTCCCAGGACGTCAAATACTGATATTTTGGGTTGGTAACAGCCACAAACTGAAAAAAATCAGAAAATCCAGGCAAAGGGTTGCAGATACGAGAAACTAACATGCCTTTTCTCAACATTCCAGTCTCCCTCTCTGTCCGTTTCCTGTCTTGTTACTGTGTTGTTACGTCTTTTGCATTGATAGGTTGAAATTAGTCTTGTGATTTTGGGAAGGAGGCGTGCAATGACGCTAAATACAAATTTTTGGTAACTCACCTCAAATGCAGTAAAACTAAAGTAATGAGCCTGTTTTGAAAATCCAAGATGTAGACAGAACAGATGTTTGTGTTCAAATGTAGGGAGTAAAAGTCAAAAGTATAAAAAAAACCCCTCTAAAATAGAGACTGCTTTCCTAGATATTCAATGAAGTTAGCATGCTAACCAGCTGATGGAGCCCTCGAGCTCCAAGTCTGGACCGCTAGCTGCATGGCTAACTGAGCTAACTAGACAAGTCAGCTATTGTTAGCAGCAATTAGTGTTTATGCTGGTGATATAGTTTTCTACCTCTATGCTAGTTTTCTACCTACTGTGTTACTGGTATGATGTATTAACCGATTCACTTTTTCCTGCCTTTTCTAGGGAAGTATGAGAGTCACACACGAGTGCACACAGGAGAGAAACCGTTCCAGTGTGACATCTGTCTTCAGCGCTACTCCACCAAGTCTAATTTGACCGTTCACAAGAAGAAGCACGCCAGCGACGCTCCCTTCCAGAAGAAGGAGCACAAATGCCCCTTCTGTAGCAAACTCCATGCAAGCAAGAAAACCCTGGCCAAGCATGTCAGGAGGTGAGACACTGCAGCACCACAGCACCCAGCCTCACCAGTGTACCCACATTATCTTCAGGCGTGTTTCTTACTGTAAACACTGCAGTTGCTTAGGGCTCAAGAATCCACCAGGGGGCACCCAGGCAGTGTACTGTAGTGATGATCTGGCTTAACTTTGTATTTATTGTTTTTTAAGAGGGGAAAGGGACATTTTTCATTCCTTAACGAATGTTTTTCTAGTTGTATTCTGTAGAGTATCCAGGTCTATTCAGTAGATGTTTTCCCCAAAACTCACTTATTTCAATTTGAACACTGTGAAATATCAGATTTTGGTCTTTTTGGGGGATTTTTTTAAATCGTTCACTGATGATCATAATCATTCATGTAACAAGAGCATGCAGTCGAAGCAGCAGCTCTGTGAGGCCGTACGCAGACACAGCCATGCTTCGAGCTCAGTGGTGATGACATGATCACAGAGATGATCTTAACAAGTGTATTTGTAGATGTGGTACTATTAACCATGCTTACCAATTTAGTCTCGCAAGCTAACATTTGCTATTTGGCACTAAATACGTAGTGCAGCTGAGTACTTTTCAGGTATTTAACCATAAACCAAAAATATTAAAACCTTTGATCCATTGATACTAGCGCTAAAAACAAAAAAGTTAATCAGTCATCAACGTTGATACAGTCATCCTGAAGAGAATATGCAAGTGTTTAGTTTACCGAATTTCATGGCAATCTGTCCAGTAGCTGATGATGATTCATACCTGACGAAAGAGGCAAACAATGGTGCCCATTCAATCTTTAAAGGTGCAATTCGTAAGAATTTTTGTATAAAACATTCAAAAACAAACTAAACGGGATGACCAATCTGACAGTGTCACGTCTGTGTAAGATGTTGCAAAGCAATTGAGTGAAGCTAGCATGCTAGCTAGCAAGCCCGTCCTGGTCCAAAGCTCCTGCACCAGCGATATAAACACTAACACTTCCCTGGTGCTCTCAGCTCCCAGTCAGGACTGCTAGCTACGGCTAACTAGTTAGCAGTGGCTCCAGTGATATGCTACCCTTATATCTATCTTTTATATATGAATTCAACAGTTAGACCATTCTTGCATACTGCACCTTTGATATAAATGTGTTATTGTTGGCTGTATGGAGGTAAAAAATGATAACAATGTCAGTAAAAAGAGGTCATTTGTATTACGCTTTCTAGTCTGGTGACATCTTGAAAACACAGTATGTGTTATTTTGAACTGTATTATGATTTCTAAGTTGATTTTGTATCGCTAACCCTCCACCAGATCTCCCAGATGAAAACAGCTGTGGTTGCTACAGTCATATTATATGATGATGTCATGTTCACTGTCCTGCCAGGTTTCACCCAGACAACATTCAAGAGTTTCTCACCAAGAGGAAGAGGAAGAGTGAAGGCTGGAAATGTGCTGTAAGAACTACTTTCAGTCATAATGTGTTGTCCATGTGTTGTCTGGTGATGCAAGCTGATCTGAAGTACAGACCACAGATTTTTCCAGAAATACCTGACGATAAAAATAGGTGTTGATCCAATAGGTGTTCACATGGAGATGAGATGATGAATATGTGCATCTCACGCATAATAAATATACACTGTGTTTGAAGGCAGTTTATTGAGATTAACAGTTTATAACCATTGGATCTTCTAAACCAGATTTGTCTGAAGACCTTCAGCCGCAGGCCTCACCTGCAGGAGCACATGATCCTGCACACCCAAGACCGGCCTTTTAAATGCTCCTTCTGTGACGAATACTTCAAGTCCAGGTTCGCCAGGCTGAAGCACCAAGAAAAGTACCACTTAGGTGAGAACTGTACGGTTAAAAACAAACTCTGTAGACAAATCAGAATATTTTAGCATCTTTCCAACCTAAGCTGTCATTCAAACCTTAGAATGACGTCGCTGTAATTACAGGAGTCGGGCTTAGATGAAGGAGTTTGTGTGTTTTCTCTTTTTCAGGTCCTTTTCCCTGTGAGATTTGTGGCCGACAGTTTAACGACACAGGCAACAGAAAGAGGCACATTGAGTGTACACATGGAGGCAAAAGAAAGTGGACGTGCTCCTTTTGTGGGAAATCCGTCAGGGAGAGGTGCGTCTGTCTGTCCCTAAACTTGCCCCACATTTTCCCTTCATTTCCACCAGCCCTATTTTGATTTGTCCGACTCTGTGCTGCTTTTCTGAGAGTGTTTTTCTGCTTCTAGGACAACGTTGAGAGAGCACTTGAGGATCCACAGTGGGGAGAAGCCTCACCTCTGTAGTATCTGTGGCCAAAGTTTCCGTCATGGCAGCTCCTACAGGTGGGTCCGCTGAGATTTGCAGAATGTTTCTGGTGTTGGTTATCGGCGCGGTGTCATCAATAGAGTTGCCTATAACGAGCAAACTGTTTCTTGGACAGGCTCCACCTCAGAGTTCACCACGATGACAAGCGCTACGAGTGTGACCAATGTGGGAAAACCTTTATACGCCACGATCACCTGACCAAACATCAGAAAATACACTCTGGTACAGTATGAGACATACAGCAGCAGGATTGTCATGTGTTTTTCTGTAGAAGTCTGCTTCACACACATTTCATTGTTGCTTAAGGGTCTTGTTCCAGTACAGTATAGTGGAGAAATGCTGTCTCCAGTCAGTGTTGGCTTATCTTAAGTCACTTATATTAACTTAGCCCATGTTTATTCCAGGTGAGAAAGCACACCAATGCGAAGAATGCGGCAAGTGCTTCAGGCGCCACGATCATCTGACGGTCCACTACAAAAGCATTCATTTGGGAGAGAAAGTTTGGCAGAAGTATGTTATTCTGCAAATCTAAGTCATGCTTATTCTCTTATTGTTGGTAATGGTGTAAAAGAGCGGCAACGTTTGCCTCAGCTGTCCATTCAAAGTTTGGCAAATATTGTTGTTTTTTTGTCTAATGAGGAACTTGTTCGCAGGTATAAAACTGCTGTGCATCAGTGTGAGGTTTGCAAGAAAGAATTTAAGGGAAAGTCCAGTCTAGAAATGCACTTCAGGACCCACTCAGGTAAGAAAATAAAGTATTCAATGGATCCTTGAAACTTGTATGAGAACAGAAATGTAGCAGATAGATGCTTTAGGGGGTTTTCTCGGTAGACCGAATCACAGGCACATCGCTCTAACAACAACAGTTACAACAGATACATAGTTTGACACGGTGGTCAGACCTTTGTGTCGTTTCTGCCATGGTTATTTCATGTACTGTGTTGCTACCCCACCGGGACAACTTATCACCAGTCAGACACATCGTTTCAGGTAAACTCAGTCTATCCTTTTCTTTAGTCTGTGGCCCAACAGGCAAATCACTTCTCCAACCTAACGTTAGTCAAAGTGTTGTTATTAAAGGTGCAATATGTAAGAATCGGCCACCTGGCGAATTCATACGCCAAACAAACATGGAGCAGCATTTTACAAGAGAAACCGCTAACTGCCGCTGACTGTATCTTCCATTAGCTAGTTAGCACAATTAGCTCAATTAGCTGTGCAGCTAGAAGTCTGAACTGGAAGCTGGAAGGTGTTTACATCGCTAGCACAGGAGCATTGTGCACCTTTTAACAAGGAAAAAATTATTTGAATTTCCACGATGCTATAAAACTATACAGTAGGTTTGTATGGGGTTGCTGTAGTGTGATACCAAACGCAGAGCAAGACCGAGCAGCTCATCGGAACTCTTTAACTGGTCTTGGCTCCCTTGCAGCGGATGTTCCAGTCCTCAAGAACAGTTAAACACACAATTTAATCAGTTCCTTATACTTTTGCTCTTGAGTTTTGGGCTTTGGAAAGATAATAACGAAAGACACCACCCTTCAAGCTTAAGACAGCGAGTATTGCTCTTGTTTGGGCATGCCAGCATGAGCTTGTCTCAGCATGTAAAGAGTATGACTGGACTATCATTCTCGGACAGTGAGCCGGTACTAAGCATTAGTTTTTGACACTCTCAAACTGGTGTTCTCTTGTGTTCATGTGACAGGTGAGAAGCCCCACAGATGTACAGAGTGCAACCAGACGTTTCGGATCAAGAAGACGTTGACAAAGCACATGGTGATTCACTCAGACGCCCGTCCTTTTAACTGCCCACACTGCAGCGCCACCTTTAAAAGAAAAGACAAGCTCAAGTACCATGTTGACCATGTGCACAGCACCCGGTTTACCGAGCAGCCCCTCAGCACGCTCAGTGATGTCAAAGTAGTCACCATCCCATTTGAGGAACCCTCTAAGACGTACCGTGCTGAACCCAAGTCAGCCCTCCAGAGCGCCCCTGCTCCTACACATGTCTGCGTGCCCGTCACTTTAGTTCCTGTCCAGATGGCAGGAGGAGCTCAGGGCGACTTGAACGCCCACAGGGCCTCGTCTCTCGCCTCCCAAACTCACAGTGTCGTGAGCATGCAGGCTGAAGGGCAGCAGCAGAACTCCGGCTACCAGGCCGCTACCGACCTAGCTTTCTTAGAGAAGTACACCCTCACGCCCCAGCCTGCTAACATTGTCCACCCTGTGAGGCCCGATCAGATGCTGGACCCCCGAGAGCAGTCCTACCTGGGCACGCTGCTGGGACTGGATTCAGCTTCCTCCGTGCAGAACATTTCTAATTCTGACCACACACACTGATGCCCCTCAGCCAGAAACTGGCCCTAACTGAAACGGTCTTTTAATAAGAAGTACAGAGGCTGAACTTAAGAAAGAAACTTAAACAACTGCACTTTCGGCTCAGGTGCAGCATGGAGTAATCACTTCAGTGTTCCGCCTGATCGCACCGAAAATCCACAACTTATTGTCACCAAATTATATATTTGTGTGACACGTTCAATGGAAAGAAAACCGTGGATTTAAGGGCCATCCACATACAGAACGATAACTGTATCAACTATAAATATCGTTTTAAAAATCTAACTCGAGCGGATGGACAGTGACAGTGGTGACAGACATCATTGGGATCAGAGCGATTTGCTGACAGCCAATCAAAATCCATCTGAATTTACAGAGCCATCAGTTATGTTGAATTAAGGGACACATTTTCTACAAAATAATGTTGCAGGAGTGGTCATAATATTGGTATATTCTAATTGAGCAAACCTCTTTAATGTAAACTAAATAAAGGCATTAAGGAAACACTTTTTAGCTGATCTATTCTACTCTTTGTTATTTATACAACTTAAAAAAACACTAATTTTAACATAATATTGGGTTGAAAATGAACTGAGACATGCTGCCAAACTGTCTTTGGTGCTGATGGGGTCTCTGAGATTAATTTTCTCTTTACTGATGTCCTCTCTGATGATCGCCAGGATAGTTGATGATGACTTATTCAAAAGGATGAATAACTCAGCAACTCCTGTAACACAGTGTTGGATTCTCTCAACTCCTCTCGAGTTTTGTGAAACAATATCCTTCTGGTTCGGTTCCTCTGTACAACATGCAGCATTAACGGGTCATCCATTGTCCTAAGCTGCCGACGCAGCCGGAGCTTGCAGCGCGCTCTTGGTGCCAGTGTAGAGAACGTTGCTGTTCATCAGTGTTGATATTCAAAGTTGTTTCTTTTAAAGTTATTAAGTTATAGTGACAGTTCCCGGTGTAGAAAGCCCTTAAAACAGTTTTTTCCCCTGTTGTAACTAAAGCAAGGCGCTGACAAACATCTCCTCAACTCTGCAAGAACTGAAAAAGACGTGTGTGAGGACATTTTGTACTAATAAAAATTAGATTAATTTTTTAAGTGTGACAAAAACTAGTCTTTTTTTTTCCCTCAAGCAGTTGTTGGATGATTTTACACAGTAAACTGTAGCTTGGTGTTTACTTTTATCATTGCTTCAGAGCTTTCTTTTCATAACCCACCCCACATGAGCCTCTGATTCTTACTGATGGAACTGCCACACAATAAGTTGTGTTTTAAGCATTTGCCATAGACCACGTTCACATGGCGGCCGTTTTGCTCTGACGTCATTTCTGTAGGAAATCTGACACATTGCTACATTTGACTGCTCCCTGATTGATTAGCAAGCTGAAAAGAGAAGGTATAGTTTAATCTGGAGGGACATTGGACCATATTTCAAGGTACAACAACAGGTTTGATAGCCGATTAGCTTCCATTAGACAAATGCTAACGTTAGTATTCAAGCACATTCTAGCTGACTTTACTGTTTGATGCAATAAGATTCGGAAAGGCGTAAATGAATTCAGAAAAATCAACACACATCTTGGAGACATTTGTCTTTAGCCTGGAAGTGAAACACACAGGATGTAATTCATCAGTAATGTTAGCTACAAAGTTGTTGAATGCTAACATCAGCTAACAAGTTTTCAAATACGTTGTTTTACCTTGAAATATGGCCGAATATGCCTCCACAATTTCACTGTCCATCATCTTTTCAGTTGCTGATCAGTTGGAAAGCGGAGAATGACAACAACTTGTCAGATTACATACAGTTATGCAACTTGCAACCTGGAACGCAGCAGCATTATATTATCCCAGCATTCAGGATTCCTACCCTGAGCAGAAAAGGGCCACAGTAAATGGGTAAATCTTTAATTAAAGTAATTTAATCAGTAAAAACAGCAATCATTTGCTGGATCTAGGGTCTGTATTTTGGTCCTCATAACTTATTAACAGTCCATATGTAAAACTCTTTGGACCAACCAACCAATAGGTTTGCAAATTGTTAGTAAGTATCCATGAGTTAATTGATAAAAAGACTCGTAAGTGACAGCCTGGGTAAAGTTAAACTGTGGCCTTAACATCGTTAGTAAATTGTGTCCCCTGTGCAACATTCAGAAATTTTAGTTTTGTAGCTTTATGTTGTAAAGTTACCATAAAGGGACGTTTATTTGAATTTTACAATCGAAGGGGATGCACTGATGTATGTGAGCAAGAACCTTATTTAAAATACGGACATCAAATGACACTTAAAAACCTTTTAATGGGAAAATAATCTATTGTTTAGTAATGAAGGAGTGGTTAAACTAGACAAAAACGTGGCATGGTGTGGTAATCATGGGGTAAAGTACCTGTTGCCTCCTGGATCTGCTTTTGCTGGTGGAGCTTAGTGACGGGTCAGAATTCATTGTTGGACACTTACACTTCAAACATGGTCACTTCCAGAAAGGAAGAATAAAATCAGATTTGAAAACACTGAGTTAAACATTTGTGAGTTGTTAGCCCTGCGACAGACTGGTGACCTCTCCAGGACCTGGGAGAGCCTTCAGTCATTTGTGACCAGTAGGTGAACAGGAGGCATGTAAACATAATGGATGGATTGTTTTTCGGGGACAATTAACAAAACAGAACTTCTGCAGACACAATAGACCAGATGGAGAATTCCAGTTAAAGATTTTATTCGTTCCAGTCCACCATATTTAACTGTTGAGTTACTTTTGCAGTTTCGAGCACACAGACAACCAATTTACTAAATTATGTAGCCATTCACAGATCAATACGAAAACCAGAAATGGTTTGTGTGTGTGACAGCACAATCAGAATGTTGTCTCTCAAAAGCTTCCAGGTTGGCAGTTGTTTCAGTCGAGGGTGAGCAAATCCAAAGGCAGACGTTAACTCCTCTTGGTGAGAAAGCCGCCGCAAGTGTTCTAGTTACAAGACAGAGGGTTTACAAGCCATGAACAATTAGAGTAAGATTAAAACAGGGTGAACTTTACATGCAGAATTATAAACTTAAAGGGGCTCTATGTAACAATTTGTAGTAATTTACATTCATGAAGAAGTTTTTTATTTGCCATGTGAGTGGATGATGTTGAAAATGAGAACTTCCCTGTCTCTCTCAGATGCCAATACAAGTGGACGATGTTAAGTTGTTTAAAGGTGAACTATGTAAGACTTTTTGTTGAAAACATTCAAAAATGAACTAAAATTAGCAACAGAATGTGGAGAAGTAAGAGTTGTGATGACTATGTATTGTACTGCCGATATATATACCGAAGTTAGCATGCTAACCAGCTAGCCCCGACCCGTCCTGGTCCAAAGCTCCTGTGGTAGCGGCTGCAATAGCGACACTCCCCCCGGTGCTCCAAGCTTCCAATTTGGACAGCTAGCTGCACAGCTAACTGAGCTAACCGGCTAGTGGTAGATACAGTGAACAGCAGTTGCTTGATCTGGTGATATACTGCCACCTATTTGTTTTGAGTCTAAATTCAACAGGATGCCCATTCTTTCTTCTTTCACCTGTAATAATGCTGGACTTCTTTGTGAAGGACTCGGGCCTCTCTCCGCCCCGCTAACAGAGAGCAACAGTAGCTAACGTTAGTCTAAAAATGGAGTCCACTAACATAAACTAACGACTTTCAGCACAAAACACAAGTTTCACAGAACCCCTTTTAAGAAATGAATTCTAATTTTTAGACATTTCAGGATGAAAGACATCATCAGCATGTGTACTTCTTTCTAAAGGTAGATTCAGGAGTAATACTCACCAAAGCTAGTTGAGCTTTAGCACAACCTGAAAACAAGCATACAGAAATATATAGTGGTCACAAGTTTACATACACTTGTAAAGAACATGTATATCATGACAGTCTTCTACAGCTCTCATTTTCTGTGATGGAATGAGAGGAACACAAACTACTTTGTCACATAAAACATTCAAAAAATATACATACAGCAACTTGTACAATCAATTTGAAGATTATAGAAAGTTGTGTGAATAAAATTTTCTTTGTAGCCTGGCAGCTGAACAGGAGATGTAGTGTCCTTCACTCCACACCGGGGTTCTCACAATACCAACACCAACATGGCCGTCACAGTACATTTGGCCATATTGACAGCTACAGTTATGTGGATGGAGTGTTCTTCACGTCTGTGATCTAGCTGATATACTGGACCGACTCTACAAGGTTTCTTATTGTTGCTTATTTTCACAGCCTTATATTCTTTAGTTTTATGACAAAACTGCGACTCTCAAACTGAAAGACTTCCAAATTTAATTCATATGTTTAATTAATGGAAAAATTGGCTCACCCATAATGATCACACCAATGTTTAAACCTTGTGGCTTCATCATCTTCCTCTAAAAACTGTTTTTTGCAGGTACCATCTGTAAAACTGTCTGATGGAGTGTCAGCGCACACACTTAGCCGACAATGATGAGGTAAAACTTAAAAATGTAATAATAATGTAAAGTGATACTTACATCTGGAGAGACGGATTACTCCGTTATTGCACTGGCCATCAGAATAATTTGTAAACCACCATTCTGCTCGATCCTTACATTCCAGTCTTACAGTGTCACCATCTTCTATATATTGAACTCCAACAGGTTTTAAGTCAGGATATTCAAAACTGTTCACAAAGCAGACGGTAGCTGCACAAAAGAAACAACAAGTTTGTCAACCTGATTTTTCTCCAGCCGACTTCTGTGACGGACCTTTAAAACTGACTTGTTTATACCTTCGCAGGTGGGTAGTTGTGACCATGTGCCATCGCTGTAACACCTCACAAACTCTGGACCGAGTCGTTTGTAGTAATCGTGGCACCGGTACTTCACAGACCTCCTGAGGGTTTGCACAACCGCAGCCTTTGAAACCTCAGGGTGGGTTCCACATTTGTCGACTGAAACAGGAAAAAAAGAGGTGTCCAGAAACAAATGATTTCAAGCCGTCAGTGCTGAATAGAGCAATTTAAAATCACACCCAACATTTTGATTCCCCTGGCCTTTTACTGGCTGATGGACCCAGTCTGTCACCAAACCCCTCCATAATGTTACCAATAAGAACTGTGGCTATAGATTCAGCTGTGAATGAGATAGAGATTATTTCTCTACATCTTCCCCAAATAAGCCAGTAAAACAGTCCTGAGCTGGCAGAGATATGATCTGCTATATGTGATGTAAAAGGTGAAATGATTCTACTTATTCACTTGTAGTAAGGTGACGTTCAGCGTCTCTCGTATTTGATCCGGAGCCGCTAGAAGATCCTGTAAGACACAGTGAACGCACCAGTTAGAATTGCACTGGGAGGTTGATATCTGAACATTTTTCCCATCATGCTTTTCTCAAATTTGAAGATGAGACAAATCAAAACCTACCTCCACCTGCAGGTGGTGTCCCACTGCCAGAATGCCCACTGCCTTTTCCAGATGTAGTGTTTCCTCCACCTGTTCCCTTCCCTGAAGAATCAGCAGTTACTTTACCTGAAACAAAACAACATCATGTTGACCGACGCGCGACAGTTGTGATCCCATTGCTAGTTGACTCTACAAGTGCAGCAGAACAAGCGGTAAACACATCACTGACATAATCGTCTTATCAAATTCATACAGTGAGGTCAGACACAGAGCAACATTTGCATTCATTTGTTTGTCCAGAGTGAGGTCGACTGGGAGCAGCGCTGGTTGTACAGTCTGACAGCAGCAGGAAGGAAGGACCTGCGATACCTCTCCATCACACACTTGGGGTTTATCAGTCTATGTCTATGTCTTTGACATGATAAAGGCACGACTGTGCTCCAGATTGACTATGTAGGAATAACTTTTAATCAGAAGAGAGAGATCTTCGTTGACTGGTTTTATTTTAAATGCCTAAATAAACTAAATCAACTGTCTTTGTTTTCATGACTGAATGAACAAACTGACCTCAAAGGACAAAACAGTTTTATAGTGCTTTATGTGGCGGACCCTGCCACCTTTCTAGCTTCAAACAGTGTTCTTGGGACCTTAATTTTCCTCTGAGAACAGCTTGTTTATTCAGTTACAGAAAGAATAAATATGTCTGCGTTTGTATTATTATCTCATTAATATTGTAATTATTAAAATTCTGAATACACAGTGCCACTTTTAGAAGCAGGGTTGTGCTCATATTTAGGTTTGACATGTATGGAGATTGTAGTTATTTGATGGCAATAAAGCAAATTGATAGCTATCAGACATTGATGCCATTTAACATTGACGTAAACAATTTTTCGTAAAAACTTTTAAAGAAAGTTGGCTTTGTAGCTGTTCTATGAGAGATGAAGTCAACATGTTTGTTAGAGCTCAAGGATACAGACAATGTGTTTTGGTGAGTTATCACTGAATGTACAGAGCTCATTCATCCATGTGTTTAGGTATCTGTTTCTTTTTACTTTCATCTCCCTTTCTCCCTCCAGTTTCACTTTTACCATACCGTACAAATTCCTAAAAGTATTTTCGTCACTGTCACATTGTCCACTTACTGCACGTCGGGCCTTCAGTCCAGTTTCCTCTTATGCAAGCGATGGTTTTGTCGTTGCCTGCTCCCTCTGCAGTATATCCATCTTCACATTCATAATGCAGCTCTGTATCTTCAGCAAACAGCTCCTGGTATCTGTGATCAACGATGACGGCGTGGGGGACTCGAGGGGGCGGACCACATGCATCGACATTTCCTGAAAATCACAAAATTAATCATGAGGAACAGGAAAATGTGTCCAGATGGATGACTACTCGATTGCTGTAGTTTCTGTTTTAATATTCAGAAACTGATGTTATTTTTCATAGTTTACGGGAAGAACACTTCTGATGGACTTACTCTCACAGACCGGCACAGAGATCCATGTTCCATTCCTACATGTGGCTGTGGTGTGCCGGCCTTTGTGCTCATAATTTTCATCACACTTTATCCTAATCTTGTCTTCCTCCTTGTACCAACCATCTGGGTTTGCAGCGTAGTTTGCTTTGGGGATAGTTGGTGGAGTGCACGCCGCTTGGTCTGAGGTAAAAGGAGAGGGAAACGACATCTTTCAGACTTCTCAGAACAGTTTTTATGAATGTTTGATATTGACGCTTTAGATGCGAAGCACTTGTGACCCTGTGTTGGACAGGTCAAGTTGTATAGTTCAATTCAGGAGTGAAATTTCCTCCTCAGCTGCATGTGAGTATTTTTTTTAGCAGCCTACAGACATTAAAATATGAGTTTCACAATAAAGAAAAAAATTCACATAATAAACAATAACTTATTGTTTTTATCAATTCCCATTATTTTCCACTGGTGAGCCCTGACAGTCATCTTGTAACCACTTGTGGGGTCCCTGGTTTGGAACCCCAGTTTAAAATCTGTATAATATAACAGAATATAAAATAAAATGACCAAAAGTCACAAGTCATTAAAGATATTGTGTTAAACGGTGAAAGTGAAGGTCACCCATACGAATAGTACTTGAGTAAAAGTCTTAGTATCTGATATTAAATGTATTTAATAATGATAATTGTACTTAAAGTGACTACGAGGAACTTTGAAGTGTTTATGAAACAGTCTCCTGATTTCTCTGATGATTCTAAACGACCTGTAACAGCAGCGAAAAGACTGCTACTTTTTTTAAAATAGTTTTTATTACTGCCTGTGCTTGGGACCGTTCACATATAAAGTCACATATAAATACGTTGCCTCATCGTGATCTGTCACTCGCTTCTGAAACGAATACACGCATCACTGGCGCGTGCTATCAAAGACCTATACAACATCTGTCTGTCTGCTTACTTTATTTTTCTCTATCTAATTTGTATGTTATTTTGTGTTTTGTAAATACATTTATTTGGACTCTCCCTGTGTGGTGTCTTTTATGTAGTGTTATCTTTTGCTTACATTTGTTTTGTATGTGCTACGGTGCGGTTTACCTGAGTTCGTTGTAAACAGTTCTCCTTTCTTTTCTTTTTTTCTAAAAAGCTCATTTCCAATTTTAGTTTATCTTGTATGTATGGAGAACATGGATGTCATCAGCAGCAGCAACAAAAATGGTGACACTTTATGATAACCATCATCAAGAAAATGTTACAGCTACAGTTGATTAGATGTTAGATGATAGTTTTTCACCATTAACCAATACAATGCTTTATGAACCATTAATTAAGCAACTGTTTATTGAAAAGCTCAACTAAGGATTATGATCCTTTAGAACTGCTCAGTCAAATTTCATCTTGAATCTTGAATTCAAACGTGTCAAAGTACCTTCAGACAAGAGACATGTATGAAACACTTACTTATACACTGTGGTTTAGGAGACCATTTGCCATTTTGACATTGACTTGTTGCCCACCAACCCTCCACGGTTGGTTTAAATCCTTTTTCACAGCCATAAGTGAGATTGGTTTCATGAGCATACGTGTCTTGCTCAGGGACAAAATAACCACGGAGGAGACGGGGAGCATCACACGGCCTTTCAGAACTTTGTGCTGAAATACAACGATAAACAAAAGCACATATTAAACATAAAAAATAAATATCCATATCTCCATGTAAAGGAGTGTAATGATCTTACCGTGCAGCCCTCCTCGAAACCAAAGCAGGAGAACAAATCCGAGATGTCTCAGGCACATTTTGTCAAGAATTGAGTTGACACAACAAAAGCAGAGCGAAGAGCCCAGTCCAGAGCCGAACCGGTTAATGATTGTCGGAGGGCATTTCCCCAAAGAGCCAAGAAGTTACGGAACAGTAAACATTGCCCGGATTTACTGTCATCAGCGCTGTTGTTCGGAAGCCAACACAAAAATGTGTAAACAGGCTTTATGTACTCTTGTCAGATCACATGTCACATTTTATCTTGCTCAAAGGTAACCAGAGTTAACAGATCAAAGTTTTGTACAGCTGTTTGCTTTCTGGGCTTTACTTCAATGTTAACATATTTCCCCACTACGACACGCTGCAGTATACTACCTGCACATATCTATGAGGAGGGTAAATGGTATTGTCTGAAACACTGCCTCTCATTTCACATTTGCCCGAAGCCCGAAATGATTCATTTGATTTCTCACATGATGTCTTCAAGAAAAAAATCTATCTAGATCTCTAATCTAATCTCTCTAGATTTTCAGTTGACTTCCCGGACTGCTGTGATCAGAGGTCAGCATGGTGAAATAAGCATGGGCCCGTCAAACGGCACACTTTAGAGACAGAGGTGAAACGCTGTAAGGTATAATGGGGTCTGCTGTGAAACGAGAGGAGATAATAATAACATATAATATTTGATGGATAAAAGGATGAAATTTTCCTGCCATTTTTTCACCATTTAATCATAAATGAGCGAAATTAGTTTGTTAGCTTGTTTGTTTGTTGATTGTACCTTGCTCATGTACTTTTATCTTGAAATGGTTTACATGAATAAAATCACGAGAATTTAAGCTTTCTAACCATGTATGGCATGACAGTACATTCAAATTGAGGTGTCTGCTTATTTCTTTAGTTTGTGAAGTTTGGCGAACTTGCTGCTGACTTTTAACAGGTTTAATTACATTAATCAGTCAGCCAATGGGAAAATATTTGAAAAGACTCTGAACTTACTTGCTCTTAGAAGAGGGCAGCCATCTCTCCCATTCAGGTGGTAGAAGATCCTAAAACAGAACAGATAAGAGTATACGTAGAGGACAGAGGACGTAGGAGAGTGACGTATAAACAAAATTAAAGACAGGAAATTGTTAAATCAAATTAAAGCTTCAAATTAAAGCTTCAATTAATGCTTATGTATTCCACTTTAACAATTTTTTCTCTACAAAGATTAAAACGCCAGCAGATGCAGTGTGTTCCCCACCTGCTCCACCCTCTGTGGATCCACCAGGACCAGTACTTGGTGTGGGTCCTTTGCCTAAGTGGAAAAACATTATGTTTGCAGACAGTACACTTTAGACAGATAGTTGAAACAATGGATATTCAACCTATTCTCAAATTTACCAGCAACAAACCAAGTCTGTGTTTTAAACAGACCTTGAAAAAAATAAATTTATTCATTTTTAAATAGGGTGAATGTTAGAGTTGCCTCTTAATTTGGGAGCGGGGTGTCCCAGGATTTGTCATAGATTTATTGGCAGGTACAGATGTAATGATGCTGGACTTCTTTGTGAAGGACTCAGGCCTCTCTCCGCCCCGTTAACAGAGAGCAACAGTAGGTAACATCAGTCTAGACCGATAGATGCCAGTTTGATGACAGGTGACACGGTACAGAGGTGATTTACAGCGGTTCTGACCAGGATTCTAACTCCGGGGACAAAGGAGACACAGCAGGCGGGGACAGGAGAGAGGAGAAGCAGGGGACAAGGCAGCAAAGAATCACCAGTGAGGAAAGCAGCTGGAGTATTTTCACATCCGACTCTCATCTCACTGAATTCAGGATTTATTTCGACCGAACCAGAGATGATAGTGAGGGATGAACTGAGACTGTTTCGGTGAGTTTTATTTTGTTTCTGTCGAGTGTGAAGTGTTAGGCTCGTTTTAGTTCTGTAAAAGAGAGAATGCTGAATCAGAAGCTGCACGGTCGTATTTTTCCACGTAGTAAGAAAAATAAGGGCGAAAATATTTCCAATTTTGACATTTTTGCGATTGTATTTTGTTTATTCATTTGACTTAAAAAGCTAGAAGAACTTGTGAAATATTAAAAACTTAGATAGATAAACCTCTGAGACATAATGTCAAAACTGCCATTTTATCCCATTCTGTTGATGAGGTGTCCATATCTTTCATACTACTTCTGTAATGAGAACTTAGATCTCTCTACTTGTTGACCCGTTAAAGAGTTTTTTCAATCACTGCATTTACTATGAGCAGTAATCAGACTCTGACTTCTATCTGGACACAGCTGCTGTTGGATGTGGAGTAATGGACAATATGTTGCTGAGGTATGTGGAGGCAGCTATGGATTGAGCAGTCTCCACAACGATTGGATCGATCAGACAGACGGAGGAAAAGTTTGTGACGATCAGATGAGAGAGAAAAAAGAGACTACAATGTGACAAAGATCAGTTTGTTTGAGTTCATCCAAACAGGAGACAAAGAGGACAGACACACCTTTATAGATCTTTGTTGCTGAAGCTAAGTTACAATGACTTCATTAGATGTGTTAGTGAGTATTTACATGACGAGAATGAAGTTTGTGGGATTGATTCATAGTAAACTACAGCTCATGTTCATCCTAATGAACGAACCTGTCAGCCAGTTACTATGTGTCTTCTGTTCTCTGTATTTATACCTCCATCTGTTCTGTGTCTTACAGGATCTTCTTCCACCTCTGACTCGAACTTGAGTGACAGCAGACCTCTAATTGTCCAAAGTAAATCCTTCAGATGCATTGCTCCTTTTACATCACGTGTATCAGACTTGTTTTATTGCTGAATTTAAGGTAAATTAATTTGCACCAACTGGTGATTCAAAAGACATCTGTATCACTTCAGTACAGCCTCACTGAGGGGTTGTGGCAGTGCCTGTTGGTGGGGAACCAATGAGGGATTATACTACAGTAATAACTGCCATTGATTGGTTGGTGTGCCTTCATGACAGAGGGTGGGGTGTGTCAGGTATAGTGTGTATGTGTATTTGTGTGGGGGAAGTCATAGTTTAACACTATATCTTGACTTTTATTCAAGTATGATTTTTGGATTCTTTTTACATCACTGACTATAGAGTACAAGTACTTTGTACTGTATTTGCAAGCTCTGTATTTAGCAGTTAAAAAAAATCCAAAGTCAGTGACAGTTTCTTTATCCATGGTTGGAAAATCGCTGCTCAGGGTGGATTAGCAACGGGTCAGTTTTCTCTTTTACATTCAGTAAAAACTATTTTTATCACTGCATATTTCAGCGCATTGTCCACTAAATGTGCAAGAACCTTATTTAAAATACGGACATCAAATGACACTTAAAGGGATATTCCGGTGTAAGTTTAATCCATGGTGTAACACATCTTGACACCGAGTAAGACTCCCCTCTGAGAGGTCAAGTTTGCTGACCGCTAGCTTAGCTAGTTTTAGCAACCTCAGAAAAGACTGCACAAAAACAATACATTGCCGCTTATCCCTCCATTTAGAAATCGCCATCAAAAAGCCACAAATAATGGTCAGAACAGCACCAAACTTCAGCAACAGTACATGTACAGTCCCAGCACACAGTACGAAGCATCAAACATCTGCTAGCTTAGCCGGATTTGTATTAAAAACACAGCTCAACTCTCCGTGCTCCTCCAGCAGCCTGCCTGTCTTTGGAAGCCCCGACGAGTCGATTACCGAGTGCAGTAGATTTCCGCAGCTCAAGGGTGAAAATGTCTGATTATTACTCCATGGCATGCTCAGTTCTTATTATCGAGAGCTGACAGGGAAAATAAGGGAAGTAATGGAGTAATAATCATACATTTTCATCCTTCAGCTGAGGAAATCTACTGCACTCGGTAATCGACTCGTCGGGGCTTCCAAACACAGGTAGGCTGCTGGAGGAGCACGGAGAGATGAGCTGTGTTTTTAATACAAATCCGGCTAAGCTAGCAGATGTTTGATGCTTCGTACTGTGTGCTGGGACTGTACATGTACTGTTGCTGAAGTTTGGTGCTGTTCTGACCATTAATTGTGGCTTTTTGATGGCGGTTTCTAAATGGAGGCATAAGCGGCAGTGTATTGTTTTCGTGCGGTCTTTTCTGAGGTTGCTAAAACTAGCTAAGCTAGCAGTCAGCAAACTTGACCTCTCGAGGGGGAGTCTTACTCGGTGTCAAGATGTGTTACACCATGGATTAAACTTACACCGGAATATCCCTTTAAAAACATTTTAATGGGAAAAGAATCTGTTGTTTAGTGATGAAGGAGTGGTTAAACTAGGCAAAAACATGGCATGGTGTGGTAATCATGGGGTAAAGTACCTGTTGCCTCCTGGATCTGCTTTTGCTGGTGGAGCTTAGTGACGGGTCAGAATTCATTGTTGGACACTTACACTTCAAACATGGTCACTTCCAGAAAGGAAGAATAAAATCAGATTTGAAAACAGAGTTAAACATTTGTGAGCTGTTAGCCCTGCGACAGACTGGTGACCTCTCCAGGACCTGGGAGAGCCTTCAGTCATTTGTGACCAGTAGGTGAACAGGAGGCATGTAAACATAATGGATGGATTGTTTTTCGGGGACAATTTACAAAACAGAACTTCTGCAGACACAATAGACCAGATGGAGAATTCCAGTTAAAGATTTTATTCGTTCCAGTCCACCATATTTAACTGTTGAGTTACTTTTGCAGTTTCGAGCACACAGACAACCAATTTACTAAATTATGTAGCCATTCACAGATCAATATGAAAACCAGAAATGGTTTGTGTGTGTGACAGCACAATCAGAACGTTGTCTCTCAAAAGCTTCCAGGTTGGCAGTTGTTTCAGTCGGGGGTGAGCAAATCCAAAGGCAGACGTTAACTCCTCTTGGTGAGAAAGCCGTCGCAAGTGTTCTAGTTACAAGACAGAGGGTTTACAAGCCATGAACAATTAGAGTAAGATTAAAACAGGGTGAACTTTAAATGCAGAATTATAAACTTAAAGGGGCTCTATGTAACAGTTTGTAGCGATTTACATTCATTAAGAAGTTTTTTATTTGCCATGTGAGTGGATGATGTTGAAAATGAGAACTTCCCTGTCTCTCTCAGATGCCAATACAAGTGGACGATGTTAAGTTGTTTAAAGGTGAACTATGTAAGACTTTTTGTTGAAAACATTAAAAAAAATGAACTAAAATTAGCAACAGAATGTGGAGAAATAAGAGTTGTGATGACTATGTATTGTTCTGCCGATATACAGATGAAACCAGAAGTTTACATACACTATATAAAAAGACAGATATGATTTTTTTTCTGACTGTCTGACATGAAATCAGATTTCACTTTTCCTGTTTTAGGTCCATTAGGATTACCAAAATTATTTCTATTTGCTAAATGCCAGAATAATGAGAGAAGGATTTTTTTAGACAATTTTTTTTTACTTCAAAGTCAGAAGTTTACATACACTAAGACCACTATGCCTTTAAACAATTTGGGAAAGGCCAGATGATGATGGCATGTCTTTGGAAGCTTCTGATTTATGTTTATTGACAACATTTGAGTTAATTAGAGACACACCTGTGGATGTATTTTAAGGCACACCTGAAACACACTGCTTCTTTGTGTAACATCATGGGAAAGTCAAAAGAAATTAGCCAAGATTTCAGGAAGAGAATTGTGGACTTGCACAAGTCTGGTTCATCCTTGGGTGCAATTTCCAGATGCCTGAAGGTGCCACGTTCATCTGTTCAAACAATTATACGCAAGTATACACACTATGGGAATGTCCAGCTATTATACCGCTCAGGAAGGAGACGGGTTCTGTGTCCCAGAGATGAACGTGCTTTGGTCCGAAATGTGCATATCAACCCAAGAACAAAAGCAAAAGACCTTGTGAAGATGCTGGCTGAAGCTGGTAAGAGTGTGTCATTATCCACAGTGAACGAGTCCTGTACCGACATGGGCTGAAAGGCCACTCTACCAGGAAGAAGCCATTACTCCAAAAGAAACATAAAAAAGCCAGATTACAGTTTGCAAATGCACACAGGGACAAAGACCTTAATTTTTGGAGACATGTCCTGTGGTCTGACGAAACTAAAATCGAACTGTTTGGCCATCATGACCATCGTTACATTTGGAGGGAAAAGGGGGAAGCTTGCATGCCTGAGAACACCATCCCAACTGTGAAGTACGGGGGTGGCAGCATCATGTTGTGGGGGTGTTTTGCTGCAGGAGGGGCTGGTACACTTCACAAAATAGATGGCATCATGAGGAAAGAACATTATGTGGAAATACTGAAGCAACATCTCAAGACATCAGCCAGGAAGTTAAAGCTTGGACACAAATGGGTCTTCCAAATGGACAATGACCCGAAGCATACTGCCAAACTGGTTACAAAGTGGCTTAAGGATAACAAAGTCAATGTTTTGCAATGGCCATCACAAAGCCCTGATCTCAATCCTATTGAAAATGTATGGGCAGAGCTGAAAAGGCATGTGCGAGCAAGGCGGCCTACAAACTTCAGCGACACCAGCTCTGTCAGGAGGAACGGACCAAAGTTCCTGCCAACTATTGTGAGGAGCTTGCGGAAGGATATCCAAAACGTTTGACCCAAGTCATACAGTTTAAAGGCAAAGGTACCAAATACTAATGAAATGTATGTAAACTTCTGACTTTCAAGAAAGTAATAAAACATTGTCTAAAAAATTCTCTCTCTCATTATTCTGCATTTAGCAAATAGAAATAATTTTGGTAATCCTAACGGACTTAAAACAGGAAACATGATTGCCTGATTTCATGTCAGATAGTGAGAAAAAAAAATCATGTGTCTTTTTATATGGCGTATGTAAACTTCTGGTTTCAACTGTATATACCAAAGTTAGCATGCTAACCAGCTAGCCCCGACCCGTCCTGGTCCAAAGCTCCGTGGTAACACAAGTTTCACAGAACCCCTTTTAAGAAATGTATTCTAATTTTTAAACATTTCAAGATGAAAGACATCATCAGATTGTGTACTTCTTTCTAAAGGTTGATTCAGGAGTAATACTCACAAAAGCTAGTTGAGCTTTAGCACAACCTGAAAACAAGCATACAGAAATACAGTGGTCACAAGTTTACATACACTTGTAAAGAACATGTATATCATGACAGTCTTCTACAGCTCTCATTTTCTGTGATGGAATGAGAGGAACACAAACTACTTTGTCACATAAAACATTCATGAAGTTTGCTTCAAATCTGAATTTATTTGGGATCTTCTGAAAATGTGAACACAGGTACAATCTGCAAAACTGTCTGATGGACAGTCAGCACACACACTTAGCTGACAATAATGAGGTAAAACTTAAAAATGTAATAATAATGTAAAGTGAAACTTACATCTGGAGAGACGGATTATTCCGTTATTGCACTGGCCGTCAGAATAATTCTTGAACCACCATTCTGCTCGATCCTCACATTCCAATCTTACAGTGTCACCATCTTCTAAATATTGAACTCCCAAGGGTTTTAAGTCAGGATATTCATGAGTGTCCACAACGCAGAAGGAAGCTGCACAAAAGAAACAAAAAGTTTGTCAACCTGATTTTTCTCCAGCCGACTTCTGTGACGGACCTTTAAAACTGACTTGTTTATACCTTCGCAGGTGGGTAGTTGTGTCCATGTGCCATCGCTGTAACACCTCACAAACTCTGGACCGAGTCGTTTGTAGTAATCGTGGCACCGGTACTTCACAGACCTCCTGAAGGTTTGCACAACCACAGCCTTTGAAACCTCAGGGGGGTTCCACATTTGTCGACTGAAACAGGAAAAAAAGAGGTTTCCAGAAACAAATGATTTCAAGCCGTCAGTGCCGAATAGAGCAATTTAAAATCACACCCAACATTTTGATTCCCCCGGCCTTTTACTGGCTGATGGACCCAGTCTGTCACCAAACCCCTCCATAATGTTACCAATAAGAACTGTGGCTATAGATTCAGCTGTGAATGAAATAGAGATTATTTCTCTACATTTTCATCGAATAAGCCAGTAAAAAGGTCCTGAGTTGACAGACATATGATCTGCTTTATGTGATGTAAAAGGTGAAATGAATCTACTTATTCACTTGTAGTAAGGTGACGTTCAGTGTCTCTCGTAGAAGATCCTGTAAGACACAGTGAATGCACCAGTTAAAATTGCACTGGGAGGTTGATATCTGAACATTTTTCCCATCATGCTTTTCTCAAATTTGAAGATGAGACAAATCAA
Organism: Lagodon rhomboides; assembly: GCA_039737535.1. Taxonomy (NCBI): domain Eukaryota; kingdom Metazoa; phylum Chordata; class Actinopteri; order Spariformes; family Sparidae; genus Lagodon; species Lagodon rhomboides. The sequence continues at coordinate 8,136,145 of CM077797.1, forward strand.
AACCTACCTCCAGCTGCAGGTGGTGTCCCACTAGCAGCAGATGCAGTGTTTCCTCCACCTGTTCCCTTCCCTGAGGAACCAGCAGTTACTTTGCCTGAAACAAAACAACATCATGTTGACCGACGCGCGACAGTTGTGATCCCATTGCTAGTTGGCTCTACAAGTGCAGCAGAACAAGCGGTAAACACACCACTGACATAATCGTCTTATAAAATTCATACAGTGAGGTCAGACACAGAGCAACATTTGCATTCATTTGTTTGTCCATTTTTTTGTGAGCTGTTTTTCTGCCCACCTGATCAAAATTAAGTATAATAGTTACCGTAGTTACCAACAGGGAAGAAATAGAAATACTCATATACATTGTATATACAATAAATAATAAAAATGGGTGTGAAAATTGTCCAGTTAGTGCAAAAAAAACGGAGAAATAGGTCATGTGTTGAGTTCTTTTATGACAGTGCAGAGTGAGGTCTACTGGGAGCAGCGCTGGTTGTACAGTCTGACAGCAGCAGGAAGGAAGGACCTGCGATACCTCTCCATCACACACTTGGGGTGTATCAGTCTATCACTGAAGGAGCTGCCCAGTGCCCAGCATGGAGCAGGTAACATATAATAGATATTTTTTGTTTTGAGTTCGTATTATTAGCTCATTAATATTGTAAATATTAAAATTCTGAATACACAGTGCCCCTTTTAGAAGCAGGGTTGTGCTCATATTTAGGTTTGACATGTATGGAGATTGTAGTTACTTGACTGCCAGGCAAAAAAAAATAATGACATGACAACAAAGGCAATAAAGAAAATTGATAGCTATTAGACATTCTTGATAATTTTTTAGAAAAAACGTTTAAGAAAGTTGGCTTTGTAGCTGTTCTATGAGAGATGAAGTCAACATGTTTGTTAGAGCTCAAGGATACAGACAATGTGTTTTGGTGAGTCATCACTGAATGTACAGAGCTCATTCATCCATGTGTTTATGTATCTGTTTCTTTTTACTTTCATTCCCCTTTCCCCCTCCAGTTTCACTTTTACCATACCGTACAAATTCCTAAAAGTATTTTCGTCACTGTCACATTGTCCACTTACTGCACGTCGGGCCTTCAGTCCAGTTTCCTCTTATGCAAGCGATGGTTTTGTCGTTGCCTGCTCCCTCTGCAGTATATCCATCTTCACATTCATACTGCAGCTCTGTATCTTCAGCAAACAGCTCCTGGTATCTGTGATCAACGATGACGGCATGGGGGACATTAGGGGGCGCACCACATGCATCAACATTTCCTGTAAATCCCAAAATAAATCATGAGGAACAGGAAAATGTGTCCAGATGGATGAGTAGGGGAGAGTGGGGTAAAGTGAGACATTTTTTACATTTGCTCCCCTCTAAGCGAGCTAAAATGATATATCAGTGAAATGTACACATTTTCCATTAATTCAGGATGTTTCCTATCAATGGAAATTATCAGAATGTATTCAGGATGAAGGGCAGTGAAAATATGATTGTTTTTTAAAAAGTGGTCTTGTGTCTCACTTTACCCCAGCTTCGGGGTAAACTGAGACAGACCAGAGAAATCAAGGGGGTAAAGTGATCCACTTACTTTTTCCACTCTGAAACTAGCATAAGAACACATGTTGTAACATTTAGAAGTGGGGATTGGTCAATTAAGCAAATTTTTTTCCTAAACACTTGAAAGTAACTCTAAACAAAATCAAATACAAGATAATATAATTCAAAATGTTGTAATTAACATTCAAATGACAGATACAAGTTAGATTAGAAACCAGTCAGAACGCAGGACCCTTAGAGCCAGCTAGAAAAGCCTGAAACCCACAACACAGGAAGAACATCAGCTCTCATTCTCTACAACTAGGCCTACTCTACATTCCAGCCCTGAAGGTTACAGGGAAAGATGCTCTCCGTGTGGTTCCTCCAGGCCTTTTTGAGACAGCTTCTTCACCACATCACTTTTAGGAACATGTGTCACATCATTTTCCTTTACAGCAAACGTGGGTCTCTCCCACTCTTTCGTGTTTCCCTGGATTCTTCTGAGAAATTGTACCAGTATTTCGTCATCCTCAACTTTCTCAATCATGCCAATGTAACGGACGCTCCTGTGTTTGGTTGAAAAGTTTTGGTTGATGGCACTTAACTGGAGGAAGGCCATGGAACTGTTCAGCTAGTTGTTTCAAGTGTTCGGCAAGCTCCTCCTCCATCTCATCTGTGAATATTCACTTTGCCTCAGCTACTGCACCCCAGGCTACTGATTTTACCTTCCCTTTCTCTTTTTTCTTTATGAATCTTAGGAGGCTTGACTTGTCAATATTAAGATCCCTTGCAGCTGCTCTTATGGACTTTCCTTCCTTGACCTGAGCGGCTGTACTCTCCATCTCCTCGAGGGGGGGGTTGCCCCAGGTTGTCTTCCTGGTGTATTGCCTTGGCATGATGGCTTTTCTACAATGTTTACGACATTAAAAATAAAACATGTAGGCCTATTGAAATATTACATTAAAAGATGTTTAAGACTAAACTTAATTGTGCCTCATGGTGGGACAAATGCTGTGGGGTGAAGTGAGACAGTGTCTCACTTTACCCCACAGCATTTGTCTCACTTTACCCCAACACCACCATTTTAGAAAAAACAACCTCTCTTAGCAATTCAGGCTAATCTTGAGCCAGCATCATCACATGGTTTTATATGTTGGTAGTTCATCAACATGTATGATATACGCTTTTCTACCTAAATCAATTTGCTTTGGCACAACAGTTGATTAAGTTGACAGCAAGAAAATTTACTTTTACATGCAAAAAAAATATTTTAGTGAAAATAACATGCTTACCACAGCACTATGAGGTCCCCTCCTTTATGGCCAAGGGGAAATGGGAGGGGCTTCAAAATATAATGTCACATGACCACAAATGTTTTGCGTTGCCTAGATACAGGGGGTGTCTCACATTACCCGATGTCTCACATTGCCCCGTTCTCCCCTACTCGATTGCTGTAGTTTCTGTTTTAATATTCAGAAACTGATGTTATTTTTCATAGTTTACGGGAAGAACACTTCTGATGGACTTACTCTCACAGACCGGCACAGAGATCCATGTTCCATTCCTACATGTGGCTGTGGTGTGCCGGCCTTTGTGCTCATAATTTTCATCACACTTTATCCAAATCTTGTCTCCCTCCTCGTACCAACCATCTGGGTTTGCAGCGTATTTTGCATTGGGGATAGTTGGTGGAGTGCAGGCCGTTTGGTCTGAGGTAAAAGGAGAGGGAAACGACATCTTTCAGACTTCTCAGAACAGTTTTTATGAATGTTTGATATTGACGCTTTAGATGCGAAGCACTTGTGACCCTGTGTTGGACAGGTCAAGTTGCATAGTTCAATTCAGGAGTGAAATTTCCTCCTCAGCTGCATGTGAGTATTTTTTTTAGCAGCCTACAGACATTAAAATATGAGTTTCACAATAAAGAAAAAAATTCACATAATAAACAATAACTTATTGTTTTTATCAATTCCCATTATTTTCCACTGGTGAGCCCTGACAGTCATCTTGTAACCACTTGTGGGGTCCCTGGTTTGGAACCCCAGTTTAAAATCTGTATAATATAACAGAATATAAAATAAAATAAAATGACAAAAAGTCATAAGTCATTAAAGATATTGTGTTAAACGGTGAAAGTGAAGGTCACCCATATGAATAGTACTTGTGTAAAAGTCTTAGTATCTGATATTAAATGTATTTAATAATGATAATTGTACTTAAAGTGACTACGGGGAACTTTGAAGTGTTTATGAAACAGTCTCCTGATTTTACTTTATTTTTCTCTATCTAATTTGTATGTTATTTTGTGTTTTGTACATACATTTATTTGTACTCTCCTTGTGTGGTGTCTTTTATGTAGTGTTATCTTTTGCTTACATTTGTTTTCTATGTGCTACGGTGCGGTTTACCTGAGTTCGTTGTAAACAGTTCTCCTTTCTTTTCTTTTTTTCTAAAAAGCTCATTTCCAATTTTAGTTTATCTTGTATGTATGGAGAAAATAGATGTCATCAGCAGCAGCAACAAAAATGGTGACACTTTATGATAACCATCATCAAGAAAATGTTACAGCTACAGTTAATTAGATGTTAGATGATAGTTTTTCACCATTAACAACCAATACAATGCTTTATGAACCATTAATTAAGCAACTGTTTATTGAAAAGCTCAACTAAAGGATTATGATCCTTTAGAACTGCTCAGTCAAATTTCATCTTGAATCTTGAATTCAAATGTGTCAAAGTACCTTCAGACAAGAGACATGTATGAAACACTTACTTATACACTGTGGTTTAGGAGACCATTTGCCATTTTGACATGTGCTTGTTGCCCACCAACCCTCCACGGCTGGTTTAAATCCTTTTTCACAGGCATAAGTGAGATTGGTTTCATGATCATACGTGTCTTGCTCAGGGACGAAATAACCATGGGGGAGACGGGGAGCATCACACGGCCTTTCAGAACTTTGTGCTGAAATACAACGATAAACAAAAGGATATATTAAACATAAAAAATAAATATCCATATCTCCTGGTAAAGGAGTGTAATGATCTTACCGTGCAGCCCTCCTCGAAACCAAAGCAGGAGAACAAATCCGAGATGTCTCAGGCACATTTTGTCAAGAATTGAGTTGACACAACAAAAGCAGAGCGAAGAGCCCAGTCCAGAGCCGAACCGGTTAATGATTGTCGGAGGGCATTTCCCCAAAGAGCCAAGAAGTTACGGAACAGTAAACATTGCCCGGATTTACTGTCATCAGCGCTGTTGTTCGGAAGCCAACACAAAAATGTGTAAACAGGCTTTATGTACTCGTCAGATCACATGTCACATTTTATCTTGCTCAAAGGTAACCAGAGTTAACAGATCAGTTTTGTAGATCTTTTTGCTTTCTGGGCTTTACTTCAATGTTAACATATTTCCCCACTACAACACGCTGCAGTATACTACCTGCACATATCTATGAGGAGGGTAAATGGTATTGTCTGAAACACTGCCTCTCATTTCACATTTGCCCGAAGCCCGAAATGATTCATTTGATTTCTCACATGATGTCTTCAAGAAAAAAATCTATCTAGATCTCTAATCTAATCTCTCTAGATTTTCAGTTGACTTCCCGGACTGCTGTGATCAGAGGTCAGCATGGTGAAATAAGCATGGGCCCGTCAAATGGCACACTTTAGAGACAGAGGTGAAACGCTGTAAAGCCATGCAAAGCATATTAAGACTGTGATTCTTGTACAACAACTACCTTACTTACTGTCAATAAGCAGTAATTAGGACGTTTTTGACCGAAAAATCTTAACTAAAGCTGCTGTGAGGGTCGTTGTTGTTCAGCTAACTTCCTGTCCGTTTTGCAGTTAACACTCCCTTCCCTCCTCTCTACATCACCTCCAAACAGGATGATCCTCTGTGGGTGTCCCCGAGCAGCCAGGACCGCCTCTTTGTGGAGTTCTCTGTCCTGATTGGACAAAGTGGGCAGGGATACCAGGAAATATCTTTTCTCATTGACTACATGAGCAGAGGGGAGGAGAGACATGGGTACTATTCATTTTATGGATACAACTAAAAAGCAAAACATTGATATTAAAGAAGTCCAACACACATGGTTCAGGATATTCTGATTCCCACCTCCTCCCAAAGTTTCCTGTCAGTGACGTGTTGACTCCAATCCTGCTACATCTTCTCACCCATGATAGAGCTTCGGCAAGTATTCTGGTTACAAGACATTACAAACAATAGACTGTAACAGCAACAATAATACGTGTGAATGAATAATCAGAAATGTCAGATAACAATGAGCTGCACTTCTTTGAAAACTTCATTCAGAAGTAACACTCACCGTCAGTAGTTAATATTTGTCACAACCTGAAAAAAGTCAGATAGAAGAACAACAGTCACTGTGGGCTGATGAACAAATTCTTTAAACATAATGTTTAATGTCTTCAATGTCGTAGCTTTGCTATTTTTTTGATGCAAAGCAAACAAACAACCCTCTATCAAATTTCATCAGTCTAAACTGCAAAACACACAAAGGACTTCAAGTGATCCTAATTTTTCCTTTTGGATGATGCTTGAACGTTGTGGCTTACATGTTCTTGCTCCGATGACTGAGGACTGTGGAGATACACACTGCATCTGACAATAGCAATGTGTGTCTCTGTTGAGATGTTGCTGTGGAATACTTATACATAATGAACTTAAAGGTAATATAATATAATATAATATAATATAATCTAATATAATATAATATAATATAATATAATATACATATAGTATAGTATAATATAAGATACAAATGTGCCATATTCCTTCCATTTCTTAATGATGGATTTAACTGAACTCAGGGTAATGTTCAGTGACTTGGAAATGTTTTTGTATCCATCCCCTGACTTATTGTTTTGTCTTCATTTTGTAATTGTAGCCAGGAATACTGATTAACCAGTGACTGGACCATTTGATTGACATCTCATTTGAGCAGATAGGAGCTTCCAAGCCTGCCCCAGAGCCTAAAACAGCCAATGATGGCTAAAATGGCAATTTTATGACCTCAAAATACTCCTGCCTGAGAGTAACAGGAGCAAAAACTCAATCTAGATCTTTTTTTCCTTAAAAAACGAGTGCTTAGGTGGAAAAACAGCCTTTTCAAAGGGCAAAATGCATACAACTATAAAACTTGCATAATTTCTAAGTTGATGGCTTTAAAAACTGTAATGAACTATATATTACTGTATTTGATATCACTGTCTAGCTTTATCATGCATCAATCATCTAGAGGCTGGTAAGTAAGTTTCTCAAGAGAGAGGAAGAGCGTGGGTCACTTGTCAACACGATCAGTCATTGGCTGTTTTAGGCTCCGCGACAGGCTTAGAAAATCCTATCTGCTCATATGAGATTTCAATCAAATGGCTGCCATCTCAGGATCTCCGGTGCAGAGGTATAATGGGGTCTGCTGTGAAACGAGAGGAGATAATAATATCATATAATATTTAATAGATAAAAGGATGAAAGTTTCCTGCCATTTTTTCACCATTTAATCATAAATGAGCGAAATTAGTTTGTTAGCTTGTTTGTTTGTTGATTGTACCTTGCTCATGTAGTTTTATCTTGAAATGGTTTCCATGAATTAAATCACGAGAATCTAAGCTTTCTAACCATGTATGGCATGACAGTTCATTCAAATTGAGGTGTCTGCTTATTTGTTTAGTTTGTGAAGTTTGGCGAACTAGCTGCTGACTTTTAACAGGTTTAATTACATTAATCAGTCAGCCAATGGGAAAATATTTGAAAAGACTCTGAACTTACTTGCTCTTAGAAGAGGGCAGCCATCTCTCCCATTCAGGTGGTAGAAGATCCTAAAACAGAACAGATAAGAGTATACGTAGAGGACAGAGGACGTAGTAGAGTGACGTATAAACAAAATTAAAGACAGGAAATTGGTAAATTAAATTAAAGCTTCAAATTAAAGCTTCAATTAATGCTTATGTATTCCACTTTAACATTTTTTTCTCTACAAAGATTAAAACGCCAGCAGATGCAGTGTGTTCCCCACCTGCTCCACCCTCTGTGGATCCACCAGGACCAGTACTTGGTGTGGGTCCTTTGCCTAAGTGGAAAAACATTATGTTTGCAGACAGTACACTTTAGACAGATAGTTGAAACAATGGATATTCAACCTATTCTCAAATTTACCAGCAACAAACCAAGTCTGTGTTTTAAACAGACCTTGAAAAAAATAAATTTATTCATTTTTAAATAGGGTGAATGTTAGAGTTGCCTCTTAATTTGGGAGCGGGGTGTCCCAGGATTTGTCATAGATTTATTGGCAGGTACAGATGTAACGATGCTGGACTTCTTTGTGAAGGACTCGGGCCTCTCTCCGCCCCGTTAACAGAGAGCAACAGTAGGTAACATCAGTCTAGACCGATAGATGCCAGTTTGATGACAGGTGACACGGTACAGAGGTGATTTACAGCGGTTCTGACCAAGATTCTAACTCCGGGGACAAAGGAGACACAGCAGGCGGGGACAGGAGAGAGGAGAAGCAGGGGACAAGGCAGCAAAGAATCACCAGTGAGGAAAGCAGCTGGAGTATTTTCACATCCGACTCTCATCTCACTAAATTCAGGATTTATTTCGACCGAACCAGAGATGATAGTGAGGGATAAACTGAACTTTTGTTTCTGTCGAGTGTGAAGTGTTAGGCTCGTTTTAGTTCTGTAAAAGAGAGAATGTTGAATCAGAAGCTGCACGGTTGTATTTTTCCACGTAGTAAGAAACATAAGGGCGAAAATATTTCCATTTTTGTGATTGTATTTTGTTTATTTATTTGACTTAAAAAGCTAGAAGAACTTGTGAAACATTAAAAACTTACATAAATAAACCTCTGAGACATAATGTCAAAACTGCCATTTTATCCCATTCTGTTGATGAGGTGTCCATATCTTTCATACTACTTCTGTAATGAGAACTTAGATCTCTCTACTTGTTGACCCGTTAAAGAGTTTTTTCAATCACTGCATTTACTATGAGCAGTAATCAGACTTTGGCCTCTATCTGGACGCAGCTGCTGTTGGATGTGGAGTAATGGACAATATGTTGCTGAGGTATGTGGAGGCAGCTATGGATTGAGCAGTCTCCACAACGATTGGATCGATCAGACAGACAGAGGAAAAGTTTGTGACGATCAGATGAGAGAGACAAAAGAGACTACAATGTGATAAAGATCAGTGTGTTTGAGTTCATCCAAACAGGAGACAAAGAGGACAGACACACCTTTATAGATCTTTGTTGCTGAAACTAAGTTACAATGACTTCATTAGATGTGTTAGTGAGTATTTACATGAACGAGAATGAAGTTTGTGGGATTGACTCAAAGTAAACTACAGCTCATGTTCATCCTAATGAACGAACCTGTCAGCCAGTTACTATGTGTCTTCTGTTCTCTGTATTTATACCTTCATCTGTTTTGTGTCTTACAGGATCTTCTTCCACCTCTGACTCGAACTTGAGTGACAGCAGACCTCTAATCGTCCAAAGTAAATCCTTCAGATGCATTGCTCCTTTTACATCACGTGTGTCAGACTTGTTTTATTGCTGAATTTAAGGTAAATTAATTTGTACCAGCTGGTGATTCAAAAAACATCTGTATCACTTCAGTACAGCCTCACTGAGGGGTTGTGGCAGTGCCTGTTGGTGGGAAGCCAGTGAGGGATTATACTACACTAACAACTGCTACTGATTGGTTGGTGTGCCTTCATGACAGAGGGTGGGGTGTGTGCAGACACAATAGACCAGAAGGAGAATTCCAGTTAAAGATTTTATTCGTTCCAGTCCACCATATTTAACTGTTGAGTTACTTTTGCAGTTTCGAGCACACAGACAACCAATTTACTAAATTATGTAGCCATTCACAGATCAATACGAAAACCAGAAATGGTTTGTGTGTGTGACAGCACAATCAGAACGTTGTCTCTCAAAAGCTTCCAGGTTGGCAGTTGTTTCAGTCAAGGTGAGCAGACGTTAACTCCTCTTGGTGAGAAAGCCGTCGCAAGTGTTCTAGTTACAAGACAGAGGGTTTACAAGCCATGAACAATTAGAGTAAGATTAAAACAGGGTGAACTTTAAATGCAAAATTATAAACTTAAAGGGGCTCTATGTAACAGTTTGTAGTAATTTACATTCATTAAGAAGTTTTTTATTTGCCATGTGAGTGGATGATGTTGAAAATGAGAACTTCCCTGTCTCTCTCAGATGCCAATACAAGTGGACGATGTTAAGTTGTTTAAAGGTGAACTATGTAAGAATTTTTGTTGAAAACATTACAAAAATGAACTAAATTTAGCAACAGAATGTGGAGAAGTAATAGTTGTGATGACTATGTATTGTACTGCTGATATATATACCGAAGTTAGCATGCTAACCAGCTAGCCCCGACCCGTCCTGGTCCAAAGCTCCTGTGGTAGCGGCTGCAACAGCGACACTCCCCCGGTGCTTCAAGCTTCCATTTTGGACAGCTAGCTGCACAGCTAACTGAGCTAACCAGCTAGTGGTAGATACAGTGAACAGCAGTTGCTTGATCTGGTGATGTACTGCCACCTATTTGTTTTGAGTCTAAATTCAACAGGTTGCCCATTCTTTCTTCTTTCACCTGTAATAATGCTGGACTTCTTTGTGAAGGACTCAGGCCTCTCTCCGCCCCGCTAACAGAGAGCAACAGTAGCTAACGTTAGTCTAAAAATGGAGTCCACTAACATAAACTAACGACTTTCAGCACAAAACACAAGTTTCACAGAACCCCTTTTAAGAAATGAATTCTAATTTTTAGACATTTCAAGATGAAAGACATCATCAGCATGTGTACTTCTTTCTAAAGGTAGATTCAGGAGTAATACTCACCAAAGCTAGTTGAGCTTTAGCACAACCTGAAAACAAGCATACAGAGACATATAGTGGTCACAAGTTTACATACACTTGTAAAGAACATGTATATCATGACAGTCTTCTACAGCTCTCATTTTTCTGTGATGGAATGAGAGGAACACAAACTACTTTGTCACATAAAAACATTCATGAAGTTTGCTTCAAATCTGAATTTATTTGGGATCTTCTGAAAATGTGAACACAGGTACCATCTGTAAAACTGTCTGATGGAGTGTCAGCGCGCACACTTAGCTGACAATGATGAGGTAAAACTTAAAAATGTAATAATAATGTAAAGTGATACTTACATCTGGAGAGACGGATTATTCCGTTATTGCACTGGCCGTCAGAATAATTTGTAAACCACCATTCTGCTCGATCCTCACATTCCAGTCTTACAGTGTCACCATCTTCTATATATTGAACTCCCAAGGGTTTTAAGTCAGGATATTCATGAGTGTCCACAACGCAGAAGGAAGCTGCACAAAAGAAACAAAAAGTTTGTCAACCTGATTTTTCTCCAGCCGACTTCTGTGACGGACCTTTAAAACTGACTTGTTTATACCTTCGCAGGTGGGTAGTTGTGACCATGTGCCATCGCTGTAACACCTCACAAACTCTGGACCGAGTCGTCTGTGGTAATCGTGGCACCGGTACCTCACAGACCTCCTGAAGGTTTGCACAACCACAGCCTTTGAAACCTTGGGGGGTTCCACATTTGTCGACTGAAACAGGAAAAAAAGAGGTTTCCAGAAACAAATGATTTCAAGCCGTCAGTGCCGAATAGAGCAATTTAAAATCACACCCAACATTTTGATTCCCCCGGGCCTTTTACTGGCTGATGGACCCAGTCTGTCACCAAACCCCTCCATAATGTTACCAATAAGAACTGTGGCTATAGATTCAGCTGTGAATGAAATAGAGATAATTTCTCTACATCTTCCCCAAATAAGCCAGTAAAACAGTCCTGAGCTGGCAGAGATATGATCTGCTATATGTGATGTAAAAGGTGAAATGATTCTACTTATTCACTTGTAGTAAGGTGACGTTCAGTGTCTCTCGTATTCGATTCGGAGCCGCTAGAAGATCCTGTAAGACACAGTGAACGAACCAGTTAGAATTGCACTGGGAGGTTTTTTTCATGCATTTCTTCCAGAATATCTCAAAAAGTTTCCCCATCATACACACACATTCCTGCCAATGGTTACACATCATTCCAGAGATGGCAGTCGTGCATCAAGAAACAATAATGTGATGGGGCACCAGGGCACGTGAAGTCATGATGTATTTATAACGGAGAGGGAACGTTATCACATTTTGTCTGTTGGAAGGGCATCCAAGAGAGCACTGTCTCTAACATGAGGGCACGTCCCCCCGCACCCCAAATGAGTCCACCAGTGTATATATTAATAAATGATCTGAACATTTTAAACAGAAATGGTCAGAAGAAGTTTTGTGTTAACCAAAACTGACAGTGTACTAGGTTGACTCAGTGTTTTTAAATCATCCAGAGCACTATGTCAACCTTAACCTGACCACACGTGGTGTCCTGCCTCTGGTGCTTCCACTCAATTCCAGATGAGAACAGAAAGTGTTACCTGTATGATCTGGGAGAGGCTGAAAATAAAATGTACTTTTTGTTCTTTTCCATGATCATCTATCAGATATTGAATCTGTAACCTGCTGTCTGTCTGCCTGGGAGCAGCTCCCTGTCTCTCTCTCTCTGCTCCCACTGGTGTGGATGACTGTCTGCAGGTGTGCTGGAGTCAGAGAGGAGCCACCAGCTGATCCTCATCTTCATAATCAAGACCTCTTCAAAAGCTCTCCTCGGCCGTCTTCATTCACTGCAAGTCAAGCTATATTTTTAGTTATATTTGTATCTCTTTTGCCTGGGGATTTTTTCATCTTCTGTCCCGCCTTCCCTGACTCCGGCCCTGCTTCTCCGCCTCGTCCACTCAAGTCGGCTGTTCATCCACGATCCGTGCCGCTCTGCCCCGGATCCACATCACCCAGGTACCTCAGGAAACCTTCCGGAACTGCACCTCTCAGCCCCATTCAGCCTCTCAGCAGCTAAGCTGCCTCTCAGGCTCTCTGGCTGTGTCTGCATCTGGGCCCGCTTGTTTATTAACAGGCTTTTCCTAATATTGTCTGCAGAATGTCCTGATCTGTTTTAATGTTGGATGGATGAAGACTTCAGTATCTGTTTACTGGCAAAGTGTTTCACTTGGCTCAGTTTGTTATATTCTTACCAACAACTAAGAAGCCTGCTTTATGTTTGACATGATAAAGGCACGACTGTGCTCCAGATTGACTATGCAGTTTTGCGGAATAAATTTTAATCAGAAGAGAGAGATCTTCATTGACTGGTTTTATTTTAAATGCCTAAAGAAACCAAATAAATCAGCTCTCTTTGTTTTCATGACTGAATGAACAAACTGACCTTAAAGGACAACACAGTTTTATAGTGCTTTACTTAGTGTGTATGTGGCGGACCCTGCCACCTTTCTAGCTTCAAACAGTGTTCTTGGGACCTTAATTTTCCTCTGAGAACAGCTTGTTTATTCAGTTACAGAAAGAATAAATATTCTGAGTTTGTATTATTACCTAAAATTGTAAATATTAAAATTCTGAATACACAGTGCCCCTTTTAGAAGCAGGGTTGTGCTCATATTTAGGTTTGACATGTATGGAGATTGTAGTTACTTGACTGCCAGGCGAAAAAAAAAAAAAAATGACATGACAACAAAGGCAATAAAGAAAATCGATAGCTATCAGACATTGATGCCATTGAACACCGACGTGAACAATTTTTAAAAAAACTTTTTAAGAAAGTTGGCTTTGTAGCTGTTCTATGAGAGATGAAGTCAACATGTTTGTTAGACCTCAAGCATACAGACAATGTGTTTTGGTGAGTTGTCACTGAATGTACAGAGCTCATTCATCCATGTGTTTAGGTATCTTTGTTTTTACTTTCTTTCCCCTTTCCCCCTCCAGTTTCACTTTTACGATGCTATACAAATTTGTAAACGTATTTTCGTAACTGTCACATTGTCCACTTACTGCACGTCGGGCCTTCAGTCCAGTTTCCTTTTATGCAAGCGATGGTTTTGTCGTTGCCTGCTCCCTCTGCAGTATATCCATCTTGACATTCAAAATGCAGCTCTGTATCTTCAGCAAACAGCTCCTGGTATCTGTGATCAACGATGACGGCGTGGGGGACTCGAGGGGGCGCACCACATGCATCGACACTTCCTGTGAAAATCAGCACATTGGTCATCAGTAGGTATGGGTGCTCAGATGGCTGCTTGGTTGGCTCGGTTAGTGTAGCTGGTGAGAATTCAAACCTTTGAGTGACGTTGTAGTCACTGATAGTTTTACAGGTTATTGGTGCAGAACATCTGACAGACTTACTCTCACAGACTGGCACAGAGGACCATGATCCATTTGTACATAAAGCTGTGGCATCCTGGTTTTTGAGTTCATATCCTTCATCACATGTGATCCTAATTTTCTGTCCGTCTTCATACCAACCAGTGAGGCTTTCTGTGTACTTTGCATTGGGTATGTTTGGGGGAATACAGGCTTCTTCCACTGAGGGGGAAAGAAAGACACACAGTGTTACTATGGTGATGGTCTTTAACTCGGTTTGGTGAATTGTATTTCTAAAATGTCAGTGTATATATCTGAAAAGACTTCTTGTTAAAGGGAATGCTCCACTGCCTTGACTGTGGATATCAGATTAACATACAAAGTAATTATTAAAAGTCAGAGGATCACTAAAGTGCTTCAGTTTCATGCTAATCCAGCTGATATGTGGAGTAGTTCAGTCTGAACCAAAGTAAAAGATCGACTGTCACTGTCATCCATAGAGAGACGGTGCAACCACGGTCAAAAAAGACAAAGAAGGAGTTAATTATAGACTTACTGATACATTGTGGTTGTGGAGACCATGCCCCATTTTGACACGTGCTTCTTGCCCACCAACCCTCCACTGCTGGTTTACGTCCAAGATGGCAGGAGTAGGTCACGTACGTTCCATGAGCATAAGTCTCACGCTTTGGGGAGAACTTGCCACCATCCAGTGAGGGAGCACTGCAGGACTGTGTTGCACTTTGTGCTGAAATACAATCATCAGCAAGATTACTCTACAGTGACTGTATTTGTTTTAAAGCAATTCAGAGGATTGTTGGTGAAAGTGCTCAATATTCTTACCATGTAGCTCTCCAGGACACCAGATCAAGATCAGAAGGACAAACCCAAGATATCTGATGCACATGTTGTCAGGAGTTAAGTCATCCCACGACTAAGGACGTCTGAGAGCCTCGTCCAGATCGCAGCCAGTTAATAATTGCTGAGGACCTTCCCCCCAAAAGGTTTGTGGAGTCAACACTCAGGCATCATGCTGTGGATCTGGAGCCTAAAGACAGACGAGCACACAGGCGACATGAACAAGGACACATCTACAGAAAAACACAAACACAATCCAAGTTAAAGTCTTTTTCCTCTAAGTGTGCAGAGAGCCCTCCACTTTACACAAATGTCTTTATTAGAATTAATTTAGAATTACAAATTATTATTATTCAGATTCAGATGATGAAAACAACAAGCAGTGGAACACTCCAGGTTCAGATGTGTTTTGTTTAAATGAGGTTCCTAACAAACAAAGACTGTGTTCAGTTGTGTGCTCAGCATGGCTTCCTGACCTCAGGTGACACTGTTTTGTATTTATTCCACATGATTGTATTTAAAGGCCTGAGACAATGATTAATTTGTCGGGAGAGAAGAACCACCAATGGATCATTTGCTAACCAACTCTTTCTACAAAAAAATCTGTTTGCTTATCGAGAGTCTAAATTTCCAAATGATTTCCCGGACTGGTGTGATCAGAGGTCAGTCGTACCCGCCCCCATTCAGTCATTTATCCAGCCTGGTCCCCCTCTGGATTGACGTCACATCTCCTGCTCCTGGTGTGTGAATCTGAATTCTGTGAATGTCCTGACAAGTTCATTCTTACAGATAACTCTCCTGATATCTTGACAAAACAACTATAATCTTGAGAAAATGAAAACGTAGCCTTGTTCTACTCAGTCTCCCTCATCTGATGAGAGGTCTACACCTGCTGCTTCATGGATGATGTATTTCAGTCATCATAGATTGTTAATGAGGAGGAAGGACCTGATGTCACTGTGAGAATTCTTAACTAGTCACATGACGTTTTGTAGAAAAACCAGCAGATCACAATTCAGTATGTTCAGATGTTGTTGTACATGTTTGAAGTGGATCTGAAGCAATCCAATAAAAATATGTTGCTAAAGAGGAATTGTGTCTCCCTCTGGTTCAAGTCCAGAAGTCTCCACACTTTCTGTGTTCACAATGATCCACAGTTAGCACATTTGCTCTACAGTACACGCTTGCAGCACGGCTGCAGTGGTGCAGTGTTGGTCGGTCAGTCGGCCCACCGCTCTGATCCAGACTGACACTATGTGTTGGATGTGCCGTGATTTCATTTGTCCTATAATCATGACATTCTCATTGCCTTAGTCTGCGCTAATGAGCCCATGTTAGCATGCTGACACTCTAAACTAATAGGAGCAATGTAAACACTGTACTTGCTTATTGTTAGCATTTTATCCTGGTCATTGTGAGAATGATAGCATCCTGATGTTAGCATTTAGCTCAAAGTACTGCTGTCAGAGCGTCAGGGTGACTGCAGACGACTTTTCTTGTTAATCCATCTTGATTGGTGGTGATTAAACTGAATCAGTGCAGTGATGACTCTGTCAGTGAACCTTCACAGACTGTGGTCCAACATAAAGGTTGGTTATACAGCCTCAGGCCGACCTGTAGCACGTCCACGTGTCTGCATACTTTGTGTTGATGCCGCTTTATACCTTTCACTGATTAATACATTCATGTTCAGTGGAAGGACTGTGAAATCATGTTTAACAATCCATACTTGTGTTTTTCTTTTGACTGAAAGGATTAAATGAGCTCAGTACAGCTGTGATCCTGTTAATGGACCATCATGAATTGTACCGCCATCATGATCGTTGGCAGCCACAGTGGAAGGACCGCTCCAAACACTTTGTAGACAAAATAACACAAAGGTCTCTGTTAAGATTTCTGACAAACATTTTATTCAGACTCTCTGGTCAGTAGTGGACCATATAAACTGTATTCATGCATTCAAAGTATTCAGAGTCATTTCATTCTAATCATAAACATTCAAGCTGACGCTGAATTGAGAGGCTTTCTGTCAAAATCCGACTCAGAAAAATTAATCCACGCATTTATAACAAGTAGACTAGATTACTGTCATGGTTTATTTACTGGAATCTCCAAATCAAGTATTCAAAGGTTACAACTAATTCAAAATGCAGCTGCGCGTATTCTCACTGGCACCAAGAAATATCAACACATCACACCTGTTCTTAAATCTTTGCACTGGTTACCCGTTAGAACAAGAATCGCTTTCAAAATACTGCTCCTGGTTTATAAAGCACTACACGGCCTTGCACCTCAGAACATCACAGATATGTTCATCACTTACACCCCAGCAAGAACACTTCGGTCAACAGGCAGTGGCAACTTACTCATCCCTCACACCAGATCCAAAGAAGGAGAAGCAGCTTTCAGTGTTTATGCCCCGCGAAAGTGGAACGCCCTGCCTGACACAGTTCAACATGCCACATCAGTTGCCATTTTTATCTTTTTTCAACAGCATTCGGTTGAACTGTGTGCGTGCGTGTGTGCATGTGTGGTTGTGGGTGCACATGTGTCAGTAAGTGTGTGTGTATGTGGTGAATATGGCATAGCTTGTCTACCTGCACTCTTCAATTAATTCGTAATTGATTTTTATAATTGTTTTTATAATTTATGTAATTTTTATTTATTTATTTTTTAATATAATTGTTTGTTTTTCTTTTGTTTTGTTTTTTAACTGTAATTATGTATATCCACTGTGAAGCACATTGAGTCTGCCTTGTGCATGAAATGCGCTCTATAAATAAAGTTGAATTGAATTGAATTGACGCTCAAAGAACAATCAGTCCCAACACTGTTTGTTTTCTAGCATTTTTTCTCAAAAGCAATAACAATAAAATAAAATGTGACAAAAGTTTGGTTGGTGTAGTTGTTTTCTGATGGAGGTCTTTCAGAGCTGTGTCTTTGTTGTCGGTCCAGCAGTAACTCCTCCGCTGCACTTTAATAGCAACGTCCCTGGTTACAACACACACAATAAGTAACGATATTAACTATTAAAAAATAACATAAAACTGAAAAATAAAGTGTTGACCAACATAAAATGCACAAAACAATTTAACAGTGTATTTGATAAGAAGGTAAATTAAAGAATAATACTTACATAGGAATCACAACCTGAAAAGAATCCAACAGAAGCAGTGAGTATTTCAGTCGGTGGTTTAAAGGTTCTTTATACGACATTCACTGACACTAGATGTCACACAAGAGCATCTCAGACTGAAATGAATGGGTGTGTCGGCCACACCTCCCCCTGACCACCAAGAGCTGGTACATATGTCAAAGGGCAGAAGTGACGGTTTTTAAGTATTTTATATTGTTGGTGCTGTGTTTTTATTTGCATGAGTCTGTTTTTGTTATTGCATGGTTTTATTATTAATTGGTTTGTCTGCACGTGTCACTGCTTGATGTCTGCACCCCCCTTTAACTCATTTAATTGCCTGATAAGCTGCACCTGGAGACCTGCTTGATTTTGTAACAGGCACTGTCAACCACCAATTGGGTTTCTGAGAATGGGAGGGACCAATGATGTGGTTCAATGGGTGGGACCAAGCGCCCGGCTGAAAGGTTAAAGACGAGGAGACTGGCACAGAACAGCAGACAGAAGAAAAAGGAGGCAGAGGCAGAGGCAGAGGCAGAGGCAGAGGCAGAGGCAGAGGCTGAGGCTGAGGCAGAGGCATGAGGACCATGGAGAACCATGATGGTGGTGTACCAGGCATGTGGTGAGAGGGAGGCTGATGAGCTGCCACCTCTCCTCTGCTACTGCACTGGATGGCAGGTTTTTTAGACTCTTTTAATCTGGATTCTAATATTTTAAGACTCTTTTAACTGTATACATTCAAACAATTGTAAAATACATTTGAACTGTTTTTACCTTGAACTTTGGCTCTTTGGTTGCCTCAGTATTGCTCTCCAACTGATTTTAAAAAAACCCTCCACCTTTCCCCCTTACATATAGCTCTCCTCAAATGGAGCATTTCCATGTACAGAGGCTTTGTCCTCACTGCAGTGGCCCTGGGTTCGAGTCCCGGCCTGGGGCCCTTTGCTGTGTGTCACTCCCCCTCGCTCTCATCCTGTTTTCTGTCATGTCTTCAGCTGTCACTATCAATGAAGCCATAAAGGCCAAAAAAATATACTCAAAGACAAAAAAAAATGCAGCTATATTCTGAAAAAGCATTTCTGTTAATCCATTTTAATTTGGATTATGGTCCAGATTTGTTTCCATACTATGTCACAGAGGAAGAAGATATATCAGGCTTCAGCTACACGGACAAATACTTATTAGTAAGATCAACACATGGTGAGTTTGGTTCTTTTAATGGGATTTATTGACAATATAAGTTAAGAATAATGAAAATTTTATGTTTTAAATAGAAACCAGTTCCCTCACTGTGTATGGATTCATCTTTGTGCTGTTTTAATCCTTCATTATTCTTCATATAATCATAACAGTGATTTAGATCTGTAAAAGTTTATATTCACGTTTGTTGACTATAAAAAAACTCAAACTGAAAGCAACGTGTCAAATTAAAATATAAAGAGTTTACTTATACTTACACCTCTCAACGTGTATCGCTCCATCAACACATTTAGCATAACTGTAGTAGCCATCCCAATTACATGAAAAAAGCTGCCACGCTTCTGTTAAACGTTGAAATCCAGATGGTTTTAATTGAGGATATTGAGCAGGATTCAGGACACAGGGTTCCTCTGCACAAAGTGAACATAAAAACATATGTAGAAATATTTAGTTACTAACTCTGACAGACTTTGGAAAAAACAGTGGTATCGATTTGTTCATACCTTTGCAGACAGGTGGTTGTGACCAACTGTGATCACTGTAACACACCACGGTGTCTGGACCAACTAGTGTGTGATAGTCAGCACATCGGTATTTCAAAAACATTCGTTCAGCTTCCACAACAGCACCATTTGGAACGATTGGGTATTGTCCACAGTTGTAGACTGAAATAAAAAAGGAGGTTATTCACAGCACTGTGCTCCTCGACACCACATGATGTCACCAGCTGCTTCTCTTCACCTGCCAGTGACACAGAAGATACACACTATCCCTGACACACCCCACCCTCTGTCATGAAGGCACGCCAGCCAATCAGTGGCAGTCAATAGTGCAGTGATAAAAGCAGGATCCCTCACTGGCTTCCCACCAACAGGCACTGCCACAACCACTCAGTGAGGCTGTACTGAAGTCATACAGATGTCTCTTGAATCACCAGTTGGTACAAATGAAGCTTGAATTCAGCAATAAAACAAGTCTGACACACGTGATGTGAAAGGAGCAATGCATCTGAAGGATTTACTTTGGATGATTAGAGGTCCGCTGTCTCTCACGTTTGAGTCAGAGGTGGTAGAAGATCCTGTAAGACACAGAACAGATGGAGGTATAAATACAGAGAACAGAAGACACATAGTAACTAAACTACTTTACTTCTGCTACAGTAACTATGTATAGTTTAGTTCTTTCTGAAAATGTTTTCCTCTTAATCTACAGTGAAGTGTTATTTTTTCACTAGCCTACCTCCACCTGCAGGCTGTAGACTGCTGCCAGATGTTTCTCCTCCATGTCCAGTACTTGGTGTGGTTCCTCTGCCTGATAGGACGAGAGAGAACTTATTTTCCTAATTAGGCCCCTCCTCCACGCCCACTCTCGCACCGCTACTATCTACTGACGTTAGCAACCTAACCAGCTAGCTCCGGCCCGTCCTAGTCCAAAGCTCCTGTGCTGGTGGTGTAAACACCATCACCTCCCGGGTCACTGAGCTCCCAGTCCAAACCGCTGGCTACACAGCTAACTGAGCTAACTAGCTAGCGACAGGTACAGTTAAAGTCAGGAAGCAGTTACCGTGGTGGTATGCTGCCCCCTATTTGTTCTGAGTGTGAATTTGACAGGTGTATAAATATTCTTGCATGTTGCACCTTTAATTATAACAAAGCACAGAAAAGAAACTTTCAAATTAGACTGTGACAGGTACAGGTGTGTTCCTCAAGTAAACTGATTCAATTACTACTGTACAGTTTTGTGGCCCAGGCTCATGATACACTGTGCTGGGTTCTTTGAATAAAAATACATATATGCTAAAATTTCAAATAGAAAATAATTTAATGTGATGTCACATGGCGACACATTCTTATGTAGTTTTGTATGCTGTGTCAATCTATGTGCAGTATTCCACGTCAGCAAGTAGATGGATGATAAATGTAGTACATATACTACAGACAGACTACAGACTTTCCCTCTGTGGATCCACCCTTTCCAGTACCTGGTGCGGCTGCGCTGCCTAAGTGGTAACAAAATAAGGTTTCATTTAACTCACCAGATATGCCAGATAAAATGAAAAATATATATATATATAATTAAAATTATTATAGAAAGGTTTATGATGTTTTATTCTTTGAGAGGTGGAAATGCTTCATTAGAAGGATCCCTAATGGTTTTTTTAGCGTGTAACAGAACGAAAAACAATAGGTGTTTGCTTTTGGCCCGTGGCACACCATTAAGTTTTAGTTTTGGCCCTCTAAAGGAAAATGTTTGGGCTCCTCTGCTTCACAGATATTAAAAGGTGCAATATGTAAGAACTTTAGTTTAAAACACAATTACAACAATTATCAAGCAATAACAGTGTTGATGTGTCACAGATGTCTGTATTATGTTGTAAAGAATATCTACTGAAGTTAGCATGCTAACCAGCTAGCCCCGGGCCTGAAAACCTCTTTCTCCCAGCAGTCCAAAGGTCCTATGATAGCGATGTGAATGCACAGACTCTCTGGATAGCTGAATTGCTAACTGAGCTAACAAGCAAACAGTCACAAACAGAATCAGTTAGCAGCAGTTAGCTACTCTGGTGGTGTGCTGCTCCTAGGTACTTGTACTTTACTTGAGTATTCACATTCTTGGCTACAGTGTGAAGGCAAAAATCATACTTTTTACTCCACTACATTTATTTTAAAACTTTAGTTATTAGTACTCAAAGCCAAAGTAGAACACTTTTAAATCAATGTATTTTTATTGGCAACCGCAAAAACAAAAAACAGATCCTGACAGACAAAAAAATGCTGAATATTGCATAATATGTTGAACCAGACAACTTGGATGAACTGGATTAATTTGCATGTATTGTTTTACTTTTACTTGTTGATACACTTAATATGAGTACTTTTTCTCAAGTACTATTTGAGGGGGAAGTAATATTTTAATACTACATCTTTACTTTTCCTCAAGTATGATCTTTAGGTTGTTTTTACAACACTGACTACAGGGTACACGTACTTTATACTGTATTTACAAGCTCTACAGAACTGATGCCATCAGAATCTCTCTCAGCACAACTGTGGCAGATTTACCACCCAAATGTCAGAGTACTGTGCTGTTTGATACAACGGGTGTTGATCTCACACAGAAGTTGACAGAAGCAGGGTTCCCACTTACATAGCTTTGTCACTAGCAGAATTTATCAGCTGTGGCTAGCTAACACGAGCTAATGCCAACACTTGGTGTTGTTCTAAGTCTCCAAATGACATTTTAAATGAACAAAGCCTGCGAAAAGGTCTCAAACAGGCACTTGTTGGCTACATTATACCATCTATGGATATGATGCTAAACACTGAGGCTAAGCTACAGCACATGTCCCAGGAGTCTGCTTCTGAGCCGGCTGATCCATTTCTAGTTCAACTCAAAAGAAATCCAAAGTATAACAGGCCTGTCATACTCAGTTACAGTTTCTTTATCCGTGGGTGGACAATCGCCGCTCAGGGAGGATCAGCAACTGGTCAGTTTTCTCTTTTACATTTAATAAAAACTGTATTTATCACTGCATGTCTCAGCACATTGTCCACTTACTGCACGTCGGGCCATCAGTCCAGGCTCCAGCCATGCACACGATGGTTTTGTCGTTGCCTGCTCCCTCTGCAGTATATCCATCTTCACATTCATACTGCAGCTGTGAATCTGCAGCAAACAGCTCCTGGTATCTGTGATCAACGATGACGGCGTGGGGACTCGAGGGGCGCACCACATGCATCGTCACTTCCAGTGAAAATCAGCACATTGGTCATCAGTAGGTATGGGTGCTCAGATGGCTGCTTGGTTGGCTCGGTTAGTGTAGCTGGTGAGAATTCAAACCTATGAGTGACGTTGTAGTCACTGATAGTTTTACAGCTTATTGGTGCAGAACATCTGACAGACTTACTCTCACAGACTGGCACAGAGGACCATGATCCATTTGTACACACAGTTGTGGCATCCCTGTTTTTGAGTTCATATGCTTCATCACATCTGATCCTAATTTTCTGTCCTTCTTCATACCAACCAGTGAGGCTTTTTGTGTACTTTGCATTGGGTATGTTTGGTGGAATACAGGCTTCTTCCACTGAGAGGGAAAGAAAGACACACAGTGTTACTATGGTGATGGTCTTAAACTCGGTTTGGTGAATTGTATTTCTAAAATGTCAGTGTATATATATCTTAAAAGACTTTCTGTTAAAGGGAATGCGCCACTGCCTTGACTGTGGATATCAGATTAAGATACAAAGTAATTATTAAAAGTCAGAGGATCACTAAAGTGCTTCAGTTTCATGCTAATCCAGCTGATATGTGGAGTAGTTCAGTCTGAACCAAAGTAAAAGATCGACTGTCACTGTCGTCCATAGAGAGACGGTGCAACCACGGTCAAAAAAGACAAAGAAGGAGTTAATTATAGACTTACTGATACATTGTGGTTGTGGAGACCATGCCCCATTTTGACACGTGCTTCTTGCCCACCAACCCTCCACTGCTGGTTTACGTCCAAGATGGCAGGAGTAGGTCACGTACGTTCCATGAGCACAAGTCTCACGCTTTGGGGAGAACTTACCACCATCCAGTGAGGGAGCACTGCAGGACTGTGTTGCACTTTGTGCTGAAATACAATCAGCAGCAAGATTACTCTAGAGTGACTGTATTTGTTTTAAAGCAATTCAGAGGATTGTTGGTGAAAGTGCTCAATATTCTTACCATGTAGCTCTCCAGGACACCAGATCAGAAGGACAAACCCAAGATATCTGATGCACATGTTGTCAGGAGTTAAGTCATCCCACGACTAAGGACATCTGAGAGCCTCGTCCAGATCGCAGCCAGTTAATAATTGCTGAGGACCTTCCCCCCAAAGGTTTGTGGAGTCAACACTCAGGCATCATGCTGTGGATCTGGAGCCTAAAGACAGACGAGCACACAGGCGACATGAACAAGTACACATCTACAAAAAAACACAAACACAATGTAAGTTAAAGTCTTTTTCCTCTAAGTGTGCAGAGAGCCCTCCACTTTACACAAGCGTCTTTATTAGAATTAATTTAGAATTACAAATTATTATTATTCAGATTCAGATGATGAAAACAACAAGCAGTGGAACACTCCAGGTTCAGATGTGTTTTGTTTAAATGAGGTTCCTAACAAACAAAGACTGTGTTCAGTTGTGTGCTCAGCATGGCTTCCTGACCTCAGGTGACACTGTTTTGTATTTATTCCACATGATTGTATTTAAAGGCCTGAGACAAAGATTAATTTGTCTGGAGAGAAGAACCACCAATGGATCATTTGTTAACCAACTCTTTCTACAAAAAAATCTGTTTGCTTATCGAGAGTCTAAATTTCCAAATGATTTCCCGGACTGGTGTGATCAGAGGTCAGTCGTACCCGCCCACATTCAGTCATTTATCCAGCCTGGTCCCCCTCTGGATTGACATCACATCTCCTGCTCCTGGTGTGTGAATCTGAATTCTGTGAATGTCCTGACAAGTTCATTCTTACAGATAACTCTCCTGATATCTTGACAAAACAAATATAATCTTGAGAAAATGAAAACGTAGCCTTCTTCTACTCAGTCTCCCTCATCTGATGAGAGGTCTACACCTGCTGCTTCATGGATGATGTATTTCAGTCATCATAGATTGTTAATGAGGAGGAAGGACCTGATGTCACTGTGAGAATTCTTAACTAGTCACATGATGTTTTGTAGAAAAACCAGCAGATCACAATTCAGTATGTTCAGGTGTTGTTGTACATGTTTGAAGTGGATCTGAAGCAATCCAATAAAAATATGTTGCTAAAGAGGAATTGTGTCTCCCTCTGGTTCAAGTCTAGAAGTCTCCACACTTTCTGTGTTCACAATGATCCACAGGTGGCACATTTGCTCTACAGTACATGCTTGCAGCACGGCTGCAGTGGTGCAGTGTTGGTCGGTCAGTCGGCCCACCGCTCTGATCCAGACTGACACTATGTGTTGGATGTGCCGTGATTTCATTTGTCCTATAATCATGACATTCTCATTGCCTTAGTCTGCGCTAATGAGCCCATGTTAGCATGCTGACACTCTAAACTAATAGGAGCAATGTAAACACTGTACTTGCTTATTGTTAGCATTTTATCCTGGTCATTGTGAGAATGATAGCGTCTGATGAGATGCTGATGAGCGTCCAGCCACAGTGGAAGGACCGCTCCAAACACTTTGTAGACAAAATAACACAAAGGTCTCTGTTAAGATTTCTGACAAACATTTTATTCAGAGTCTCTGGTCAGTAGTGGACCATATAAACTGTATTCATGCATTCAAAGCATCAGAGTCATTTCATTCTAAAGATAAACATTCAGGCTGACGCTCAAAGAACAATCAGTCCCAACACCGTGTGTTTGTATTTTCCAGCATTTTTTTTTCAAAAGTAAAAGCAATAACAATAAAATCAAACGTGACAAAAGTTTGGTTGGTGTAGTTGTTTTCTGATGGAGGTCTTTCAGAACTGCGTCTTTGTTGTCGGTCCAGCAGTAACTCCTCCGCTGCACTTTACGGGCAACGTTGCTGGTTACAACACAGACAATAAGTAACAATAATAACAATTAATAAATTAATGCAAAACTGAAAAATAAATTGTTGACCAACATAAAATGCACAAAACAATTTAACAGTGTATTTGATAAGAAGGTAAATTAAAGAATAATACTTACATAGTATAGAGTACAACCTGAAAAGAATCCAACAGAAGCAGTGAGTATTTCAGTCGGTGGTTTAAAGGTTCTTTATACGACATTCACTGACACTAGATGTCACACAAGAGCATCTCAGACTGAAATGAATGGGTGTGTCGGCCACACCTCCCCCTGACCACAAAGAGCTGGTACATATGTCAAAGGGCAGAAGTGACTGTTTTTAAGTATTTTATATTGTTGGTGCTTTTTTTTATTTGCATGAGTCTGTTTTTGTTATTGCATGGTTTTATTATTAACTGGTTTGTCTGCACGTGTCACTGCTTGATGTCAGCACCCCCCTTTAACTCATTTAATTGCCTGATAAGCTGCACCTGGAGACCTGCTTGATTTTGTAACAGGCACTGGTTGCGTTTTTGATCGCATGCATTTGCGCCTATGCATGCACGAGACTTGAGAGGATCCGCTGGACCTCGTCATAAACACGCCAAGTTACCACCACCTCAAGTCGGACACAGGTGCACTTCACGGACTTTACACAAAGAATATGGCCAACCCACTACACTAACGCCAGAGACATTACCGAATGGTGTGTAGATGGATAAGTAATCACAATGGAAGTCAACTTTTCGGCAACCAAGGGATTTTGTTTGCCAACTGTAGTTTCATTGAAAACAGTCTGAAGCCCCTTTCCCTCATAACAAATTGGGTGACGAAGTGAAAGTTCACAAAGGCGTGTAATTTCATTAAGGATAGTTTGGGAGAGGGCACGCCTCTTTGGAAAGAGTTATTTCATTTCTCACGTGAGAAATTCCACGTGATAATTCTAACCAACTAGGGCAACGTTGAGGGGAGTGTCTTATGTCCGCACCTATTTGAGACCATCTGCACAGAAAAGCAAACGGAGGGAGGTACCCTGGAGATTCCGTGAGATTTTAAAGCCATGTGACATGTCGCAAAGGTAAGTTATCACCAGCATTTCTGACGTTTTAATCCCAGAATGCACGATTGCACGGCAAATGCATGTGCATGCTTGATTGGAAACGCGCCTACTGTCAACCACCAATTGGGTTTCTGAGAATGTCACGAGGTACCAATGACATGGTTCGATGGGTGGGACCAAGTGCCTGGCTGAAAGGTTAAAGATGAGGAGACTGGCACAGAATGGCAGACAGAAGAAAAAGAGGGCGGAGGCAGAGGCAGAACCATGGAGAACCATGATGGTGGTGTACAAGGCAGGGGGCGAGAGGGAGACTGACGAGCTGCCACCTCTCCTCTGCTGCTGCACTGGACGGCAGGTTTTGTTTAGAGACTCTTTTAATCTGGATTCTAATATTTTCATACTCTTTTAACTGTATACATTCAAACAATTGTAAAATACATTTGAACTGTTTTTACCGTGAACTGGCTCTTTGGTTGCCTCAGTATTGCTCTCCAACCGATTAAAAAAAACCCTCCACCTTTCCCCCTTACATATAGCTCTCCTCAAATGGAGCATTTCCATGTACAGAGGCTTTGTCCTCGCTGCAGCAGCCCCGGGTTTGAGTCCCGACCTGGAGCCCTTTGCTGTGTGTCACTCCCCCTCGCTCTCATCCTGTTTTCTGTCATGTCTTCAGCTGTCACTATCAATGAAGCCATAAAGGCCAAAAAAATATACTTAAAGACAAAAAAAAAATGCAGCTATATTCTGAAAAAGCATTTCTGTTAATCCATTTTAATTTGGATTATGGTCCAGATTTGTTTCCATACTATGTCACAGAGGAAGAAGATATATCAGGCTTCAGCTACACGGACAAATACTTATTAGTAGGATCAACACATGGTGAGTTTGGTTCTTTTGATGGGATTTATTGACAATATAAGTTAAGAATAATGAAAGTTTTATGTTTTAAATAGAAACCAGTTCCCTCACTGTGTATGGATTCATCTTTGTGCTGTTTTAATCCTTCATTATTCTTCATAACATAATCATAACAGTGATTTAGATCTCTAAAAGTTTATATTCATGTTTGTTGACAAAAAAAAAAACTCAAACTGAAAGCAACGTGTCAAATTAGAATATAAAGAGTTTACTTATACTTACACCTCTTAACGTGTATCACTCCATTAACACACTGAGCATCACTGTAGTAGCCAGGCCAAATACATGAAAAACGCTGCCACGCTTCTGTTAAACGTTGAACTCCAAATGGGTTTAAATCAGTATATTGAGCAGTATTCAGGACACAGGGTTCCGCTGCACAAAGTGAACATAAAAACATATGTAGAAATATTTAGTTACTAACTCTGACAGACTTTTGGAAAGAAAACAGTGGTATCGATTTGTTCATACCTTTGCAGACAGGTAGATGTGACCACCTGCGATCACTGTAACACACCACGGTGTCTGAGCCAACTAGTGTGTGATAGTAAGTACATCTGTATTTCAAATACATTCGTTCAGCTTCCACAACAGCACCATTTGGAACGTTTGGGTATCCTCCACAGTTGTTAACTGAAATAAAAAAGGAGGTTATTCACAGCACTGTGCTCCTCGACACCACATGATGTCACCAGCTGCTTCTCTTCACCTGCCAGTGACACAGAAGATACACACTATCCCTGACACACCCCACCCTCTGTCATGAAGGCACGCCAGCCAATCAGTGGCAGTCATTAGTGGAGTGATAAAAGCAGGATCCCTCACTGGCTTCCCACCAACAGGCACTGCCACAACCACTCAGTGAGGCTGTGCTGAAGTGATACAGATGTCTTTTGAATCACCAGTTGGTACAAATGAAGCTTGAATTCAGCAATAAAACAAGTCTGACACACGTGATGTGAAAGGAGCAATGCATCTGAAGGATTTACTTTGGATGATTAGAGGTCCGCTGTCTCTCACGTTTGAGTCAGAGGTGGTAGAAGATCCTGTAAGACACAGAACAGATGGAGGTATAAATACAGAGAACAGAAGACACATAGTAACTAAACTACTTTACTTCTACTACAGTAACTAAGTATAGTTTTCTTACCTTCTTTGCCATTCATTTATTTCTGAACATTTTTTATCCTAACGATTCTTCTTCTTCTTAATCTACAGTGAAGTGTTATTTTTTCACTAACCTACCTCCACCTGCAGGCTGTATACTGCTGCCAGATGTTCCTCCTCCATGTCCTGTACTTGGTGTGGTTCCTCTGCCTGATAGGACGAGAGAGAACTTATTTTCCTAATTCAGGCCACTGCACTATCTACTGACGTTAGCAACCTAACCAGCTAGCTCCGGCCCGTCCTAGTCCAAAGCTCCTGTGATGGCGGTGTAAACACCATCACCCCCTGGGTCACTGAGCTCCCAGTCCAAACCGCTGGCTACACAGCTAACTGAGCTAACTAGCTAACGACAGGTACAGTTAGAGTCAGGAAGCAGTTACCGTGGTGATATGCTGCCCCCTACTTGTTCTGAGTGTGAATTTGATAGGTGTGTAAATATTCTTGCATGTTGCACCTTTAATTATAACAAAGCACAGAAAAGAAAAAACCCTTCAAATTGGACTGTGACAGGTACAGGTGTGTTCCTCAAGTAAACTGATTCAATGACTACTGCACAGCTTTGTGGCCCAGGCTCATGATACACTGTGCTGGGTTCTTTGAATAAAAATACATATATGCTAAAATGTCAAATAGAAAATAATTTCAGATTTAACACATGACGACACATTCCTATGTAGTTTTGTGTGCCATGTGTCAGTCTGTGTGCAGTATTCCACGTCAACAAGCAGAAGCCTGACAAAAGTAGTACAAATAATACAGACAGAACAATCTGGAGAGACAGATGCACACTCATCCACACCCAATACTCCACCTGCAGGCTGTGTCCCACTGCCAGGAGATGGAGTGTGCTCCCCACCTGTTGCTCCCTCTGTGGATCCACCCTGTCCAGTACCTGGTGCGGCTGCGCTGCCTGAGTGGTAACAAAATAAGGTTTCATTTAACTCACCGGATATTTCTAAAAAAAAAATTAAAAATATAAATATATTTAGAAAAAACTTGTTATAGAAATGTTTATGATATTTTATTCTTTGACAGGTGGAAATGCTTCATTAGAAGGATCCCTAATGTTTTCATTTTTCACAAGCGCAGCAGGCACAGTTACACTTGCCAGTTAATTAAGGGAGTTTGTGATCCGAGGACCATTTAGCGTGTAACAGAACGAAAAACAATAGGTGTTTGCTTTTGGCCCGTGGCACACCATTAAGTTTTAGTTTTGGCCCTCTAAAGGAAAATGTTTGGGCTCCTCTGCTTCACAGATATTAAAAGGTGCAATATGTAAGAACTGTAGTTTAAAACACAATTGCAACAATTATCAACAGAATGTGAAGAAATAACAGTGTTGATGTGTCACAGATGTCTGTCTTATGTTGTAAAGAATATCTACTGAAGTTAGCATGCTAACCAGCTAGCCCCAGGCCTGAAAACCTCTTTCTCCCAGCGGTCCAAAGGTCCTATGTTAGCGATGTAAGCGCACAGACTCTCCCGATAGCTGCATTGCTAACTGAGCTAACAAGCTAAAAGTCACAAACAGAATACAGTTAGCAGCAGTTAGCTACTCTGGTGATGTGCTGCTCCTAGGTACTTGTACTTTACTTGAAAATAATTTCAAATTTAACACATGATGACACATTCCTATGTAGTTTTGTGTGCTATGTGTCAATCTGTGCGCAGTCTTCCACGTCAGCTAGTAGAAGCCTGACAAATGTAGTACATATAGGTTGTGTCCCACTGCCAGGAGATGGAGTGTGCTCCCCACCTGTTGCTCCCTCTGTGGATCCACCCTGTCCAGTACCTGGTGCGGCTGCGCTGCCTAAGTGGTAACAAAATAAGGTTTCATTTAACTCACCAGATATTTAGAAAATAAAATGAAAAAAATAAATAAAAATAGATATATTTAAAAAAATTAACTGATCCTGACAGAAAAATGCTGAATATCGGATAATATGTTGAACCAGACAACTCGGATGAACTGGATTAATTTGCATGCATTGTTTTACTTTTACTTGTTGATACACTTAATATGAGTACTTTTTCTCAAGTACTATTTGAGGGGGAAGTAATATTTTAATACTACATCTTTACTTTTCCTCAAGTATGATCTTTAGGTTGTTTTTACAACACTGACTACAGGGTACACGTACTTTATACTGTATTTACAAGCTCTACAGAACTGATGCCATCAGAATCTCTCAGCACAACTGTGGCAGATTTACCACCCAAATGTCAGAGTGCTGTAATGTTTGATACAACGGGTGTTGATCTCACACAGAAGTTGACAGAAGCAGGGTTCCCACTTACATAGCTTTGTCACTAGCAGAATTTATCAGCTGTGGCTAGCTAACACGAGCTAATGCCAACACTTGGTGTTGTTCTAAGTCTCCAAATGACATTTTAAATGAACAAAGCCTGTGAAAAGGTCTCAAACAGGCCCTTGATGGCTACATTATACCATCTCTGGATATGATGCTAAACACTGAGGCTAAGCTACAGCACATGTCCCAGGAGTCTGCTTTTGAGCCGGCTGATCCATTTCTAGTTCAACTCAAAAGAAATCCAAAGGTTGACAGGCCTGTCATACTCAGCTACAGTTTCTTTATCCGTGGGTGGACAATCGCCGCTCAGGGAGGATCAGCAACTGGTCAGTTTTCTACGGAGCCCCTAAAGGGACATGGATGGACTTTTTTTTTTTTGCGAGATCTCGCAAAAGTATTGCGAGATCTCGCAAAGTATTGCGGGATCTCGCAAAAAGTATTGCGGGATCTCGCAAAAAGTATTGCGAGATCTCGCAAAGTATTGCGGGATCTCGCAAAAAGTATTGCGGGATCTCGCAATACTTTTTGCGAGATCTCGCAAAAGTTTTTTCTCCATTCAGTGAACCGGAAGTAAAACACGTAGCCTAAAATAAGAAGAAGAAGAAGAAGAAGGGGGAGGAGGAAGTAAAATAGACACAGCATGGAGGAGCCTACCCATCATCCGTGGGAGAAGTTTATTGATTTCTATTTCAGGATTGTACGGTAACAGAGCACGGATGATGTGTACGCTCCTCCATCATGTGTGTCTGTTTTACTTCCGGTTCACCGAAGTAGGACAGAACTTTGCGAGATCTCGCAAAAAAGTATTGCGAGATCTCGCAATACTTATTGCGAGATCCCGCAATACTTTTGCGAGATCCCGCAATACTTTGCGAGATCTCGCAATACTTTTGCGAGATCTCGCAAAAAAAAAAGTCCATCCATGTCCCTTTAGGGGCTCCGTAGTTTTCTCTTTTACATTTAATAAAAACTGTATTTATCACTGCATGTCTCAGCACATTGTCCACTTACTGCACGTCGGGCCTTCAGTCCAGGCTCCAGCTATACACACGATGGTTTTGTCGTTGCCTGCTCCCTCTGCAGTATATCCATCTTCACATTCATACTGCAGCTGTGAATCTTCAGCAAACAGCTCCTGGTATCTGTGATCAATGATGACGGCGTGGGGGACTCGAGGGGGCGCACCACATGCATCGACACTTCCTGTGAAAATCAGCACATTGGTCATCAGTAGGTATGGGTGCTCAGATGGCTGCTTGGTTGGCTCGGTTAGTGTAGCTGGTGAGAATTCAAACCTATGAGTGACGTTGTAGTCACTGATAGTTTTACAGCTTATTGGTGCAGAACATCTGACAGACTTACTCTCACAGACTGGCACAGAGGACCATGATCCAGTTTGACATAAAGCTGTGGCATCCCTGTTTTTGAGTTCATATCCTTCATCACATGTGATCCTAATTTTCTGTCCGTCTTCATACCAACCAGTGAGGCTTTCTGTGTCCTTTGCATTGGGTATGTTTGGTGGAATACAGGCTCCCTTCACTGAGGGGGACAAAACAAACATTCACACAAAGATATTTATGACCATTGACAGCAAATGTTAGCAACTTTAGCTCCAGTGACTGAGCACCCTAGGAAGTCCTGTCCTAAACTAAAGGCTAACCAGTCGAATGTGGGCAAAGCTGCCAATGGCTCTGCTGGCCTCTTAGAAGATATGTAAATATGACAACATTTGAGTTACTGGGAGGCCCATTTCATGAGAGACGAATAAACATTTAAGGTGCACTATGTAGTTTAGGGGATTCAAATTCTAAACAGAAGAGAAAGATCTGCATTGACCGGTTTTTATGCCTAAAGAAACAAAATAAACAAACTGTCTGTGTTTTCATGACTGAATGATCTGAATAAACAAACTGACCTTAAAGGACAACACAGTTTCATACTGTTTTACTTTATTTATATGTGGCGGACCCTGCCACCTCTCTGGCTTCAAACAGTGTTCTGGCGACCTTATTTTCCTCTGAGAACAGCTTGTTGATTCACTTATGGAAATCAGTTGTATTATTACCTCATTAATTTGGTAAATATCATAATTTGAGTTTGAATTTCTTCTCCAAAAACTACATAGTGTCCCTTTAAAATGTCACTGTAGGTAATCAGAGCAATTTGTGCTCCTTTCAGTTCAAGAAAAACATGTGGAGTCCTAAACTCTGGGGTCACTTGGATGCTTATTATAAATGGATGATTAAGTTCTTAGATGTAAACATAGATAGTGTTAGTTTCAATAAGAAATGTAACAACATTATATTGATTTTTTTTTTTTAACTCTACAGTCATACACTGATGGATAGATGACATTATACTTTTGTCGTATTGAAACTTTGGATAAATGAAGGTTTTTAAGTGGTATTAACCCATAAAACACGACAGGTGACATACAGTTGAACCTGGGAAAACACTTGTGCAGGATTTCAGCATTTAAAAATCCAGTGGATATATTATACTGCAGATCTCTTACCTATGCATTGTGGTTTAGGAGACCATGTGCCATTTTGACATTTGCTTGTTGCCCACCAACCCTCCACTGCGGGTTTATATCCCTTCTCACAGGCATAAGTGAGGTTGGTTTCATGAGCATACTGGTTTTCCTCAGGGACAAAATAACCACCGGTCAGCTGGGGAGCATCACAAGACCGTGCTGCACTTTGTGCTGAAACGGTGATAAGAGATCAGTGTACGGCAGTGTTTCCCTCAAACTCTGAAACGATCAGGTGATAGAATGTAATGTTCTTACCATGTAGCACTCCTGGAAACCAGAGCAGAGGAAGAAATCCAAGATATGTCACGCGCATCTTGTCAGCAATTAAATTGACAGCAGAGCGAAAAGAGCGCAGTTCAGATCAGAGCCAGTTAATGATTGCTGAGGGCATTTCCCCAAAAAGTGAAGAAATGCAGAGTAATCAATAACAGTGACATCACGCTGTTGCTCGGAATCCAACCCACTGATAAAATGCAGCAAGTGTATGTATTAAACACACACACACACACACACACACACATTTTTCTGTCTTATAGTCACTTGTTTTGAATATATAAAATATCATATTGTATATAAATAAATGTCCTTTATGGTATTATTAATAATTATATCAATATATTATAATTAATTGATTGAGCCATGAGTTGAGACATATAAAACAATGTTTATGTAATGTTTTTTTAGTATAAATATAGTCGTCACAATGATTTAGTGTATACGCAGTTATTTGTTATCTCCATATTGTGGTATGATTTTACAAGCCATTTAGAACATGAAGCTAAGTACCAGCAGGTCAGCATCATGACAGCTGCTCTTCTCATAAAAGATGACACTGGGTGCCTTAAAGGATTCACCCCAAAATCTAAGTTAGTCATTACCTCCTTACCTTCATGCTGCAGGAAAGTGGTGTGAAGTTTCACAGTCCACGAAACATTTCTGGAGTTCACTGCGAAACAGCGTTGCAGCATTCTGACAAACGACTGAAGCGGATGTGAAAACCCCCCCAAAACAATGTAAAATGCCTCCACACAGGTAACGCTTTCAGTTCCGCAGCTACAGTGAAGATTCTAGCACATAAAGGGTGTAAATAACGGCTTACTGTATCGATTTTGGAATACTGGTGCTTTCTGAGGCTTGGATTACGCTGGACAAGCTGAATAAAGAACAAGTCATTTCCACCGATGACTGAATTTTCATTTTTGGGTGAACTTATCCTTTAAGGCTTCACTTTAATCTTCCTTTTTAAAAAAAAAAAAAAAAAATACGTTTTATGTATGTGGCATCCCAGGAGAGAGTTTTTTCTTTTTTTTTCTTTTCTTTTGAACAAGTCTGTTGACAGAACAAACAAACATCAGTGATTTATTTGTTTGGAGTCCAGATTTCAAAATCATTTCCCGGACTGCTGTGATCAGAGGTCATCATTATGAAATACCAAACACAGTCAGGCCAGAGGTGAGGTCAGAGCTGCAGTGACCGACAAACAAATATGTTTATTTGATTATTAAACAAAAAGCAGACCAGAAGCCATCCTCCATCTTATGTATTAAGATGACCTCGATTAATATCATTGATTCTGACGTGACCGTGGCGATTGTTTTTGAGGTTGCGCGTCAGTCTTGGAGCGCCATCTGCTGGATGCTCATGTGCTCCGATCACTGCACCCAGTCATGGACATTTTATCTGATCAGTTTCACAGCTTCCTTAAAGAAGACACACCATAAAGCGATTTCATCATCAGAGAACGGAAAATCGATTAGATTCTGTCTTGACACAGTATCGTTGTGAGGTTACATTATGCCATATGCTTCGGCTGCACCGCTGCCTTTCTCCTCTTTGCTGTCTGACCTACACTGCCTCCTGCACAGTCACATGAACGGACCCTAATCATGCTATGCTCCCTCTGACTTCGTGCTCAGGGAGGGAAGCTTGAATGCTCAGGCGACCACATTTCTAAAAATGAACACTGGGGACAAATGTGATTATCTGCGGAATAAATATATGTTTTGACGACAGTTGCACTGTAATAAACCATGACGCAGGCCGACTGATTAAATTAGGTACCAACAAAATAACTTCATAAACTGCATTAGAAAGTGAATCCATTGTTTGCATAGCGAGTAAAGCTATGGCACATTATGGGGGTAGACCATAAAGAAAACTGTCAGTCTACAAGTGGCGGGCGATGGGAGATGAGCATATGCTCGCAGAACTGACGAACTCTCCTCTCACGTACCTGCAGCCGTCAATACGGCCTGATTTATTGCGGTCCCACCCCTGTTAACACTTTCTCTGTGCTGAAGCGACAGCCATGTTGCTGTTGGTGATGCATGCTGAGCGAGACGGCGTAGTTCACGGAGCGGTTTCACACAAAAACCTGACCATATTTTACAATCTTAAAGGTGAAAAAGGGGCAGCGACTTTGTTGACTTGAAAGCATTGATAACATTGATTACTGTAGACCGGTAACAAGTTTAAAGAAATTAAACACAGAATTGAACCCACTGTCCGTTAAATGACTTCTGTTATGACTTTAGGGTACTTTATACAACACTGCTGACAACAGAGGACCTGATCACCTTAATGTGGGTAAAGGAGAGGGACAATGAGAGGGATAATGTTATGTTGCTGTGCTGCAGGTCTTTTAGATGTGGGGAATCTGACAAGTTGTCATCATTTCATCACTTACTGGTTGAGCAGAAATTGAAAAGGTGATTGAGCAGTGAAAATCTGGAGGGAAATTGGGTCATATTTTGAGGTGAAACTACATATTTGATAACCCATTAGCTAACGTTAGCATTCAACCACCTCCTAGCCAACATTAATGTTTGACTACATCCAGGGTGTTTCGCTCCCAGGCTTTAGGAAATGTGACCAAGAAATGAGTCGATATCTTAGAAATCCATGCATTTCTTACCGTGTAACAGGATCAAAAAGTAATGTTAGCTAGGAAGTGGTTGAATGCTAGTGTTAGCTGTTGTGTAACAGAAGCTAATGGCTTATCAAACATGCTGTTTCACCTTGAACAATGTCCCAGTGTCCCTCTGGATTTTCACTATCCATCATCTTTTCAGCGGCTGATCAATATGGAAGCAGTGACATGATAATGACATGCCAGATGCTCTGTGTTTACACGACATGCGACCCGGAACGCAGCAGTACAACAGTTGAGTTGCCCACCCTGAGCAGGATGTCGAAGGAAAATGGCCGCTGCTCGAATGTGGTCGATTATTTTGCCTCTAGCTACTCCGACAGAAGGGAAAGTACTGTTACGGTGGGAAACAAATCTAAATATTTAAAGAGCTTTTTTTCTTTTCTTACAAAAATAAAGCAGGATAAACAGACATTTTTATCAGAAATATTCAAAGGTGCAACTTATAATTAGAATACTATAGCAGGTAGCATTTCACCAGAGTTAGCGCTAAATGCTGCCCACAGCTGCTACTAGCCAGTTAGCTCAGGTAGCTATGGAGCTCGTGTTCCGGACTGTGAGCTCGGAGCACTGGGGTAGTGTCGGAGCCTACACCGCTAGCACAAGCGCTTTGGACCAGGACAGGACAGGCTAGGGCTAGCCGGTTAGCATCTAACTTCAGTAGAAACCTCTTCAACATGATACTAAACTAAGATTCTTACATATGGCACCTTTAAAAATGTATTCATTTTCCTCCAGAAACATCTGGTGGGCTGACTTTAACCATACGTACCCTGCTGTACAGTCCGTGCTCCTGCCCCGTGCTAATTGACTGCCTCTTTTCGTTGACAGCAAAAGTGATGAATTGATTTGAATTAATTTGCATTCTGGGGAATGTTGCATCCTTGCTGATTAATAAAGAGAAAGACTTGTCTTCGGTTCCTCTTGGTGTCTTCAGCTTGGTTGTTTTGAAGGGTTTTCACAAAAATAAATCCTTTTAAACAGAAAGCTCACACACACACACACACACACACACACACACACACACACACACACACACACGTACTTCATGTTTTCTCATATTCTGTTTTTTACTTCCTTTTGATAACTCCCTTTCTTTGGGTCTCCTCATGCACATCTGTGGCTGCTGATATCACACCCTTTCACAAACCACAACCACTCTGCGGCGTCTCAAAACAACAGGAAATGAAAACGCACAATTTCACACTCTGATCTGCTCGTTTGTGAAAACGTTTTCAGTTGCAGAGCTGCAGACAAGAAACTGTAGCTGCTACAAAAATGACTCCAGCTGGCTTGCTTAGGGGCCACATACAAGCAGTGTAGTACAGTGGAGCCTTTTAGTGAGGCAATATAGATATGTTTCACGGCCATTTTTTTAATCAAGCAAATAACATTTCTGGTTACATCTGTCCTACAGTATTTTCTATAATGTCCATACAAAGACATCAGTGAGTACATTTTGCAGGAACGGCTGGATGGGATTCGGACAGACACTCGTTAACCTCTGCATTAACCAAACACAGACATTTCTTTTAACAAACCGCAGTGCTGTCGAGGTGAGTTATCCTTGAGAACTATCACTGGAACAGATAAAATGGTTCACTGCTGCTTATCGATTTATAATAAACTGAAACCACTTCATATTTTCTGGCTCAGTCGGTCACCTACTTACAAAGCTGTGCAGCCTGTTGTGTTGATCTCAGAGAGGCCTCTTTGGCAGCTGTCATTCTAGAGGCAAACATCTGGATTTTCAGTCGATAACGAAACAATTTATTGGTCCTGATCTTGTTATTGCAGGTCTGTTTTCCAACTGTATACCATCATTGTTATAAAGTGTTTGGTCAGTAACCCATGTCTCTATATAAAGAAATGCTCTGGTATCCCTGCCCCACGTAACCAATCAGGACAGAGAACTCCATAACGAGGCGGTCCTGTCTGTTGGTGAACGCACAGAGGGCAGGAACCCTCCAGTAAACGAAGAAATATGTCAGAATTAACCACCTGTCAATACATCACCAAACTTACCGCTAACTGTAGCTGCCGTTAGCTAGTTAGCTCAGTTAGCTCAGTTAGCCATGCAGCTAGCAGTTTGGACTCAGAGCTCAGGGACCAGGGGGACTGTTGGCGTTTATGCTTCTAGGACAGGCCAGGGCTAGCTGGTTAGCATGCTAACATCAGTAGATATCTCTGCAACCGTCGCGATGTCAGTACTGCCATTCATTCACATTCTGTTGATGAATCCATTGTTCCTACTGTGTCTCCTATTTTGTTGTTGCGCTCTTTGATTCGTTTGTGTGTTTATGAAGTGATGTTGTTGTGTTCGATGAAATGTTGCGCTTTCGATTTTTGTAATGCGTTCCCTCCTCTCCGGGCCCCGTAGCTCAGGACACAACACTGACCTTTGAGAGTTCAAGTCAGTCAAGTCACTTGCAATCGCGATCTCCATCACCAAAAAACCAGAGGAAACCAATTATGGATCCACGTAGAGAACTACTGCATCTCTTCCAAAGGGCAGCAGCTCCAGAGAGTGACGCAGGGTCGGACTCTGTGGAAGAGGACGTAGGGTCTGGATGCAGTTTGTCCTTCTCTCTGTGTGCGCGAGACCCTCCGTCTCCAGAGCTTTGCATTGATCTCTCCTTTACCAATCCCTCCCTGCCTTCTCTGATTGATGAAGGCGCTCACTTTCCAATTTCCTCCTGGGTTTCCCTTTTTCCTCGTTCATCCTCCTTCGCCCTACATTTATTTGCACACCTTAAACCCGACGTCCATCCATCAGTCCATCGCCAGTGAACTGAGCACAAGTGAGCTGAAGTAGGTTGGAAAATTAAGACTCCTCCAGACCCCCCCACCCCCGAAACCTTGGAGGTAGCCACTTAGTCCCCCACTGTGTGGACTGAGCAGTGGGGGTAAAGTGCTCATTACTCTTCATTTAGGAAACATCCCCTACAGACCTCATGTGCCAATACAGCTGGAGAGTAAACACTGTGGTTCCAACACTTCGTCTGTGTCCCTAACCCAGTTACGGTGTGCTACAAATGCCTCGTAGCCAGGCCTGTGCTTGCCGTCGAAGGC
Source organism: Lagodon rhomboides (assembly GCA_039737535.1). Classification (NCBI taxonomy): domain Eukaryota; kingdom Metazoa; phylum Chordata; class Actinopteri; order Spariformes; family Sparidae; genus Lagodon; species Lagodon rhomboides. The sequence continues at coordinate 8,175,722 of CM077797.1, forward strand.
TGTGGAAGGAACACATCTTTCTTTAACAGCGTAAGTTGATGTATCAAAAGTTCATCCTGACCTCGGAGCAAAAAAACGCTGTCGGCCAAAGTTAACTGAGAACATAAGAATATTTTAAGGCTTTGAGTGCTTCTTTTTCCTCGCTAATCTTTGAAAAGCAGAAGTGAAGTTCATGAGATGAATATTTATCCCCATGAGAGTACACACTCTACACACACACACACCCACACACAGGCAATCAGCTGTGAAGACGGTCACACAGTCTTTCAGTTGTGTTGATGCCTCTGGCTGTGCAACGTTATCGTTCTTAAAAAGAGCAGAGTCTGGGAACGCCGGCTGACGTGGCTTCCTGCCTGGCAGCGTGAAGCAGCAGAGGATGGGGAGGACGGCGAGGTGGTGAGCCGGTCGATGCTCGCTCCCTCTGGGCTGAATCCTCGTGCCTCGGTGTGGAGCCTGAGGAGGGGAGGGCCGCGGGGGTGACGTGCCTTCCTGCCTGGCTGATGAGCCCACAGCCCGCGACAAAGGCTTCCTGTCAAAGAACTGGTGTGACACGAGCCTGAAGAGGCCAGTATTATTTTGTTATTTCTTCTTCAGTGTGGTGATTTATAAGTTAACTTCCATGCTTGCACCAGCGCGCAGAAAGTTGTGATATATTTATGGTGAAGAGAGGTTACTTCACCAGGTATAATCCACTGGAAGGGCACCCTAGAGGGCAATTTTTAATGTCTTATCGAACAGGTGCAACCAACTAAATACCCCTCAACTCACACACTCACTCACTATGGTGGCTGTTACAAACTCTAGACTCTCTCTAAAGCCAGTGTTTGGTTTGTCTGCTCTGGGCTACAGTGGAAACATGGTGGGCTCTGTAGAAGAGGACACATTCCCTGGATAGATACTAAAGGATCATTCTAAGATAATGATTAGTAGTTTTAACGTAGTTGAAAACATAATTATGAATATTTTATAATAATATAATATTCCAAACCCCTTTACACCGGACCTTAAAGATCAGATCAAACATTTATGAAACTGAGAAAAAGAAATGAAATTCAACCATGTACAACAGGCAGCAGACAGATATTTGTTTCTTTGAGGCTTTATTGTCTATTTTCATGTAATGACATAAAGCAATACTTTCCATTACTTCTCTCCTCTAGCACAAGACCAACAAAGAAGAAGAAGAAGAAAAAAAGACTTTAACAAGGTCATTGCATGACCAAATATGTGCTGTTCTGTCAAAAACTGAACTAGGAACTGACTGAGATCATTTAACTGAACCAGAGCAGAGTCTTCTTCTGAAGTATTAACAAATCACTCACCTGTGTCCTCCTCTCTGCTCCAAGAGCTTTGGCTCTGACGGTTTTTTATCATATATGTACATTCAGACCACAAACACCCAAAATAAAAAAAGAGAACTGTAAAGAAAGTCTCTTTCCTCAAACTAAGTGGCTGTTTGGTTTGTACTGAGAGTCATGTTCACGTTTCTCTCAGTCTAAACATTGCTGAGTTGAATTCACTGACAACAAAATGCAAACTTCTCTCCCTCTGACCCCCATTATGCATTTGTCCCCACAGTATGTTGCCTTTTTATAGAAAACATATTTTGGTATCTTGTTGAACTACATGAAAACATTAGAAAACAAATACAACAAAAACACAAAAATCCCCTAAATCTCCTCTCCGGTGTCCAGAGCAACATATCCACAGAGGAAGTGTTGGAGGAAGTCCACTGGATAATCTGTCCTCCTCCTGATAACATGGGGATAATGATGGAAGATGGGATGGCAGCTTGGATTAGAGGGGATACCTCTGCAAGAGGTGGACCGGGGAGAGCTGGAAGGTTGGAGATGGACGCTGTGATCTGGGCTCAGAACCTGAGGTGAGATTTGTGTTTCACCATGTATCTGTTAAACAAGAGAAGGACGGAAAAGGTGAGTTTTATGCAAATTGAAAGATAATTCTGTATAACTGCGGTACACGAAAACAGACGGGCGCACATGGACCTGCGCAAGAATAAAGACTGACCTGTCGAGGGTTTCCCAAAAGCGCAGGAAGACGGGCCGGTCCAGATGGCGCCTGTGGCGGCTCAGCTCCAGGACGGTCACGTCCCACTTCTGCACGTTGGGGTCCGTCTTTGCCTCGTCATACTTCAGATGAAAGGCTCGAACTGGAGCGGAAACATGCGCAGAGTTGAGGGTGGAAGGAAACAAGGTGCCACCATTGCTGAGGCTCCTTTATTTGAAATTCACACATAAACTGGTTCCTACATTAGCTGTTTGCTTCACGGCTCCAGACTAGTTTTAGTCCATTATTACATTCCTTGTGATTTAGAGAAAGTTTCAAAGTGTCTCACTAAATCAAAGTACTGGACATCAGGGTCCCCTGGAGAGGTTTAAGGTGACTGCCATCACTGCTGTGTACAGTTTCATCTTAAAATACATCTGACAACTACTGTACTTGGCATATAACTGACAAACAGGATGGCGGCTGACTCATATGAACGAGTTCAGCGCGGGTTGCGTGTGCATCGATCCACCTTATATAGGCAACGTTTATAAAAATGCAGCAGTGATGATACAGCCAATTCATAGACCAGTTCCTCTTTCCCTCCTTGAAGTAGAGGGGCCCAGACCGGGTCTTGCGGGTGGAGTAACAAATGCAGCTACAATCAGCTCATCCACTTGCTCAGTAAATTTGCATTTTTTGATCACAGAATGTTTTGCTTCCTCAACAATGTTTTTGTTATATCCGTGGTAGTCTACAACAATGCACAGTGGTTCTGATAGTCAACTCGTTATTTTGTGAAAATGTGCGCAATAACATTATTTTTCTTATCACTTTTCAGGCAGTCGTTCTCTGCTCCGGTGCCAGTATCTAAAGAACCTCACAGTCGGTATCACTCACTTTTGGCGAAAATGTCGACAGGAGATCCATCAGGCAGCAGCCACGGCCAGCCTTTGAACTGCCAGGCAGGACCCTGCACAAACACAGCCACCACTCGATCCCTGCAGGAAGAAAGACCGGTTGTCAAGTTGGCAAATCCTGCTCCTATACAGGTGCTGAGAACATAATGAAAATGCAACTGAGGGGGAAAAAAGGAGAACAGAAACTGAAAAGAAACCTCTACTCTCACAAAAAAAAAAAAAGATGCCAGATTTGTCAAGTAATTAGAATATGACACAAAGTGGTAAATGTCCTCAAGAACAAAAGCTGTGCACATAACACAGGCTGCACGTGCAACCCTGAGTCATATTCCTCAAATACTAATGACTCAGTCTCACAGACGCTGGTGTCAACCGCTGAGCCCTCTGAGGAGTGGACTGACAAGTGGTCGTTTAATGCAGTGACTAATGCAAACAGGCTGTACAAATGCAACTGTGCATCTGCTAACTGACAGAATTTTGAGCTGAATTTTTGTCACAAGACAAAACTAGAATGTATGTGATTCTGTTATACAGAAATGAGCCGAGCATTTCATCAGAGAGGCTCACGGTAGAAGAAGCTACTACATCAGAAATATTCTCACGCTATGCAATCCTCAGAGCCGTGCTGGTTTTCTCCACACATCTGTTCCGTTTGGGGGGAAAATGTTAATAAGCCATTGAACAGACATGAAATAAACGCTCACCAGTCCTGTGGAGCCAGTTTGAGCGGCTGATCGATGATGCGGTACGGCACGGTGACGCTCAGTGTCGTGCCTCCGGGCTGGATCTGATCTTTGCGCCTCTGAAGCAGAACCTCGTTGTCGCGCTGGATTCCCTGCTTCTTCTTCTCTTCTGACGTCACAAACCTTGTACGGTGCAAAGATTATACTATTGATTTCTTGATTTTCTTTTTCACAAGCATCAGTTGGTCACTGTAACACATGTTCTTCACTTGAGTTCAAACATGACTTTCAATTAGTCGATCAATAAACTGAAGAGCGACTGTCCAATCATAGCTTAGAATGTAGGCAGAGTTTTGTCAGGCTTTGGATTTTTCAACACGATGAAGTGCACATGGAGGCGTACAAAGACTAATAATGGATTCATTGCCACACAAGCAAACATTACTACAGAACATTTCCTCTCCTCTCCTCTAGGCTTCAGCCTCGTCACAGCTGCTATATTTAGCTGCACAATTCATGTCAAGTATAGATAACGGTAGAAGTAGATGTTTGCCAGCCCTGATTATTTCGCTGTCACATTTAAAACCGGACGCTCGTCCTTTATCATCTCCTGTCGACAATAAAAAAAAAATATATATAAAAGCACATCCATCATTTCCATCTGGGCTGCTGTGTTATCACCAGCGTCTTCTCATGCCGTTGTTATATAATCACGAACTGTCCAACTGTCGCCATCCTGTTAGCACATTACTGAATTGCTGTAATTACAGAGAAAAAGGGAAAGTGTGCCACTGGGTGCATCAAGGCACAGTGTGCGTCGAGTACATGACGTGCTCATGCGTACTTTGATTCATTTAATTGAATAACTGGGAGGAAATACAACCAGCGATGATTGAGTGTAAAAGATTCACGCAGCATCACACGAAGCTCTGATTGCTGCTCGAGTGTGTTGTAATGAATACACATGTTCTACTTGTTTTGCTGAGGAAAAATTATAGTTTGAGCTGGAACCAAGATAAAAATCCAAAAATTGTTACAGCTTACGTCCATGTCCGTCCTGACCGATATAATATATGTCGGGAAGACTTTGAAGGAATTTGATAAAAAAGGCATTAGGTGTAGCTCTTGTTGATATGGAACATTTTGACATGTACGAGTCCACCGAATCATTTTCAATAAGAAACATGCCGTCTTCACTCAGAGACAATTTCAGAGGAGTACAGAGGACTGACAGAGCGCTTCATCACATGGTGCAGCAACAAGCGCCTGAAGCTCAAGATCAGCAAAACCGCTCAGCTTGTTCTTCAAATGTGGATGTTGCAGCAGAGAGGCCATGACTTGTAAAATGTGGACGCCTCGCACAACCAGGCAGCACAGAAGATCTCTACAACCACCACAGTTTGAAAGGTGGGCAGCCAAAATGAATGCCAACCAAATCTGAAACATGGTCACAATCTCCTCCCTCTGTTCCCGAGTTAGTGTTGAATCATGGCCAGAAAACTGTTTTTTTTTGCAGAACATTATGATATCACAGTGAACCATCATCCTTTTATTCTGAAAGACATTTGATGTGGAATTTTGTAACAATAAGCATATGTATTTTGGTGATGATGGACGACTACTAGTAATGATCAAATTGCTGTTTTCTGTCTGTGCGCACCGGTCAAATTGCCGTCCCTGAGCTGTGACGTCGAGGCTGCAGAATATTATGATGTCACTGTGCATTCAACCTCTGACCTTTTAGATATCAAGTGTCATAACTTCATTAGTATGTCGGATTTTTTCCTAATTATTCTATGAATTCTTCAGTTATGGCCAAAAAATGTGTTTTGTGTCGTCACAGTGACCTCTGACCACCAAATTCTAGTGAGTTCATGCTTGAGTCATAGTGGACATCTGTACCAAAATTCCCTCTTGCGTTCTTGAGATATTGTATGTTTTTTTGTGATGTAACATTGACCTTTGATACGCAAACTCTAATCAGTTGATCGTTGAGTCGGACGAATAACCCAAACACATAATGCCACCAACAATGGCTGTCGCCGGCGCGGAGGCATCGTAGGAGCAACCCGTTGTCCACTTACTTTAGATCCTGCAGAAGCTCCTTCGCGTTGAGCATTGTGATGAGTGAGGTGGTGGCAGCGGGGATGATGACAATGGGTGTCCGGGACCCTGTCGACAAAGTCAAAAGGAAAGGCTCTTAAAAACAGGCGGCGTAAAGGGAATCAAATGACAGAATGGTGACAGATATTACGTACCAAACAGCACTCTGTATTTTACATGTAGGGTTAGGGTTACGTAAGGTTCTAAGTAACGTACCTTTCTTCTGATTTGGTGGGGGTCTGGCTTGAGAAACTAGGGGAAAAAAGATGAGAAAAATGAGAAAATGTGTGTACACAGACAACATATACAGGCAGCATTACATTTCACAGACACAGACTGGAGTCTATCCACGGCGCTGTACAAAGACTGCCCACTGTTCCTCAGGGACAGTGATGGAATGTAACTAAGTGCATTAAGGTATTGTACTTAAATACTTAGATTACTTCCATTTTCTGCTACCGTATACTTTCACTACACTACATTCATTTGAGAACTTTAGTTACATTATTGATCTATTAATTGAATTCATCGCATTGGCTCAGGTTGTTATTCTAAGTGTTTGACAGGTTTCAGAAACAATTCTGACATGGATAGACCTTTTCGTTGAATATGATTGCTTTTGTTACCAAAAACAAGTTTTGTTTAAGAAGTCTCTTCTGAAATCTCATGAGAAGCGAGTTGTTTCAGGAAGAAGACGGTGGATGCATGAGATGGGGAGAACAGTTTGGTGTTTAACTTGAGGAACTGCCAGCACGGATTCAGTTCCAAAGTCATGGTTGATAATTTAACTGGTATTTACACTGTAGATAAACAACAACTGGTACAACTGTCTGTTGTTCTGGTAACACAGATGATTTTATCGTTTCACAAAAGGTTCTGTCTCTGTTGGACTCATTTCTTTAACGTTGTCAGACACATCAACCTCAGCCTGTCTGTGGCACAAACAAGCACTTCAAGTGGACCCAACTTGATGAACGGAGTTGCCTCTAAGGACCACGTTGCAGTCATTGTGGCCGTGGTGATCTACTGGACGGATTCTAAGATATTTGGTTAGTTTGAATCATTTACTTACCAAATTATAAAAACATACAGCATATAAAATACTGTAATTTCTCCTGTTACTGAAGTATAAGTCATATGGGTGATGTTCACTTTTAATATTTTAGCAAGATATTTTTACCTTAGTGTGACTTTTGGGTACTTTTTATTACACTGCTCAGGGATCAGTTAAAAGAGAGCAAGTTCAACTTTTCTGGCACTGAGTTTGATTGTATGTGACCAATACATATTCCGCCCTAACTACTTAATCACACTAACTGGTACAAAATGAAATGCTTTAGCTGAACAATTTCCTGGAAATTATTCACTGCAGATGGCTCACTTCAAAACCTCAAATAATCAACGACATAAAAGATCTCTAGGGTGCAAGGGCTGTGCATTCCTTTCTTTAGGCACGCATTTATCAAGCTGGACGAATTTGACCGATGCTGCTTTGACATGCCCTCACTCGAAAGCTGGAGGAGCATCGTGAGTCCGTATTTGCTTAGGAGGGAAACAGAAATGTGATTCTTCTCACCAAACAAAAGTCCCTTTCACAGAGGCAGCTTCATCCGGATATCATGTGCATATTTTTCTATGGGATGGTCATGTGTGGCGAAAGCTATTTATTACAGAAACTGTGACTGTGAAATGTTTTGCTCAAGGCTGAGTGAAGTTCCTTATAGCTGTTCTGTGGATGAGCAAAAGTTAAAAAGAAAACATTTTAAAGAGTATAAAACATGATCACAGTCTACAAATATCCTTGTCATGTACATTTAATGAAGACTACCACACCTTGTCTAATTCCACATGGACATTTTTACAGATAGCAGCTAATAAAGTGAACAGAGGAAACCTCCACGAGCTACAGAAAGTCACATGTAGCAGCTGCTAGTCTCTGTGCAGTGTGACTGATTTGTTGGTTGGATAATGCAGTGTTTTCTCCTCTCACTGTCCCTGTTAAAGATAATCCTTTAAAGCTGTGGGTGGGAGATCCAAATGACTGACACATGCAGACAGCTGTCCAACATTTACTGACAGGCGGTGTGGGGCGGGAAACCGCCCACAGCCAGGACAGACGCGACCTGGTGACCCTTGATGAAAGTCACAGGCAGCGGGTTACAGAGCAGCGTTTTTTTAGTTTAGTCAAAGTTTCTGACACCTAGATGAGATGTTGCATGACAGTTAGCGCATTAAAAGACACCTGTCTCTGTGTCAGTTAGTTACTCAGTCTGTTTCCATGCAGTGCAGTAATCTGATTCCTTAACAAAGCTACATTACTGGAGAATATTACACAACCGCGTATATATTCAACCTGTTTACATGAAGTCGCTAAACATCCTTCTGTGTCATCACATTTAAAGTGCTGGGCATGAATCAAATTCATTTGATCGATTCAAATTTTGTATTTACATGATCATGTTTTTACAGGTCATGTGTGCAATGACAAGATCGCAAGACTCAAACTATTACATTGTACTCAAAATGCTTTCTTTTAGTCAAAGTGGCAAATTCCAGTAGACTGCAACATGAATAGTAGGGATGCACTATGTAGGGATGTTGGTAAAGATAAGGTGGAATCATATTGTGATTATTTAGACAGATATTCCGACTGCGATAATTCCCACAATTAGTGGGAATGACCATTTTTGCATCACAATGTTCATTATCTTCCCTTGATTCCAGGTGGCATAAGTAAGACTATGATGAATGCGTGACTATATATCATGGGTTTCTCATAAATGGGGGACCCTGGGACAAATTCTTATCAACCCAGGGTCTGTGGTCAAACTTGTGTCAGCTTAGGGGCCCCTGAAGGGAAAGTTTGAGACCCACTGGTGTTGTGAATCTTGTAGACTCATCTGCAAAGGCACAGACTAAAAAAGAAAAGAGTGCAGACTGATCAGCGCTCTGTTTGTGTTGGCTAACGAGGTTTGATCTCTAGTTACAAAAGGTGAACCCACCGGAGTCGACTGAACAGTGTGCCGATTGTACTTTTCATCCAGTCTGTCTCACCTGCCGGGTAGGTGCTCTGTTTAGTTGAAGCAGTCAGTAGCTGTCTGGTACAACCTGTATTTCTGAATATGCCTAACGATGGAAGTCTGGCACGACTATTGCGTGCTGGTGCGGATCTTTATTTACTCTTGTTCAACTGTCACGCACATGTCCTGCTCATCAAGTTTTGTTAAAACCTCCAACCTCCAAAACGGAAGTGTCAGAGAGAACGACTCGCAGCGCGGAAGCTGAACGCCCCACCTTCACACACTGGAGGACAGGTCAACATGGGGGACAATGGACAGCAAATGGACATAAATAATAATGTAAGAAGGAAGAAAAATAAAAAAGTAGGACGCTACGTTTAAGCTTGGAGTTGTGAAATACAACTGTCATCACAATAATGGCCTGGTGCAGGACTAAAAATAAATAAAGGCCTGCAGCGAATAGCCACCTGGGGTCAAAGTTGATTTTGCATATTAAACGCCCGGGCTATTAATTGGTGAAATATGGTATCTACTTAAGTTAGCATGCTAACTAGCTAGCCTTGGCCCCACTTGGTCCAAAGCTCCTGAGCTACCGGTGTAAACACCATTAATCCGCTGGTCCTCAAGCTCCCCGTTTGAACACTACTACTACTACTACTGTTAGCTTGAGCGTTGAGTGGAAATCCCGGTGGTATGCTGCCCCTGTTGGTTTGGAGGAGGAATTTCACAGGTGGCCAATTCTTACATATTGCACCTTTAAAACAAATTAGCGTTACGCAACACTGTAGGTAGACATATGCATGAATGTGCATGGCCACTAACCTGGACGAGGGACAGGCTGCAGTGCAGGGGTCTGGGCCTTCCGAGCAGAGGCCCCTTCCTGGAAAACACAAGAACCGGCGTGCATGAAAATCCAAAGGCTTAACTGAATTGTTCTGACCGCTCAACAACACTCACTTATACTTTGAGCACTACAAATTACTGAAAGTAATGAAACAGCCAGTCTGAAAAGAAAATGTAGATTAAAAAAAGCTGAGTTATGGGAAAATGGGAGAAGTCCAATTTAAAAGCTGTGACCCTGTTTCTACATTAATAGAATTCTCCTGGGAGAACATGGTCCTTTGCCGATAGTGGCTCATTCTCCACTCCCTCCAGGTCACTATTGATTCCCAGTAGAGACGTAAGCAGTAGGCGATTTGAGGGGGGATGCCGTCCCCTTTGTTAGCAAAATTACCGAAAAGCATCCCCCTTGTTAACCTGACATCACTCTTCCATCCCCTAGTAGCAGATAGTGTGTTACAAATCTCAAGTGGCCGCGATCAGCTCAGGAGCACAGTGGAGTGAAGCCGGGCACGGCTGCTCTGCGATCCGGCTTCCTGGTTTATTTTTCACGAAAGCTCAGAGTGCACAGAGTAGATCGCGCCAACAGGAAGTCAGAGACACAAGAACAGCATAGAGCATCCAGCCAATTTTCAAAATAAAACACCATGTGCAAACTCCCTATTGTATAAAAAATGAGAAATGACCAGATCAACAAAGTCGGGCAGGCAGAAGGCTCCGCTTCTGAAACGTTCCCGCTATGAATCTTGTTCTCTTTATACATTCATGGTGTGCTGCCGTGCTGAGGGCGGAATAAAACCTGTAGCAGATGCAACATGTTTATTTTCAGAGATTAGTTTTTTCTGACAGTTTAATATTAATAGTACGTTTGCTACTTATGTTCTGAAACTAAATGTTACTTTTTGTAAGTGTAAGTGTTTTTAGTGTCTGTTCAGAACATGGTGGCTTATGTTATGTTGATAATTGTCATTTTTATGCTGGTTAATAGTTTAACTCATTAGTGAGGAAGCTGTTACATTTCCTGACACCAGCTGTTTTACCCCCCGTTGAAACGCACCCTGCTGGAGTGACTTTCTCCATTCTGTATTTGTAGTTTTTAAATATAAGGTTTTCATATCGGACAATATATACGCTGATACCGATGTATCTGTGATTGGCTAATATTGGCCAATAAGATCGGCCTACAAATAAGTCGGTCGGGCTCTACTATTTTGCACAATGTTCATTGTTTGTCCTTCAAGGAATTTAAATGGTAAAGCATTCCAAGGGGTCATGTAACTTGAAGTGTATTGTGAGAAACATGAGAAAACCCTGCCTGAATAAACTCAGTCAAGTGCATACAATTTAAAGGTGTATTTACTCATTACTTTAATTCAGCTATAAAAAGACAATTGTAGTAGGTAGAGAAGGAAGATAACTGGATAGAATGGAATTGTAGAATTAGAAATGTCACAGTTATGGTTAAGGTGTCCTGTAACAACGTCCTTTGGGAGGTGTTCATAGGTGTGTCGGGGCAGGGTGGTGCTCCCATTGGGCCATCCCCCCTGTTAAAAATGTGCAAAAATGTAATGAATAGCTAGCTAGTGTCTGAGACGCGATGTTAGCATGTAGACATCAGTGAATTAACGGTTTACCCCTCCGACTAGACTCAGTCACGTCAATTTAACTCAAACGTCTCGGTTTCTCTGTTATGAAAGCGTGACTGGTGTTCCTAGCTTGCTGTGCTGTAGCGTTAGCGTCATTAAATGGAGAAAGATGCTGTTAAAGTTGTCCGTGATGACAATCTACAAACCAGCTGATGGAAAATTTACATCAGACCAGGGAGAGGCCCTGCGGTTTGTGTGTAGTCTCTTTATTACCCCATTCTGATGGTGTGTGGGAATAATCAGACAATTCAATCTGGTGCTGTAGGTTTATTAGCGTCCTCTAACAGACAAATATGTAGTGACTCATTATGGTGTTCAGCCTAAACCTGTTCAGGTGCATACATAACTGATGGCCGTGCCAAAGAGTATTTAATCAGAGTTTCTCTTCCTGGTCTTTGTTCTGTGTTATCTTGTTCTTGTCTTGAGCTCACCTTTACCCCTTACTTTTCTTCTGTGGAAATCAGCCCTGACAACATCATTTTGTGTGCTGCTGTCCTCCCTCACTCCCTCACCTCCATGCAGTGTGCTCAGGTGGGAATAGGGCCAAGTAAAATACATTCATCCAGAGGAATTTAGATGGTAAAAAATTCCAAGGGGTCATGTGGGTCATGTAACTTAATATAACCCTGCTTGAAGTGTATTGTGAGAAACATGAATGCCTGAATAAACTCAGTCCAGTGCATACAATTTAAAGGTGTATTTACTCATTACTTTAATTCAGTTGTAAAAAGACAATTGTAGTAGGTAGAGAAGGAAGATAACTGGATAGAATGGAATTGTAGAATTAGAAATGTCACAGTTATGGTTAAGGTGTCCTGCAACAACGTCCTTTGGGAGGTGTTCATAGGTGTGTCGGGGCAGGGTGGTGCTCCCATTGGGCCATCCCCCCTGTTAAAAATGAACAAATCACCTACTGGACGTAAGTGTGTGTGCAAGTGCGTGCATGTGGCTGCTGGAGAGATCGGGGCTACACTAGGGGTCACAGACTTGCAGTAATCCATCATCCAGTGACATTCCCGCAGGCTGGAGCTCAAGCTGACAGAGGAGCTACAGAAACATGCAGACCTGGCTGGCCTATGGCTGAGGCTGATCAGCGCCAGTACCGTCAGAGTGTTGTTGTCTGACAGTCCGCATACCATCCCTGAATTCACAACGAACTCAACACAGTTATGTCTTAAATGAATAATAGTAGAAAAAAAGAAAGATCATACTGATAGATTTGTATAATGGCTGATCGTCTGGCTGAACCAAAAGCAAATATTACAAATTATTTTATTGGCTTGCCAAAAGAGAAGAGAAAAAAACAGTTCCAGCTCCGTTTATACAAATAAAAAGTCGTACTAGTGTTACTTTGCCACAGAATTAAGTTTATGTGATGTGTAGAAACATAATCAGTGTTAGCTAAAGACATGACCTATCTCCATTATCAATTTAACACACATTGCAAGCTTTACAGGCTTGAACCTTGAATTAAACATACAATATATGATTTATTGTGAATCTGTCCATTTTTCCGCTCGATAGTCTAAAAAATTACAGGTGTGAAAACTATGAAAATATATCTGAGCAGTGTGACGCCTAAAACTTGCTCATGTAGTCCGGTCTAAGACCCGAAAGATACACTGTTTACAAGAATACAAAAACCAAACAATAATAACTTTTTAAACCAACTAGTGATTTTAAGTAATTAATCGCTTACCAGATTCGTGGTGATAATCGATTGATTAATGTCGATTTGATGAATCGATTAATTCACTAGTGATTTCAGTTCTCATTTCATACCCATTTTATTCCTCCATTCTCTTTCTATCGCCACTTCTTCTTTTGAAAAGACCACAAGCCAGTGGTGAAAATCAAAACAGAACTTTACAGTCCCAGCTGTATTTTTGAATAGTAAATGGACTTGCATTTATATAGCGCTTTTCCAGTCGACTGACCACTCAAAGTGCTTTACAACGCTTTCCACATTCACCCATTCACACACACATTTATACACTGATGGCAGAGGCCGCCATGCAAGGTGCCAACTGCACATCAGGAGCAATTTGGGGTTTAGTATCTTGCCTAAGGACACTTCGACATGCAGCTCAGCTCAGCCAGGGGGAGCCGAGACTCGAACCAGTGACCTTCCGATCACGAGACGACCCACCCACCCCTTCAAGTGTACGTAGTTGTTTAACTATTCAGGTCCATACCCTGTCAGTTTGTCTTCGGGTATTCATGCAAAATTCAGTATGTCTTGCAATAGACAAGATTATGTTAATGTTTCACTATCTCATGGGGTATGGGGATGATAACTTTTATGGTGAAGATCTCCTGGAGTGGTAAAAAAGCTAAAGTATTTAGGATGGGTCGCACCATTTCTATTGCTGTTGCACTTGTAACCGCCAGCTTCGACCCAGCCCATCTCGGACACGATACGGCTTGTGTTTCCACCAGTTGTGTGACGGCACATTCAAAAAGACCTTAGATGCTCTCTGTTCTGCTTTTTTTTTTTGCACAGAGCAGATCAAGCTGGACAGGAAGTCACACAGCTTAATGCCAAAGTGCAGGCGGTCGATTTTCAAAATAAAAATGCCCTGTGCCAACTCGTGATCTACAGCACCACCAAGAAATATTAACAATAAAAAACTTAACACAGACGAATGATGAAACGATTTAACTATGGAGCCTACTCAACCACATTAGAGGCACAAATATCAAGGAAAAATGACAAAATAAACACAATCTGAGCAAATCAACAACATCAGGCAGGCATGACGCCCTTCTACTGAAACCCTCCCAGTGGGATGGAAAGTCACATGCAGAGCAGAACAGAACCGAACAGATCAGATCGGAACAAATCAGCGCTGCACACTACAGGTAACAAAGATGTGCCCGATAGGAATAAAGGGGTGAGGGATCTGTGTGAAGCCCCTGTTATCATGAAAGGTCTTTGAAATACATTATTCAAGCCATGAATCCACAGTAAAAATAATGAACAGCATGTGAATATTTCATAAGATTCATTTAGACTTCCCCATGCTGTCCACTGATGCAAGGACAGTTCATCCCTGCCAATCCAAGCAATTCTGATGTCAAACTACTGAGCACTGAGAAATAAAGAGCTCGGTGCCAAAGCTGAGGTTTGGAAAATACCATTTGCGCACTGTCGATAATATAAATGCATTAGAAAATAGCCAGTCTTCACTATTAGTGGGCCCCAAGGTCTCTCCCCGAGTACCAAATTAATTTTCTCTCCTGCCATCCCACTCGCTGCAGGGCATGGTCTGTCAGCAGCACTGCAGGATCACTGTCAATTACAGATGAACTGCTTGTCTGCAGCTCAGCCGCAGCTTGGACACTTGTACATTCTCTCCCGTGATAGTAGGCTTTGCACCAAAAGATCCAAGAGACGCTCTCCTCCACATTATAGATTTACAAAACAGTATTTAAGGAAATGCAAGATAAATGGAAACACCAATCAGGGACCTTCCAGGCAGATGAAAGCCACTAAATCGATGCAAAAATCCTGTAAATCCAATACTTCTGTACTGCAAGGCAGCCCTTGAGTATGAAAATGTGGGTGTTACAGACCGCCACAGCTGAAAGAGCACAGCGGAAACGTTGCTTTTAATTATCTGTGTTCTCATCGTCACCCAGTACAAGAGACCGTCAGGAGACGCATTTAAAGGCTGTGACGAAACAGGGTTTTTGGGTTGCACCGTTCATCATTGCATTGATAAGAAGATGTAACCTGACGTGTTGCCATTTTTCAATCAGTTCAAGCAGGCAATCTGCAAACCTGTAAGATTTGTGGAAACGCCAACATGAAGGGTTCCCTCCCCCCTCCTCTTACTTCACAGCATGCCAAACCGAGATAATGCTTTATTCCTCTTTCTGGAGAGTGGGCGTGAATACAAATAGGTCAGCAGCCCAGCCCCCCCCCCCCCTTAAACAGAGCAGGCAGCAACAGCAGCAGAGACGGCGTGACGTGGTGGGAGAGCGTACTGCCACCAAGCCTGGAGCTGACACACAACTCGCAGCGTTCATCTTCCTCCTCCCCTGCTGCTTCTAGCCCTCTCGCAGATATCAAAACGACAGCACAGAGAAGAGCGCAACGAGCTGCTGATTTAGGAGTGCGAGAAGTGGTGAGCGGAAAACACCCCCCCCCCCGACATAGATGCTCATGGGGGGAGGGAAGTTAACATGAGAGCATGTGAATGAAAGAGGAAGAAGAAATAAGGATCAGCAAGGAAATGGAACAAAAGCTGAGATTCAAACGGAGATGCGAGGCTTATGCATCATCCAGAGATGATCCCCCTCTATCCCCCGCTGCTGCGATATACACAATACGACAAGCGAGGACAGTGAAAGGACCCTGGGCTGCAGCTAACTGACAACTACCGACTCCTGACTGCCTTTGGCCAAAAGGCAGCAGCAGCGCAGCACCGCTAGCATCAAGCCTCTGGGGACAATGCGCCAAGGCAGATGGAGAGACTGCAATGCTGGAGATCTGACACATGTTCTGCCCATGCACGCACTCATACACACATTTGTGTAAGCATGTGGTAGCTGGCTGGATCAAATTTCTCCGTCAACACCCACACGTGGGTAGGGATTAAAGAAGAAAATGATTGGTGGAATACTGTAGAGGAAATAAAAGAGAACCTGAGTCGTCAAGCATAAGCTGTATTGTGATCTGGCTAACAGCGCAGTCGGAGCATCAGCGTGTGAGGATTGTAATTCAGCATATTTAGGAGGGATGGATGCCAGAGAGAGATGATTACCTACATTTAAATAGGTGAGTTTGTTAAAATCAATCAAGCATCGGTCTATATGTCAACCACAGGATGTGAAGGGTGTGCCTATCTAAGGGTAACAGTCGTTTCTGTTTCTCTTGATGCATGCAAAAGTGCCAACAGCAGTCTTTTCAGTGCTTCTGTGAGCTCTCACAAACCGCTCTTTGTCTTGTTGGGGTCCTTTAAGAGGGTAGTGTGTAATTCAGTAAAAAACTGAGAGAACACACTCCACTTCAGGGTGCTAGCAGCCTGCAAGCATAGGCTGTTCTTTCAGTAAGCATTCCTCCTCTGGATACTGTTCAAGAGCCAGAAAGAAGAACATATTCTGTTCCTTCCTTTACTGAAAGCAACATAAGATGTACCTTTAACCATAAATGCAACGTTATACAACCTAAAACAAAGTTAGGTTAACAACCAGTAACCACGAAGACGTGAAAATAACTTCTACTAAGGTATACAGTGAACAGTGTATGGAGTATTTTCTAAGAGCTGTATCGTAGGCAACTGTACGTGTTTCAGTTTCCTAAAGATGTTTCGCCTCTCATGCAACCATGAACCGAATGACTGAGAACCTTCATCAACCTGTATGGAAACTATGTTGTTCTACATAAGTCTGCCATGCAAACACTACTACTGAGTCAAAGCAGGCAGTAAATTGGATTCATGTCAGTATCGTAAGTATAGTATAGTATAGTAAGTGTATTTCGTAAGTTTAAAATGTATATTTCATTGAACCATTTCAATAAACAAATTAAAGTTCATATGAAAACACAGAGTCAAGGGTGAATACTGTTATGGGATGCAGAGTCAGCTGCTCATTTACATATCCAGTAATTACGGACCAACATAATCATTCATTTGGAGTCGTATTTCTGTGGCCATTTATGCAAATCCCATGCTAGCACTCGCCAGATAGTCGCTAGAAATGGTGGTTTTACTGCTAACAGCTGCCTGGTGAGAGCTGTGAAAGTGAACTATAATAATAAAGTTGCTGGCTGTAAAACCGAAACGAAAAAATGAAAGGGTATATGACTATATATAACTAATGACTTCAATATGTCCTCTCCTCTGTCTCCTAGGCAATCACTTGAGATGCAACATTAGAGTGAACCCTCACCTCACAGCTGGCTTGTCAGAACACAACCAAAGCGATCTGGATACGCGAGAATGAGGACTCAACACTAGGTCTTTTCCCACGTCTTTTAGGCAGCCCTTCACACACACTTCACAAGGCCTTGTCAGAAGCTGCTAAGGACTGCCCTTAAAGTGTGACATCTTGCTAGGTGTACAAGTCCCGCTGTAAATATGCAGTGGAGAAGACGTCATTGCTGTACACACACAGCTAAACTTTTCTATCTCCTCTCACTGTTGGGTGTACTTGTCTTTCTCGTACACCAGGCGTGGCTGCCTAGGTTCACAGATATACCATGGCGGAGAGGCCATCCTGTGGTATATGGAGGTGGTGAACTTCATACCACCAAAGCCAAGTGGAACATAAGCGCCCAACACTCAGCATGGAGGTTTGTCATTGTTCCTCAACCAACCTTTCAGGCTGATGCCAACATCAGCTCCCCGGAGAAGGAAGGAGTCTCCGTTTCCCCGCTCAGACCAAAGTTCTGAGGATACTTTGGCAGCGAGCATAGAGCGAGAACTTACCGGCACTATAACCCAAGGGCCCTTCACTTATATCATCAACGAGCCTGACAAATGTGCAGAGAGCAGCCCCGCACCCTTTCTGGTGTTGCTGATAGCCACCGAGGCTCGGCAGGTGGAGGCAAGGAATGCAATACGGCAGACATGGGGGAACGAGAGCGTTGCACCAGCTCTAGGATTCATCCGGCTGTTTCTGCTGGGAAAAAATGAGGGCGAGCTGGGCATTTTACAACAGAGGATGCTAGAAGCAGAGAGCCGGAGATATCACGATATCATTCAGCAGGACTTCATGGATTCATACAAAAACCTGACCATTAAGACACTGATGGGAATGAACTGGGTGGCAATGTACTGCCCACAAGCCAGCTATGTCATGAAGACGGACAGTGACATGTTCGTCAACACAGAGTACCTCATTTACAAGCTGCTTAGGCCAGAAATTAAGCCCAAGAAGAACTACTTCACAGGAAATAACATGAGAGGCTTTGCACCAAACCGAAATAAAAACAGCAAGTGGTACATGCCCCCTGAGCTGTACCCGAGTGAAAAGTATCCCACCTTCTGCTCAGGGACTGGTTATGTCTTCTCTGGAGACTTGGCGAGAAAAATCTATCGAGCGTCGCTAAGTATCCGCCACCTCCACCTGGAGGATGTATATGTAGGGATATGCCTGGCCAAGCTCCGGATTGAGCCCACTCCTCCATCCAATGCATTCCTGTTCAACCACTGGCGGGTTTCTTATTCCAGCTGCAAGTATAGCCACCTGATAACATCACATGGTTTTCATCCCAATGAAATACTTAAATACTGGCATCACCTGCAGAGCAACAAACGCAATGCCTGCATCAACACACTGAAGACGAGAGCAGGCAGGACACAGTCAGCCAGAATGAACAAAGAGAAGCCTGCTCGATAACTGAAATCGTTAGTTAAACTTGCCTTGTTTAATACCAATGGTTTACATCCCAAGCACACTGTCTTCTTGTTGAAAGCAAGGGATTAATACACACTTTATCAAAATGGGATAAAAGAAACTAGAAGAGGCAATTTCTGAAGAAACTTTGGTGTGAATGCTGGCTGTTAAAAAGCTGAAACTAATTTGCATTACTGGCTTTAAAAAGTTGAATAATAATATCAATAATCTATGAAAGATGTGGAATATTTTAAGGTTTGTTGAAAAGCTGAAGTTAAACTGAATAGCTGGCTTTATTTGTATGCAGAAGCAATTTAAGGAGTATGAGGAGTTGTAAAACAGCTGAATGAAGTTATGTAACATAGTGTAAGGTGGGAGCTAAACTGCTTTGCCCAAATAGGAATAGGAGCTAAAATGCGTTGCTTTAAAAAAAAAAAAAAAGAAAAGGAAAAAAACATACCCAAATCTTAGCGCTAATTGAATGGGCTTAGCATACCAGGGAATAAATATGTTATATGCTGTTGCAGAGTGTTTCATAATGTAGTGTTTATATCGGGACTTTGGACTTTTACAATTCTGCTTTTAAACACTGGCTGTGTTTATATTTGGATGTCATTACGTATGCTTTACAAGTATGCTGTATTTACGTTTTCTTTATTTTTTTCATTATTTTTTGTATTTATTCTTATTGGATTGACTGTCATGAATTCTATTTAATTTACTGCACACATCTTGTAAAAAGTGTATTGTGGGGCCCCTACACTTCCTTTATTATACGCCCAATTCCCAGGAAGCACACAAAGTGCTGTGATTTGAGGGTTGATGGGGCTAACCAAAAAGTCACCACTGTGAAAGGAATCATGGGCAAAGTTAACATAACGTAATATTATCCTCCCAACAAAAAACCATGGACTTCTTCAAAGTTCATGCTAGTAATACATCTGTTCTCATACTAAATGACAAGTTCAGCTCTGTTTTTATTTTGGTTTGGCTAGCTGATTATTTAGCCATCTTGGGTGCCTTTTGTTGAAACATGTTCAACTTTTCATATCGTGAATGTGCTTGTCAATGTCGCTCTTCATGAACTTACCACTCACAGACTGGATGGAGTAGGACATTTAAAACCTCCAAGTTTCAATTTTATTCTTTCAAATGAGAATATTTTGAAAAGCTTAAATGTGATTTGGAAGTTGAATACAACCCTAAATGCATTGAAAATTGTGTTTCTAGATGATATTTTGAAGCTCAGAAAAAATGTAACAGTGTGGGATTTTTGAACATTCCTTCGATGATTTTAAATGAGGGAAATTTCTCAGAAAACTTTAAATATTTCTGAAATTAAAACAGTATGACTGAGAAAAGCAATAGCACACCATTCCTAATTGAGCCGAATATTTTTGTGTTAGAATGATGTTTCTACGATGATAAATGTGGAAAGGGGTAAGTTGCTTAAAAGGTGGTGGAAGAATAATAATAAAGAGGTGTGTGTGTAGAAGAGCATTTGTTCTGAATGCTGGAAGTATCGTGTAAAAACTGACAAAGCGCTCTGAAATGATTGGCAATTTTGTACAGAAGAGATACAAACTGGTGGTATGCCCGAGTCAAACTACTGGAGAGTTGACGTATACAGTTATATTTACAAAAAAATGAGCTGTGTTTCACTGTGGTGCAAAAGCAACATTTTTGTAATAATATTAAGATCTACTGTATTTGTTTTGTACTGTGTATGCAAAGTGGACAGGGTACAGTGCCAATAAAGCATTTCCACACATGTATCACAGTCTCAATAAAGTCATTTCAAAGGAAGCTTGTTTCCACATGAAGCCATCTACTAGTGACTGGGATTGCTGCAGACTGACAACAATTGTGGGACCAGCCATTTTTGCGCATCCTAAAAGTCTATTTCTGGAAATAACATTTGCAAAAAACATCGACTTAATGAAGCACAAACTTTCCCTTATTACCTTAGTACTGTACCATCTTATGTTAATTTCCTTTTTAACTGTTATAGAGACAAATTGGCAAACAGCCATGTAATATGATGTGACGTGATTTTAGATGATGCACCTGTTAAATTTCTTAATGATTTCCTTTTTGTGGTTTTCTGCTGATTCTCTGTGAGATGTTAAACTAAACTGGAATAAATTGTGCATTTGATTTCTGTAATTTGAAAACTATAATTCATTTTAAAATGACAATCTCGAAGATTTCTGGAAGCAACAATTGCAGGTGTATTTTTGGACCTCTCTGCTTCCTAGAGGTCCAGTGTCGCCTACTGTATGTGACGTCAGTCAGTTAGCAGTTGGGCGATGTCTGCCGAATTGGAATATGACAATGTCTACAGTGAAACATCGTGATGGAAGATGACATAGTTGTTTATACATTTGAGGCAGTGTTTTCCCTCAGTGTTGTCCTAAGGCAGCAGTTACGTATTTGCTCACCACTTTAGCTGCCGCTGTTTCCCATCGTTGCTCTGACATGTTTCTCAAACTGTCTCACCCTGCAGAATAAACTATCTCCTGTTACCACCAACATACGTGTCTGTGCCAGGTTTAAAAGCGGCTTTGTCTCTGCATCACATGCCCGTAGCTTATCTTGGTTTAGCTTCATATGCCTAAAACAACACTGGCCAACAAGCCAAGGAAGCTAAGCTCAGGAAACTGTATGAAAACAGCACGACTTAGAGAAAATAGTGGCCCGCAGGAAAAGAAACACTGCAGCAACAAATTGTCTTGGGTTCGCTTAACGGAGATGGTTTAACAAGAAAATAAGAAACGGGACATGGAGACGTAATGTTAGTACACTGAGCAGCAACATACTTCTTTTCATTTCCTCTACCCACATATCAGAAACAACAACAACTCCTGCCCTACAGCAGCGCTGAGGGGACACACCACTTGATGGTGCTCTCTGGTGGGGAGCCTTTTTAAATCACAATGTTACGATGCTCAGGGATTAGTAGTCCAAGGCTGTCAGCCATCGATGGTGTCCTTCATCGGCCCAACCCTAGTACATACTTATTGTCAAACATTATGCTAACTTATTCGGGTCATTATGATGCGAACCACCTACTCTCTGTACGACCAACCACTGCTGGATGAACCTGTCGCTAACTGTGTGCTGCTTGTGATATTTTCCGGATAAGTCCCCACCATCACCCAGTGTACATCTACACTTTGGTAATACAGCAAATGCAAGGGCTTTCATCAGTGGGCCATAGGCTCAATCATCATTGTGTTACCTCATACGGCGATAGATAGTGACTTAACAGATATCTATTCATTTGGAAATCTTCAAGCTGATTACTTTAATGACCTAATTTAACTACCTGTGAAACAGTGATTAAGTGAATTAGAACTGACTGATGCTGTGAGCCACTACATGGCAGCAATCACCAACATCATATGTTACACAATTTTGTTTTTACTGCCTCAAAACCACATCGCACCACGACATCATCAAATACATCACAGTGAGGGGTTTGTTATCTGCTGCAGATACAATCAATCATATTAATTATAAATGGGTCTTTCCAGATGTGCTCAGGCTTAAATCAACCTGCAGTGTAGCTCCCGTCATCTTTCAACACTATCAGCAAACAGGAGAGCTTTGATCTTACCGTCACAGACTTCAGGGTCATGCCGTGGTAGGTGCCCATGGTATCAATCTTGAAACCCTCCGTTTCTAAGAAAACAACACACAATATGTTGCAGATCACTGGCAGAACAAAACAGTTTTTGTCTCAAACGCATAAATGCAATAAAAGATAATGACAAAATCTTATTTATAAAGTTGGCACCTTTCATTTTTTAATCTTCCCCACACACGGACACACACTGCTTTCTAAATGTTCCAAGATCAAAATTAGCTACAGAATCACAGGTAAAACTCACCCTCTTTTCCTTTGAATCGCTCCTGATCGTATCTGTTGTAAGCAGTTGGGACAGGCTGCTTGTTCCTTAGGGACGGGTCCTGGAAACAAAATGAAACAAACGGTTGCTTACATTACACACCTGTAACAGTATAGTCGGCCTGAGAAGTCATTTTCATACTTGCTGCGGCTTGAGTGAGTTAAATAACGGCTGACCCTTTCTACATACATCTCCCAATTAATTTCAAACTTTATTTATTGGAGCAAAGTAATGTGAAAGAAAAAGTAGCAAATATACACACACAAACAGACACACTTCCTATTTTGACAGGCTTCTGACCAAATATAAATTTCCATGACAATTTGAATAACCACAAGCTGTTTTTCCTGCTGTGAACAGGTTCACTGAGGAGCAACGGCTGAAAAAAGTGATGGTTATGTATGTAAATAAACTAGTAACGCACAAAGAATGTCATTCTTACCGCCTGAGTAGTGTTCTGTGCCGGTCTTTGCTCTGGTGCTCGCCCCTCTTCTCTGGCTTTCACTGACTGAAGGATGGCAAAGATGTTCTTGGAGAAGTTCTGTAGTGGATCAACACAGATAACTATTTAATGAGTTCATGCGTAAAATGACTATAAGTTAAATACATGAAGGTTTCAGGCTCTCAGCTAATGGTCTACATGTACAAAAATAAAATCATACAAAACTGTCCCTCATTAGAATTGTTTAAAGTCACATCAAAAGATGTCCTGGATGGTGTGCTGAATACCGCCATCTGCAGGCACATTAAAGTTTTGGCATGATATGATGCAGCGATGTAGTGTTTGTCTTTACCAATAGTCTTATCTGTACGGGATCCGTCTACATCTACAGCCTTTACCTGTAACACAAGTGACTTTTACAACATCCTGTGCCTGAAAACTGTTGTGTACCTAGTTGTCATGAGTTTTCCTCATGACAACCAAATGCACCACAGCAGGGGGGACGGAAGACAACAAAGCTGCAATGTTTGTGAGACTGAAAATAAAAGTTGTCAGATAATTTCTTTTTTTTGTGAGAACCACACTATTGCTGCCATCTAGTGGTAAAAGATTTGTGCCTAGTTACACACTCTGGGTATTTCTTTCTTTTTTTTTTTTTTTAAATATATCTTTATTGAGATTTTTAGAGTCACTTAAACATGAACATTTCAACACATGACATAAACACACTATCCCCAATCTGGCAAAAAGTAACTAAAATTAAAAAAAAAATAAATAGAAAAGAAATAAAATAAAATACAGTTAAGCAAAAAGAAAATGAAGGAAAGGACTCAAATAAAATCACAGCAGTGTACAACTTATAGGAAGTTCCAAATTAATCAGAGGTCAAAATCGTGAGTTTCCAAAAAGTCTATGTAAGGGTTCCATAAGTTAGAGAAGCTTTTTCCTTTCTTTTTAAAAAGAGGTGTGCTGGGTCATTTTAACAGTGACATTGCCAGTCCCGTTAGTCCGTCTTACCAGTGTCACCTATCAACCGAGTTTACCCTTTGGGATGAATTTCACTGTGAAATTCCTCAGCTTCACGCAGTGAAGAAAAGAGTACCATCTTCCCATCATGGACCACTCTCACCTTCAGGGATTCAGTTGAAATGCCCGGAATATTCCCATCTCCATGAACAGCTTTCTGGCTGTGTTAAACTCCCAGTGTCTGCGCATCATTTCTGCTGAGACGTCCTGTACAAAAGTTAGTTCAGCTCCATACGTGTAGGATATTCTTCTGTGATGAAAGACGGTAAACAGTCTCTCTATCCTGGAATTTCCAGAAGTGAATAAGAACGGCTCTGTGTTGGTTAGGCTTTGCCGGTGCCAATGTGCGATGCGCCCTTTCCAATACCGGGATCTGGTCCACGCTGAGCCCCAGCCACTTTGGCAACATCTCCTGGATAAAATCCAGCAATGGTCGTGTAGCATCGGCATCCTCCCGGAGACCAAACATGCGTAGGTTCTTCCTCCTGCTTCGATACTCCAAGTCGTCAGTTTTTGTCTCCAGGTATGTCCGCCGTTTTACAGTTGAAGCAAATTCCGCCTGTAGCTTCTCAAGTCCTTCCTCTGCTGCTGCCACTCGGCCCTCCGCTTCATCAATGCGTTTAGTATGTTCCGACACGTCCTGTTTAACTTCAGCCACCTTGCCCTCTAGCGCGGTTATGACGTTGGTCACATCTGCAAGTCTGTTGTTAATGCTGTCTAGCTTTAGTCCAAACTCAGAGCGGAGCGACGGATGACCGGAGCCCCTCTTCAAAGCTGCCATCTTTGTCGGGTCACGTGACCTCCTCCCACTCCGGGTATTTCTACACTTGAGCCAGGTGGAAGTTTTCCCCACACCCATGGTTTTGTTCCTGAGACTTCAACAAATTTGTTAAAAAAGGACAGCTGCTGTCCATCTCAGGTATGTACGGTAAAGGAGTTAAACGACCTATTTGTAGGAAAAGTTGATTTTTGAGTCTCATTCCCAACTTGTCTAACAGCAGCTGCCAAAACAGCTATCAACTGGACACGATTAAACAGTCAAATACAGCAGATGTCTGATACGAACAAAAACAGAGAGAAACAATAGAGATCCAGTTAGAAGCTACAAAATTACTGTGAGCTTAACACAGAGACTTTTAAAAACCACTGTCTCTCAGTTCTCCTGCACAGGCATGAGTCGAGTATCACAACCCAGGCTTGTTTGAAAGGAAGAAGGGGAGTCGTCACGGATAGGCCGCAATTGCGAGACGTCATGCTGCCCGCTTGGAGACCAGGTCTCAAAGTCTGTCTGAGGGGCGGCTCATCTCAACTCAATACAGTAAAACTGGTGATGGAAAAGCGGGTCAGCGTGGCACGGTTTCACTCGGTTTGGCCAACAGATCCTCTGGAAAATCCCAATTCAAAATCCATAGAGCCATTGTGCAATACAACAATACAAGAAAATCCTGGCATTCATATGCTAATCTGACACAGGTGTGTATGATTAGAGTGGTTCATGGCCTGGTCCACAACACCGCATTCAAACTACACGATATTTAGATTGATGCAAGTAATGCTGAACAAAGTTCACACACGTAATTTCCATTCGGTAATAAAACAAAAGTCAGTCACATAATGGCTAGCAAAAATGAAACACTGGAGCTGAAAGTCTCCCCTGCATCCTACAAAATCAGTACCCCTGTACTGTGGTATGAAACAAATTGTGACTTCTGTCTACCAAAACACCCTGCCAAGGAACAGTCCAACATATTGGAAAACACAATTGATTGCTGTGAAGACAGAAAGCACATTGTTTGCAAAGACACATCACTGGGATTGGATATCTTGGGTTTCAAGCGGACACTGACCTTTCCAGTGCTCTGCAGAATGGTTGTCCTGGTCCTCCAGACCCTCTCTCTGCTGACAATATCTCTGGTAACATCCACCTCAGCGTCCACAAAGCTTCTCTGCTTCAAGGTTATGTCGTCATCCAGATCTGTTTTGATGGTGGAACGTTTCTTGGCCATAATCTTGGCTTTGATGGCTGCAATCTTCTCCACTGACATGGCCTCAGACAGCGATCTGAAGAGGGAGGACGCAACATTTGATCATTACAACAGCTCACTGCTTTGAAGAGCTGGTCTATGACTTTGAGATTAATAGTGATTGATTACATTTCTTTCAATCGATTAAGCGACTAATTGTTGCAGGAGGCAAGTCCATTATACCTGATCTGGTCAGTCTGCACGATGCCCTCTTTGTGGCCCTCCAGACGGGCAGCCAGACGCTCCTTATCCAGACGCACACGCTCCTCATCCTTAAAATGAAGAGGTGTACAAACTATTAGCAAACTACAGAATAAAACAGGATCTAGTATTTGCACATACTAGATTTACGAGGTCAGTGGACTTCTTATAGTTCTGTCAATTAGTTAGTGGTATTTTGTACGTTTACTGTATAAATAAACAAACTGTTGTCAAAGGACAACACAATTTCATATTGTGAAATTGTTTTTTGCAGGATCCTTCTAAGTAGCTACTTCTCTAGCTTCAAACAATCTTTTGGATACCTTATTACCCTTGAGGACTGCTTGGTTATATGGAAATATATTAAAATGACTATTTCTGAGTTTGTATTATCACGGAAACTACATAGTGCACCTTTAAAAATGTGTATTTAATCAATATTTAATGGCCATCTTAAATAAAATTCTCCTGATCTTTTGCATTTCTGTAAACATTCTGGTCTAATTCAATTTGAATGTGGATGAACAGCTATCAGGGCAAGCTGCCTGCACACATATTAATTAGATCACTATAGTAGAGCTGTTCCTGCTTGGGTAATGTAGAAAAGGAAGTAGATGATATAACGGCACTGACCAACATGTGAGTATGGTGTTTATACCAAAGAACTGCTGGGAGGATATTTTGTGTGAGTTTACCTCAATCCTTGGTTTTTTGGCTTCAGAAGATACCTCATCAGCTGCTCGTTTGACTACAGAAGCAGAACAGTGGTGTTATTCACTGCACACATGTCCATTTGTTTTTTTTGTTTTTGTTGTTTTTTCCCAAACTTTGACTGAGATAATACCATTTCAATAGAAATTAAATAATAGATAGCGGCAAGATACAGATTTAGCTTGTAACCAGTTATCTATAAAAACAATTGATCCATGCAACCATGGCAATAAATTCTTACCACAGGTGTAACTAGCTATTCAAACATCATTCAACAAATATAGTGTGAACTCACCTTGCGTTGGCCTTTGCAAACCTATTTCTATAGGCGCACTTCTGTCGATACTTGTTGATGTAGCTGTGAAAAGACAAAATGAGAAACTGTATTAATAAGTAACCAATGAGAATAACTAAACCTACTCTGCTCCTCGTATGTTTCTATCAGTGAAACCTGTCAATACTGTACAACGTTTTAGTCAGTCAAAGCCTATGTGAAATCGGGACATCGTTTAAATACAGTGAGGGAGGACACACAAACAATTCCCTAACATTCTGCACACAACAGACAATCACCATAGATCTCCCAAGTGCTACTTACAACTTTCGCCATTGAGATATGACAGCAAGCCTTTTCGATCAGGTCGTCTGACAACAGGGATGTTCTCTGTCTATAAACAACATACAATCATGTTACCCAAAATGACTCTGTAATTTTGCATGTGAGACAAAAATAGAGGCTGAAACAGGGGAGTCTTCTTAAGTAGTATTTTACTCATTAAAGGAGCACTACGTAGTTTTGGGAAGACATTTTAATCAGAAGAGAAAGATCTTCTTTAACTGATGTTTTATGCCTTAACATACCAAATAAACAAACTCTCTTTGTTTTAATGACTGTATAAACAAACTGACCTTAAAGGACAACACAATTGCTCACTGTTATACATTGTTTATATGTGGCGGACCCTGCCACCTTTCTAGCTTCAAACAGTGTTCTGGGGACTTTGTTTACCTCTGAGAACAGCTTGTTTATTCAGTTATGGAAAAAAAAATATGTCTGCCTTTGTGTTATTACCTCGTTACTACTGTAAATACTAAAATTCTGAGATTATATTTCTTCCCCAAAACTACATAGTGCACCTTTAATGAAGTACAGGCACTGTCAGGGTTAGGCAGCTTGATAGTTATTCCAGGGCACTTACTGCAGCTCTTCGCACATAGGATGGATGCGGGAGATGCACATTGTTGAGCAAGAACAAGATAGAGTCCAAAGTATAGTACTCTTTGGGCTGGCCCTCTTTACCAGTACTGAAGGAAGAAACACAGGCAAAGAAAAACATAACCATCACTTCTGACAAGATCATCTGACAACCACAACATACGATTTACTCTGCACAGACCGCTGCAGGTGGAATATTTAAGTGGATCTGAGTTGCATAAGTGTATAAAATGCAATAAATACAGTAAAGTTACTTGATTATTACGAAACACACGTTCTGACATGACATAAACACGGAACTATCAACAGTTACCCGGTGTGCTAATCTGCTACTCCTTGTAAGTTACAACTTTATTTTCTGCTTTACATCAGCAAAGTTTGCTTGTTGCATTGTTAAAAAAAAACAAAGCTGCTTTAAGTCATGAAAGTGGAAACTGAAATGACTAGTATTTCCACTGGACTCCATGGGAACACAACTCAACGCTAGCTAACGTCGCTGGTGAGTTAGCAGCGAATTACTACTGCAAGTTTAGCTGTCGCTACACCACCCATAGATACCTTTTAGGTTTAAACAACAAAGAGAAAGCCTTAAACTAGCAAAGACAGTCCATAACTAAAGCACAACACTCCAGTATCACGCTAAAAGTAAATTCAGAGTGCTTAAAGTTTGGGGTAAAACAACGGGGAGAGGAGTTAGGTTAGCATCTTAGCAGCTATAGCGAGCCCTCCTCCGTTACCAGCAGCACAAGGCACCGCTGAGCTTTAGGTGCGGGCCTACTACTGAAGCGATTTACAGACATTTTACCGCTGACATACCCCCAGATTATGTAGTTGGTCTTGACATTTTTCGGCCAGGAAAACTCTCCAAATATAACTTCATCTCCTTTAGCGACGATTTCTTTTTTCTGGATGTTATACTGACGGAGAACACTCAACACATCCGCCATCTTCACTTGTCTCTTGATGTAGTGTGTTTGCGAGGCCCCCAGTTATCAACATGATGCGGCCTCGCAGGATGCCTGATCTGACTCAAACTTTTTTTTTTGACCATTTCCACCCCAACGCGAGCAAAACACACATTTTCTCAACTTGTGACAGGCTGAATTAAATATGCGCCGTTGCAAAACGTTATTATTCATTTTGACTGGTTTGTCTGTCCAATAGCACGCGCGCGCGCGCGCACACACACACACACAGTACTGGTAGGGTCCCTGTACCTTGCTCAAGGACACTTCCACTGCATGGACACTTGAACACAGTCTCTATTATGTATTCACAAGAATGTCAGTAAGGTGTAGAAAGCCAAAATCACAACAACATTTGAAGAGCAGCAAGGTGTTTATTAGGGGTCTTCATCGCAACTACAGTCGAGTACTTGCATGTTAAGCAAACTGGATACAACAGACGATATGATCAGAAAAAAAGTTAGGCATGGTGGTAAAACACTTGTGAACTACCATACCTCATAATAGCTATCTCTCATTCCAGACTTTCAACTACAAACGTATCAACGATCACTTTACACAAATATTTCTTTGTAAGGAGTGATTTACATCAGAATGAATGATCAGTAACAACTTTATTGAATGTGGTCTCATGACTATAACAGCATTTCCATTTTGCCAAATGAATTGGTCCCTAATACTAAAACTCTGTAAGCAGTGTGTGTTTATTCTGTGAAACAGAATAAGTGTACTTTAAATCTCTTCTGTTACAGGTTTTATAAAAGTACATTCAATTAATTTTGTTCCAGGAAGGTGGCATTTATCAGTTACTTTTTGCATACCAAACATTCTTACATCAAAAATACATAAACATGTGCTAGCAGATTCAGTCCTGCTAGTTAACAATTATTAACTAGCCATGATACAGTTACATACAGTAAACCGACTTACAGTCCCAAACCTTGGCATTATTGGTCAATTCCAAATATTCCCCCAAAAATGTATCATCACATTTAAGAGCACCAAGGGTATTTTCTGGTTGACAAAACTCAACAACAGCAGAACAGACAGCGCAGTTTTAAAATAAAACTGGCTTAGGGGAAAACAAGTGTTATCACAAAAACTTAAATTGTAGGTAGGCTAAAGAGAACAGTTTGAATGGAATTCTAGACACTAACATTACTATTAAAAAAACATTTACTGATCAAAAAAATCAAAGAAAAGTCATCAGAATACATTGTAGTCTTTTAACTTTTAGTGCTTTGTCTCATTTCTTCTCTCTTAGAGTATACATTGTAATCATTTATAATAATGCTACATAAAACAGAGGGACCGGCTTTCATATTTAAAAAGGTGCACTGTGTAGTTTTGGAAATACAATTTAATCAGAAGAGAATGATCTTTATTGACTGATTTTTTATGCCTTAACAATCTAAATAAAACTCTTCGTTTTCATGACTGAATAAACAAACTGACCTTAAAAGGACAACACAATTTCATACTCTTTTACTTTGTTCATATGTGGCGGACCCTGCCACCTTCCTAGCTTCAAACTATGTTCTGGGGACCTTATTTTCCTCTGAGAACAGCTTGTTTATTCAGTTATGGAAAAAATAAATATTTCTGAGTTTGTATTATTACCTCATTTATATATTGTAATAATTAGAATTCTTAGTTTGAATTTCTTCTCCTAAACAACATAGTGCTCCTTTAAAATGCCTCTACTATCACATCAAACCGGCTAAAAATCATATCATAGAAGCATACTAGAAACTATAGTAAATCCCCATAAAATAAACCTACAGTTAAACTAAGCCTCTAACATTCTGACTTTTATACTGTTCCTCTTATAATCTGCAATCGTCGTGTTATAAATTAGTGGAATTTATTGTTGACTGGATTAGTGTCTCACCAGGTACCATCGAAGCACTAAACAGCTCATCATACTATGCACTGTTTGCCCTCTTGACAGCATGATATGCAAAGACATATCGGGTCTTATCACTTCCTCTTCACATTTCAGAAAAAAAATATATGCACATAACATCTTTAGAGTCTTGTCCAGCCCGCTGGACACTTTGTCAATTGAATTGTCAGTGACATAATACAAAAAGAAATTGGAATTGTAAATGTCAACATCTTTTGGATTAGTGCTGTTTTAGGGCACTCTACATGCTAAGTGAGCCACGTTGGTCCACTTTGTGCCTTCTCTTTGTACTTTAACCACTTAATGCAGAGACAGTCCAAATACATGATCAGATCAGATCCTGGGCGACGTTACGAATGACGCTCAAAGCTCCAAGGTCGAAGCCACAGATGCTCAGTAAACCCCTGTCCTCTGTGTCTGCGATGGCGTGTCCAGTGGAAGTCAGCCCACACATTACCATCTTGGAATTGGCTCCTGTTTTCTGTTGAGAAAAAAGTTTTTTTGCCTTAATTGTTCGAGCACAAAACATTTGTATGTATACCAGGGTTCCCACACCTATTCCACAGTCAAATTCAAGCACTTTTCAAACATTTCCAGGGTGGATTTTAAGCTTTTCAAGAACCTTACAGCTCTGGTACATTAAATCATATTATATATATAAATCAAAATATATACATATATGCACACACACACACTCAAAATGATTATTTCATTACTAGTTACTGTGCTATAAACCAAAATCATTTGTGACAGCATTCTACAGAAGATGATCAAATTAAAGTTTCCTGCTTCAAAACATGTCGCTTTTCAATAACTAATACTTAGCATAGTGCTGTATATAACCTGGCTTTTTAATTATGAAAGCAATGCAGTTTCAATTTCAAGTAATTTCAGGAACTTTATCCCAAAAAACATTAAAACTAAAGTGTTTTCAAGGATTCCAAGCACCTTCACAAACCCTGGTATGCCCACATCAATTTAAAATTCACGCTTAATATGTCTGTTCCTCATGAAAAGCCAAATGACAATGCTGACTGTATTGTGAGTCTTTACCAGTAACAATTGGTAGGACCTAGCACCGTGCGCATATCCAGTAACTATCATGTTATTGCAGAAAACTGATTGTGACCTATCATGTCCATCAAACATGGCGGCAAATAATATCACATTATTGGTCGAAATCATGATGATGTGACATTTGTTGGGGTTACGGTTAGGGTAATTGTGCAGCCCCATGCACGTGATGTCTGAAAGTAACTGGACGGGTCAAATGCCATAACATTTTTGAAATTTAGAGCACAGGTATCAGCTTTAATATAAATGTGAAAAGGAACCTCGAATAGCAAATTAATTCTACTGAGTGTTTGTGTGTGAAACAGTCTTTATAACAGTGGGGCATTATTCAATTAACCCCCCCAAGCAGACAAGAATGAATGAATGTACTTGTCTGTGCTTCCTTAGAGACTCCACTGGGCTGGCAGTGAACGCCCACAATGGGTTGTTGGTCAGAATGATGAACATATCTACTGCTTTCCCATTCTCCATGGCCCATGTGATGGGAAGGGTGCAGTCTGTGCTCCCACCAGGGATCTGGAAACAGACAGTGGGGTTAAAAAAAAAGATCAGAAACTGAGTTCAAGAGCAAGACATGTTCAGACAGAACAAAAAAAAAAAATCGAATTACGCATTCATGATTGTATGCTCAGGGACCTCTTGCGGTTGCGGTAATCCCTCCAGTTCGATGTGAAAACTGACAATATTTTTGAAATACAACTGAATTGTCCTTTATACATTTAACTCGAAAGTTGTTGTTGACTACATACAGGTGTAGGCTTACCTTAACGAGTTCAACTGTTGCCTGTGCGAGAGTCATGTCAGCAGTGACAGAGCACGGAACCAAGGCTCCTTCAGAGTAAGCCAGCACATGTGTGTCCGCCTCTGTCCTTGCAAAAATCTGTGTCAGTCACAAAGGTAGAAAGCCAAACATGACATCACTATTCATTAAAATTCATCTCGCTCTCATTCGCACATGTACAATGCTCCAAAAATAAAACAAATACAAAAATTATAATGCTCAGAATCATCATTGTGATGACATGTCACTCAGCTAATGCGGCCTGGAGGCCCTTTGGACTAAGATAATCGCAATGCGGAAGGAATTTTGCAGGAATCCACAGTATGTACAAACAGACCAATTCCTTGAACCAGATGTCCTCCAAAGACGGGGCGGTCTGAGCCCTGCTTACAGACGCAGCTGTTCCAACTGGAGCAACAATTACCCACACACTGTCTGTGTAGCCATCCAGAATTATCCTACCATAGTAATAGCTGCAGCAGCGACAGCAGTGCTGACTGAGGACCCTGGGACAATGCTGCTCAGTGATGTGCTCACGTCCACCGCCACTACGAAGCGTTTACCTACAGGCTCCACATTCTGGGGACAAAAAGAGAGGTTGAATGTTAGCGAATGCTACTGGCTACACACTTCTTTGATGGTCTGTTCGAAGCTGTGACAATAAAAAGAACCTACCATAAAACTCTTGTAAAAGGCAGAGTCCAATGCTTTGAGGATGCTGCTGTCTGGCTCCCATTTTGTTTTACCTTGATAGCCTTGGCCTCTTTTGTAGTTTTCAGAAAACAAGAGTATGCTATAAGGGTGGATCTTTGCCTAGTGGTTTCAAAACAGACATTAAATACTTTAAAACACTGACTTCAACTTATTTGAAACACAACAGAAAAAACATAGAATGGTAGAAAATAATAAGAAACATCTCCTACCTTTTTTAGTGTTGCCTCATTCTGGATTCTGTCACACACTGCTTGTGTGTCCGAGCTCCCTTGTTCAAGAATTTTGTTTGACGTCATCTTACCCAGACACCTCAGCAATGAGTGGAGAGGCATTTCCTTCAACAAAGCTCTCCATACCTCAGAAAAAAAAACACAAATAGAAACACACATCAGATTCAGGACAAATTATTCTAATAATAATTTTGTCTTTATTTCTTCCGTTGTCTGCTGGGAAATAAAAGTGTAGCCAGCTCCAACATATAACCATTACCAGTGTTTACCAGTTGCTGATTACTATGACGACAAAGACAGGTCTGAAAATAGTCCTGCAGTTAAATCTCCATGACAATAATGATGACTTGAAAACACACAAAACACTCACCTGTTTGGACTTCAGGTGGTCTGTCAGCAGCTGTTCCCTCTCCAGTTTGTGTTCCTCTATTAAATTGATGACCTCGGTTTCATCACAACTGTGCTTGACCTTCTCCACAACTTCAAGATACGAAAACACTCTGACGACCTCTTCTGAATTCTCTTTGTCCGCGTATGCAGCCTGGACTTCTTTCCATCCTTTTGTTACATATTTGCTGATCAAGGCGATAGCTGAAAACACAAAGGTATGACCATTATAGTCGTAGTTGAGGGGTATTTCTTTTCATCTAAGTCACAACTCAGGATTGAAATGTACATCTTAAGGCTGATCAATGGTTGCACGTATGCTCTAAACAGAGCCTACGGCATTGTAAGCATTAGTATATGTGCGCTGACATGTAAATCTGGTTGTAACTCGGTAAACACACTGACCTCTTTGGCTCACAGCTGTGTCTGTAGCCTAGGCAGAGTGGACCGGTTGAATGTCCGCACGGATGGCTGCCCTTCCAAAAAAAATGAGCTTGGACACAGGATTTGGTTTCGACAAGGCAGCGTTTTTTCGCCACCGAGCTAGTGGAGGGGCAGCTCACCCTTTGGACATCCGGCCCATCAGCTCTCTCTGACCCAGAGACACTCCAGAAGCAGTGCAACAGCCGGCCAGTCATACAAGGTCGGTGTGTTTACTGGGGGAAACTGCATGTTATAATCTCCTGTTTAGCACCGCATCCAAGCACCAGAGAAAAAGCCAGAAATATGTAGCTACCAAGCTGACCAATCAAAGTCGCTGCAGTCTGCGTCTCTGCAAGATGCAGATATAATTTTGAGGGAGGCGCATGTCAGGTTAGTCAGGACAGTTTTACAACTGTAGATGGTGAGGTCAGATATAAACAGATAGTTCTTACAATACAGTGCCAATGCCATAAATAAGAAGCTGGTAGAGTCATGCTTTTGTTTTGTTATTTTTTTCTTTTTAAAGACACCCATTTACCAACAACACAGGACAAAACGTGAGTGTATTTACTTGTTTAGTCTACAATGGAGACGGCTGCCAGCCTGAGTAGATCGCCAGTCAGCCTTCATTTTCCCCGGGAGATTTCATGCCCCTCGGCTGACAGGACTGCATAGTGAGGTTTATAGGGAACCAACCTATAGCCATATATTCTAGAGCCATTACATTGCGCAATCAACATGTCAGATCTCTATTAAACTGTTATTTTGCCTAACTTGTTTATTCCTGCTGATCCAGAATCCACAAACACTGC
Source organism: Lagodon rhomboides (assembly GCA_039737535.1). Taxonomy (NCBI): domain Eukaryota; kingdom Metazoa; phylum Chordata; class Actinopteri; order Spariformes; family Sparidae; genus Lagodon; species Lagodon rhomboides. Next base: position 8,211,111 of record CM077797.1, read on the forward strand.
ACAGCTACTGCAAATTATATAACAAGGTAAAAGGTTTCTGAAAATATGACAGTAGTTTAGTAGTAATGACAAGGCATATTTCTACCAAAAAATAAAACCTCTACAGATAATTAGTGAAAAAACAATAACACAGATTTCTGTTAATACGTTGTTATTTAATGCAAGGCATGGATGATATTTTGCACCATTCCCCCTAAACAGTTGCGTATATCGTTGGTCTGTGTACACTCACCTTCATTAGCTGGTTTTGTGTGAGAGAGCCTGAGCAGATCCTGGTGCGACCATCCCTCTCTCTGTTTACATTTGGTCACAGCCGCAGCCAGGCTCATGGCATCTTGCTCATTGTACCAGTCAGACACCGCTTTCCTCAGGGCACGTCCCCAAATCCCGCACTTCATCCCCTCTTTCAATTCCTTCTTGTTCTGGATGACAGCAAACAGGTGGGCAGGGTCCCGACATACTTCCTTCAGGGCTTTGAACGCCGCCTGTCTGGTCTTCAGCTCGGAGTGCTGGGAGCACAAAGCCAAGGCGAAAAAGGACGGGCCGAGTCTGACAGCTCGCCCATCCTGAGTGAACCTTTTTATCTCCTCCACCACCTCAGCACCTCGACCCTCCTGCAGCAGCGACAGCAGAGCTCCAGCGCTCTCCGTGCCGACTTGACCCTCCTCTCTGGCAGTGTAGACATCTCCCTCTGAGCCATAGCAGAGGAAGCGACACAGTCTGGCCTTGTCGCTGACTTCCCATGGACAACCACCACCTGTTGAGTTCAGGGTGTGGTTGCTCGATGAAGATATGGTAGTACTTCCCGATGGCTCCATTGTAACGCTGGAGAAGGCCTGGAACAGACAGTGGTACAGGGGAATTTTAGTAACATTAATATTCAAATCCATTAGTTGATACTTGAAATGTACCGTAGCCACACATCAGATCAAACTGACACCAATCAAAACAACAAGTGGATAAATGTACCAACCACAGCTGAGATTTAAAGGGAGTTAATTTCCCATTCAGGATATGGAGGATGCTGGTGTGGGATAGGACCCGGGCAGCATGGGAAATTGCTCATTATGCAACTTGGCAAAGCCCCAAATAAAACGCCATCCGTTTGAGCTCCACTGGAGTACTGTCGAGATTAATATCCAAACAGAGAGCCTCCATGAACACAAGATAACGTTGACTTCGCTGGTAACACTGCTATTTAACTCAATGCATCGGTGCGCCGACAGAAATAACTTAAAGCCGATTACAGGACATGATGATACACCTGAGACTGATACGAGCCCCACTGAGCTCCAAACACCGGATAGTAGAAAAACATAACTGCTAACTAGCTAGCTATGCTTTAGTGAGCTAACGTTACCAGTTCAGGTCTGCTATCGGTTACTTAGGTAAGCTAGCAAAGGAGGGCGGTCTGGACAAGGCGAAGTTAGTTAACGTTAGCCAACTGGCTTAGCCGAGTTTAACTATAGTGATGGTAAATAAGAACCTGGTCAGTCGTTTAACAAAAAATAACCGACCTACTCCTGACGTTTCTCAGCTACAGCTCTATTAAAGTGTTCGCCCTCTGCTCTCATCTGACCACCAACTATAAAGTCGCAAATCTGAGCTTTTTTCCTCGCCGGACACCGGACAGCTGAGTTAACTAACGTTAGGCGGCTTGATGCAGCTCGCCTGGGATGGGCAGCGGGCTAACTCCCTAGCTCCGCTAACCTGGACTAAACTGAGTCGGCTCAGCTGCACACATGCCGTGTTTGCTAATCATTTCGACCAACAGTGACATTACATATAAGGCTACATGAACTTACCACAATATATGTGCACAGTGCTCAAGTTTTTGATGTCAGCTAGCTAGATGGAAAGAGGCCTCCCCTCTGACCGTCAGCGAGACAACAAGGGGCGGGGCCGCAATGGGTGCTGGGATATGGAGTGCCCATGGAGCCAGAACAGTGACAGTGAACTGTGGCATTGAAAGTAACAATTGTCATTGAAAACAAAACCTGAACGAACAGAGGAGACATCCACACCGAAACATGTGTAATGGCACTGAAACAAATTACATTGAAAAATAAAACACAGACATTAAAAATCATGTCATTTCATTTTGATATTTTGGGAGGTTTTGACGTGTTTTTCAATTGCAGTCTTTGGATTTGTTTTCCCTTCATATCTGTTTTCTTTTGTTTTTTTCAGTGACAGGATTTTTAGGGTGTCAAAGGGGCCAGGAGAGTGTGATAGCTACCAGCATTTCTGGTCTGAATCTGAATCTGAACACCAGTGGCTTTCATGAGTTCACCTTAAACTGCCTATAGGAGTTTTTCCTGTAGACCCTGACACTAGACTCAAAGAGACCCTGCGCTCGTTTGCTAGAGCTGCCCTGCCTCAGAGACACTGCATCTCCCGACAGCCACAGTAGAGGTGTGTCTACTGCGGGCAACTATGGCTCACAGTCCGCTGCATCAGCTCCACTGATGGCCACAGGTTAGCTTCATTTCACTTTACACCGGGGTTACAAGGTCATAAAACATTGTTTTTGCATCTGACAGCTTAATTCGCTCATAAGGCTGATTTCTGTGCAGAGTAAAAAACATCATTACGCTATTAAAGGTAATAATATTACAGTGTAAGAATACCAAAGTGAAACAAGCAGGCTAGAAGGCTACAAGCATATATTTCAGAGGACTTCAGTGGTTCTCCCATTGTTTCCTCTTTATTCATTCAGAAGTGGTGGACCACCACAATAACAAGTCAGCAGCAGGTAGCGGTTATGCTGGGTATGTGTTTTCTCTGTTAGTTTTGAGTATGAGTTCGACAGAAGGCCAATTCTTACATAGTGCACCTTTAAGCAATCAACATTAGAAAAAATTATACCAAACAACCAGAATCACCTATTAGACCGTTTTTATTACCTCTTACCACAAAACATGGATGCGACTGATTGTTTTTTTTTTATGCCTAAACAAACTAAATAATGAAATCTTCATACTGTTTTACTTTATTTATAGTTGGTGGACCCTGCCATCTTTCTATTTTCATAGTGTTCTTGGACCTTATTTTTCTCTGAGAACAGCTTGTTTATTCAGTTTTGGTGAAAATGTATTACCTCACTGATATTGTAAGTATTAAAAATCTGTGTTTTAAATTTCTTCTCCAAAACAACACGGTGCCTCCCTTTAAGAAGCTGGAGCTTATTTCAGCCATGGGATTCCGAACAGACTGGAACCCCGGAGGAACCCCTCTTTAAAATGACAAACTGTTTATTCGAGGGAATCGGTGAGGCTAAGTGATCTACAGCAGACTTTCCGTATTCGACATTCCTGCTGGTTAGTGTTTGTGTTTTTGTGGTGAGTGTGAAATCAAGCAGAGAGCAGTCAGGGTTTTCAAAAATGATCACCAAGCCTTCACAAATGAAACAACACAGGTTATAATAAATATCATTATTATTGTCACAAAAGGTGTTTTTTCTCATTATTGCACACAACGTTTATCACCTACTGCGACCGATCCAGCAGCTCAGAATGTAATTGTAGTTGTAGGTTTTCTCAGTCACCACTAGGTGCCAGTAGCATATCAGCTGTACACTGGATGCATTTTTATCACACACACACGATGACATAAATAGTTTTGCTGTTCAGTTAATGAGTCCTTGCAGCAGTTTAAACTATATGTGTGAATTCACCACAGATTATACTTCATATGATAAATACACGTCACAATCATTCACATTTTTATAAATATTGTTCAAGCTCAACAATCCTGCAGTCATTTACATTTCATCAGCCGAAAGTTCACGTATTACTTTCGGTGACGTCCAGTGTTCACTGTGCACCAGATGCCACCTCCTGCGGTGTGTTATGTCCGTTACACTGGGACAGCTTTGAGTCTTGTCAGATGTTATGTTGTTGACATTCTGAAGGAAGGGGAAGTGGCTCCACCTGTGCCTGTCGACACCGCTGTCTCAGTCTGTGCCCGTGCAACACTCTGCAGCATCCACGTGCGCAACGTCAGTCCTCGTGCAGAGATAGAGCTCACTCTGCAGAATGATTGGTTTTGAATCATGCTGCATTAGATCTCCGGTGCTCTTTATCTTAAAGGCCTTTCTGTGCCTCCCAGGGCCTCTCGGCTTAGAAGTTGCATCAAAAAGGACTTTGTATTGCTCTGACTGGATGAAGCGTGGGAAGGAGCCGTTCTCCATCAGGCTGTAGATTTTCCTCTGTGCCACAACAAAACATGATGGACTCGGCTGCTGGAGACTCTGGCTGATGATCTCTCTTGTGTAGAAATCTATGTTGACCTGCAGAGACATGTTAAGCAAAACACAGCTAAAATAACTGATGGCCGCTGTTCCAGTTTAGACATTTATTATATACACAGTATGTGTATCTGCCACGTGCATCGTTGCCGCAATCAGAACGTTACTATTTAAAACACTGGCTGCCGTGTTAAAGGTGCACTCTGTAGTTTTGGGGAATACATTGGGATCAGAGGAGATTGATCTTCACTGACTTTTTATGCCTAAAATCAAATAAACAAACTCTCTTTGCTTTCGTGACTGAATAAACAAACGGACTAAAGGACGACACAATTTCATACTGTTTTACTTTGTAATATGTGGCGGACCCTGCCACCTCTCTGGCTTCAAACAGTATTCTGGGGACCTTATTTTCCTCTGAGAACAGCTTGTTTATATTAATAGAAAAAATAAATATCTGAGTTTGTATTATTACCTCATTAATATTGTAAATATAAATAAAAGAGAGTTTGAATTTCTTCTCCAAAACTACATAGTGCCCCTTTAATGATTCAGGTCAGTAACCTATTGAACCTTTTTCTCCAAACAAACAAAACAAAAAAACAAATGCACTCATTGTCACATACTTGACATGCACGGAATGCCGACGTGCAAACTATGATTTCCTCATGCTAACCTTGTATCTTGGTTTTGGAGTTTCTTTTTTACCTGTTTGGGAGAGTCGGCCTCGATGAACTCCTCATAAATACTTGCTGCTTTCCGTGTCAGCTCCTCTTGACTGTCGAAGGACTTGAAGTCTTCGCAGGCGAGCCAGAAGTCCAGATTTTCCTCGCAGAACTCCGATTTCAGAAAGTCCCGAAATGCTGATTGTCCACCTTTACACACAAGGGAACATAACGACATCATGAGGACAACAGGCAACAACCAAGATATTAGTTTTGAATTGCTCGAAGTAAGAGGGAAATTACGTTTCCGCGAAAGTAGTGCCTCCAGAGATTCTCCCAGTAGGCCTGCTTCATTTGTTTCCTGTCTGCAGACGAGGGAAAAGGAAGATTTGTTAGCATTTTAAATAAAACATTAGACGGCACAATATTAATACGCAGCATGATTAAATAAAAAGAACACCTGTTGATTTTCCTCCACGGCACTGGACTCTGGATGAACTTATGCATTCGGGACTTCCACACATTATGTCTACAAGAGAAGTTAACAGTAGATGTGTTAAGAAAGTCTGACCGCACCAGTTGTGTAAAACACTGCATTGCGAGTGAGACATACTGTACTTACGTCGTCTTTGTTTCGTGGAGGCCCAAAGATGTATTCGAGAGCCCATTCATTGTTGATCTTGACTTACACTACCTCCTTTGTGAATTATATATAATTCCACAATATCTCTCTGTAAGCGCGATGTTCTCAATCCCCTGAAATATTCTTCCATAGATTTTCCGCCAGGTTTTCCAACCTCGCAGCCTCACCCCTGGATTCAGACAGCCTCCTTCCACCGATGAGGTTTAAAGCCGGAGTGGGAATCCGTCTGTGATGTCAAGACACCACGTTTCTCCCGGAGCCTAAGGGTCTCAGCACTTTCGTTCCCTCCCTTGTGTCTCGCTATCTTTAACCTCTGCTGACATTCAGACTGATCGTTACATCATGAGAAGAAGCCACATGAATGCTCAAAGTGCGTCAGACCTTGTGCTCTTCCTTAATTTATCACAGCACCCATCACATTCTCCTCGGTTAAGTGCATTACGTTGGCTTTTGAAAGTCGTCCAGCGTCTTCGTTATTTAACTCGCCATTCAGGTCTGTGCTATTCTTAGTCACAGGTCAACAAGTCACAAGTTTGTTTTGGCAGTTCGGCTTTTTGGTTGCTGTTCCGTGTGTGTGTCTTCCTTTCCCATTTTCCAGATTACCTCCCCTCCGCCACCACTGTTAGTTCTTCATTGTTTCGGCATTTTTTTTTTATTTCACCCTTCTGAAAATGCTGTTTATGTCATGACGACACAAGAAATTAACAGCATTTTCGACTTGTAGATAAAGAAAGGACAACGCGGTTTCATACTGTTTTAGTTTGTTTATATGTGGCGGACCCTGCCACCTTTCTAGCTTCAAACAGTGTTCTGGGACCTAATTTCCTCTGAGAACAGCCCGGTTATTCAGTTACAGAAAAAAATAACTATTTCTGAGTTTGTATTACTAACATTGCAACATTTTAAATTCTGAGCTTGAATCATTACTCCAAAACTACATAGTGCCCCTTTAGAATATACATATTTACATATATGAAACTGTCATTTTGAAAGTGATAGTATTGTCACTGGGATGTCGGAAGCTGAGATATGGTGAAAGCTGTTTTCTAGAAGGGACAATCCAATATCAGCTGAAGTCACATCAGTGACTAATTGGTATTGGTTAAGGTTCAAAGGCCCAATCTGTAAAGTTTGACCACTTAAATACAGTTACAGTGTGTTTAAACATTATTAAACATTATAATTGGAGTATATCTAAAATATTGCTTACGAGCTGTTTGCATAAAGTAAGACAAACAGAGATTTAGCTGTTGATAGCATTAACGGAGGTCTGAATAGGCTTAATTATGGATATTTTATTTCAGTGCACACTCTCTTTGGGGCAAAAGCAATTACTCTCAAATAAATCACTTCAGTTACTTTCTCCCCGCTCAGATAAGTGCCTCTTTAGAATTTAAAGAGTAGCAGCACTTTAGCAGATAAGCAAACACTGGCCGAGACCATCCGCACCACAAGGTCACAAAATGAAGACGGACGCTCGTACCACTAGAAATTCAGTTAATGAGATCTTATAATTAAGATTTCACCGTTATGAATAGCCTAGTAAAGGGAGAAAAGATATGATGGGAGCGAATATGCAGATTGGAAGGAGCGAAATCAACCTGTTTCTCTTCTTTTCCTCCATATTCAAAGGGGCTCTGTGGAACGTCTGTGTTGTGCTGGAAGCTGGTCGTGTACTTTAGCGGACTCCGTTTCTAATCTAATGTTTGCTAATGTGGCTATCTGCTATCTGCCACAATCCGCTCACGTGTGGCTTGTAAATGGCTCGTTGTTAGATTGAGCTTCTTAAATTTACATAGTTATTCATCTGATGTGTTGAGGTTCTACATGTGTTGAGGGATGCAAAGTTGGAGGAGATGGGTGTGGAGAAGGAGCACACACAAATCTTTCTTTGATTCCTTTGGAAGTAGTTATTATTATGAATAATAACTTAGAAAATGGCATAATAATGCTAAAAGAGGGCACTTTCGCAGGCAATCACCCCGGTCCACCAGCGTCAGCCTGCTATGATGCTCGTGACAGTCTTAACATCTGCTAATCAGGTAATGTTTACCATGTCAACCATCTTAGTTTAGCATGCTAGCATGCTTACATCTGCTAATTAGTACTTAGCACAAAGTACAGCTGAGGTTGATGGGAATGTCTCCAGTTCTGAGGGTGTTTGGTCAGAAGCCAAAGTAGCCTATTGGACAAAATAAAGTTTGACCTGAAGATGGCCCCAGAGAAAGTGACAGCAAGTACACAGCAATCCATCCAACAGTTGTTGAGACGTTTAACTCAAAAACATGTTGAAAGATAAGGGGACCAACACTGTCATGAGCTACGTTGTCTCAGAACAATAAATGTCTATACAAAATGTAATGGTAGCAACCAACAGACCGAAAGCAGCCACACCACTAGCAGGGCTGAAAATGTTTTGGTCACAAGCGAAGAAAACTGAAAAACTGAAATTTTAACTGTTAGGTAGTGATAGTCACGGCTCACTGTTAGAATTATTGTGTTGTCCTTTTTCTGGCTGTTTATCAAAAACATATTAAGGCTCATCTGTCTCTTTGTTAGGACGTCTTTAGTATGATCAGAATGTGCATGCGGTAGGACTGTTCTTTTAATAGACTCTGAGAGTTAAAAATAAAACACAATCAGCATCTGAATGTGGGCTTTGCAGTGACTGGAATGTGAGCTGTTGAACACAACGCCATCGCGAGATGCTATCACACAAACCAAACAAAACCGGTCTGGACGAGACTGAACTTGAACTCACCACTGAAACTTGAACTTACTGCACACAAATTTGCGTGTGATTTATAGGAAAAGGCTGCGCTGTGTGGAAAAGGAAGTAGCAGTGAGAGTGGCCTCACAGCCATCCAAAAGTGAGCTGTAAAGTTTTTATAACCTGAAGCTTGAATGCTAGAAAAAGGGCACGATACAGTTGACCTCGTGTTCTTTGAGTAAGCCTTTATCTTAAGCAGTATAACTGATCCTGCGGCATTAACAATAAAACCATGCACATAGTAGACCCTCCTTCAGCTGTAATATTTGTTAGTAACTTTAATCCTTTAGATCGACAGCAGTGGCCATTAGAGCAAACTCAGCCCTGTTGCCATATTGAAATTTTAGATTTTTCTTAGGTTTGAGATCTCTATAAACCACAGACACATTCAGAAATGACGTGTACCCTATCACTAATTTTTACAGCACTTGTCACATTCAAATATCAATGTATATGAGCTGACTTTCATGACAGGAGGCGGAGGGGATGGTGGCGGCATGCCAGGGCAAGATGTTTGAGACGCTATTTAACGTTTGTAAGTTGGAAACCGCTGGATATTTTGAACCGGACGTCAAGACATTATCCAGCCACGACTGTGATGACAGAACCAGGTCGGCCAAGACATGACCTTAACTCAAACAAGTGGATTTTGTGTTACAACCTAACAGGATTGCGGAACATGGTCACAACATAAACCTTAAGAAATGTAAAGTTGCGACATGAAGAAGAGTTGCAGAGTTTCAACATACTCATGGTTTGCATAAATATATGTTGCAAACATTTCTGGGGGGTTTTCATTTGGGTTCAACAAATCAGTTAAAACCTCCTGTCCAAAGCAATCAGCTACTTATAAACTCATATTTATGTGTATAATTAAATATGCTGTCTGTCAAATATAACTAGTACTAGATTTTATTCTTTTTTTAGTATGAATCATTTTTGGAGGCCTGGATACAAATATATGGCTATTGATAAATGGCAAAGAAAAACAAAGAAAAAAACTGTACAAAGCAAAGAAACATAATTTTGTGAAGCAGAAATGTGTTTTTTGGGTCATATGGAAGCCCATTGCAAGATGGCACTGCATAGCGTTACGCTGCAGCGCTACTCTAGGTAACGCTACATTACAAACGGCAATGGTTTGGTTAGGTATGGGCACAAAACAGACTTGGTTAGGCAAAAAAAAAGACTATGCATCGTATGTAATTTCTGCTGCCAGGGGGCTCTCAATCAAAACAACACAAAAGACACAAGTAGTGTGGGATCATGGGAGCTGGGGTCTTTCGTTCAACAACCACCGTTACTGATGTAAATCTGTAAATGTTGTTTGAAAGCACAGACACTGTATATCATATTTTTAAGAGATGCCAGCTCATCTCATGATTATGATTTAAGCAAAATCAACAAATCAAGAATGAGACCGTTATAGAACGCCAGACTCTCCTTTTCTGCCTCACACAATTATTAAACTTCACCTGACTCGAAAGTCGTGAATTAATCTATTAAGCACGAGTTGAAAGCATTGCTGTTACGTGAGATGATACGATTTTGTAGGCCACATGATTCATTATTAAGGTCATTGCTGAGGAAGTAGTGTAAACACAGGCAGGGAAGCAAAACTGAATATCTAGGTCTGCTTTTGCATGAGCGTCACACCATTACCTACATAGAAACCCGGTTACTTTTTGATGTACGAATAAAACTCATCAGAGTGGGTCATCCTCATCTTTGATCACTGTCATCATCATTTTAAGCTTTAATCGTCTACGCACAAATAATTCAGGCAAATCTCGCAGCATATAAAACTGTGTTATTCTAAATTAAGAAGTTATACAACCCCTAATATACATTGGATCTAAATATAGAGCCTGGATTTACATGACTGCAGTCATTCGGGTATGCTTTAGATCAGTTTTTACAGCTCTGGCAGCCAAAACCAAAGTTGAAAAAAGTTTCACAACTTTCCGTCTACATTTCACATCAGGTCAGCATAATGACTAAGTGGTTAAATGGTAGTTGCATCGCTGGGTTTAATATGTTTAAATGATTGCTTACATGTCAAAGGGGCATTTTCCCCTGTGTGCTCTAGCTTCCACTCACAGTTTCAATACCTGCAGGTTGGGTGGGCTAGAATAGATGTGATAGATTTAAGACCTAACCTTAACCCTGATACTATATTTTGCCCTGTGGGTAAAGACAGTGAGAAAAATACCTGTTACTAATCCTGTATTCACAGATGAGGTTTGACATTTGACGGCTGGCGTGTGCTATATAGTCAGTCCTGCTTTCAGTTTAAAATGCAAATCAAAAATACGGACAGTACACTCTTTTTGGTTTTTGGCCATGTTTGCAGCATGACTCGACGGATGGCAATGATGGCCGATCCATCACCTCGGTCCAGACCGAACTTCCAACTGACTTGAGTGATCACCTGACTTTTCCTCAAGCAACACCTGCACATTGACAGTTTTGGCCTTTAAGTATCTTGACAGCTTTTGGGTTGTTACGAAAATTGTAACAGACATTCATTTCCCCTGCATTGTTTTGTTCTAATATCATTGTCCCTGTCAGGATGAATTGTAATAACTTTCAGAATCTCTTGACCTTTTTTCATTTACTGCCACCATCAGTACTTGGTTTAAGATCCAGTATATGCAAAACTAATGGCAATTCCCATCAGCCTCAGTGGTTCTTTGTGTTTATCATTAATTAGCAAATGTTCCCAATGCATACTAACATGCTAAATTAAGATGGTGAGTATAGTAGACATGCTCAACATCAGTTAGCACAGCTATTTTGAGCGTATTCGCATGCTGATGTTAGCGTTTCGCTGGAAGCACGGCAGTGCAGTGAAGTACAGTTCACAATGGCACAGCCTCACTGAGCCGCTAGCTCTTGTCTCTGTTTACTGTGAGCTTTGCTGATTCAGACCCTACAGTATGTCAGTGATGGAATCTAACTAAGTACTTTTACTCAAGTACTATAAGTACAGTTTTGAGGTTCTTGTGCTTTACTTAAACATGTCCATTTTATTTTTTCTAATGCTTTACTGTCAAAAGTACATTTAAGAGGCACTACATTTATTTGACATATTACTTATTTGATAACATTCACAGAGTGAATTCATCTGACCCCTCATGAGGTTGCCAGTTTGTTATAGATAACGGCACTAACGCTGACTATCATTAGCTAATGTTAACATCACTCATGCTAGCTAGCTAACATCAGGGCAGTATAGTCTGCTGGCTGTAACTGTCGCCCAGAAATCAGCCATTTAAAAAAAAAAAAATCCATAAACTGGCAATTTACTCTTGATAAGATGAAACACATTTACCACATGACACCAACCTTCACTATTGGCTGACAAATCTTGATAGAAACTGGAACCAAGAGAAGTCTGCCTGGCTGATCAGAGGTCAACCCACACTATACAGTATACATACTGCACATGTAAATATATGTTTACTTTTCTTTGACTTATACTTTTGATATTTGAACATTTACTGCCAGAAAATTACATGTGATGACATTTAATATGAGATACTTCAAGATTTTGGACATTTAGCTGGTTGACTTTCCCTTTTACCAAAGTCATATTCTAGCACCATATCTTTACTTTTATATAAGTATGACTTTGGGTACTTTTTACAACACTGCCCTTTGTGAACCCAACAGTTGTTTTGTTTGTTAAGTGCTGTAATTTGTTTAAATGCTAACAATCATTCCGTTGATGATCTTGTTGTGATGTAATTGGTTATATCACTGAAAGATTTTTTTTTAAACGTCATGTTTGACTGAAATAGATTTTTATCTGGCAAAGAATTTCCACAGCTGAACATTTTTTAACAACCACTGAAATAGACCTGAAACAAAGCCTCCTTTGTTAAACTGGTCGAGCAGCATCACACAGTAATCCAGTGACCTCCTGAATACAGAACCATGTAGTTCAAAAAGGATGACTTCTGTCTTGTGACACACATCATGGCCAAACCTATGGCTTTCAGAGAGGAGGTGAATTTCAGAGAGTGTGTGAAAGTCTGAATGACTGCGAGGTTTATGTAGAGGCTAGCTGTCTTTTACATCAATGATTTGTAGATATGTGTCATGGATTGCGTGACAACTCGAACATCCTGTCTCTCAGATGTGACCTCGATTTTTACTTCTCATAGTCATATGACTAATCAGACGGTGGATCATTGTGTAACTAATAAACAGAGGTGTGCAAATAAGGAAATGATGACCAGACAGGCAGTTGCCACAAACGTCAGTTTGACACCTCAGCAGCATCTGACTTAAGAAACAGCTAACGACCTGTGTGAGAAATATGAAGCTGAACTTACCGTGGTGCCTTTACATGCTGACAATTTATTTCACATTACTGTCCAAAAGCACAAAAGACTTTCAGAGGCATTATTACATCTGTAAGTGAATCTGCCTGTGTGTGTCTGTGTGTGCTTGTGAAAACACAAGGACACAGGAGTGAGATTAAAAGAGGATGTGGTTGAGCAGTTGGGTGTCAACACTTCTCCCTAATTTCTGTAACCTTTAACAGACTGATATGTGATGGGTTCCCACAGAAAAACTTCCTCTATGGGGGTTTCTGTGATATGTATGTACTTTCCGTTTTAAACCTTTCCTGCCGAGCTGAGAGCAGTTCTCGAGGGTGATGTCTGATTGCTACACTGATAATTGAAAGATTGCATAAAACAAAGGCTGAATGAATGGTGGGGAGGGCTTGAAACACATTCAAAAAGCATGAAAGGCCGATGACACATGATGGCTGATGTAAGAACAGATGCTGCGTAGGTGGGAGCATTATTAGTGTAGGTCTGCGGCGCCATTTGTTAACCCTTCAAACCTCGCTGATCTGCATTAAAACCTCATGCTGGGCAGCCAGACACAGTTTAAACCCACAGAACCGTTTCTCTTTCTTATTATAAATTCTTGTGGTGACCTCAAAGTTGCCAAAGACATCCAATGTGCAGGGCTGAATTGAAAAGTGCTTAAAATGATGTACAACGTATCTTGAATCTTTCAACATGACCGAATGGAACAGGAATGGACTGAATGTGTCACTCTGTGGTAACACCTCATACTGTCTCTTCAATGAAAGACACACATTCACTCTTTCTGAGAGTTAGATGAGACAATTTAACATACCAGATATGGTATCACCAACAGCTGGTTAGCTTAGCTTAGCTTAGCACATACACTGGAAACAAGGGGAAGCAGCTGGCCTGTCTCTGTTCAAACATATTCTATGTGTGCATGCTTTCATCAAATTATATATGATGTGTTAATTTGAAAGCTTTAGAAGTGCTGGTAAATAGATTTTGTCACCTCTGGACACAAATAGGCTAGCTGTTTCCAGCATTTATGCTATGCTAAGCTAACTGACTTACTGACGGATAGGCGAGAGATAATGTTGATAATAATAATAATGATAATCTAATGATCTAATACTCAGCAAGAAAACTAAGAAGCATATTTCCCTAAATTGTTTGAAAATAAATGATTTCTTTAAAAGTGTACTGTGTAGTTTTGGGGAAGGAATTTAATTTCTTTAACTAAATAAACAAACTTTCTTCAATTTCATGACTGAATAAACAAACTGACCTTAAAGGACGACACAATTTCATACTGTTTTACTTTATTTATGTGAGGCGGACCCTGATATAGATATTTTTGAGTTTGTATTATTACCTCATGAATATTGTAAATATTATAATTCTGAGTTTGAATTTCTTCTCCAAAACTACACAGTGGCCCTTTAAGTAAAATCCAGAATGTATAAACCTAACAAGGACACATAGCTTCAGCAATGTGAGTCACTGTACACTGTTCATTATTGCAGGAGCATGACTAAGTATTCATGCTGAACTGTGCTGCTGTAGGCACTTCTAAACTCACCATAACCACAATCAACCAGTAACACTGAAACCGTGAGTGAATATGTGAATGAATGAATGAATGAATGAATGAATTGGTGACTGAGTTGATGTGTATCGAATGACTGATAGGAACTTGACTTCACTTGTGACTTTCCGCCTATCTAAGAACACATCTTACAGTCAAAATAAATTGATTTCATATAGATATCAATGCAAATATAATATTTTATTAAATATGTACAGATCCATCTAAATATTCACATTCACAACATTTTCACTTGCACTTTTAGCTGTGGGATGCATTTCAACATATAGTATAGCTTATAACAGATTACGATAGTTGTAACACATCAGTTATTTCACTGTGTCAGTAACTTTTAAATGCATAATGCAGCGCATGAAAATCCACATCTGGAGAGCATCTACTTTTCTACTGCTTTAGTGAGATAACAATAACCCTAAGGCGGTGCGCAGGTTAAGCGATCAGCCCGCGCTAAGTGGAAGCTGTTTGTTTGCACCACATACACTTCCTGCTGTCTCTAACAGAAAGTCCCCAGCATTTTCACAGCACAAACGTAGCATCCCTGGAAAGTCCTTTTGCTTTAGCAGGTATTACAGCATTGACTCATGTACTACTGTAGCCATTCTTGGCCTTGACCCATATCCTTTTACAATATACCAGCTGGTTTTGAGCAAACCCTCTTCAGCGTTTTTACAACTGAGCTGCCTTCTTCTCTATTCCACAGTCCAGTGTGGCCATGGTCAACCCTAAAGCATGTCCTCTCCAACTCCAGGAAATGTCTTTGGTACTTGTGGCATTAAGGAATCGCTACCTGTGGTCCCAGGACGAGCAAACACGCAACACAGCTTCTCTCAGGTAGTACAGCATCGGGATTAGCTTCGCAGTCCAACATCTACAAAGATGATGTCTCTGGCATCTAGTTTCTTTACATCTTCACTGATTCTGACGTGGAGTCAAGTAGTGCCTGATAGATGTCGGACCTGAGGAAACGTGGGTACGAGTCCCTCTCCATCAGGCTGTAGACGATCCTCTGGGCATCATCGAAGCACACTGTGGTGGGCGTCTTAATGTTGCGCCTGATCGAGTCTCTGGTCTTGTGATCAATGTTGATCTGGAAGCAGAGGAGAGAATAATGAGCACGGACTGAAACGCTAAACTCATAGCAGCAGTGCATCTGTTTGCATCAAGAGACCTCTGCACATACCTCTCTCGCAGCCTCTGCTTGAATGTAGCGTTTGAAGATTTTTTTGGCCCTGGCTGACATCCTGAAGGAAGACTTGATCTTCTTATAGTCCTCGCACACCAGCCAAAATTCAATGTTTTCGTCGCTGAACTCTGACTTCAAGAAGGCCTGGAAGATCGTCATGCCGTCTGAACAGATAGGAGAAATCAGCAGCAGTTAGTCAACGTTAACGTTAAATTAACGATGAATACCGACTATGAAACTCGCCTGCGAATTAATTAACTTACATTTGGATGATAGAAGCCTCTCCAGCGATTGGGACCACTGGGACATCTCCTCGAAACAAAGCCTGCAAAAGAGGGGTGCGGTGTCACTCACGTATGCAATGAGCAAGTCAACAGTTTAGCTGTTTGGTTTCCAGCAGAGAGGTTTTCTTCACTTACCCGTCAGCGTTAGGGGCTTGAGACGATCTAAGCTGACACTTCAGGTTTCCTCTCCTGGTCAACCAAACAAACACAACCCAATGAGGCTTAATTCACCAACAAGTTTGTCTTATACTAAAAGGTTGATCAGCATATATAACACAAAAAAGTGTATCCAGTACATCCGTCATAATAAAATATTTACCCGTCTTTCCCCCTCTTCTTGTTGTCATTGTCCATGTTGAGGTTCTGTAGCTCTCTCGGCGGTGATGTGACTAGACTCGGCATGACAACAACGCTGTGTAAATGTGCGAGTCCGTGTTGAGTTGCTCTTGAGAGGTCTGCCGCTGTGTCTATCTGATGAACCCGCCGGGCGTCAGGTTATATAAGTACAGCAGCAAGCCCTGAACGAGGTTAGTGAGTAGCGTCACAACATCATCCTGAGCTAACCGCAGAAAAAGAGGAAGTTTGGTTTGACGCAAACACGTGCGCACTGCAAACCATAGCTGTCTTTGTGTACTGTGCTGAGAGCTGCTGCACCTGTAGTTGTTTGGTTCAAAGTGTAGGGATGCAAATGGGTCAGTGGAAATTCTGCAGGAGATAGGCAAATTATTTAGTCCATGTTCCAGTCTGCCTCAAGAGCCACTGCCACAGTTTTTATGGCTTTGAAAACATTTTAACTAACTTTTATGAAGTAAATGTTGAGGCTGTTTCATCACTCACTCAGTGCAATTCAATTTGAACAGGTAAAAATACCCTGTTAAGCTTTACGGCGCACTTGTATCAGATAGTAAAGAGATTTTTTTAAGACTATCATGTCAAACAACTCTAAGTGCTTGCAGTAAAAAAAGCAGTAGCATCCTGACAATAGCATCTGTTCCTCTCATGATATCATGTTTTCCTTGAAATGAGACTGTGTTACTTCAGGCTAAGCATCAAAATGCATCCTCACTCAACTCAATTCAACATTCAGGGGGTTACAGCCTAACTTGGAAGAGCGCCAGACTTTGAAGGCAGTGGTCGTAGTGGTCAAACCATGTCATTACATCGTTACTTGATGCACTGTGCCCCTAAAAAGACTTTTTCCCATTAGCTTACATTGTGAAAGAAGCCGCTATAAAACAGTGGATAAATGTTTTTTAGAATCACAAACCGCAAAATGACTTGTTATAATCTCATAATCTGAGCCATTCCATCCAATGAAATTTGGGGAGTCTAGAGGAGCCGCAAGATTAAAGTTAGCCGGGTGCTAAACTGGAGGTTTTTGGCTTCAAAACGCCACTGATGTGCCGGCCATTTTCTTCAGACAACATGCTCAGGGTGGAAAGCCCAAATACAGCGCTGCTGCAATCAAGGTTGCACTTCATATAAACGTATACATTTCACTGCTTCCTATTATTAAATAGTTATATATACTGCTTATATGTTTATAGTAATTATTAATTACTTCAGTTAGACAACAACTAATATAACATTCAACCACTTCCCAGCTAACCTCACCATTTGATAGTGTCCCGGTAGTTAAGCATTAGCCAAGTGGGAGAACGTGTCCAAACGCAACATCAAAATGTTGACTTGATTCACTTTACTGTAGTTCACTAGATATATTAACTATTTGGGCCTACTTGTTAATTCGGCAAGTGTTAAGCATGATACAAGATATTTCCTCATTTATGAAAGAAACGTATATTTTTTCCACTGATGTACAATACCAGTCAGAAGTTTGGACACACCTTCTCATTCAATGGTTTTTCTTTCTTGATGGCATGTCGCTGCAGGATGCTGTGGTAGCCATGCTGGTTCAGTGTGCCTTCAATTTGGAATAAATCAGCAACAGTGTCACCAGCAAAGCACCCCCACACCATCACACCTCCTCCTCCATGTTTCACGGTGCAAATCACACATGTAAAAACCATCCGCTCACCTTTTCTGCGTCCCACAAAGACATGGTGGGTGGAACCAAAAATCTCAAATTTTGACACATCAGACCAAAGTACAGATTTTCCACCGTTCTTCCACTTGTTCATTCCTTGTGTTTCTTGGCCCAAGCACTTCTCTTCTTCTTCTTGTTCTTCCTCATTAGCGGCTTCTTTGCAGCAATTCGACCATGAAGGCCTGATTCACACAGTCTCCTCTGAAGAGTTGATGTTGAGATGTGTCTTTGTGGGCTCTAATCTGAAGTGCTGCTAATTTACGGTTTCTGAGTCTGGTAACTCTAATGAACTCATCCCCTGCAGCAGAGGTAACTCTTCCTTTCCTCATGGGAACCAGTTTTCATCATGTGTTTGATTGTTTTCGCGACTGCACACGAGGATACATCCAAAGTTCTTGATATTTTCTGGATTGACTAACCTTCATGTCTTAAAGTAATGATGGACTGTCATTTCTCTTTACTTAGCTGAGTGGTTCTTGCCATATTACGGATTAGAACAGTAGTCGAATAGCGCTATTCACTGTGTTGACATGTGTACCAACCCTACCTCTGCACAACACAACTGATGGTCTCAAACATATTAAGATGGCAAGACATTACACAAATTAACTCTTGACAAGGCACACCTGTTAATGGAAAACCATTCCGGGTGACTACCTCATGAATCTGATTGAAGGAAAGCCAAGTGTGTGCTGGTTTGTTTAACACTTTTTTGTTTACTGCATAATTTCATATGTGTTCCTTCATAGTTTTGATGTCTTCAGTATGGATCTACAATGTAGAAAATAATAAAAAATAAAGAAAAACCATTGAATGAGAAGATGTGTCCAAACTTTAGTCAGTGTGAATCTGAACCTGTGTAAAAATGACAAATTGTTGCTATAGAGTATAAGTATTTTTTTTATTCATTGCTGGCATGGCATTTGAGTTTCTAAACATAGTTATTTCCTTTAACTTGTCTGTGATCTCACCCACTCTGTGGTGACACACTCTCGACTTGGTGTTGTCATATGAGGACAACGAACATGCACTTCTCAGACACTTGTATTTCTGGCCTCTCTTGTGTCTTGTTTTGCTTCCGACAGAAACATAGCCTCAGACAACTCGACAACAACACGAGCTCATATTGCTCTGGGTCAGTTTGAACCTCCTCTTTCTGCTAATGACTTGTTACATAACTCTAATAATGTCTTTCTTTCCATTTTGTAGCTTCTTGCCATTATTTGATCATCTACAGTGGAGTCAAGACAGGAAATACACGGGGGAAACAGAGAGGGGGATGACATGAAACTAAAGTCTCCCACCAGAGACAAAGCAGGGGCATTGTGGTTACTAAGTGTATATCAAGCCAGCTAAGATTTTCCACTGTGGACAGGATTGAAGCTTGCAGACACAGAAAGTATGATACCATCAAAAAAAAAAAAAAAAAGATATCTTTGGCTTAAAGCACAGGTGTAGTATCAATAAATCTTTTAAAAGAGGTTTCACAGAGGTTAAAGGATGTAGAACTAATCAACTTATCAACATAATAAAACCACTAACACTGTCAGTTCTTCCTCAGCTGTGTCACTGAAGATCCCCCTTGTCCTCACAGTAAAATTCATCGGTGTATTTCCTTTAATTTCTCTCTCTGCTCTAGAGTTACTGTAAGTACTAATGATGTAAGCAATATGACGCTGATCAGATATTTTGGGAGGAAACTTACAGTACACAGCGGCCGCGCTGTCCTTACTTATCTGCTTTTACAATCTTGTTGATACAAAAAAGACCCATACCAAAGCTGCTTCATTTACATTTAGGACATTTATCAGATGCTTTTGTCCAAAGTGACTTACAGTAATTCATACATACATTCATACACTGATGGCGGTGGCTGCCATGCAAGGTGCCAACCAGCACATCAGGAGCAGATTGGGGTTCAGTTTCTTGACCAAGGACACTTTGACATGGAGACCAGGGGAATTGTACCAGAGACCTTCCGATAACAAGATGCTGGCTCTACCCCTGAGCCATAGACGCCCCAGCAGGCTCCAGCAGGATTCTTGAAAAAATGTATTGCTGTATTGTATGTGGACCTGATCACATCTTATGCCTTTCTTCAAGATGCTATTTACCTTAAAATATGGGCAATGCATACATGTATAATTCGCTTAAAGTGGAAACAGACAACCTCTTTCCCCTAGTGTTTTCTAATTGGTATCGATGATCATATTGTTTCTGTTTCCTCAGAGTAGCACCGACCAACAGCACAGGACACGACATGAGTGTATTCATTCATTTAGTCTATAATGGAGACGTGAAAGCAGGTAGAAATGGGGCCAGGCTGCCAGCCTGACTGGGTCAGCTTCGTTTTCCTGGGAGATTCCTGGGAGCCCAGCAGACAGGATTGATTGGTGAAAGAGAGGGCTGTAGGAGCCAATCTAAACGTTGATGGTGTCCCCCTGCTATAGCTATTACCTTGCATCAGGTTTTACTTCATAATGATACGTGAGAGCAAAAAAAACCCAAAATGTCTCTATTGCCAGTTTAAGCTACGACTGTAATTTCAAACATTTCCGACACTGGCACCATCAGGTGGAAGTTTAAGAAAAACGGTGTGGCAGTTAGAAATGGACACCAATTTCATTACCGAATATCCAAAAGCTTGTGCAAGTTCCTGATCTTCTTCAAGGACCTATATAGAAGGAACATTACATCGCTGAATTTAGTATTGGTGCCAGAGTTGGTTGCCAGTTCTCGGAGACTCTGAAAGAACACACAGCAGCGAATAGGAGAATAAGTGTTTGCTTCCAAATGTGCGCACCACTGCTAAATTTGATGTCCCTTCCCTCTCTCATAGATTCCTTGGTCCTCTTGCGTGCAGCAGAACGCTTGATCTGCCATATTTCTGTCAACAACCTTAAATTTGTTACCCAGCCACGTCCATATCTGGAGTTGGTAAACCTGCTTCTTTCAGCTCATGAAAAGTTGAAAGTCAAACAAGAGTGTTAATCCATGCAAATTATCAGGACACTTTCACATGCTTTCCTCCCTTTTCTCATGTGGATTCATTTACTGTAATTCGGTCTTGTCAGACAGTGGTTAAGGTTTTTGAGGTGCATTCAAATGATTCCAACTCTTGCATTGCTTCACCAGTTACCTGCAAATCTTTGGACCAATTTGAAGTTTTGACTGTATAATTTTGAAGCAGATATAAGTCTGGCTCCATACTGAGGGGCAAAAGTGATGAAGCCTTACCTATCAGTATCCTCGACTCTGGAACGAGACTAGCACTTTAAGTGTCTGATCATGAAATGGCAGAGTAATCATGATATTTCAGTCTGAACTAAAATAATGGAGCAAGTGTCCAAAGACTGACACTACCATCCTTAGAGCTAAAAACTCACCTGCGGAGGGGAATCCTGAATCTGTGAAACTCAGTTTCAGTTGAGTGCAGAGGAACTTCTCCTCTTTAGGAAGTTAATTTGAACACAGCCTCCTAGTGTCAAACTCTACACAGGCATTCTGCACAGTGAAGCTCAAACATAAAACAGAAGTGACAAAAAACCCAATTTTGAGTGAATGGGGGTTTCAAGACTTGATCCTTATTCATTTGATTGACCTTGCAGCCATTGTATTGCACAGTTTTGCATTTGTTATTGTATTATTACTCAATTACAAGTAAAACTTGAAAATAATTCATAGTAAACTCTTACAGTAAACTACTGTAAGTATGCTTTTGCAGGGCATGATGGGTAATTATTTGGAATATTACAGCTGCTGTGAATTTGAATTTAAGTGGCATTCTGAGGTGACCATCAAATGATTGAAAAGGGTACATTACAAGGAAATACTGTAATTAGGGTTCAGCATGGTGCAGTAATTTAGCATTGAAATATTGTAGTTTTACAACAAGGTACACATGCTGACATGCCAACATGCTAACAGGCTACAATACTAACAACAGGCTGACGTGCTAACAGGCCAAGGTTGGACAAGTGGTAGTACAAGTTATATATGCTGACAGGCTAAAAATGCTAACAAGTAATATGGTCGGATTAACACGAGAACACAGTACATTGCTGTAATATTAATGTAAATATCCTGTAAATGTGTACATTTTACTAACTTCAAAATGTGGCACACAGCTGTTTTTATTTACCTTGCCCCTCAAACATCCTAAGTCAACCACTGCACATAGCATTCACAATGATGAATGCCTGTCATATCTCAAGCAAGTTTCCCGTAAATACGATTTTCATTACTGTTATTATCTACCGGATATTGTTTGGTTTACAAGCTGCGAGTCTGACAAATGTATTGCAGTCAACTTAATGAGTTGGTTTCGAACCAGAGGTTTAGTGCTGTTTTGTCACACTGCCTCTGCTGATGTTTGTACTCTTGACAGGAAACGTTTGGTGTGAGAAGGCAGCTGCTGATGCCTTGCTGTGGTGACATATACTGTTATCTCAACATTTTTCTTTATCGGTGGAAACACCCGTCTGTGGATTTCCTCCATCAACTGTTGTCTGAGGATTGTAACTTTTTCTTTCGATTCCTTTTGATTTTTAATGTCGCCCTCGTTTCCTGTTAGCAACACCGACTGCACTTAAGGCTGACTATACATTGCGATTGCAAACAGCGAGTGCAGGTTCAACATGTGATTAATTACAGTCTTTTTTTTTATGAATTTATTTTTTTGCAGTACCTAGTGAACTTAACCCTTCTCCCACTAAGAGGTGACTGTGACCTGAGGCGCCAGAGTCTAAACTAGAGGAAGTTGCGGTGAGCTGTGTGCACAACGGCGAGCGTTATACATGGCTCCTAAAAATAAATCCCTATGTGCATTCAATGCCACCGGCACGCACAGAACAAAATGTTCATCTGGCGCCCAGCAGTGACATGAAGAAACTACGCTGTTCCCACTTCCACTTTCCAAACCCCACAAAAAAAACCAAAACACATCAGGCTGCCATCGTGCTCAGGTCGTACATGCAAAAGGAGAACAACAACTTTGATGATGAATTTACATCCCACATGTTCTCATCTGAACTAGAATCTGGTTGCGTAGGAGCCCTGTGCTCTTCTGTATTTGCATACTTTTTACATAGACGATTATAAAGGCTAGTAAAATTCACCATGTTCTAACCAGAAATGACAAACAAAATAGCTACAGTATGTGCATTGTTAGAGAATGTTCCATTACGCGCGATTCAAAGTTGGGATTTGAATCCCCTCAGATATGTTTTTTCATGTTCAATCAACCGGCCTGGCGACGTGTAACCATCTGAGTTGCCACCAAAAGTACACCACCACCCGGCGTCTGGCATTTCGGACGAATTTAACTCCAGACAGCGTTGACTGAGTCACTTCCTCTCCACGCTGTATTTAATGCACCAACTTTTTTTCCAACTGCAGCCGAGACGTTGGAGAAATATGCTGCACAAAAATGTCAGAGGAAGTGTGAGGCACTTCTTCTGTCCGGGTTAGTCGAGTCGTCTTGTACACTGAATGACATTGCTCGAAGGACTCTGTTGCCACCTGGTGTGCCTTCTGACCAATCACCACGTTACAGTCTGACAGCAAAAAAGCCGATTTGCATTGCATTCAAAAGGACCGCACCCAAACGCAACCTCAGCCCACAGTCTTTAGTTTTCGTCAAAAAAACTGCAACGTGAATGGATTAAGAAACAGTCGATAGAACACAAAACTGAGACAGACGTTTTAACAATGCAGTCACATTTTTATTTGCATGTGAAAGTTGAATTTCTCAGAGACTTAGGATTGCATAATCAATTAGATAAAGTGTTGATAATACTTTACAATAGAATAAATCCTTTTCATTATTAACTTCTTGGGATGGAGGAGAGGGAGAATAGATAATCAGAGATGAATTATGTGCACAATCTCTTTAAAGACCTCTTTTTTTTAATTATTATCTTAACATAATTAAATGAACATAAAGATGAAGTATAATACAAGCCCGTCTACTGGTTCACACAGGTTGAGAAAGAAAAGCTATTTCTGCTACACTTAAGAATCTGAATTGTATGGCATGAAACCCCGTTATCCACACTGAAATCAAAGAGCGCTACAGCAGATCAGAGCCGGGAGAGAAGGTTTTTCGTGAGACGCTGCCAGTTTTAAAACAGTCACCTTGAATCGGTTCTCCTCAGGAGTCCCTGATAGATGTCAGATTTAAGGAAGCGCGGGTAGCAATCCCTGGCCATCAGACTGTAGATGAGCTTCTGTGCTGTATCAAACGAAGTCAGGGTCGGCTGGGAGATGTTCTTTGTTATGTTTTCTCTGGTACTGCAATCTATGTTGATCTGGAATCAAACAATATTGCCCAGGGGCGTTTTACGGCAACTCCTCTCATCATCATTCACTGTAATTTTCTGGGGAGAAGTTGGGCTTAGCATAAAGTTCTGGAGTTTTACCACCAAAGAATGCAAGAATACACAGTTTTACAGCAGCCCCCTCATCTCTATAGGCCCTCTTTATTCAGATTACAATAAAAGTGCTGCGATCTTTTGGGTAACACTTCATACTAACCATCATTAAAGGTGCACGATGTAGCTTTGGGGAAGAAATTTTAATCAGAGGAGAAAGCCAAAACAAACTGCGTTCACTCTCATGACTCAATAAACTGAATAAACAAACTGACCTTAAAGGACGACACAATTTCAGACTGTTTTACTGTGTTTACCTGTGGCGGACCCTGCCACCTTTCTAGCTTCAAACAGTGTTCTTGGACCTTATTTTCCTCTGAGAACAGCTTGTTCAATCAGTTATAGAAAAAATACATATTTCTGAGTTTGTACTATTACCTCATTAATATTGTAAATATCAAAATTAACATTAACACATTGTTAACATTAATTAAATACTGATAAATAAACTGTTTATTAAGCAATTGTTAATTGTTATTGTTGTTTATATTACTTTGTAAATGGTTAATAAATACTTGAACAATTGAACAAAAAAATTAAAAAAATTTTTTTTTACCTGTTTGGGCGCTTCTGTTTGGACGAACTCTGAGTAGATCCTGTTGGCAGAGGAGATCATCTCTGGGACCGTCTTGATTTTTTTGTACTCCTCACAGGCGAGCCAAAACAGTATGTTCTCCTCGCTGTACTCGGACTTCAGGAACTCCCGGAAAGCTATCTGTCCGGCTGGAAATCACAGAGGACAGTCAGCGGCTAAGTGCACAGTATGTATACAGTCAACTTAGTGTACGTACAATCAGAGGAGACTCTCACCTTTACAACTGAGGACCTTGTCCACAGACTCGCCCCAGGTCTCAACATCCTCCAGCGGATCCTTGGGGAAGCAACACAATCTACCCTTGAAAAGAGCATCAAGATCTATCACTAGCCCAGTTATCTGTGAACGCCACCTGACAGGCCAAATGATCAACCATTCATAATAAGATGACTTGTAAGCATTCAATTAAACACATTGAGCACTTGACAGCAACCTGTCTAATCACTAACAAGCCCCTTCAGAAACAAAGGCACAACGCATGGTGAGACTTACAGTGAGTGAAAACCTCCTTGGTATTTTCCACATGGCTGCTGTAAGATGTTGCCTGCTGAAAATGGTAAAGGCCCAACAAACAAATATGCAGTAACTCACTTTATCGCCATCTCCTCGTCCTCTACGAAAGGGAGACAGAGATAAGATCCTGCCAGACTGAAGAGGGGGATGCGATTGTTTGGAAATAAGGGAGTCGAGTGACTGAACAAATCTGAATGACCCCCACCCAACATGAATGGAATATATGGAAATCTGTATGCAAAGTGTTGTCGTTGGGAGAGACGGGGCATCCTTCCATGCCTGTCGCACCTTGAGGAGAAACGAACTGGGCTGTGATTTAAGCTGACCGCACCTCCCTCCAAAGCAGCGATTATCATTAACATGAGTGTGGCAATATGGGAGATAGTTCAGAGAGTAAATAAACTAATTAAAATTACCTTCACCAATGCATTTGGGACTATTGAAAACCTCCTTTATTTCACCACTAA
Organism: Lagodon rhomboides; assembly: GCA_039737535.1. NCBI lineage: Eukaryota > Metazoa > Chordata > Actinopteri > Spariformes > Sparidae > Lagodon > Lagodon rhomboides. The sequence continues at coordinate 8,236,895 of CM077797.1, forward strand.
GTAAGAACAATAGTCTAGTTTCTTTATGGCTATAATCATGTATTATTATCATATTATAGTGACGTCATGGCTATTGTGGTGGTGGTCACATTCAGTACAAGATCTGACCATTAAGCGATGGTCAGGAAGCTCCGGGTGAGATCCTGACCATAAACAAATAGCCGTAAACAAATTCACTATGAAGTAAAAAGGGTTTGTCATCCTGCCATTTGCATACCTGCAGTGTTCTTCATTCATCAAGACGACAAAAACAATAAACAAGCACTGATTTATTAATATGCCTCGCACAACACGTTCAAATGATGTAGGTGGTCGCCGGCTCTTGAAACAAAAAGGTTGTGATTTGGATTTTTTAAACCTCTGGTAAGGTTTTATAAAATGACAGTCTGCGGCTCTCTGAGGCTGTATTCATTTCATCATACCAGCCAACTCAATAGGTTGTCTGATCATAAAGTAAGCTGAGTCAGGGTTAACAAATACTGTGCACTTCCAGCAATGTTTGGATGGAACGAGGTGCCCATGTTTGTTTGATGTTGAGACAAGTGGGATGAAATGGACCTTTCAGAAAAGTCTGAGTTGCTTCAGTCGTGATTGTCTTGGACGCAGGCAGACAGTAAACACCATTTATAAGCGGGTAACACTTTACAATAGGGGTACACCAAATGTGAGTCGTTACTGAGGAGCGAGTAAAGATTGAACCAGGAACGACTTGATAGTTAATGAATCCTTGATGAGTAATTGTGAATGAATAACCGTGATTCAAGGACTGTATGGTAGATAATGATGAGTAACTGAAGAACAGACGGGGAGATTAATTAATTAAGCATTAATTAATCATTAATTAATTAAGAGTTCATAAATGACTGTGAATCGACATACTGACCACTTTCTTCACTGGTTGGTCTTGTTTGACTATCAACCAGCTGCTGAGCTAGTGACGACTTTTTCATTCATAATCATTATCATTAGTTACTCTTTTTGTGTACCTTCAAGTAAAGTAATACATTATACTGAGTAGTTACCCAGTATACCTCATTAGCTACTAATTACTTAATCATTACTTAGAGCGCACTCACACTTGGCCCAGTAGCTCCGTGCCATGCCGAAGCAGGGTTGTCCCTCCTCCCCTGCTGGCCTGCACTCACATTACTCCACTACATACCTCATCACGTTGGAGCGCGTTCGAAGCACAATGGAGAACAACACGGAGAACATGACTTTACTGACTTTTTTGTGGCTTATTTTGTGACCCTTTGGTCTCAGACAGCCCTCTCACATTCCTTATATTTCTTGGTTACACAAGGTGGTGTAATATGCATGATTATACTTAAAGTCCACCATACGCACCCGTGTTTGTGCTCGTGCATGAGCAACCGTACCATGCCGAAGCACGCTTCTTCCAACTGTGTCAGGGCCAAGAATGCACTCGGGGGCCTGAGCACTCACACAAGAAGCCAAACAAACTGGACGTTGGAGGTCAAACGTGCTGTGTGGGAGTGCCCTAACTTTTTGTATAGCTTTAAGTAAAATGTAACATCATACGGAGTAGTTACCCAATATAGACCACTTAGTTTCGTAATACTTAATCATTGGTTACATTTTTATTTTTGTGTACCTTCATATAAAATGACACATGATACTGAGTAGATACTGACTAGTCTCGCATTAATTAATCATCAGGTACTGAGCAGATGAATAGATGGCTGATTTTCTATATTTGGGTGAACTTTCACAGCATTCCATCATGTAGTTGTCGATCATCATCCGGATCATTGTGTTATAATAATGTTCTTATTAGAGTTATTTTGATTTACCCTATGTGAGGGAATATGAGATGTGGGGGTTGGAGTTCTGTGTATATCCTCTATAACCTGTTGATTAAATAAGAAAAAAAAGAAAAGGATGAATGTGAACCTCTTGGTGGTGCTAGTGGAAAAGTCAGATGATCACCCAAGTGACTGTGGTTCAACCTCTAGGGACCATGAATGTCTGGACAGAATTTCATAGGACTGTAATTTTTCAACTTCCCTCAGTAGGTGTTTGATTGAGTTGATTTGAGACAAGCACTGCTCATTCTTGTGATCATAAGCCCATTGGGTTTAGTGTATACAGGTCACGTCATACAGTGAATCTTAATAAATGCATATAAACACAAGTATTTAAACCTGTCCTGACCTTCCTGACCACTGGTGGAGACATGATGGGCCAAAACAAACCGAGAATGTAAATCACAGCAGGTGATGGAAAACACCCGGGCTGCTCCTATTTGCATGTGTGCAGACACACTGAGAATTTGTTTTTCAAAAAAGGCCCCAGCAGGAGAGAGATGAGGGCAAACCGAATGCTCAGGACTGCTGCCTTTGACTAGCCAAGATGTTTTGTGCTGTTGTGATTCAAGTCGAGTCATTCTAGACGGTCAGTGTTAGCATCCAAGGACAAAAGGGACTCTGTACAACCCTGATTTGTTTTCATACTCGCAGCCTACAATGAAGTTTGCTGCGTCTCACTTGTGATACAGCATGCATTTCAACTGTGTTTTTCATACCTAGATGCAATTTTTTCCACCGTACAGAGGGTGGCACTCTCGTCCTCCTCCGGCCTCCTGTATATACTTCACAGTGGTGCCATGTGCCGAGCTCTCTCTGCAACTGACAGCACTGAATTTGTGTGTTTTTCTTCGCCGTTGGTCCGGCTTTGTTTTAATAATGGAAATAAATGGGGTTTGGACCCTTCTACCGAAGCCGCTGAGAACCGGGACAGCAGGGTGAGAGCTGGTGCAGGTCGCAGATGTAACCTGAAAACCTATTTAAATTAGGTTTCAAGTGATTCAGTAAGCACACCTGTGATTTAATTAGAAAGTCTTTAATCTCTTTCTTTCCAGTTGTATCGTGGAAACAGTGAGCAGCGGGGTTTGAGCGGTGACCTTCACTTCTTTGTTTACTTACTTTTCGCCCTTTCAGCGGTAAATTTCGTCCAATATCAGATGACCATTAAATAATATATCAAACCAAATAAACAATGATGGAAAAACTCTAGTCCAGGCTTTGACTTGACCTTGACAATGAGAACCAGTTTCAAAAGTCTTCAGAATTTTGTATAATCTATTCACAAAGTTTCTTTTCCTTCCAACTAGTTGAGCAAAGTAGTTAATAATGTTTTTCAGCCTGCAAAGATTGTATTGTATTGAATAAGGGGCTCTGCGGAGCTTAGCAGACTCCATTTCTAAACAATCATTAGCAACTGTTAGCTCTCTGTTAGCGGAACGGAGAAAGGCACTGACACGAGGCACTCGAGAACATAAAGTCTCAATCTTTTGGACTGTGGTGGAAAATCTATACACCCTCCGACTCCTTCACGAAGAAATCCACGGTCCGGCAGCATGAAACAACTTAAAAGTTGCAATATTTAAGAACTTGCAAAACAAATGGGGCATCATATCACCAGAGTAACGGCTAACTGCTGCAAACTGTAGCTGCCTTTAGCTAGTTAGCTTACTTAGCCGTGCAGCTAGCGTGTGTGTTTTCAAACCTCTAGCATGGCAGCTTTGGACCAGGAAGGAACAGGGCCCTATGTGTCCCTGCGACATATAGACATCATCATGTCGCATTCTGTTGATAATTTTAGCTCTTTCTTTTAGTCTTATTTTTTAACAAATCAAGTTACAATCTGCTCACATATGGCCAATAAAAAAAAAAGTGATCAATGAATGTAAATTGCAGCAAATTATTAAATAGAGCCCCTTAAAGAACTGCCTCCAGCAACCTGCCGGCTTATCAGGAATTCAACCTCTTTTTCCCCCACATAAAGACTTCAGCTGTGTACAAAGTCTCACCTTGAGGCTTTCAAACTGAACACAGCCTTTGGTTTGAAGCTGCACTGAAATGTATTTAGGTCTGTCAATATTGTTGCAGGCCAACAACATCAGGTGCAAACAGATTTGTAAGGGGAAAATTTCAAAATTCAATATCTGAGCCTGGGAGTCAGCTAATCTACTTCCAAATTTGGCTCACGTAGAGTAAGATAAAAGCTTCTGAGATGGGACAACTGCTTCTTTAAATGGGAACGTGTGGTGTAAAAGTTTGTAACAGAGCCCACTGGTGCAAAACTACTACTAGACTTTGACTCGGATGGAGGAGTCTTTTAAAAAGAGTCCCATTTGTTTGAGGAAAACTCCGCTGTTAGACACCTTACAATAAATCCTTTTGTTTTAAACTCCTCTTAGACTGGTATTCATCTTGTATTACAAGCCTCATATCTCCAGGCAAACTGCTTTCCTACTCTTTTGTTTCCCCCTTCGGAGCTCCTACAATACATCTTTAACTTGTGGATGATTTCGGAGGCTTTTAGCGCCGACTGAGTCACAAATTTAAATACCAATGGGAGAGAAAGAAGAAATCTGCCAGCGAATTTCTTAGCGGCCAACTAATCTTAAGCTGTGATGAATTTGGCAGGCCAGCTGAGCTCCTACCTTTGTTAACACGTCATTACATTCCCCCCCCCTTTCCCAGACGATTTGTGCGAGGAGACAGCAGGAAACTGCAGCACACGCACGCCGCTGCCGTCTCGCGTGATGCATAATTAATGTGAGCTGTGAGGTATTCCACGCAGGTTTTTCTAAAATGGCACTAACTCGGGCTGAGACGGACTTGATCCCCTCTGAAGGCTACTAGAAGCCCTGACATCTGTGTTAATGAGCTCAACTGGCTCTGTGGGCACATTTGTGTACCCACCGTGCACATACATGTACTGGCATAAATGTTTTCTGCACATACACACAAGAGTTTGGGGGGTGAACTCAACGGGATCGCTGACACTTCCAAATTAATATGTATTTGTCTTTGTAAGAAGTATCGCTTGTGAATACATATACAGTAACATGAATAATTCTACGCTGGGGTTGGTGGGATTTGATAAGGTCTATTAATTTTTCAGCGACTTGGACGAGGGAGCTACACACCACCACAATTCCCCCCCCCGCTAATGTAATATGCAAACATTACGGCTCCATTTGTCACATTTAGATGGGGTCATTCAAACTAATTAATGACACAAAAGGCCTCATTATAGCTGCTTTTGTAAGAAAGTGTTTATTTGAGTCACTCCACATATTAAAGTACACACTGTATATTTTACAACGGCAAAGGCAACAGTAATGATCATAGTAATACATAAATTATGTGAGACGGCAGCAAACTGAAAAACAGCAATCATAATTAATATAATATTAGACAATATTAGTATTCATGTAAGATATATGCATTGTCTGTGTGTGAAAACGGGACAGAATGAATCAATAACAGACACGAGAGAGATGTATCCCTCATTAAAAAGTTTCGGTGCTCTGCGGACGCCGTGGATGCACATTAGTCTGGAGGGGGTTGGACAGTACGAGGGATGGGATCATGAATCCTTTTTAATGAGGTACGGTCAAATTAGCTTGTTCGCCATATCAACGGTATTTATGTTGTATAAGGTGCTATCGCTGGATCGGAAGACGGAGCAGTTGAAGCGTAATGTGTCTGCAGTCGGGAGAGAGGCCTCAGTGCGGCTGCCGGTACGGCTGGCTGAGTACTGTCAGCAGCGTGGAGGCACTTCGGCTGAGAGTCTGTCCCCGACCGTCCTGTTGTCACTCAAGTTTTGAGATTTGGGAAAGTATAAAAACCATCAAAACGCAGGCAGCGCAGTGCCTCTGAGAGAGAGAGAGAGAGAGAGAGAGAGAGAGAGAGAGAGAGAGAGAGAGAGACAAGGGCTGCAGAATAATCTGGTGGCCGCGGAGAATACTCAACTCAGTTTGGCTGGAAAAAGTGCGCATTATTTTCAGATAACCACATGCCTCTGACATAGTGGCCTCGTAACCTTTTTAAATGTATTCCTACTGCTTAAAGGCTAACGGTGTCAGCTGTTATCCCGCTGTGTAGTATGTTTCTTAAAGGAATATTTCAACATCTTGGGAAATGTGCTGATTCGCCTTTGAGGCGAGAAGAATGACGCCACTCTCATGTTTGTATGGTAGATACTTAAAGCCACCACCAGCAGCCAGCTAGCTTCGCTTAGCATTCAGACCGGAAAACAAGAAAAATATAAAAGAGTCTGCCAGATGAACCCCCCGTAACCAGTAGTTGATTTGATAATTATTAACGGAGAGGCGATGGGGAGAACTGTCTCTGGTGAGTGCTGAACTGACTGAGGGTTGACCTGAACTTAAACACACTGACACACACACCCTCTGTGCTGCTTGCTAACATTAGCTTACGGCTAGTGTACAGTAAAGTAATCTAGCTGTTAAGGCGGATGAGCAATCTGTCTCGGGTCCAAATGTTCTCAGATGAGGTAAAGACATTTTTTTCTAATGTTTAGTTGCAATTTCTGGTCAGTCTGGCCGAACAAGAGACCGGCAGCCAAGGAGGAAGAAACTGGTATAATCTTAGTACACAACTCAATAAATAAAGGTTTTGTCATTTTTAATGCAGAGCTCCTATATCTTCATCAAAATTTCAGATTCTACTGTAGTTCTGTGTTTGGTTTGTCCTCGTGGTGTTGCCGTACCTTGATGTCCAAGCTAGCACAGATGCTCGAGCATGTGCTGCTTGGATCAGGTAGTGATAAAGCATAATTCCCAAAATGTTGAACCGTTCTTTTAAATTTCTCTTTAATGACCGGCCAGCTGCTATATGTAGGTGAGATAATCCACTGTAACCCTTGTGGCTATAAGAAAATAACACTCTGCAGAAGCAAACCTGTGCATAATAAGCCTCCGCAAAACACACACGTTGCGTTCCAACAATTGTGCTGCAAATCAGGGATTATCTCCTATATATTAATCCGTTTCACAGATTGAGCCGCTGCGCCTGCAATGCTACCACGTGTTACCAGGCCGAGGGTTCATTCGTGGCCTCGCCTCTGTCGTTGAACACGCAGGAGCGTGACCTTCTGCGAAACATGGTGGACCCCGGGCCTTTCCTCCTGGTGAGGCGCAGATAAATGTCAGACTGGAGGAACCTGGGGTAGGAGTCCTTTTTCATCAGGCTGTAGACTTTCATCTGGGCTGCCTCAAAACAGCTCTTAGTGGGCTGCGCTAAGCTCTTCTGGATGGCCATCTTGGTGCTGTAGTCGATGTTGACCTGAGCGGAAGGAAATTAGGACATAATGAAAAACTCACGCAGGAATGCCACGTATAACGAGGCACGCGTTTTGTCTTGATCTAACTAATGGACTCGGTGGTCAGATTTAGTTTTGAGTGTTTTTTTCTCAACATACTAATTACAGCAATTATAGCCATGCAGTTATTATCATGTAATAACAGGAAAAGTTTGTTGTTATACCGAGAAGTTTTCACATTATTACAAAATACAATCGGATCACGTTATTAGAGGAAAATGCTCTCGATATAACAATATGCATTTCATAAACGTTTCACATTGTAACATGATATTTTCCTTTTTTGCCCAATAGAATCATGTCCATGTCCCCCTTTTTTTTTTGCTCTTTAACACCCCCAAAATACAATATCCCAAAATACCACGTGTTCGTTTCTTTGTCTTCGTTTTGTTGTTTTCATTGTAAGCACTTAATGTCTGTCTTTACACGTAGTGTTGTTACTGTCGTGACTCTCCCTTGCTTTGTGCTGCATCACAAAAAATGAGAAAGAAAGAAAGAAAGAAAGAAAGAAAGAAAGAAAGAAAGAAAGAAAGAAAGAAAGAAAGAAAAAAAATCACGACCGCTACCAAAGTTCTCAGAATATTCATGCGTGTGCGCCGTTCGTATTAAAGCGACACTGGTTTACATTACGACCTCCCTGGAAATCGCTCGGCGCCGTCTTCAGCTCGCTGATGCCTGCTCCGAAATCTCTCATATGTACACATACACTCATCTAATACTGAAAGTGTGTGGGTGCTGCTCTCTCCAGTTCTGCAGCAGAATGTCAAAAAAACCTCAAACCAGGCGGCAAACTCTCTAACGGTCAGATCTGCTGCAGGGCCTGAAAGCATATCAGATGGTGGTCGCATCATCCTTGCAAAAGGGAATGGAAACCTTTGAAACCGCGGCTGTCTCCCACAGAAATAACCCGACCTGCTTTGCAGCGGTGCATGCACTAGATGCCTGACCTCAGCGAGCTGCTGCTTGTAGCGGTTGCTCACAAAGGTCAAGCTGCTGCAGGCTCATGACTGTGTAGTGCTCTCGAACTCCCCACTGATATATTTATTATGATGACATAGATATTTGAAACCTCCCACGGCCCTCAGTGACAAATAAAGAAAATGCTAAACCAGCCTTTTATCCTATAGCATGTTGCAACACTACATCCACGCAGTAAATGATAAATAAACACGCCATGCCATTACCTCTTTAGGGGCGTCCGAGTCAATAAAAACGGTATAAATATATTTGGCTTTGGACAGCAGCTTGGTGTCAGAATCGATGGTCTTGTATTCCTCGCAGGCCAGCCAGAACTCGATGTTCTCCTCACTGAACTCTGTCCTGAGGAACTGAGAGAAGGTTTCCACCCCATCTGATTGTGAGGAAACAGAGACAGAGACACACTTTGTGTGACTAGAGAGACACAATAAAGAGACGGACACCTGAAAATGTGCATATTCTGAGCCTGCTGGGTAAATAAAGCTCCCATCTGATTGTAGCAGGGAGTGCTGAGGAATGACTTTCCATTAAAACGACCCCACTGTACAAACAGTTAAATTGTATATATATATAAACCTTTTATAGCTTGAATATACTTACAACATATATACTTAATATACCTAATATTATTACCTTACTACAGGGCACTGACTATATTAACCATTCCCAAATGAGCACGCACAGTGGTTTACAGTGTTTCTCTGTGGCACTGAAGTGCAACTTCCGCGACTATGAGGAAGTTGCACAGTTTCTGTATTACTATCTGTGCTAACAAACATTAAAAGATGTAGTGAAACTCGCACCGCTCCCCTCATTAACTATTTATTGCCTGTAGCGGCCCTCAACGGTTTACAATTCAAATGGAGCAAAAACTGTTTGACAGCAGAGGGAACCGTTTTGGATGGCCATTTGACGCATTCTCCAGAGATTCTGGGGGGCTTTGAACTGACCTGAGCGCTTCAGCAGTTCTTCAAAGGAGTCGCTCCATTGCAAAGCTGCCTCCGGTGAGATGCTGCAGGAAAAAAAAAAAAAATCAGAGATGCGGTCAGCTTCTTCCCTAATGATGCAGCAAAAAAAAAAAAAAGGTTTGGGATTCTCATGAGACGTCTGTTTCTACAAGTGTGCGAGTGAGTCACAGAGGGGGCTGGAAATTGAGGTTAATAATGAATAATGCTTGTCAAAAACGGCATCGCCTCTGTGCGAAATTAATGGATTTTGCCTCACTTGCTGGGCGTCGTATTTGTCTTTTTATTGGGACTGACGTTTTCGTGAGAGCCCGACTTGGTGAGGAAAAGGCTTAGTCGGCTCTTCCTCTCCTTGTCTTTCTGCCTTCAAACAGAGGAGGAAAAAAAACACATCAAGTTCCACAAACTGTCCAAAACTGTCCCCCAAATCAGCCAACCTGTCACAGTTGCTCCCTGCAGACACATTTCTTAAGTGGCTTACATGAAACACTGTAAATTACACAACGACTTTGCGGTGGAAGCCACGTATGCAGACGTGTTTTTTAACAAAAAGGCAGCAGAGGCTCATCATGGAGGACAGCTGGGTTCTGAAAACTCTTAACAGCCAGTCAGCTGCGGCGGCCTTGAATTTTGTCAGATAAGGTAATGCGTTGAAACATCACATCTCTATTATAATGCCGCTATGCTGCCCTCGAGTCAAACAAAACCCTTCCACACATATGTTGCCTCGCCTCCTTCCTCGTGATAAAAGTTGCACCACTCTGATTTCTTGATCTCTGACATTAGCGGCAACTTTTACTAAAGCCCAATATGAAATTCCTTGAAAGAAAAGAATAAAGAAGAGGAAGAGCATAACTGAGGTTTTCACACCAACCTGCTGCTGTCGTCCTTCATCTTTGGTGCCTGCAAGTGTTGTGGACCGAGCATTTTGAAATATGCTTCCTCCTTCGGGGCCATGTAGTTGAATTGAGGAAATAGAAAAAGAAGCGTCTCCATGCTGTTCTGACTGTGTCAGGCGTGCGAGGCGGCAGGCCACAAATAGCCTGAGAGTCTGAGAAGTTTTTTAACCCGTCATTCGATGAACCGCCTCGCCTTTTATAAACCCGCTTTTTTTCGCTTTTCATTTCCCATACCTTTTGCTCTACTTCCTGTAACGGTGCAACCGCTTGCTGCTTACAGCACCTCCATCACCGATACAGAAACCCCCTGGGGTTCAACATCCTGCCAAGTGTTTACTTAGAAATTTGATAAAGAAAGCTGCTCATTCATTGATTGATTGAAAGATTCATTTTTTTTTCTTTACGGTTTGTTTTGGCGTGCTTGTGGTAGTGTCTTGTCTTAAAGGTGCACTGTGTAGTTGTGTGGAAGAAATTGAATCAGAAGAGAATGATCACCAATGACTGATTATCTCTCAACAAACTTAATAAACAAATAAACAAACTGACCTTAAAGGACAACACAATTTCATACCGTTTTACTTTGTTTCTATGTGGCGGACCCTGCCACCTTTCTAGCATCAAACGGTGTTCTGGGGACCTTATTTTCCTCTGAGAACAGCTTGTTGATTCAGTTATGGAAAAAAAACAACATGTGTCTGAGTTTGTATTATTACCTCATTAATATTGTAAATATTAATAATGAAAACAGTGCCCCTTTAATTACAGTGCTCCGTCACAGTTGTTGTGGCGGTCGAATTTTCAGTTCGGGTAAATTCGGTGGCGTCGCATTGCTGCGTTGCGACCGAGTGGCCGACGCGCGGGCTCATACAGTAAATGCCTTCCTCCAGTGTGAGGGGGCATTATAAGTGAGATTTTATTCTGAGATTCCACTCGCACCACCAGCGAGGCCAGACACCGCCGAGATGCAAAGAATGAAACGTAATGAATAATAAAAATGTGTCCGTGCAGAGACTGGGCCTCGCTCTTTCCAGAACATCAGAGCCTTAATGGAGAAAGACAAACTCACTGTGACACGACGGAGAGCAACAGGGAACAGGTGCATTCTGGGGCAGAGTGAGACAAATGTGATGTCTCTGTTAGAGAGAGACTGGGACTACGTCTTCAGGGACACCAGCAGAGACCCCTAGACTTCTTTAGTTCTGACAACAAACATACAAATGTTGTGTTTTGCTTTTTTTTTTTTTCACGTCAGTCAGATGTTTGACTGTGCAGAATGATGCACAGCGTGTGCAGAGTTTTGTCTGTTTCAGATGTGTACGTCAAGTACGAGCGTGACATTGTGACACCGCAACTGGATTGGAAGACAGTCCTAGTCCAGTGTGAAACGTTCTCAAGTGTCATGTGCAAAAACTTTGGTTCGGTGCACATCCACTGAGAATTAAAGGGTAACTCCACACATTAAAGTGGGTTCACAGGTCTTTGGGGAGTGCTACTGTAGAAAGTATAAAGCCTTTCGTGCTCCAGAGGAAGCTGATGAACGTTTACATTTTACGGCATTTAGCAGACGCTTTTGTCCAAAGCGACTTACAGTAATTCATACATGCATTCATACACTGATGGCGGTGGCTGCCACGCAAGGTGCCGACGAGCACATCAGGAGCAGTTTGGGGTTCAGTATCTTGCCCAAGGACACATTGACATGCAGACCAGGGGAATCAAACCAGCGACCTTCCGATAACAAGACGCTGGCTCTGCCCCTGAGCCGTCCCATGTTATCATATGTATTCTGATAAATTGTCCCCAGCGATGTCAGGCAGTGCCTAAGTTGCATTGTGGGTGATGTGGACACAGGGCGTTGAAAAGGAGGAAGAATGTGTGTAATAAAAAGTCAATGATCACTGCTTCTGCTGTGTGGAGCTTGATTATTTGTTTTCAGACTGTCCATTATGAGTCCATTAGTGTTAAAGGAGAGCAATGTTAGACACGTGGACTGCTTTTCAAAGGACAAGTTCCAGCTTCTTTGCATTTTTGATGAGACTTCAGGACATTTCCAGACTGCGTTTTTGGAAACCAAAACATGTACTTTAAGACAAGCCGTGATGTTTTCCCAAGTGGTTTTTGTGCCCAAATCTAGACTATAAGCACAGCATTGTTAGAAAACAGGAAGAGAAAAATGGAACCTTTAGAAATGTACATTTGCAGCATAAAGGAACATGACATTTGAACACTTATTCTGCCGATTGGCTTGAACGACGTGCGTTGATGCAAAGAGATACGAATGGGCCCAGACGTAGACGTGTCCTCAAGACTTGAACATTTTTCAATGTGAGTGAACGTTTTGATGCATATCTCAAAGTTTGAGTCCAATTCATAAACTGTATCCACAAGAGGACAGGAGAGGAGGAAAATTTGGGAGGAAAAAAGTTTCTGCGGTTGCTAACTAGCAGCTAGCTAAAGCTATGGACCTGCTCGGTCAGAGCGGCGGTCAAAGCCAAACAAATACAGCAAGGGGAAAACTGTGATTACTTTTCATACAGTTTTGTGATTTCGGGCCGAATTGAGGCCTTTCTCTCTCCTCACGTTAGGAATAACACCCATTGATTAAAAGAGACAAGTTCTATACTGCAGATGCTCGCACGCAACTTCAGCCCAGCGGGCCGAGACACTGAAGCTGCAGCATCCTTTCCCCTCAGGTAAACTGCTGAATCACTGAAACCAAATTAAAGTAGCAGTCATTTAGCCTCTCTGTATGTATTTGCCTCTTGTCAACACCAGATGAGACGAACGACAAAATCAATACGCACACGGAGCCAAGGAGGCCCTCCTGCCAGCTGGACACCGACGATTAGGATTGTGTTATGTGGCCATTTTGATATAATATTCCCATTTACAGTTTTAATTATGAATCTATTTCACCAGCACCGGGTCTCAGAGGCTTGTGCAAAAGCAATTCAAAGTGCCACTGAGCTAAGCCATAAATATCATCTGCACAGAACAGTCAGACTTATATGAAATCACATGATCTCTGGGTTGACGTCGTTAACGTCCTGTGTCGTGGCATCACCCAACAGAGCTGTACATCTGTACAAACATATCTTTATGAGTGTGTTTTGCATGTTGCTCGGTGAAAGGGGAAGTGATGGGCTTGAAACTGCAAAGTGCTGACACGGTTGGAGGGGGAAGGAGGGTTGTTGTTACTTCCTGTCTGAAAAAACATCTGTTCCTGTAGGTCTGGTCTGCCCCGCACGTCTGCACATTCTGTCACTGAAAACACACTGTAATGAAAAAAAAAATACTACAGAACAGCAGCGAGATATACCACACGCATACACACACCGAAAACCACAAAGAAACCTACAACAAACATTGAAACAAAGTTACGGTTTGAATTTTTTTTTTTTTTTCAAAACGTACATAATTTGCAGTACTCCACTTGTGTTCCTGCATCCGAATGAAAATATGCCCCAGTGGGATTTCTTTCATCTGAAAATGGGACACTTTATCACGCTCAAATGTGATGAAGAGAAAGAAATGTAGGTCTCAGCAGAGAAGCCAGGCATCGATAAGGCCTTGATCTTTCCCGAGAGGGTACAGCGCGTCAAACCACTACGGACGACTGAAGAAACTTCTTATATTTTGTTTCATCATCTGCCACATTAGATATGCTTTTTAATGACATAAAGCTAAGAATTATTATAAGCTTCTTTCCCATTTTTGATATCAAAATTGTGTCATCCACTGATTCACTCACAAATCTTTTTTTATTTTTTTCGACTTTTATCGAGGGCAATGTATGTCAGCTTGGAAATTCACCAGTTGAAATTCACGAGCCTGATTTCAGATGTGCAGAAGTGGAGTGATTGAACCAAACAGGCTGAGTCTGTTTAGGTTCTGGACGAGGCGCTGCCCAAAGTGATGCCCGTTGGCAAACGCTGGCAAGTTCAAATCTGCCCACCAGATGTTTTGAGAGAGAAAAATATATATTCAAAGGTGCAATATGTAAGAATTTTAGTTGCAAACATAAAAAAAAAACACTAAAATTATCAACAGAATGTAAAATATCATGTTGAAAAGGTTTCTACACTAGTTAGCACGCTAACCAGCTAGCCCTGGCCTGTCGTGATCCAAACCTCCCTTGCAAGAGGTGTACGTTCCTTCGCTTACCTGGTGCTCCCTGAGCGCACTTTGGACCACACTAGCTCCATCGCTACCAGAGCTAACTAGCTAATTGAAGCTACTGTTAGCAACATTTAGCGCTAACTCTGGTGAAATGCTGCCCCCTTTCTGTACTTATCATGATTTCGACAGGTGCCAAATTCTCACGTATTGCACCTGAAGATAAATATGATATGAAACTCTGTTTATGCTTTTTTTTATTTTTGTAAGAAAAACACATCTCCTTAAATATGTAGAATCCCTTTTCATTTTTCATTTTCACAACCTGAGAGCGGTGGGCAGAGTGACAGTTTTAAGTCAGTTGGGATCCTGGTACCATTTTGCATCTTGAAAACACTTTACAATAAGTGTTTGCTTTTGGCTCAGACCCTGCCGTTAAGTTTCAATTTTGGCACTCGAAGAGAGAAAGTCTGGGCACTCCTGGTTTAGGTATTTACATAAATCCTGTTCCTGTAGGGGACTTTTGTTTACAGCCAGTGTCAGGGCTGAATGCTGTTGCGGGAAACGGTGTCTGCTTCGGCTACTATATGATTTTGGCCCTGATCTTCCACTTGCAGACAGTTTTATTTTGAAGATCACCGACAAAAAGCCCCAGATCAGCGGCAGACGAGCGGCATGAGTGAGCAGTCCAAAGATGGAAAAAGTCACATCTGACTTGATGGAGGACAGAGTTTGTTTCCTGGACCATCCTAGAACTGAAATCAAGGCTTTTAGTTTCCTAACTCTAATCATAACAGATCAAACTTCCACTTCCACCTATAAACGAAGCAAAGCCTGTGAGCCGGTTCAGGCCGTCAACTCGAGATGACTGCTACACTCATTGCCTGCGTCCACCTGTTGGCTCTTTCCTGTAAAGGGAAAGTTATTATAATCACTCCCGGATCCCTGCGGCTGTTTCCTTGCTGGGAGCGACGAGGCCAGAGCCTGCACCATAATATCCACACTGTACAAATCCTTCATTCACATAATAATCCACTCTCCTCCTGCTGACTGACTGAGCTGTGATGAGATCCACAGTGACACTGATGTCCCGTCAGAGAATTACGCGTCCATTTTAACAACACACGTGTTGACGAAGGCTGGCGTCTGAATCCCATTTCGGCAACACATATGGAACCCATTCAAATCTGGATATTGACTCCACACTCCGCAATGCACCATGTGTGTCTGCCCATATGTGTCACTAATGAGGGGCCCTTACAGAAAAACGGTAAGTGAGATTTTTCCTCTCGCTTACCGTGTGGGCTGAACATGAGTTGGCGTTCAGTCAACTGATGTGAAAATCTGAATTGTAAATCAACTTTGTTTGGCAGTTCTCCACCACTGCCACCTGAGATGTGGTGCAATATTGATTTCTTCTCCGCTCTACCAGCTTACAGACATCATGGTGGTTGTCTGTGTGTTGCAAAAGAACATTTTCTCACCACGGCAGCAACTCAAGTCCAATCCCCATGTTGCGATGCCTTTCAGCTTCGGGCTTGCAGTTGTGCTGACGGTATCGCCGGGCTAATGACTCCTACCGTTGATTGGGTTACTTCTGAGGTGTGCAGAGTGAGAGTGCAAAACAAAAAGCTAAATATCTCACCTCAAACATGAACCCAATTACGCGGACACACAAGCAGTGAGTGTGAGATCCATTCACATGGGCCTCATTTGAAGCTTACCTCGACTCCATCAGCAACCCACGTGTGGAGACCATTATAGAGATGTTGTTATGTGGTGTAAGTTCAATTGTATCATTTCATACACTTACCAAAAATGGGGACTTTTACATTTTGTGGTCATATCCTTGAATCCTTCTAATGCATGTTTACTTTTTTGGGACTTCCCTCTGTCTGACCTAAAAGTGCATTTTCTTTTTAATTGTCTCCTCGCTTTGTTAAAATTAGTTTAATTAAAAAAGAAACATTATATATACAAGAAGTACAGGAAGACAGCAATGCACCTTTCAATCTTAGAAGCAAGTTGTCAGTTTGATTCTCATAAATTCCCACTGCTTAAAGCAACATTATGTAGAAATTGGCATTTTTGGTTATTTGGCGCCCCCTACAGCTTCTGAGTGCAACACCACTGTCATAAATACAAATCTGTGACAGATTGTCAGATGTAATGTAGGTGCTAACTACAAGCAAAACTAATTACGTCAGAACAATATTATGTGTTGAAAACATGTATGTTGAAGTAAACATGTATGTAACGCTGTGATCCTTCCCTCTCACTGAAGTTACATGGTGCAGAAACAAGTGATGGGGGGCGGAGTGGCTGAGACAGAGACATTATTCACCCTGTTACAAGACACTGGACCATCAACATGATTTTGGAGTTGTATTTTAAAGTAAAAAAAAGTTACATAATGTTGCTTTAAGGAGCCTGGGTCAAAATATTTTAATGAAATGCACTTTTGTGCTTAGCAACGGACATAACTAATAAATGAGCTAGTTTGCCGACCAACAAAATGATCAGAGTTTTAGTGAGAAACGTTGACAAATTAGCTGAATTTGAATGTGAACAAACAGCAGTTTTGACATCATGATGTCTATGTATTGTGTTGCAGAGATATCTACTGAAGTTAGCATGCTAACCAGCTAGCCTTGTCCCGGTCCAAAGCTCTTGTGCCCCTGAAGTTAACATTGACACTCCCCTGGTCCTCAAGCTCCCAGTCCAAACGGCTAATTGTACTAGCTAACTAGCTAAGAGCAGCTACAGTTAGCAGCCGTTAGGGGATCTGGAGCCCAATATGAGTGTGAGTTTGACAGATGGCTGATTATTACATACTGCACCTTTAATATCCGTGTATACTTACTGAAAAGCCTATAAATAAAGTTTTAGAAAAGAACTATGACAAAAGGAGATGGCACCATATGTAAAGGTTGAAGACAGTATTGTTTACTCAGCCACTTACAGTAACTGTAAATTGAAAACCCACTGAGGATATAACTTCTTGTAAATGTTATTTTTCTGCTTAATATCAATGTCAATAACCATATATCTACAGGAGAGGACTATCTGCTGACTCTGTCTAGTCTTAGTCTGTGTAATGATGGGTGGCAAGTCATGCAACCCAGCTGGAAGCTGAATGTTTACTCCATCAGAGCCCCATAATGAGCCCAGCCGGTGTACTGCTTATACAAATCAATGTGTTTTTATAGTGGGGACGCAAAAGTGCTGAGAAGAGAAATGATGCAGAGCAGCGAGAACATCCAGAGAGAAGGCAGACACAAAGAAGAGGATCCACACGGGATAAATATTATTTAAGATAATGGTATTTTTCTCCACTCTGCCCAGGATCTTTTATTCCAATCTCACGAGCTGAATCCCTCCAAAAAAGTGATTTTGTTTTCACAGAAATAAATAAAAGGACACCTTTGTGCTCACATTGTGTGATAGAATTAGCTGTGTTTTTGATCAGTTCTAATTTAAAATTAATGCAGCGCAAAAGATTCAATCTGTTAAATTACGCTGCGTTCGAACGGTTCTCACAGGCTTGTACGGTTCACACCTCGATCTAGCCGTGGGATCTCCCTCGTTAGACTTTACAAGAAGGTAGTGAGCTTCCAGGAAATGATCTGCTTTTAGCTGATGCGTCTGAGAAGCAGACAGCCGAGACTGTACACAGCAACATGGCTGCGAAGCGGTGACATCATTTCCCCGTCGGTGAGTCACACAGGTGCTCCCTCCGCAGATGAAAGGCGCGTTTGCATTTCGGTGCAAATTGTCGGCTCACAGCGTGAAGTGAATGGGGAATGCACAGGAAAGCACACGAAAATGTTTGCTCTGCTTTAATGCGAAATGACTGCGATATGGGAAATGACTCATCGACACATATTCAGGATGTGTTGACTCTGTTGTGCTGAAGCAACGACAACATCAGACTAAAGAACCTGCTCTGCGGTATTTCTCTATAATAATAGTATAATATTTTTTAAGAATTTGTTTGACGCTACGAGGTGGGAATTACGGCATCAGCTCATTTCATGGAAGTGTCGGAAAGCCATTCACTTACAGTAAATTGCCTGCGAGTTAATGATAATTTGTTTCGAGATTAATTTACAGACGGTTGAGTTGAAGAAGAAGAAGAAGAAGTTCAAGATAATTTAAAATCTCATTTCAGTATTCACCCTTCTTGGGAAATGTTGAATAATTTATGTCTTTGGACCTCGACGATGTGTTAAAACGAGACAATATGAGCAATTCAGAGGTCAAAATGATCAACTTACACCTGCAACAAGGGATCACAAGTACACACTGCTTAATTCTAATGATGACCCAACAGACAAAAAGTTTGGGAAACACGTATAATGTGATTTTAAAAGGAAGTTTCTGGAGAGTTGGTCCGAAAAAACAAGCAATCACAGGGTCAGGGGTGAAACAAATCAAAAGGGCGCCAGATGCAGTGCGCAGAAAGTCTTGATATTTATACAGTGAAACAGTTACAAACCATGGTGAAGATTAAAAAATCATATTATGTGATTTTATCTACTCTGCCTCTGTAATAAAACACACAGAGGACCATTAACTATTTGAGTTGAGGGGCACGCTAGAGGACCAAAGGAGCATCCAAGAAGGCACTTAAGAGGTGTTTTCCCCTCAAATCTACCAGCGTATTCAGGACATTGTCCAAGGCTTTTATAAAAAAATCTATTTTTGACACTTTGTTGCCAGAATAATGAATTAGTTTACCGAGCAGAAGTCACCAAAATAACCAATAATAAATACAATGACAGCAGCTATATGCTCCTCTAATTTAAACACTAATACCTGGCAATATGATCAGTGGCTGTCTATTTCTAACAAACAGACTCGCCCTCTGACCGACACTCATGACCCCAGCAGGTACTTGTTTACATGCAGTCTGACAGGCTGAACAGGCTCAATGCCGCCACCTGATGACACGCTGAGGAATCATGACTCAACCAAAACATGAACGCCATCAAAACACATGTAGAAACCGAGTTGGACGTCGCTCTCAGTAATCCGTTTTTCATAGATACGAATTGCAGCTGCGGAACATGAGCAGATTTTTTTTTGGTTGATAGATTGGATGGAGTCTCCGAGCAGGATGATGTATTTCCGTGTCTGTTTACAGTTGGACGTTCTGTCTGCTCGTCCTCCGTGAGCCGGCCTTTTTTCTGCCTGCAGTGGCAAAATGCTAACTCCGTCCTGATTACCATACCCGCTCGCTGGAAAGATCATTTTTTTTTCCACGTTTTATTTTTCCTCTTTTTGCCAGCGTGGTGTTTCAAATCAAAATGGACCGCCCCGCCTACTCTCATGAACAAATTGGCTCTGCTACTGAATCTTACTTCCATTTCAAATGAGAATCAAATGCAAGTCAGATTCCGGCGCTCTGCCTCCCCATGAATATTACATCTGTTTTCTCGCTTACAGTCCCACATTTTTCGAGACAGTTACGTTCTAATGCGATTTTGAATTCGGGTTCTTATCCACTTCGAGTTTATTTTTCCGCCCTGAGATATTCCGTCGCGTTGCTTTCTGAGGAGTTTAACTGTGTTCTTGTGGTCCAGACAGAGGAATATCTGCTGGGATAGAGCCGAGTTAAGGCGATTGTGCCAAGATGAGTGTTTTTTTTCTTTTTTTTCTTTGCAATGCAATGCAATGCAATGCACTGTTCCTTTGTGCGGACACCCTGAGTGATGCGGTTGTAAAGGGGCCTGGACAGAGTTCTTTATCATAGGTCTATGAGACTTTCAGAGTCTCTCCAGTAATCAGGTCCACATGCCAATAGTGATGGATTCTACTCTGGAGCCACTCTGCCCCAGACAACACACACATACAAATCAGAATTTACATGCCCAAGTCTTTCTTGATCAATAAACATTTACTCCTGAGGAGAGGCTGCATCTGCAAGCCTGTCTGAGTAATCAGATCAAGCCTCTCTATTGATAGATGAGAAAACAGGGGCGACCTCACGGGAGATATTTTTCTGTCAATGCACATAAACAGCATGTATTGTTTTTAATTATAGTTCAGAGACGGGGGTGCGTCGCCGTTATGACACCGAGCGTTTATGCGGGGAGACACAAAGCTGCCGCGGCTGCCAAGAGTGATAAGGATGCTAATGACGCTGCTGTAAAATACATTTCAATCAATTAGCTGAAAGCACTTGCGTCGCTGATCATCAGGCCGGAGAGGAGAAGCGGCGAGCGGCCGTGCCCCTCAGGCTGGACGCGGAGGAAGTGGCTCTGCCTCAGCCGTGACAGATGTGCGAAGGACGCCCGGACGCTGCCGGACTGCTAAAAACTTTGCAGACGCACACTTGGTATTTCACATTGGACCCCGGCGCGGCTCCAAAGTAAGAAAAGTAATATACGTTTGACTGCCGGACTATGAGAGACGCGGACTCACGCTGTGACACAGATTGAGTTCGAATGTGAGGAGCCGCTCTGCAGGACCAGCAAGTTTGCAAAATCCTCTGCGGTCCTATTCTATATCAGTGTGATATTTGTTTTTTTTATTTATGTAATAATTAACATACTCATCTGCTGCCATTCCTTCCAAAAGAATCACTTTAATACTAAAGTGAGTGGATTAGAGCTGGAAATGGACTTCATGATTATTTGCCTGTATTTTTCTTCATTATTATTTTAGGTATGAATACTAATGTGTGTCAATTTAACCTCTCCGGATAGAAAAACGTTTGCTTTTTTTTTTCTTTCTTTTTTTTCTCTCTCCTTTTACGAATACTAATCCCTCACAGGCTGCATAATTCTGGGTGCTCCTGCCTCCCACTGAATCTGTTTGACCGGCGCTGCTATCTCACCCGCGCAGCCAGGGGAGCGGCAGATAGTGGATCATGCCCGAACGCGGGGAGATTTTTTAAGATTCATTTACTCCCCTCTGCAGAGAGGTCAGAGGCCGGAGTCAGCCACAGGCCAGCAGTCCTGAGGCTGGTGGGGATTCGGTGTCAACCTCAAGGACATTCTGGTGGGAGAGTTTCTCGCCCGACTCCTCCAGTGTTGGGGTCAGCGCCCCTGCTCGATGCGCCACCCTCACTCAGAAGTCACCTCTGGAACACTTAAATATAAACTAATGAATAAAAAGATCCCATCGATATTCTACGCGAACGTTTTTCCCGTCGTTGATTTGAACAGTTTGCTCGTTTTTAAAGGGGCGGCGTGTAGTTCTGGAGAAGTAGAATAATAATGAGGTAATAATACAAACTCAGAGATATTTATGTTTACCACAACTGAACGAACAAGCTGTTCTCAGAGGGAAACAAGGTCCCCAGAACACTGTTTGAAGCTAGAAAGGTGGCAGGGTCCGCCACATATAAACAAAGTAAAACAGTATGAAACTGTGTCGTCCTTTGAGATCAGTCGGTGATTCAGATTATTCAGTCACGAAAATGAAGACTGGTCGTTTATTTAGTTTGTGCACCTTTAACATGGTAACAGCTCTGCAGAGTTTCTGTGTCCTGATCTAAATAAAACTTATGTTCAGCACATACCCATCGCACTGTTGTGTCCGTCGTGAATCAATACAAGTCCTAATCGAACAATATGGCTCTGCAGAAAGCCCTCCCAGTCTTTCTCCACCACGCAGGAGAGCGTCAGCCCCATTCATGCCATTGTTTCTCTAATTACAGAGGCTATAGTCTCATATTTTCATTTGGACTATTTATGGTAAATCATGAAACGCTGCCACCGTGCCACCTGCTTTCTCTCCTTCCTCTCGGTCTGAATGTTTCATGACTCATCAGTGAGGTTGCCCTCCCATCCTCCCTCCCATCCTCTCCCTCTGTCTCTCATCCCGTCTCCAATAGCCCCGCAATCTCTAAGAGTTCAGCTCCTTTGCTCTCACTTTGTATGAGGCAAGTCTAATTAGAGTGAATTATTTGGCTGATGGTCTGTGAAACACATTGCGCCAATTATCAATGTACTATAAACAGACTGTTATCTGCGAAATCCCTCTGCCTGGGAGCGTGCGAGGAAGGAAGCATGATTAATATGCCAAGAAACCAGGTCACAGATAAAACCATCCATCGGTCAAACGGGAGACTCCTACAGGGGACGACTGTGGACGACGCTGCTCTTGATTCTGAGCGGGGTGTTTTGGCCTGACACGATGAAAACATCTCAGTCAGAGGTGAAGCCCCGATAAAACGTTGAGGAACAGACATTTTATCCAAAGGCCCGATACTGTAGCCAGGAATACAGTCTGCCAAAAATGTTATGTTTGATTTAGTCTGCTACTGTTCTTTGTTTTGCTTTTAATGAAAGATTAAAGATGTAGAAATTCTGCATTAATATGTAGTTTTACAGAAGAAATTCATCCTCATATTAATTTTTTTTAACTTTAACTGAATAAACAAGCTGTTTTCAGAGAAAAAAATCACGTCCCCAGAACACTGTTTCAAGCTACAAAGGTGGCAGGGTCCGCCACATATAAACAAACAGTCAAACAGTATGAAACTGTGTTGTCCTTTAAGGTCAGTTTGTTTATTCAGTCATGAAAACAAAGATAGTTTGTTTATTTAGTTTTTCTTTCTTTCTTTCCCCAAATCTACATAGTGCACCTTTAAAAAGTCATATATTTTATTGTGTACTTGCATTATCCCAAATGTTTCCGACAGTGTTCAAACCCAGAGAGATTAACAAGTTTACTCGAGGTAACAGCGCTTTTCATGTGTTCGAATGTCGCTACCTCCGGAACAGGAAAGTCAACAAACTAGACCAGAGTTAACCTGAGTTAAACTTAAATTACCTTGTTCGTCTGTGAACATTTGTGCCTGAGTAACATCCAATACATTTTCATCAGCAGTGGCGGTTTTTTAATGGTGTATACATAAACAGCGTTTATTTGCGTCACTCATGCATGTTTATCTGCCCCAAACAGCCAGTTTACTTTACTGAATGCTAGCCGTGAGCTAGCGCTAGCGAGCAACGGCACACACTGAGAGTGTGTGTGTCTGTGTTGTTTAATTCGGGACAGCTTTCGGTGAAATCAGCACTCACCAGAGACTCTGGCTCTCCCTCTTGTTTCCCCCTCTCCGTTGTTACGTTACGTTCATGAAGTAGAGTACATTTCCCCGACAGCTCCGGTCAACGTCACAGTACATAAACAGCCGCCAGTGGAGGTCGCCTCTGTGGATCGCTGCTGCTGCAGTCAGGTCGATCAACAGGAGTGACGATAAATCAGCTTTCTAACCCCAAAAGTTAAAAAGTCATCTCTGAGCTCTCCTCCCGTCTGTAAACGGGTCCAGATCAGAGCAGAATCTGATGTGTTTACTCTCCAGAGGGTCGGGCTCCAATCTGTAGCCGGCTCTAAGCAGCTGAGCAGTGGCTCTTGCCCCCCCGACTCCGACTCTGACCAACATCTAGCATGTCCACTGTGGAGCATTTCACCCTGTGTGAAAGCTTCTGGGATGTTTTTAGTATTTAGGCTAACATTAGCCGCTCTGTCCCACTTTATATTGAATTTGGAAGAAGGATAACATTCCAGCAACAATACCTGAAATAGCGTAACATCATGAACATTAACAAGATGATGTTCATAGTAGAACGAATGCACGAAATGTATATTATCAGCAATCACTATTACTATTACTATCACTATATACAGTCTTCTTATATCTGTGCTTTGTATCTTTATACGTGCTGATGTTTTTGTTTTATATTTAATTTATACATTATGCTGTATGGCCTGTCCCCTTCCCCGTCACCTGAGTGTCTGGTAACACCTTGGCCGGATCAGTCGTTTACCTGGATCCCCATTCTTCACAGTTTCAATCAGGAGTAGAATAGGGAAGGACACTGATGGAGTCTAGACGCCGGTGCTGGTGATGGAGGAAGAAGAATCCTGGAGATCTGACGATGGGGGGGAGTTGATTCTGGTGAGTAGAACCTAGCAACCGGATGAAGAGCTGGAGGAGGATGGGTCGGAGGAGGGTTGCACGTGTGCCTGAAATGACAGCTGACAGCAGGAGAGGAGAGCGGCTTTGAGTTTGACAGCAGATACATGATTGGCTGATTGTGTTCGAGGCAGAATCTGGTTGGTCAAATGGAGGGCGAGTGCGTGAAGAAACGCCCATGTCAGGTGAATGGAGGTAGCAGCTTGAGAGGTGAATGAAAATATTTTTCTTCCTGACCGAGCTCACGCTGAGCTTCATTTCATTCCACTTTCAGTGACTTAGCGAGTGCAGTTACGTAGCTTGCAGTATGCACCCTTTCAAGTCGGTTTGCAATTTGCCAGCAAGCACAGAAAAGAAGAAGAAGGACAGGACAGCATGCTTCGTGCTCATGACATCAAACGGCCGCACCTGGGTAGAGCCATGCAGTGTAGACTGGGGAGTCACGCATGACATCGTGAGGATGTTTCCCAACGGTTTCAGAAGAAGGCCATTGCAATTTGCCAGTTCTAACACAAATGTTATTAGAGCTATGAAAGATTCAATCATCTTTGCAAACTACATGTTAGCCTTTCTTAGTACCAGGTGTGCACAAAACACAAGTTATGAACTAGAAAAGATGTGAAATGATCAGTTATCTCATCAGTAATGGCGATAAGATGCAGGTAATAATCGATTATCTCTATCTTATCAAGTTCGCACTAAAGACCCCTGCCATGGGGTGCTCATTTTAAAATGAGGCAGTGAGAACCATCAGAAAGTCAGCTGGAAACAGACTTTTCAACCAGCTAACGAAGCTAAAGATCAATCTAGCTCAATCTCGGGGCACATCGGCTGTCGTCTGAAGACAATCTAGCCTCGGAGGGCAGCAGCCAGTGATTGAATCACAAGAATGACGTTGGAGTTGAGCGATGACTCTCAATATATCTGCAGATGAACGTGGACCTGTTTCTACCAGGTGAAAGTCAATGAGCTCCACGATTGTAATTTCGCCGGTTGCATTCTGCCTGGTCTGCTCTTGACATGGACTGTTTACCAGCATGCAACCAAAGGCCGCTGCAAAAGTGGCTACAAGTGTTGTAACAGCACACGATACTTCACTGTGATTAAACGATTTAATGTAAAGAAAATAAAGAGCCAGTGGGCTGGGTTCAAATTAATGGACTCAACTCCTCATCATGTCATGCGGTCAGCTGTGTGTGCACACTGAAAAAATGTCAGTACTCGTAATAAGTGATATTTCATCACAAACTGGGTAAATTACCATGGCGACCATGCGTACATTCCAGCAGCCTTGTCCAGTATGAATACATTGAGATTCAAATTTGCGTTAAACGGTCACCGACGTGATGCTAATTATTTTAATCAGACATTTTCATAAACATGACAAGACAGAGTTCGCGTCCCTGTCGTTCACAGTAAGCCACGTTAGATACGGAGAAGCTCTGCTCTGTTTTGTCTCGATGGTTCACGCAAATTACGTCTTCTCGCAGTCTGGCAATTTTATCTAAAAATAGACCAAGTGCTGAAAAAAATCTTGTCCAAATGATCTTCGTTTAACAAAATATCTCTGTACAAATGCTGAAACTTGCATGCCAGGTCCGTAGGTGGCAAAAAAGTCTGCATGCATTGCAGTGAACCTTTTCCAATTAGCAGTAGTGACTTAAAAACATAAACAGTTGCAGCTAATTATTTACTACAATTGGGAGCCAGAACGCTTCCGACGCGAAAATCATTACCCTTGCAGAGAGATGCTGCATTCATATGCAGATATCTGTTTACATCTGCTTAACTTAATTACAGTAGACGGCTGAAGATAATAAAATCTGCGAACAGCACCGACGTCGCCAGTCGTCAGATGAAACTGAGAAGGCGCTTTTTTTCTGCCGTCTGAAATTAAGGACTCGTTCATTCAAAACCGAATGGGAGAAATGGAAAATGAAAATGTGCTGACTTTATTCATGTGAACTGCAGATGTAGCAGTGCTGACAAAGAGGGGTGGTGCTCAGTGGATGGTCAGTGGCTCACTGTTATGTAGCAAAAGGGCTCAAAATAAAATAATACCATTAATACGTTCCACCTCTCCTGATCTAATGAAATGAAACTTGCATTTCGGGGGCTTTTCTTTGACATGTGGCTTGGACAGAAGCGAACCCTATTAAGCTACGTGAGTCCTTATAGTGTCTATATAGAATTTGTTTCAGGAATCTCCACACTCCATGCACTCGCTAATTACAGATAACATAATTATGTTTTTGAGTGCCCCATAATGTTTACACTGCAGTTTTCTGCAGTGCCAGGGCTCCATTTTATTAGTTATTCAGAATACCTTGTGCTCTTGTTAATACAAGTCATTTGGGTCTCATTAAAGTGTTTCTAATGAATAAAGAAACGACTTAATGCGCTCTGTTAGTGACCTGTGATGGCTTAGAACATCATTAGAATCACCAGCCATCAAAGTGCAGGCCGATCCTGGCTGATTACCATGAGTGTGGACGAAGCAGTTTTATAGGCACGGAATAAACATGGAGCTACATGTGGCTCGTTTACAGTGAGACTCTCGCCGTCACAGCAGCACACATGAGCCTGCACACGATACTTTACTGTAAAAGACAGTAAAAAGCCAGTAGGCTGGGTTCAAATAATAGGTTTAACTCCTCATCATGTCATGCGGACAGCTGTGTGTGCATGCCAGTGTGTGCATACTGGAAACATTTCATTACTCACAATAACTTGTGATATTTCATCACAAACTGGGTAAATTACCATGGCGACCACGCGTTCATTTCAGCAGCCTTGTCCAGTATGAATACATTGCGATTCAAATTTGCATTAAATGGTCACCGACCTGATACTAATTATTTTAATCAGACATTTTCATAAACATGACAAGACAGAGTTTGCATCCCTGTCCTTGACAGTAAGCCACGTTAGATACGGAGAAGCTCTGCTCTGTTTTGTTTTCGATGGTTCATGCAAATGAGGTCTTCTTGCAGTCTGGCAAAAATCTAAAAATAGACCAAGTGCTGACTGCAAAATTAAAGTGAGGTTAAACGAAGTTCAGATAATCACAAGTTCGTTTATTTTTGCCATGGAAGGAAAAACAATTTGCTCTATGTGTAATCGACACATATTACATACACCTTTTTGGCAAAAACCGAAAGCAAAAGGTGGATACAAAAACATGTTTTCATGGCCGCAGCAGAGCTGAGTATGGCCGGCATGGGTCCTTTTACAGGTTGCTACAGCAGCTACAGTATCCTGCAGGAGAGTGAGAGAGTGAGGCTTACAGTATAAATGGGAGGAGGTGCATGAATAGAATCAGCTGAGATGAGTTTGGAAAGTTCGCGTATAAGATTCTCATGCTCATTGACAACTCGTATTGAAAGGAAAAGTGGCCTTAAGTGAAGCTCTTTCCTTTCAACTGCTGTGCCAGCATGGCTGTCGGCCTTCAGCAGAGGACCACACTATTTTTCATCAGAAAGGCTGCGATACAAAACACAAGAATACAGAAATAAGAAATAATAAGCAATAATTTCACAGTGCCATCAATTTCCATGATGGCTCAGTGGCTCACACTGTCATTGGTGGGTTAGGTAACCGGGCTGTACGTGCTAGCCTTGTGACCGGTCAGTGAAGCGTTTATTGTTGTTTTTTTAACAACCCTTCCAGACCGCGCATGACCATATAATTATAGCGTATGCGTGTGTTTAATATAGCCGAGCCTGTAAGTTCTTTGTTCAGTCTCTGTGTGACTGAAATGAGCTTAATGATGAAGCCTAATCCTCCGAATGCACATTAATTTACGTTCTTGAAGGACATATGCCGATGCATTCCTTGTTCTGTGGTCTAAAATTACAATGCATAGAAACAGAGATCTTTGTCTTGTCATGCCACTGTAGGCTACATTATAGAAGGTGTAGGTCTAATGTGTTTCATATGACTTAAGCCTATAATTAAAAATAATTATTCCTATCTCATTATAAATCAGACACTGATCCTTTGTCTGCCTGCTCATCCCTGTGTCCAAGGCCATCCCTTTATTTAAAGGGACTTGAGGGAGGATTTGTGAAAAAATAAACATGCATTTTAAGTTTCTTAATGCTAATGGGTGATGAAGCGTTCAAAACCAAAAAGAATGAGCCCACCCACATATCTCTCCGTTGCCTTGAACAGGCTGTGTGCTGCATCATGTACTGCAATTCGGGCCCGTATTTCCCGCGCAGTCCTGCGGACGTGACGTCAGATGACGTTGAATGCGCGTCCTCGACGGCTTGAAAACAGGAAGAAGACAAGCGCGGTGGACCCAAACTAATGTTTGGGTAGTAATGGATTCTGCTACGGCCAGAAAACAACCCACCACCACACAAAGTCCACTAAAAAGTCAAACTAAGAAGAAAACGAAGGTTTTATCAGCGGCAAGTAGAGAGTCGAAACGAAATTATGCAGCTGGCTGTAGCCACATGCTAACGGTTTGTTTGCATCTGTGAAGTAGCATTAGCTGCAAACACACAGCAGTCCCGTATCAGAGACGATGTTTTTGTCCCCCAGTATGGTGTCTTTGCTTTCGCCTGTGCCTTTCAGATTCGCTGCTTGTGTGTCGCTACACACAGCGAGCCGGCTTCCCAGCTGCTTCATGTGTGTAGGGGATAAGGCTATCCCTACACACAGTACAGTTCCCAGCTGTAGGCTACCAACGTCATTCCGCGGAGGCATGCGCGGAGGTCTTGTAGTAAACAGTCACATGAACAGCGAGTAAAGAAATAACAGCGTCACAGCATCAGCTGCACTGCTGTGAAGAGTTCATGTGCGCTCCAGCGCCGGCTTGGCTGACAGCTGTCATGTCACTATTGAGTCTTATTTCTTGATCCTGCATCATGTCCCTTTAAAGATCTAGGCTACGTAATTGTTCTATAGGTTATTTGGGCATTTTGTTGAAAGTAACTTAAATAAGTGTAATAAGTAATATGTTAGTCTATGCAGATAGCAAATTTGTAACGTAAGATATTGCTTTAAAATAAAAGGTAACATATTGCAATATATTGTATTGTATTGTGGTATATTGAGTATATTGAAAGTAACAGTGTTTATGAGTGATGAAATGCAGTCAATACAAAACCAAAAGCTCAGTGATTTTTCTTTTACAGCCTTTTGGTATGACCAGTAGCTAACGTTAGCTAATGTTAGCCAGCCTCAGAGATACTGCTCTGTAACTAGCATTAGTAAGACAGTGCACAGACTCTTCTCAACTTGTGCTTCCTTTAAACTGATAGAATCGCGCAAGTGCAGTGCGGAGCTTTTTTGTTTTTTATCTCGAAAGCCGTAGCCGTCCCTTCAACCGTCACTGCTCAAAGTCCCGAATGCTTGAGCTCCCAATGGCTGCACCACGGCATGTTTTAGCCAACTCTCCGGTCTGCTCTGTGGGGAATGCGCCTTAATCCGCACAGAGCAGACAGAGCCGGACAGGAAGTCAGACAGCAAGTACATCTGGTCAGTTCTCAAAGTGAAACACCCTGTCCCGACTCGAACAAACCAGTTTTACTACAAAGCCTACTGAACCACAGCAGACGCACAAATATCAAGGAGAAACGATGAAATGAACACAGTCTGAGCAAGTCAATGTTGTGTATAATCAAAATTTTAGCCTTATCGGTTGCAGGTCACATTATATTACATGCATGTTTCTATTATTTTGTTATGTTTATTACTGATAAAACAACATACGCATATTAAATCGCACGCACGCAACACTCACAAAAAACACAACATTTCCTCACACAACTTCAGACAGTGAGCAGGGCCTGACAGCAGACAGTCTGTCCTTGTGTAACAGGGCAGAGTGACCCTGGCAGATGTTTATGTGTCCACTTCTTGTTAAGCAAGTATTGATAAAATGCCTTGTTTATGCCAAAGGTCAGAGATAGGGAGAAAAGACCCCATTGGTGGAAAAACAGTTATGAAGCAAGGATAAGCCAAAAAAAAAAGATATTATGAGTACTATGAATAATAGTGCTTTTGTTATGTTCTCTGGCTCCATACCCTGCAGACTGTGGTGCACATTCTTTGTTTGTTAAATAAAGGATCAAGGATGAGAAGACTTCTCTCTGTATTTTTTAATTTATTATTATTAAAAAGTTATTAGTGTGACATAAGTTGGCGTCACGAACAAGAGCAGAAAGAAAGATGGTGTTTTGCCCGAGCCCAGTGTTGCAGATCGGGAGGCTCTCTCACACAGGAGGACAAAAATGGTGGCCACCATAAATATAGTTAGTGCTTTGCTTATTATTTGACCCCGTGTGTATCGAGCTGCTACGATCGAGTAGACACTGGTAAGACCCCTAAAATAAGCCCTCTGACCAAAAGAGCTATGAAAGAGAAGTCTCTTGTCCTGCATGTGTGTGAGCCACTCTACGCATTTGTGAGAGTGGAGTGTGTGCAGTGGGAGAGAGGAAAAGAGCTGATATTAGACTGGTGCTTGTGTATGAAAAATACAAAAATAAAGTGAGGTACCAGAGTTTCAGACAGCTGTCGTGATAAATAGATGTTGGTCTGAATGGCCGGTTTCAATATTAGGAGAGGGAAATCGCGGATACCGCAGCTTCTGAGACAGCAAGGGCTATAGTTCAAGGAACCTGCAGGAGGCCGTCTGTCTGTGTCCTGGTTTTTTGAGTGTTGGTCATCCCGGGGGGCTCTCTGCACATTTATTTAATATTTTATTTTTTTCATCAGATAAGTGGGGAGTCAGCAGCAGGGAGACCTGGGGATCAAAGCAGGAGCAGCGCAATTGAAATGCAATTTTTTTGGGTGGCAGCAGGGGCGTCGTGCGGCTTTAGCTCTGCAGATAGAGTCTTTTTTTAACAGGAGTCCGGGGATTTCACGAGTTTACCCATGGTTCGTAGCAGTAGTCGGTTATGCTCTTCCGGTTGAACTCTGTGTTTACGCTAGCATAGCTGTCTTGCTCGCTCTAAAGACCGGCTTTTAACACAAAGAAAGCGACAAAATGGACAAAAATCGGAGGTGGATACACAGTACAGATGTTTTAAAAAGTCCTGAGGACAGTTCTGTGCCCCTTGTTTAAATGGTTATTCAGTTTGAGACATGTATTGATTATTAGACTACCTACATCCATGATTACATTCGGTCTCAGGCTACGTAGCGTACCCTTTTCACAATGACAGTAAACAATATCATATGCAATATAACATGACAACAGATTTGCAATTTCGGATATAATATTCAACTTGCTCATAGGCTGCTAGTCAATGCAACAGTAACGAATGTAAAAACAATAATTAACAAATACGAGGCAAAATAACATGATACAAATATTAATACTGTAGCCAAATAGCTAACGTTAATGCTAATCGGCACATGTGCTACCAGCTGGAAAAAAAACGATGCGTAGAACAGGAAATAACGAGCCTTCGCTGAAACACCTTGTCACTACGCTGCCCTCAAGGCTAGACGTAGCGTAGAGGGCGACACTAAGCATTCGAGGAAGTCTGCGTTAAAGCTTCCTACCAGACAAATAAAGTGAGGATGTTGGGGTGAATGTCAGGTCTGTTGAGAACCCTCTTCTGTCCAGACTGAAGGGAGAGAGAAAGAGCCCCAATACCCATTTCATTTGTCCCTTTATTCGTCTTTAATTCCTTTTAAATTAACCAAAGCATTTGAATCGGCCGACTCATAATTAAAGAGTAAGGGGAATAGAAGGTCAGCTGTTTTATCAGATCAATTAAAGGGAGTTGTATTTTTAAGTGAGCATATTGTTGTCAGCTCTCTGGGAGCTTAAAGCAAACGTTGTCATCTTATTATAAGCCCTATAATGATTAGCATACGACCATTGAGATAGCAAGGTTGCAGTTCCACACATACTCACACATACACATATACTGTACATGCAAACAGACACACATACACGTTGCAAGTTGCCAAACATGTAGGTCCAATGGTATTGGAAGGCAAAACGGTTGATTACCTCCCCACCCAAAATAAAAGTGTATGTGATAGCACAGATCCTAACTTAAGATCATGATATCAGCAGAAGGGCAGGCGCCGCAGGTTGACCGGCTTCCGCGAGCCCCAGAATGCAGTTTGCACTGGTTGCCACCAGTAGGATTTAAACTTAAACCTGACTGTAGACCCCCTTGTTGACCACAGTACCCTTTAAAACCAGAAGCAGAGGAGGGGGGAAAATAAATACATGAAAATAATGAAAATAGAAGGGCTCTTGGAGGCAGGTGTCTTGGTGCTTGAGCCTTATACCATTAGCAATGCTCTTATTCTGCCTGTGTTAAAAGCAGATAAGAGTAAATATAGACTGTCTATACTTGATCTTAGAGCAGTGAGTGAGGTAATAGAAGATTACCAAGATGAGGTCCCCAATGCATACCTCGCTCTCCAGTGTGCCTCTACAAGCCAGTTGGTTTTCTCCTCTAGGTTTGCGTTCTGCGTTCGTCAGTATCGCTCTTGGTCCTGAGAGCAGAAAATCGATAGCTTTTAATTACCGAGGACAGTCTTACACGTAGACGTGTGTCCCACAGGGATTCAAACACAGTCCCCATGTCTTTATTTGTCAGTTATGAAACGTACGAGGTAAACTGACAGGTGTGGAGGAGGAAGGATGAGTGTATAAATAATATTGCATTTTGTTATGTTCTCTGGTACTCTGCAGACTGTGCTGCACATTATGTGTTTGTTAAATATAGAATAAAGGACAGGAAGACTTCTCTCCGTATTGTTTTATTCTATTATTATTAAAAAGTTATTCCACGACATCTTCTGAAAGGCTCCCAGTGGGACGTGAAGTCTGGTGGAGGACAAAACAAAACAGCGTGGCGCACGGCAGGTAACAGAGACGTGCCCGGGGGGGATCAAGGGGTAAGTGGTATCGTAGGTTCGTTGTATTTACCGGAGTAGTGAGCAACATCCTCACTGCGTAAGAACCTTACAGGATTAAAATCAGCTACGAGTCCAACCCTCAGGTGTCGCCAGGGAGTTTCTGCTTGTTAATTCCTGATGATGGACACCTCGTCGGGCATCAACCCTTCTATAAAACTGACCCACCTAACCTTGACACATGGACCCAGAGGCTAAAGTATGCAAACTGTATGGAAAACATAACTTCTTGACTCCGGAGGGACATTTATTTAGAGTGACGTTCTTCTGTTATATTGTGCCTAACAAAGTGAACACACTTTAAACATTTCATTGGATATCAGGTGAAAGTGAAAATATATAAATGTCTTGTCTGTTGTCTTTTTTCTGCCGCCTTGCCATCAAATAACTATTTGATTAATGACAAAAAGACGTTTTCAGTGTTTATTATGTTTAATTAAGTAAGTATCTCTTTTAAAATGTCTCTGGAAATGTTCATCTCAGAGTGCTTGTGTTGCTGTGCTTTGTAACTCTCTACCTGGTGATTCACAGCACACAGTGCACATCAGAGGCTAAAGGACAACTGGCTGTTTACACCCACGTAAAACACATTCAACTACATTTGCGATATGCGTGCGCACAGTGTGTTCACGAAGACAAAGGTCACTGTATCATAAGGGCCGCACATACAGACTTCAATAGACGCATGTTCTCACTCTATTCATGTGGGTTTCTTGGTTTAGGTGCTGCAGCCATACGAGTCGTGAGCTGCAGACTGGAGACTTGAACAACGATTGTGTGTCTGTTTGCTCTTGACCCGTCAGGGTCCCCTCTGTTTCAGCCTTATTGACGCCGCGCAGGGCATCGAGCCACGACTAGCCAAAGAAAATGAAATATCAAAACACGATTTTTCCTTTAATAAAGAAAATAAGCCGTAGCTCTGCGTGGATCCAACATTCCTCTCGCTGACTTCTACAACATCACGGTATTTATGGTGAAATAAGGTTGTGAAACAGCTCATTAACTCGTGGATGGGCTGCCATGAAATTTGGAATGCACATTCATTTCCCCCGTGGGATGAATTCAAACAACTTTGGTGAGTCCTAGCCCTAAAAGTAAAATCTGTGACAAATGTATATTTCCGTCCAGGAAGTCGAAGAGTTGATGCTGACTATCTGCCACCGTCCAGTCCAGTTCCATGCAGAGCGACGACGGACGGTGACTTTATCAGGCCACATGTCTGCAGCTGGTGGACCGCAGGGCTGCTGCTGAGCGATGCCTCCGCTCTCTGTTTTCTAGATTACATTCCGAACTTGAAAAGCATCGAGCCCGAGCGGATCATCCCCCAAAACCGCGCTTCTCAGATCGTGCCCTTGTTGAGATGTATCAACATCAACATCTTCCCTGTGGTGGAAGGAGCGGTGTTTTGCCCTAATTAACCCACTTAGATAGTATCCGAAGCCAAGATTAAACGATACCTTTCATTCCGTGCCAGCAGTCAGCCTCATTTGTCTTCAGGACACAATCTTCTCTGTTTTAAGTCAAGGGTAAAAGAACGACACTCTGGGTGGTTTACCAAATGTGGAGCTCAGAGTCCAGCCAACACAGGACAGAAATGCGTCACCGCGCGCTTATGAATCGATGGCGCGTGCATCGCTCGGCCAGTTTCTTCCCTTTGCTCTTTGTTTCTTTGTCTGGGTGCGCGGGGAGAGCGGAGGGTGGGGGCTCATCAACTGACGTAATTTACTTTCAATGGAGAACACCGCTATCACAAAAAACAGGAAATTAGATAGGTGAGGCATTCTTCATCACTTCAAAAAAAAGTCCATCTTTGGTATTCATGCGAGCCCACGAGGGACCTGGCGAGGTACCTCCCTCCTTATATTCAGGGGGATTAACTCCGGGTGTGATAGAGGACACCCCTGCTTTCCCACATTCCCGTTTTAAGAACTAATTAACAGGCAGGAAAAACATTCAGCCTCAAATATTCATTCTGCTCGATTCAAAAGGCTCGCAGAGACCAGTCATCCTGAAAATGTCAGTTTGTGCCCAATAGATTTTTGGGCAAAGTGAATTAGTCAGTGCTTCAAACTGCGTGTCAGTCAAGCACTTGAGTAATGAATAAGTAATTCAGGTGTTTGCTATCTGAGGGAGGAATAGATCACTTGCAGAGATCTTAAAAATGCAGCCATATCACTCACTGACAGAAGGAGGGGGAGCGATCGATAGATCAGCTTGAAACCTAAATCAGAATGTGATGTGTTTTTTACAGCCGGGACTCTCTGACAGCTGATAAACAACACACATTTTGCATGCAGGCAATAATGTTTGGCGGTCCGTCAGACCCGGTCAGACTGATTTAACAATTGAGCTATTCACCCTGCACTGAGGGGCCATGCTCAGAGCTCGTCGGCGTGTTGCCCACATGCTTATGCAAATCAAAATAACCTAGATACGTAGTTAAACTTTCAACTTTCAACTGTTATAAATCTTATAAGAGTCGCCCCGTCTTCCATCGCGGCTGCTTTAGATTCCGCTCACAGACGGGCGGAGGTAGACAACAAGGGGAGACTGCTCCTCTGTAAGTTAACTTATTTAGAATCAGCCTCTCCGTCTAAACAACAGCAGACATAAAGCTTCCATATTAAAACCTACCGTGCGTGGGTTTCTCTACCGCGCTCTGAGCATCTCTAAAGTAATTTTTATTTTATTCATGCGAAAAACTGTGCGGTGTTTTGATCGGGAGACATTACAAAAGGACTGAAATCAAGAAACAGAAGCAGCTGGGTGGGTGCTGTGCGACGCGTATACAGCGGCTGTGATGTTACGGGGGCAGCTTTAGAATAATAAGAGACAAACCTCAAAAAACTTATGCATAGAAAAGGATGAAAGCGGGATTATTTTCAGACCCTTAAGTGAAAATAGGACATCCAATAATGTTTTGATGTTCCCTTAAAGGTCAGATCTGTAATTGCGGTTCTATTTGTGCGGAGATTTATTGGACCGAAGAAATATTCCATCAATCAGAAAATTATTAATTGAGCTTTTCTAATACAAGGCCTGTCATTATACGACAGAGAGAATTTATGATGTGTTGCACAACAGCTAAAAATAGTTTGATTAATTACAGTATAGCTCTATTATTCTACGTATCACTGGAGTTGCTGCAAAACAGTCTTTTGAATTACAATGAGCTCTAATGGGTTAAGTTTCTGAAAACTTACTTTTCATTAAATCCAACCTCCTCACTGGCGTTTCTTCTCAAATGAAGTTTAAGTTCGTCAGAAAGTTTCTCCCGCAGACGGACAAAGCAAACCCACGGATGAGTTTAAACTGCGATCACGTCGGCCACGTGAACAAACACGCTGTGAACGCAACGTTTGCCGTATCGTCTACCTTTAAAGCGACATTATCTAACCTTTCCACCTTAGAGGTGCAGTGTGTGAGACTTGGCTGCCTGAAAAGATGATGAGCGCTGGGACAGTTAACCCTCACAGCAGAATGGTGGGCCGTGAAAACAAAAACGATGGCCGATGTCATGTTTTTGAGTTTTTTTGTTGGTTATGTGTCATGTTTTTCTTTCCACTTCCTCCCTTTGACTGTTTTCCCACCCTTATTCTGTGTACTCTCTGTGTATTAAAGTCAGTGTTGCCCCCTCACTCTTGGTTGGTTCATCTGTTTTGGCCTTGAGTTTCCATCTTCATGTTCCTACATATCCCTGTCCCATCTTCCCGGTGTGTGTTTCATGAATTTGGTTCCATTTCTCCTGTTTTGTTGTCTGCATTTTGCCCGCCTTTTGTTGATACTATTTTCTGTCTTGGATTTTGGACCATCATCTTTCATTAAAGTTCCCTTCCTGCCAGCCTCCGTGTCTGCATTTGTGTAAATCTGACAACCCAGAGGACGCTGAATTCCTCCATAGAACTGATGGGAGCTGCAGATTTTGGTGATTAATCATTTGATCCATTGTTTACTGAATATGAAAACACATTATAGGTATTCACTCCATCTAAATACAACAAAATTAGGCCTAAACATACATGTAAATGTCACGATAGAGCTACAGGTATCAGGTTGCACTGTGTGGCATTTGTGTGCAAAGACTGGTTATTAAAAGGTAGCCATCTGCTGTCCCCTGAAGAGGAATAAGCTAGTATTAAATCAACAAACTAAAATCTAAATTAACCTAGATAACCAACTTTGAACTCGGTGCTCAGGGATTTTAAAGACCATAGAAAGAAAAAAAGGTTGAATGTTTAGCCCGAGATCTTATTGTCCTTCATTTGAAGGTTATCGACACATTATTATGCCTCTGAAAAGGCTAGATTTGCACATGTAACATGTTCGTCATCATCCACTTTGAATGAAAGATGTTTAAATACCAGCCAATAAAAAAACTGCGGATAAAAGAGACGCGTACTCGCCTTGCGAGAAATCTTTGAAGGGCTAAATTTGGAATAATGCCCTGCTTGTTTTTGTCCTTTGTTCGTCATGAGGGAAAAGTTGAATAGTGTTTTCTGTGCTTGCTATAGGGCCAAATTGTTGCTGTAGTCTTTTTGATCTTGGAAGGGGTGCGCGTCCTAGAAAGGATCTCTGCGGGGAGCGCCGTGAATGCGCCAGGCTGTAATGCGATTCCGTGAGTGGAAAACATGCAGGAGATGAGCTGACGGCTGCCTAAAGGTGAGAGGAGCCGCGCCGAGACTCGGAGGTTGTCTGTTCAAAACCTCAGACTGGATGGGCGCGTGAGGGCAGGGCGGGAGAAGGAGTGACGCTCACCCAGCCCCTCCACCCGGAGCACTGATCATCAACGACACATCCCATCACTGCCGAAAAAAATCCTATTTCATATAACAGCCTCGTGTCACTGCCGTGCTGCATGGCAGCGCTCTCACCCGTCAAGCGATGAAGCCTTTGAGCTGTTTTGAGGAAGTTAAGTGATGCAACCTTCTATCTCATATGCTGAAATGTGGCAAGTCATGTAGATGAAGTCCACATATTCTCTCAGATGTTCAGGCGGAGGGGGGGTGGAGGAGGGTCTCTGCTGACATTATTGTTTCAACAACACAGGATAAAAGGCTGCGAATGTGTCTTAAGTATTCTCTGAGTTTCACTGACCGGCGTCGACACTGGAGCTCCTCATTTCAGTCCAACGTGCCTCAGACAGATGAGAGAGGGAAACATTTGCACATCTGTCACTCGCTCAGTCATAAAAAGGGCGAGCTCGCTGTTGTGCATCAAAGCAGGGCGCAGCATCCAGAAGCTCTGGAAATAAAGTTTATGTGGAAAAGATGGAGATGTTTGAGATTCGGGGGCTGCGGGGATCTGGGGTCTGCGCGCCGTGACAGAAAGTGCGAGCGTGTGACTGGAAAAAGTCCAACGCTCATGCACACACAACATTATATATGATTACTATATCATATAACACCAGCGTTGTAAGAAGTGCATAATAGTCATTCTTGAGTAAAAATAAAGGTATTGTGTTATAAAACGTCTTAGCTAAACTTGAAACGCAATCGTACGAATAGTGTTTGAATAAAAGTAAAATCACTTGAGAAAACGTCTGAAATTAAATGTGCACTGGTATCAAAAGTAATTTTCTGGGAAAACATGTATTTCAGGGCAACCGAGATTAATCTTTTTTTTTACTTTTTTTTCAGAATTCTGTCTTTTTTGTCAAAACACAGAAAACACTATGATAAGGCAGAGAAACATGACTGCGTTTTGTGAGCAGCAAAACATTGCGAGCAGCCATTTTTGCCTTTCTTTTCCATAATTATATGACCGATTGCCTTAATACAAACAACTCAACATCCACTCCATGCCTGATAAAAGTGGGTGTCTGCCTCATCCTTTCAAAATATCCGTTTCTGTCCGTCCAGAGGAGTTTCTGAATATCTCAACCAAAGGGCAGTTTTCAGTTTCAGTTTTCTAACAAGGATAGAAAAAGCCATGTACAACACCTCACGTATAGATGAAGCTACGGCAACAATCCATTTGTACAGGCCTTCACATTTATAGGTTCGGATACTTACAAAAAAATCAGCATGATGTTACCACGAGCATTTTAATGTTGGTCGCTATCCAAATGCAACAGCTTCACATTTTATTTGATCAAAATCCTAAACCTGCAGCAGTATGCACTCTCTGTAGTTCAGTGGTGCCTAAACTTTTTCAGCATCTACTGGATTCAAGAAAAAAACAGTGACTGCAACTACAAGATCGAAATGAAAAATCTTGGTGCCAAAATAAAGGTAAACAAAGATTGCTGCAGTGCTGTAGGCATCAGTGTAGACCTCACTGGGTCAGAGTAAAATGAAGTTGGAACACAGCATATATAAAATATTTAAGTTCCACCTGATAAACCTTTTTGCAATTTTAGATTGAAAATCTCCTTGGGATGACGCAGTCGCCGCCCAAAACCTCCAGAAAACCACAGCACAGCATCCGAACGTTCCTTCTGTCGGGATCGATGTTAATAAAGCGTAGCGGAGCAGAGCTGGACAGATTTCCGCAGAGACACGTCGAGGCGGAATCTCCAAATGTGCCATTTTAGATTTCTCTTGTTACAGCCAATAAAACGTATTTCACCTTTGTTGCATTTCACTCTGGGTATTCATTCCACCTGAATCCAACTGTTTGTGGCCTTGAATCCGAGCATGCCAGTTGTTGTTGCTTTCGCTTTAGTTCCTTGGTGTTTAAACTGTGTTTTGTGTAGGTAAGAAAATGTTATGATGGGCTTTTAGCTGAGCTTCTTCCAGTTAAGTGGGTATGCTCCATGGCTATGTTGCTACATGATTAGCATGCCCTTTTATGGCGTGTTGTGTAATATGACACCCCTGTACAGGGGGCGCTAGAGTTTAGGGAGATTTAGGGGTGGAAATGGAATATAGGACTCTAAATTACATTTTCATAGTGTTTAATTACCTGAAACAAAGGATTGCTGTGTTTTTGTATTACCTTAGAATGAGCCTTTTGGATCTACAGAGGGAGCTAACATGTTGCGCTGTTATGTTTCTACAGTAGCCCAGAATGGACAAACCAAACAGTAGCCAGTGTTTCAGCTTTTTAATGTGATGAAATGCTTTCAAGGTGCACACTAGATGACTAACAATGATAAGATAATTCGTGTGGTCCTCAAGGCACCATCGGGTGCACCGAAGCCCGCCTTGGGACCGACCGTTTTTGTTAACCTTGATTAAAATATGCTGAACAGCAGTTGAAAGAAGTCTTCACAGTATCAAAGAATCAGCCGGCCCCTCGAGTCCGCCTTTGTACAGTATACTGTACCACGAGACAGCAGATGGCCACGAAAAACCTCTCTTTCACTGCCTGCGCCTTTCTCATCTCCGCTCATTAAAAAAAAAAGACCCTTTTGAGGGGGAAAGCCCGGGATACAACCTCAGACCACAAACTCTTATCCAACTGGGCTTGAAACAGATCCAGACATGGGGGGTTTATTGAATGAAAAATGTTCACTCAGCCACTCAGACCAATTATGTGCCTGTGTCATCCAGGTATGAATCACCGACTCCGAAAACATGAACAATTATGACCCTCAGTCTGTCAAGTGGTAAGTATCGAGTAGCCTGGAGAGTCATTGGCCTCTAATGCGCAGACTGAGAGGGGCTGAGAGATGAAGGGGAAAGAGAAGAGGGACAGAAAGCTCTCCGGGCTGCCGCTGC
Source organism: Lagodon rhomboides (assembly GCA_039737535.1). Classification (NCBI taxonomy): domain Eukaryota; kingdom Metazoa; phylum Chordata; class Actinopteri; order Spariformes; family Sparidae; genus Lagodon; species Lagodon rhomboides. The sequence goes on from CM077797.1 coordinate 8,277,498, forward strand.
CAGCCCAGCACCTCTCGTGGAATAAAAATGCACCTCTTATCTCCGATTCTGTGGCCTCGGCTTGATCCACACTGATCTGAAATGACTTTGTAGTTCCAGAACATTATCCTGCCTCTCCGCAGCCATCAGTGGCATCGGCCAACACACAAGCATTAATTATAAATCCATTAAAAGGGCTAGTTCGTCCGCAATGCAGCCATTATCAGATGACATGTCATTATTTTCCCCTGCTCGCCGCGGCAGTGAGCGGTGGCGGCTCCTGGCGGGTTCACAGGAACAAACATCTCATCTGTTTAAGGGGGCTGGCTTGGGAAAATATAATGCATGGTGAGCCGGTGAGGGGTCTCCGGGGGTAATGTGGCATCCAGGGTGACGGTGAGATGGCAGTGTTAGGATGTTAATTAGACACATTTAGTCATCAATCGGAAAACATTATGTGCGGCAGCCTAAAGAGTTCAATGCACCGCAACTTGAAAACACAAGCAAGATGAAAGAACAACTGAGTTGACATACACATATTATAATATTGTTCAACCAAACTGCAGGAACTATGGGTGGATTTTAGCAGTTTGATAAAACCCTGTTCATACATCTCTCATTATTTCTTATGAGGTTAATATTATTTAAAAAAGAGTTAAAAAAGTTAAGAACAGAAACATAAAACATCACATTAATGAAGAACTGCATTAATGAGAAAAAAACAAGCCAATTAAAGCTGCTAGAATCAATATGTGAAAACAGAAATGGACATCTTTAGAATCCCCCCCGAACGTCTCTATAGAACTACTGTTGGTGCTGCTATCGCAAAGACAGCGCTAGAAACATGGCGACTGCTAGCAGCCTGGCTAAGATCCAACGCAAAAAACAAACGTAAGAATCCAAATTAGTTCTTGTAGAAAGAATGCCAGTTTTGAAAATTCTCACACTCCTGTGATAAGGAGTAACACATATCAGCGAGGGTACAAAATGTGACACCGATGTTCTCCATTGAGTGAATGCCCATCCATTCACTCAATGGATCGCTCTCCCTCTTTGTCTTCTTTCCCTCCTCCATCTGTGGGGTTCTTTTGTAATGTAGAATTTCCGCAGAATTTCCGCAGTTATTCCAGTTGTTTCACCGTGGTCTGGGGACAGTGACCGGGGGGAAAACAATGCCCATTTTCGAGGACTCGCAGAGTGAAAGCAACCTAAATGTGGATGGTGTGAATGTTGAAAGTTGAAGCAAAAAAGTTGTCTGTTGCCAGCTTGACATTTTCCAAGTGGCCTTAAAACCTGGTTCTAAATGAGTTCTTATGTTGGTTTGTATCTTCTAGATGTGTAAGTAGGCACCTGGCGACAGCCTATATGCTGATTTACAGCTTGTTCTGCTGCCCCCAAGTGGAGGAAACACACTGCAAATAGGAAAACATTATGAAGAAATACCGTAAGTTGAGTTACAACACTAATGAATCTTAGTCTGAGATCAATCAGAAATACCATATTAATGCTACTCTCGCCGTCTTCTCCAGCTTTCTTCGTAACGAGCACGCTACAACACAGAATACGCCACAGTCGTCATCAGCCGATCACATCACTGTTGTCAGACCATAAATCTGTTCTCGTCTCGGCAGCTGCCAAGTAATACATTACAATCCAATTACAGTAATTTAAATGTGAACCGTTGCGACCCTCCTCCACCACATTCACCTGCAGTTTGGTCACTTCGGGTGTCCAGGTATCCCATCCCCTCCACCACCAACGTCTAGACTCGTTCAGGGGCTGTTATTTATGCACAGCTTCACTACCTCCTTCAAGTACAATGATATCACAATAGGATCTAATCGCCAAAGACTGGTCACATTTCTCATCTTTATTGTGCACATTTCGATAAAGTATTTGTTCTCTTGAAGGCTAACACTGGGGGGACAGTCTTTATAATGCCACATAAATAAGATCATGCTGTTTGTAGATGTCTCCTAATAAAGCTGCCTAGGCCCATTCACATCTTCTCAAATTTAAATTACTCTTCATCACAGTCGATCCCAGGACTGTAACTATTGATTTGACTGAGAGAATGCCATAATGTTCCTCGCACCACATCAACGGAATGAACTTTAGAAGACAATGAAACTTTTAACTCAAAGTAACACTCAGTGTTTTGTTTGTTAGCTCTTTTTTTTTGACAGTATGGGGTTGCGTGTAGCCTACTTCTCTCTCTTTGTCCCGCTCTCTCTTCTTTTTCATGTCTGTGTATATGTGGGGAGGGGGGGCTACACTGTAATTTGGCACACCGTCAAGGCTTGTTACAGTTTACCAAGTGACATTAAACTTGTCATTTCTGTCAGGCCCGGACTGGGATCATAATTCAGGCCGGGAATCTAACATCATTCTAGGCCAATCTCTGCACTCAGTCCGTTGACATCAGAGCAGTATGCTGTCAGCCCAGTCACCAGGATAAAATTCTGCTAGTTGAAGGTCCTGCAAACCACTGATATGCTCAAATCTGTACCAGCCATAACACTTTCAGAATACATGTGATGACTGGAGGAGACCGAGGTAGAATAATGCCAGACGACAAGGCTGCCAAGCCAGTGAGTTCAGGAGTTGGTTTCAACATTTGTAAATGTGACACCACTGGATATTTTGAAGGAGACCTAACAGGTATTCTAAGTCACAATATGATATTTTCCTCAACCTAACCAGAGCATAAGGACAACATTTTCACAACAAACCTAAAAAACGTAAAGTTTCAGTATAAAGAAATTCTAACATATCTGTGATTTGCAGAAATCAGGGAGCTGTAGCTGCCCTGTGTTGTTTACGCTTTGATTTGCACAAAAATGCTGTGCAAGTGCCCTCTTGGACGCCCCTATGTTAAATAAAACATGATAGGGTGCCCTCCCAGTGCCCTTTTTGCGAGCTGGTGCCCCACCCCATACAGCTGGTGCCCTCTTAGGTTATTTTGCCCTTGCCCCTCAGACATCCTCAGTCTAGCACTGCACATTTTTATCTGAATTTCAACTCTGGCTTGACACTCCATGCTTTATCCTGCCAGGCCGGATAAATTGTTCTGGTGCTCCTGATGGTCAGTTGGAGCCTGATTTTTGTGATCTTTGTTTTGTTTTGTTTTGTTTTTCTTTTTTTTCTTACTTTTAAAGCAGAAATGGAAAATAGTTTTACAGTTGCATTGTCATGTTGCCTCCTGTCTGCATTCTAGTGCAAATATTTAAACTGTTAGCTATTGTTTATAAATGTATTTGTATTGTTTATTGTTATAGATAATATTTTGGACAGATTTTGAGCAATCACTGGGCTGGAGAACGATCTGAGAACAACATTAAAACCGATCTGGCATCGTTGTTGGAGCAGGTCCCTATGACATTTTCACCGACTCCAAACACTGATGAAGACCAAGTGATATGCTTGAAAGCAGCTCTGGAAACATCTGATTGGTGGACCTTGAGTCGGGATTGCTTTGTCAAGATCAATTCAATTCAGACTGAACTTGGAATTGTTGTTGTTTTGTGCATAAGATCGCAGAGTTCCTGCATTGAGTATTAGCTCGTTCACAGTGCACCTGCTGCTGCGTTCCTGTCGTCAAAGCGGTAAAGGTGTTTCTTTGAGTTGCTTGTGTTTCGTCTATTTGGATGTGTCCTCCTCAGTCGCAATGTGTTGA